>OZ026597.1:32488646-32548646 GCA_964020085.1 Micromussa lordhowensis
GGCAAGTGGATTACAACTCGGAGTCATAATCGCACTCGATTTCGTACTCGTATTGCTGTCCGAAGTTCCCCGTTATTTCAAAACCATGACTTCACCTCCTTTAAATCCGGGATATCACAGACACGTGATCCAGCACCGAACATGCGCACACACTGATCGTTTCCATCGTAAAGCTCTCCCGGTAAACCTTCCGGTATATCGACAGTGTTCTTTGCATCGTCATTAAGACATCCAGACTGTTTAGTTCTGAGAGAAAGCAAATAAAAGTACTTCAATTTCTAAAAAAGGACTCTAAAAGTATGTGATAAATTGCGGCGAGCTGGGGATTGCTGTGAAAGGAGGAGGGAAAATAAGCTAAACGGTATAGAGGATTACTTCGAGTTTTAAGAAAAAAATTTAACTATACGTCCCACACTTCGCTTTCGGTTTTCTTTTTCTTTTTTTATAAATTTATCATACATGCTGACTACCTCAGAACAAAATCCCACATTCGTTTAAAAGAAAATACTTCAGTTTATCTTGAACTTGATGAAGAAAAATTAAGAAAGCTTCGTTTGACCTACTTAAAATGTAAACGTTTTTTTGTAAAAGATTAAATGTGAACTGTCACAACGCTAAAGATGTGTTTAATTTTCTCAATGGGCTCTTGAATGTATACTTACTGCAGAAACTTGGTCACATATTTCCTGCTGCATGGTGACCAATCAAACGCTGTCAGCTTACCACTTGCTCTGGTTGCCATGATGTAAACACCGTCGTTACATTTGTTACTTTCTCCATCGTGTTCAGCGCCCAAACTAAAAGCGCATAAAAAACATTTAACAGATTACTACGGAAGTTTTGATCGTTGAATAGCGGTCTCTCTTTCAGTGCCAGTCTCTAAGCTCCAAGTGACAGAAGATTTTGCAGTCGTAAAGGTGCATTTGGTATGGGATAAAGAGTAATTAAACTCCTGTAGGTGCTAGGCGTATACTGAATTGAAAAAAATGATAAATAGATTGATAGACAGATTGATTGACTTATTGAATGACTGATTGACTGATCGACTGATCGACTGATCGACTGATCGACTGATCGACTGATCGACTGATCGACTGATCGACTGATCGACTGATCGACTGATCGACTGATCGACTGATCGACTGATCGACTGATCGACTGATCGACTGATCGACTGATCGACTGATCGACTGATCGACTGATCGACTGATCGACTGATCGACTGATCGACTGATCGACTGATCGACTGATCGACTGGTCGACTGGTCGACTGATCGACTGGTCGACTGGTCGACTGATCGACTGGTCGACTGATCGACTGATCGACTGATCGACTGATTGACTGACTGGCTGATTTACTAATTGACTGATTGACTGACTGGAGAAATAAAACAGCACTTGATCTGGAGAATTGTGACTCACTTGTGAGCTGTTTCATGGGCTAGTGTGAACGCAGTTCCCAGTCCTGTGTCTTTGTTCAGAGTACAACTTGTGTCTTGCTTGCACATTCCCTTCAAGTCTGCTAGCCCTAAACCGCGCCGAAAAAGATAAGTGAAGCAATTGTTGTGTGGTTATAAGTACGGGTAATCGTATGAATGCGCGTGCAATTAGGGATTTACACTGCGAGTGATACTTGAAAATTCTCTCAAAATTGCACGAGCCTTTATTCGAGTGTAATTTGAATGAACTTTCAAGTTTCGAGATTAGTGTAAATCCTCAATTGCTCGAGCTTTCATACGATTACTCAGTTATTATATGACTGAGAAAATTGTGAATGCGCGTGCGTTAATTTGCACTGCAGTGCAAATTACGAATTAGCGATAAATTGGCCTGCTCTCAGCCAATTTCCCCAGTCATATAATAAAAGGCCAGATTTGTATCATCGAGTTTCCATTAGGCCGCTATAAAAAGATTAACAAGAAACCATAGGTTTTAAACGAAAGGCTTCATCCAGATGACCATCAGCTGTCTATTCGAAGCCATACAAAGGGTATTTTTATATCAAAGAAAGGAGAGAGAGGCAAACGCCTGCCTTGCCCAGCGTTTGCAAAATTCGTGACAGCCTTACCAATTGTAATACCAAAATCTCCTCTCGTGAACTGCCTCTCCAAATTTAACGCGCTATGGCCATTGAAAATTTGCAAATTCCAAGATTTCTTTTGCTTTCTACCTTTACGAATTGTTTTGTCGGGATAATTAAATAAAAGAATCGAGTGTTCGCTGGTGCGAATGCGAGTACATGGTAGCTAAGCCTCTGACGTCTTTTAGAGGCCCAGACCTTCCCTAGCTTTTTACGTTAATAGATTACCCACAAATTAGCGGTCTACTCACCTAGTATAGTTCCGCAGTCCTCCGCCCTTGCGTTTTTTTCTCTACAAAAGTTGTACCTGTAAAAGAAACCATATGGATTACTGAAGTTTCTTAAAAAATGAAAAGAAAGGAATTTTTATTCACTCGTTTGCAGACATGATATATATCTTACTTAGAGATGAGAGCTGCGTGGTCAAAGTGAAGCGGGTTCTTGTCATCTTGTTCGTTTTCTCCGGTTGTCCATTTACAGAAACTTGTCAGAGTACTGGCTGCATGCGAGCTGATCACGAGACCTCTCTGTTTGAAAATGCGAAACAAAACAGATCACTTTACGACTTACTCAAGGGGGGGGGGGGGGTATTCACATATGGGCTATATAGGTATGTGCCGTGGGATGGGGTAGAGGTTTTAGAGGTTCTTGATACTTAAATAGGGTATCATTTTTGCCCCTATTAGCATTGTGTTCCCGCTGTGATCCTTAAATAGGGTACCTAAATTGTATCAACTAAAATTGCAGCGCGTATATGCCGAGCTAAACGAAAAACAAATGATATGTTAAAACTTAAACTTACAGGGCTGGGTTGTTATAAAGCCGGTTAACGCTAACCCAGGATTAAGAGATAACTGAAGTATCAATTTTTCTTGTTTAAAAATGTCTTCTTATCGTTTGTGTAGTTTGACATTGCTCAAGCTGAAAACTGAAGGACAAAAAATATAAACAAAAAACCTCACCGAAAAAATACAAAACTGAAATCAAAATTCTCGCTAATCCTGGGTTAGCTTAATCGGGCTTTGAACAACCCGGCCCAGTGTTACAGAAAGTGAATAAATTGAACTGTTCACGCTATTCTTAGTTTTTGTTTCCCTGGAATAGAGTGTCATTTTTCGGGTTTGGGAAATAGAGTATTAATTTTGTTTGCTTTCTACTTCAATAGGGCCAGGGTTAAGCACCCTTCACAGCACACACCTATCCGAAATTTGCGGTGATGGAGTTTTTTATACTCCTAACTGGAGAATAACCTTGCCTTGGAACCCTAGCAGACTCGGACTTAGAAGCTTACCATGTCTTGCTGCAAGATCAAGAGTTTGTGTATCATGTACTTGATATTTGCACCAATAGAGGCATCTGCCAGAATTCCATGAGCCTAGAAAAAAATTAAAAACGCCCCTTGCTATACATTTCATACATTTTGTGCATATTGCTTTAACCAGTATCACCAGTACCACATATCAATTTGTTAAGGCGGGGGTAAACGTGAAAGCTGTTTTGACGTCGCCTAACACGGCCTTTCTGCCAATATCTCGGTCTCGTTTCAAGCGACACTAAATCTCTCTGCTCATTTCATTAACCACTGTTTGGCGGTTTTGTGTAAATTTTTGGGTGATTTTGGGGCATTTTGGGAAAGAGATATTTTTTCTCAACGGATAGGTTAAATTGAGGAAAATGTGAAATGTTGAAGATTTGATGGATTTAGAAAATTGAAATTTGAAGTGAAGAATTAGTAGACGGTTACCAAACAGTCCCCTACCAACCTGGGGCTCTCTGCTGCGGGGGTCAACTGTCTGGTAGTGTTTCCAACCCACCTTAATCCTAACAATTTCCTTTTGATATTACTTCAAATTTCACTCCTATTCATGTTTACCCCGCCTTAATGCCATTCTCTTGGCTTCTACACATATAATTACCATTAGTATAAATATCTGACGAATGCCGCTCTCTGATTGGCTACGCTCAGTGAGTAGTGAGTAGCCAATCAGCGTGCGCTGGTGGTCGCTTCTTTGCGTTTTCGAGGCGTCTGTGTGGAGGATTTAGTTAAAGTTTTGAACAACTAGTAAATTTATACTAAAACAATTAGATTATTCGATCTCGATTTCTATGCGCAATAACTATTACGCGATATAGAAATCTCGAGCTCACAATCTAATTGTTAAATAGAACTCAAATAACATTCTACATTGTTTGTCTATCTTACCATATTGACAATAGTTGGCACATATTTCTTGATTTGATCAACACCATAGAACTTGGTCATCATTTTCTCCACCACAATCATGGACTCAATCGTTCTCTTTTGGTTTGCTGACGAGCGAGCAAAATTCAAGTGAGACTCGCTTTCATCTGACTGCTGAACGGCTGATCCGCCTAGAAAAACAAAACGAACCAAAACATTTACCACCAAGAGCAACTTACTTTCTTCCATGCCCCTAGAGGGAGGAGGCTCCACCTATCAGGGTACCTTTTTCAGGTAAGAATATACGAGAATTTTAAGGGATAATCAATTAAAGATAAGGATACAGTTTGCTTACGGTAGGTGTATGGGAGGGGTGCCATTTCCAACGAAACATTTGCGAAAGCTAATGGTCGCCTTTTATTTTTCTGTCAAAAATGCTGAAAGCAATGTTTTGTTTTGCTCCTGTTCATTGGGGAAAAAAGGCTCGTCTCCCCCGATTTGTTATTTTGAAGCAAATATACAGCACGCTTAACTAAACGGTCAAAGCAACTTCTTATTTACTCAACGACACATCCGCGAAATTTAGGTCGAATGACAAAGATTCAAGTGAGTTCTTTTTTATACCTTCCACTCCACACCAGCTGTCAGATCTTTTCTCTTTTTCGAGAGCTTCTTCAAGAGATTGCGCATGCATGGGCGATAAAGACCTCCTGTGTATAACGTGGGCTCGGGTGTTGTTCTTCCCCAGTTTTAGACGGTCAGGTAGCGGATGTACCAAGAAAGCCTCTTGTGGCGTGCGAATAAAACCTTTCTGTGGGAAAAGGAAGGGAAAAGAAATGACTCGGACTACAATTTTTAGCCACTTTAAGCTATACAGCTCTTCAAGAAGGGCCTTTATGAACACACATTTCTAAAACAAAACTCCTTACCAATCCATCGCAATTGCTGACCGCCACTTTGTTCTCGTTCCCCTCTGCAGGCAGCAGTTGACCAATGTAATGGCAGTGGTCAATTTCATAATGGAATTCCGAGGAACCATTGCTGCGAATCTCGATCTCAAAATTGGGTGAGAAAAGCTCATCGTTGATCGTGACGTTTAGATGGAAATCTTGGCCAAAAGCGGAGAGCTTGAAAAAGACGGGCTCTTTAAAACCTCCAGCGCTACCGATATCTCTCTTTCGACGAGCGTTGCCATTAGCTAGATCACGTGACAAGAATCTACCTCTCGCGTCAACTTGAACTGGATGCAACACATCGTACTCTGGAACTGTGGGTAAGAAACCAACAAACAACAGAAGTGCAGACGGCTAGTTTTGTAAATATCACCAGTTACATTTAGGGCTACGCTGCTCTGCGTTTTAAAGCATGGTACTGGCCATGCGGATAAATGTTTAGGCTGGCTTTGTCCAGACACATTTATTTTTCTGCTTTTCGAGACACCAATCGTGACACTTTGGTCTCCTTGCGCCCTGAAACACGTGATGTGGCAACCCAAGTTTCTGGGCGCAAGTGAGTTCAAAGTACGGAACTTGATATGGAACAGGTCATTTTGCAATTTATGTGCGTTGGCTCTTTGGCTGGCGTTACATATCTTAGCTACAAAGTGCTAACGAGCCCCAATAAGGGCGAAAAAGCTGTCCACTGTTGCGATCCTCCTTTATCTTTTTAGACCTTTCTACAGTTAAGGCCACCGTCCACCGGAGAAATTGTCCACCGAAAAAGGAGGTTATGGAAAACGCTCTTGAAACCAGACGTATTGGAAAACGTCGGCTTTTCCTTTTTATCGAAAAACACTTTGAAAAGGGAGCTTTTCGAAAACGATGACGTCACGATAATCATGTGATTAACCCTAACCCTCAATGGTACAACATTTGATGCTTTTTGAGAGTGAAAACGCTGTTTTCAAATTTCTTCTTCGGCGTAGAGTAGGCGAGGCCCACACAGCGATAGTTCTTAGACATGTTGACATCAGACAAGCTAATTTTTCCATTTAGCTTCGCTTTTTCTTTGCAAACAGTAAATCTTATAATGAACAAAATCCCAAAGCAGCAAGAATGAAAAGAATACCTAAGTGAAAACGTAACATGATGGTGCCAAAGTTTGAGAAAATTTCGCGCAAACGACCGGCTGGGGATGAATTTTGAGCTTGCGCATGCCTGAACCCCTTGCAACTTTATCCCATCGAAGTGCACAGCCAACCTTTATAAATAGAATATTCCATTCCACGGTTACTAGTTTAAGAACATGCACTGCCGTAGATAAGCTATTTAAAATGACATAATACTAATTGTTTTGACTTATTTTTTTCCACTGAAATAATTGCAGTAGCGTTATTTCCACTCATTTTTCTGGTTTCTGCCGGAGTAATGTTGTACGAATTTGTCTTTTTCATTTATTTTGATGGTACGACAGCCATTAGATACACGCTTGAATGCCTTATTTCAAATTCCGTGTGTAACAGCAGAAATTTCATGGTTGACTTATGAAGGTGAACAATTTGACGGACATGGTGCAGGACGTCATGTGGTTGTGCCCTGTAGACCGTGACGAGTGACGGCTGTTTCAGACAAATATTATATGCTAAGTTTACGTGTAACGGAATACTGGCAAACCACACAACAACTGTTAATCTCATGATCATGTGCAAAGTCTACAAACGGAAAATCATTATCCTTAGTCACGTGTACAACTTTCCTATCCTATTATTGGTTGATCAGTTCTGATCGTTGGCTACTTGTGAATGCTGCTTAACTTTTTAGGCGGGAAAATGAGATGACTAATTGTCCGTGGATTTGAAAATTTGTGGTTAGAAAAACAATGCACTAAATAAATCTATTTTTTGAATACTAAAAAAAGACATCACTCTGGTTAAAAGTTTAAGAAGAAAGTAAAGTTTCTGTGAATCTTTGCATTTTCACTTTTCAATTCAATGGTCTTCAATAAAGTTGCTTGCTTTAGCCTGACGGAACTGTTTGAATTAAAGGGTTGAAAAGTGATTGAATTTGGAAACGATGTCCGTTACATTAAAACTACATATATAACTGCAATGTTACTGTTGTAGTCTTTACCATATTCTGCAAATGGGTGTCCAAAAATCTCCTCTCTTTCGTCGTCCGTCAACAAATGGTAGATTTCCTGCTTCGCGACAAAAAAATGTAAATGACACTGCTCGTGGTGACATGAATTCAAACTGGATATTATTAACATTTCTTACCTTATACGACCTCGCACAAGAGTACTTGACGTACAAAGTCAAGAGAATAAAAATTACGGAGCTTGTTAACAGTAGCTTTGAGCGTTTCATTTTGAATATCGTTTGCTATATGCGAGTAGATGATTCCTCCACGAGCAAAGTCGCAAATGCCGGATTTATTATGTTAAGTCACTCTTTTTTATACCGATTTTGTCGGACCGTTAGAAACCTTGCTGAGATTGTTATTTACACGAAACAGCGGTTTTGTTTGAGCTATTAAACTTATTTTTCCCGCATGGCTGGCATTTGTTAATGCAATTTCCAAAGGGTATTGTTCAAACTTCAATTAAAGCTTTCCATAGTTTCGTCTCCTTCGTTTTTCATTTCAGGCTTTTGTGTTCGATGAATTGTACGGCTGAGCAATAATGTTGTCACGGTCTGTAAAAGTTGTGTACAAAAAATTCAAAAAAGACACCTTGTGGCATTTATAATCAATTAGACTGCGTTTGTTGAAAAGTTGGAATTTGAATGTTATGGGACAACCGCTGTTTTATGACTGAAAACATTCTCAATGAAAAATTGATGAACATATTCACTTGTCATCAGTTGATCAATAACGGTTTCTATATTTACTCAAGAACAGATATCGTTTTGAAAATAAGGTTAACAACATTCTTCGCTGTCACTCAAAATTACGATTGCTTTATGAATGACAGCGAAATAAAATCTGCTTTCCTATCACACAATTTCAATACTGTCCTCGGACGAATTGACCATTAGAACACTGATTCAATTCCAACAGCCTCCAAACATGCAACGTCCATTTACATGTAATGATCAGTTTACTGTGTCGCGAGTTTTAACGGGTTTTTTTGCAATTTGTCTCTCATTGCCTGAGGACTAACGGACTAATTGGACTAATCCTTTAATTCATTCTAGCTTTGGACTGTGGTCATATCAATCAGCGCCAATCTGGTGTTTTGTCTACACTGAACTTGAAGTAAATAGACAACTCAGTGAAACTTTTAAACAAAATACAAGCTTAATTTAAATAAACACACCGTTAGTTGAATGTTTGTTTCCCGCGCTCTGCTCTCACTTCAGCCTCCTCTTGAAAATGAGACTGTTACGGCCTGAAACCTCAGCAGGACTCTAGTACTGACATCATAGCATAATGATAATAAAACAGTGCTACCTTATCTTCTGCTTGATTTTCTTTAATCATGTTTTGTTTCTTCCAGTTTTTTTTTTAATAACATTCGTAAACACTCTTTTTCTTGGCCAAAACGCATTTTGAAAACAAAATTTATTTAGCTTGATGTTTGGTATGTTTCGACATACATCTTCACAAGTGACCGTTTAGAAAAGCAAAAACAACTGAATTTAAATTCAAGATAAGTAACTAATTAACAATAACAATGACCAGAGTTAACTCTGCAATGACGGAAGCTGAGAAAAATTTGCGTACTAAAAGATGCAAACTAATAAAGATAAAGCTCTTCGCTGCTAACATTATCGTTTAGGATAGGTTTCAATTGCCTAATTAGAAGATTTTCCTTTATCTTGCAAAGATAAAATTGATAAAATTCCAAGCTCAACCTACAAATGTGTTTTTCGTTACCGTCAATCAAATGTTGGGCAGCTCCTCCTAGCTTTCGACTATGTTGTCTGAACTCAGTGTGATCAACGATTTGATTTGATTACCGCGCGCTTGGCAGTAGTCGGAAGCTCTTACTTTGTTATTTTTAATTAGTTACTTGCCTTGAATTTAAATTTAGTTGTTACTTCTATTCCAAACGGTCACTTCTCAAGATGTATGTCGAAACATACGAAACGTCAAGTTAAATGAATCTTGTTTTCCAAAAGGCGTTTTATTGTCATGTTTGTCAGCGCAGTTTGTGTGTTATTCTTTCTTATTAAAAACATTCCTTTTCGTCGACGAACTCTTTTTTTGAAGGGGGCACATCCATGCCTCCTCACTCCACACCCCAAAAAGGTATTACGGCGTACTTTTTCTGCTTCCGGTTGCGTCAGTTTATCTTGCGATTTCGCGCCCAATCACGTGCAAGTGTTACTTTCAACCTTTTTTTAAAGAAATTCAACAGTAATAGTAATTCATATATTTTTCCATCCAAGGTAGAAAAACAGCCTGTCAGACATGAATTATTGTAAGCTTATTACACTACACATTAAAGGCACAGTATGTCCACCCCTACAAGTTCCGGATGGACTAACCGGTACTGAACGTTTTTCGTACCTTTTCAATCCTCATCCCTCCCGTCCCCCAAGATTTTGTTACCTGTCTTGGTAACCTTTCCTCGAAATACACTGGTCAGTGGCTTATATACACTTCATGTATTCTGCGCAAACTGTTCTCATTGTGAGGCTTGCGAAAAAGGAGATATAACAAAATGTCATCCTATAAACTTAGAAGCGTTCTTCGTGGTCATGAACTAGACGTAAGAGCAGTTTGTCCTGCAGTTTTCCCTGAAGGAGGAATCATAACAGCTTCACGAGATAGAACAGCTCGTCTATGGATTCCCAGTGAAGGAAACCTTGGCTTTGAAGAAGGCCATGTACTTAGTGGTCACAATAACTTCATTTCTGCCGTTTGTACAATTCCTCCGACAGACAAATATCAACATGGTACGTCGTCTTTGTTCCTAAAGAATCGGAAATTAATCTCTTTAAATCCTGACGAAATTACAGTGATGAAGCCTGGATAAATTCAACCTTCTTCGTTCATCCATGACTCGACAAAAAATTATATTGCTTAATCCTATACTCCAAATTATGGGAATTACTAAAGCCCCTTGAAGCTTTCAGTAAGTTTAGTCAGTTCGCTCTTAGAGAGCAACAATAAGTTTGCTTTTAATCAATGTAGGATAAAGGATAACCAATTTTGAGTAATGGTGGTAAAATTTAGTAAAGCGATTTCCTTAAAACCCACACCTATTAAGCTTAAATTATAATGCACAGTTCCTTTCATAGAATCATGTACTATCCATCCTTACAAATCATACGAACAGCAGTCATTTTTTGTAGATGAGATTCAGAATCTTGTACATAGTTAATTATGGAGCTTGCCAAAAATATCAGATCATGTGAACTCAAGGCATCCATGGTCAAGTTTTGATTGATACCCTTGATTGACACTCAATCGATACTTGATTAACACTCGATCAACATCTTGGTTGACTCTCAGTGGAGAGTTGACTAGTTTTCACAGATACACCAATGAGTGTTGATTGATACATATAAGTCAATCAACACTCGGCTGACTATTGACTAAGGCTGTGGTGTTAAACAAATCATGATAAAGGCTTCTAACCTTGAAACCCTGGATGCCCAGCACTTAAGCTTATATGAAAAGAGTGTGTTTTTCCAGTCACCAAAATCCAAAAATTAGTCACCTGTGGCACCTGGGCACTTCTAGAGCACAGCCTTGATCGACCGACTGTCTGTCAAGATGTCGATCAAGTGTTGACCAAGTATCAGTTGAGATGTCCATCGGGGACATCAGTTGATCAAGGACCGATTGAGGGTATGGATCAACAATCAGCTGTGGCTGCCTTAAGAAAACATGATCTAAAATATCTAAATGTGACCCACTGGTCAAGAATGGTATTAGTCAAAGGTAATTGTAAATGACTGAATAATTAGAGTTTTTTTAATAATTTCTGTGCCTTTCAGGTCTTGTGGTGACTGGTGGGCATGACAATGTAATTCTTGTTTGGACACTGGATTCTCTTGGTAAGTTAATAAATGAAATCCTCAACTTGCAGTTTTATGAATAGTCTAAAATCGAAATTTGGAGGAAGCTCTTTTAAAAAACAAAGCAGGGGTTTTTTTTAAATCAGCTAGCTCTGGAGGTTCAAATATTATAAAAGTACACAAATGTTATAACAAAGTATCAAATGAATGAAAATTGCAATGATGATAGTTTGCAAACTACTAGTTTCATTGACAACTGAGTTCTGTAGTCAATGACGTACACTGTAGCCAATAGAGCCGCTAACACAACAGCACTTTAGCTGAAATCCCAGTCTACTGAGCTACACAAACTTTCAAGCTCTCTCTTTTAAACTATGTTTCTTACACAGAGCCTCTCCACAGACTGGAGGGTCATACCGGAGCTGTTTGTAGTTTAATAGCTGGAAAATTTGGAACACTCCTTTCAGGATCATGGGACAAGTAAGCCAGACATGTTCTCCATATCAACATGTCAATTCCCATTACTTATATTTGGAAATTTTCTTCTGTGCTTCTTTGTTGTAAACTTGTTATATTCTATTCATTCATTCATTCATTCATTTGCCACTCTAGAGATGGGAAGGGGCAAAAGCAATACCTTGCAATCAGGCCTTTGCAGCCATTACTGGATAAAATAATACAACAATGTAGACTGTCCCCATGACTGCAAAACAAGACTTGCCCTAGATTCATTCTTGTGGCTTAATTTTTAATAATATTTTTTTAATGTCTCTTATTACAGCACTGCACGTGTGTGGATTGGAAGCAAGTGTATGATGAAATTACAAGGTCATGACGCAGCTGTATGGGCTGTCCAACTGATGCCAGACCATGGCCTTATGCTTACAGGTAGTCTAAGTCATTTTGGAGATGTAATCCTTAGATATTTTTAATAGTAATTATCAGAAACAGACTGACCTGTCATAAATCTTGTTGTGAATTGATTCCTATTATCAGTAGACAAACTTGCAAGAGTTCAAAATCTCAAAATAACATTAACAATTTGTGAGTTGTGTTGAAAACTTTGGATTGAAGCTAAAACAACGTTTACCACCTTGAAATGGTACTTGAATTAAATTACTATTGTCAAACTGACAATTCTCCTTGTTTTTAAAATTCCTTGTGTCTTTTTTTCCGACCTGTTTCCTGTTTCCCATTCTGGTGTATTGTAATTAGTACACGTTTTATTTGTTATCTGTTTTGTATATTTTGCAACAAGGTTTGAAAATTAACTAAGCAACTATACTTATTTGATGATGAAAATTACGGGTAGAAGCAACGTTTCGGTGTCCTCATGACACCATCATCAGGTCAAAAAATAATATTTAACAGATAACAAGAATGTTAATGTTCAAGTTCAAGTTCTTAAATATGCTTCTACTCATAATTTTCATCATCAAATCAATAACATTATCATGCCTGATAACTATACTTATAGATAATAGATACATGTAACAATAATCATTATTATTAAATAATTAATGAAACACAATCATTCATTACTGGCTGTTGGATGTTATTTTATTATTTGTTGTTTTCCAGGTTCAGCTGATAAGACAATCAAGATGTGGAAGGCAGGAGCATGTCAAATGACCTTTACAGGTCACAGTGACTGTGTCAGAGGTCTAGCTGTGCTCTCAGCTCTGGAGTTCTTGTCCTGTTCTAATGATAGGTATTCAAAAACTAATATCACTGATGCCTGAGATTGTCGCTCTCAGAATGCAGTCAAACGTCCACTAAAGGCCACCTCTTCACAATGGCTAGAACTTGTTGTCATGACCATACACCATTTTACTTTTTACTCCTATTAAAACCTTCCTGAAATTGGCCTGATCTCTTTACAAGTACTGTTTAAAAAACGAGCAGGAGTGTTTTATCGGGTTTAAAACCACGAGGCGCAGCCGAGAGGTTTTTGACCCGATAAAACACGTGCTGCGAGTTTTTTGAACGGCTTCAAAAACATTCCTGAAAAAGCGTGTGTCTTGGGAGTTGGAACAAAGGATCAAATTGTGAGGGGAAGATATTAGCATACAAGAAAAACAAGCTATGCCTTATCAGTAATCTTTATTTAAAGATTACTAACGAGGAGTGTTTTATCAGATATAAAGATCATGCACGTGACGCTTTATCGGTGTTTTGATAGGCTGTTAGGCTCATGAATTATTAATGAGTTTTTGAATGGTCAGTTAATTCTGCCCAAGGGTGGCTGTTGTGGGGAGATTCCACTCTTCTGAAAAATAAATCTTGCCATGCAAATTATGCAGTCATGTAGCTCAGGAACTTTCAATGATGTGAATGTTCCAACACTAGGGTTCATCCATAGGCATGAAAGTTGTCAAGCAGGCTTAGATTTTACAAGTTTTAAAGTAGCACCACTATTGTGAACTATCAATATGTATGGGTTATTGACCAAGTGTGAGCTCAAGATGGCTGGATATTGACTTCGTCTCGGTCCATAAACACGCAAAAAATGAACGAAATCTTGCTTGCGGGATACAGCGGGTAGTCCCGAGCGGGCAAGATGGCTCCATCTTACCCCCTCGGGTAGCCAATCACAGCGCGCTATTTGGTTCATCTTGCCCGCTCACGGAGCTAGCCATATAATAAAAGCTTATATTGTGTAATGATTATTTTTCCCTTATCAGCACCATTAGAAGATGGATGTGCACCGGTGAATGTCTTCAAGTGTACACAGGACATACAAGCTTCATCTACAGGTCAGACATGGTCATCAGCTAGCTTGCTTGTCCTTGTTCTATGAATTGTAGCTTTGAGCACTGTAACTACTATTAGGAGAAGGGAGGAAGTCAGCTTAGCATTCATTGTGAACACCTCCTATCACATAGATCTGTGTAATTGAAATTAATAGTCATAACATTGTGTTAATCTGTGGAAAAGGATCTACTATTGGAGTCAACTTTTTTTTAAAATTGTGTTTCACACTTGTGTTTATCAACAGTATTGCAGCTCTGCCAGATGACAGTGGCAGTTTTGTCTCTGTTGGAGAAGACAGATCACTACGAATATGGAAGGGTACATAGCTCACTCAGACATTGCATTTAATAAAAATAATTTATACTTACCTCTTGAACAGAACCTCAATATCTATAATGTTAATGGATATAGATGTCCAACAGTAGCAATTAAAAGTAGACCTGATGATAGATGCAAATGCAGCCAGAATACTAACTGGAAAAACAACCTGAAAACATTTTCAAGCTTTGAATGGGATTCAAACCCACAACCTTTGCGTTACCGGTGCAATGCTCTCCCAACTGAGCTATGAAAGCCAGCTATGAGAGCAGTCATGTGTGGGTTGGCCCTTTATGATCAGTGGACATAATACTTGGCTTAAGTATATGAATTCCATGGATATAGATGTCCAACAGTAGCAATCAAATGTAGATGTGGCAGGTCAAAATGAAATTCAGGTTAAAATGAAATTCCTTTGTTCTTTACCCTGATTATTCATGGTCATGAATAATTAGGGTTAGAGGACAAAGGAAATTGAGAATCAAACTAGGTTAAAATCATTTTAACCTGAATTTCATTTTGACCTGCAACATAGACATGATGATATGATAATGTTGAGTTTTATTAATTCATGAATTAAGGAAGCTAGAAAATGACAATCTTGAGTCTTTCTTGAGCTGCTATGAAATTGATGCATAAATGTTGATTTTAAAAGAATTATACCACATTGTATATATCACATAAGCCTTACTGGCTTTCTTGAATTCCTTAATTGATGGACATAGTTTGTAAATATATTTATAGTATGGCAAAAATAATAACAGACTTATTATGCTAAAATAGTATACATGGACTTCATTTAACAAAGATCTGGTCTTTCTTTAGTAGTTAGCAGTAATTACTTTGTTGTTTGTACAACATCACTTACCTATAAGGACATTTCTCACTGTTATCAGGAGGAGAATGCTCTCAGACAATCACACTTCCTGCCCAGTCAGTGTGGAGCGTCACATGTTTAAGTAATGGAGACATTGTAACTGGTTCAAGGTCAGTTTTATTCAAGAGTTTATAATAGTTGCCTATTTCAAATATACGTGTAGCATGTATCTTTCATATTTAATTTTATTATTTGATAATTATGATTTTCTGACAAATTGACTGATTCAATTGGAATGACATAATACAGGTATTTGTATTAATGTAATATATTTTTTTGTTTATCAAATCGCAAACTCCTAACACAAGGCCCTGTAGTACACAGTATGGATGATTTATTATCCAACTCTGCTTCGTAGAGTACAAATATCACACGATATTTGTACTCGTCTCATTCCTCCCGGCCGCGTGAAGTTCAAAACCTTGGCAAGTCAGAATTTTGGGAAAAGAAATCGTTGGATAATAAATCTCTTATTAGATGTTTTGGTGTGTAGTATCGCTGTATATTTTTACTCGTTGTTTGTATTTTGACTCGCCCTACGGGCTCGTCAAAATACCGCACAACTCGTAAAAATATACAGCGATACAACACACCAAAACGTCTAATAAGATATATGTATGGATCTTTTTTCGACAACTGACACTTAAACACACAGGTGACCCAGAACTGGAGTACAGTACTCTCAACAATGGCCACATCTCTACAATGGTCACTTTTTTTGTCCCAGTGGACATCCATATATTCACTCTTATTTAAACCTCTCTACAACAGCCACCTCTCCACAACGGCAACAGCCTCTAAAACGTGTCCTGACTGCCAAAATAACCTCTCGACAATGGCCAGTTATCAATCACAATGACTGTCAAACGGTGTATAGAAAACCCAATTTTGTATTGCAAAAGGTCGACAAACTTGATCTGTACTGCATGTCATTCATCTCTATTTCTGTTTTATTGATGTATTTTGATTGTGTTACTTACAGTTTATATGCTAAAACAAGCATTTTTTAAAAAAAGGAGTGTTGTACCCCCCAAAAAATCAGGTGTCATGTTTACACCCCCATTTTCCCATAACGGCCACCACTATACAACAGCCACTTTCCTCTGCCCCCTAGGTGGTTGTTTTGGTACGGTGGCCTGGAAGGGACATCGACTTTTTTTTTGTCCGTGACTCTTTTTTTATCCGCGACTCTTTATTTTTTATCCGCGCATTTTTTTTTTAATCCACGCTTCGACTTGGTTATTTCAAAGAGCTTACATTTTCAGTACTATCTTGGATTCTTATATGAAAACTTCTTTGAATGAAGAAAATCGAAAGAAAAAAGCCAGCTGTTATCCCAGTTGGGACTCAGTGACCTCATCAGATGAGCCCTGGGATGAACCCGACCCGGGCAACCGTATTTCCCTACTAGCTCCCAGTCATATGTATTGTGTATACCTTTCGAGCTGGTTACTCATGAAATGTTTCTATCTTTTTTTCCTGTGAACTGATACCAGAAATAAGATAACATATTTACCTTTCTGATGGAGCGCTGTTCCTTCTCTTCCCTGTCTTTGCCCGCTATGGCTGCTGCCATATTGCTTGCAGGACTGCTTTTCAGTGTACATGAGCCCGCAGTCTTAACGCACGCGGCAAAAAAGAAGTCGTGAATCAAAAAAAAAACGCGGATGAAAAAGCGTGGATTAAAAAAAAAGGCGCAAATAAAAAAAAAAAGAGTCGCGGATAAAAAAAAAAAGTCGTGGATAAAAAAAAAGGCGCAGATAAAAAAAAAAGTCGCGGATAAAAAAAAAGTCGATGTCCCTTCCAGGCCACCATATTTTGGAGAGGTTTGGCTTTCTAAAGAAATAAATCTCTTTTCTCACAGGCTACTAATAATTGTTAATGATGACATTTTGCAGTATCAGACAATCAGTTTGTTCTCATTACAAGAAAATAATGTATAAGGGTTCCTTTTTTCCTAGTGATGGTATTGCACGTATTTTCACTACTTCTGAAGAGAGATTTGCATCAGAAGAAGAGTTACAAGTCAGTTTATTATCAGTCAGTTGCTTTTGATTCAAATATTTTTGTTAAGTAACATTAAAAGAAAAAGATCAAACTATTTACAAAAACAGTTGATCTCCACTTTGTCTCCCTGCAGCTATTTGATGCTGAAGTTGCAAGTCACGCTATTCCAGCTGAGGCTGCCAGGTATGTGTTTGTTAACCATTGCATTTCAATATCCTGGTGTACCAAGGTGATACATGGCCCTCTGGGCTAATAATTATTACACGGCAGCTGTATCACATACTACTGACCACCCTCCCTGCAGGGAGGAAGTACATGTACTCCCTTAGATGGGCTATATCTATAGGTATGTGCAGTCCCAAAAGGTATGTATTTTGAGCCATTTTGGTCAGAAATAGGGTATCAATTTTGGTCCGTTTGGTCACCAACAGGGTATGATCTTTACACTCTACATGTAGTCTTGACTTGGTATGATTTTTTAGAAGAAGCTACTTTTTCATCATAATCGATAAGACCATCAACAAAAGCCCTTAACAGTGTCTCAAACATCAGTCTTTTTAGGGAACTAATATTATTGTTATAAGGCAGGTCTGAAACAGGGTAAGGGTCAGATCTTAAATAGGGTATCAACTGTTTGGTAAGATTATAAACAGGGTAGGGTAGGGTCTTTATTATACATTGTAGTCACCACCTGTCTTCTCATTGGCTAAAAGCCTACGGTTGATTCTGGGAAACAGCGCAACCTACAGATTATTCACTAATCTGCTAGCAGATTAGTTATTAATCTGTAGGTTGTGCATGCAATGCATGATTTCCAAGAGCAACGTCAAGTTCACAGGTGATGTGGCATGGATGTTCGAATCGCTTCTTCAACATAATGAGTTTGTCCCTAATTTCGTTAAAACAATGTATAAATAAAACAATTACTAGATTCAGGTTTTGTGATATCCGGAATAATCAAGGTCTCACTAAGTATTACCTCAACCTTGATTATATCACAAAAACCTCATCCAATAATTGTTTATAAATAGGGTAAGGGTTTTGGAAAGCAGGCTGCACACCCCCCACCCCCTTAATTTTTCTGGGAGTACCCCCCTTGGGCCACCCTCAATGTGTCTTTCATATTATGGGCTCAGATGACAGCATGCATCTAATGTGTTTGTTTGTTTGTTTGTTTGTGTGTTAGTGGTCAGTTGGGTGATGTCAAGCTAGAGGATCTTCCTGGACCAGAAGCTCTTCTTAGACCAGGTACTACAAAATACAGAGTACGGCACAGTAGCAACTTAGAAACAAAAAACAACCATCATGCAGATCAGAGCGCAAACAAGGAATTCAATATTCATGACAGCAACAAGCTGGTGGAACCATGCTGGATGGTGAGCTGCAGTAGACGAGGATCCCATCCAGGGCGAGTTGGCAATGATCCTAACCTAATTGTTCTATACTTACATGTACATAAAACAATGTCAAGTGCCTCCTGTAATTCAGTTTACAGACCATCAATAGGCAACTATACCCTTTCACATTTCTTACCACTTGCAACACGGTGCTATAAACTAAAAACCATTGTACATTCACCACATTTTATTACGAGGCTTCGGTCTAGGTCTCACTGACATTAATTCTTTGCACAGGAGATAGAAGTGCTCAAACAAAGCTCATAAGGAGAGGAAATGTTATTGAATGTCACCAGGTGAAAATTGACTCCTTTTATATTTAGAAGTTTGGGGAATAATTTTTGTGTCATTTCTATTTCAGGTGTACGTATTACTTTGCCCTCATAGTAGTTGTGTTGTTAAACGGGTGCTTTCAGAAGTTGCCATCCTTTGCACGCATTGCGTGCCTATGGTGTCAAATGATTGTCCATTTCCTAAAAGCCTTGACAGAAATCAATGTGGCTGTGAGCCACTGAGCTCGGATAATGATTTACAAAAGACTGAGAATGGAGTTTTTGTATAAATTGAATAATGCGAGTCCATTTAGTCGTCGTAGTCGTTTGAAATTACATCGAGTTGTACTGTCAGTCTCCCGCTACTCCAGCTCCATTGAGTGACGAATGACGCCATTGTCAAACATCGAAACAGATCCACGAATGCACGAATGAGAAACATAAGCTGAAAGACAACAATTCCCCTCCGCTTAAACGAGCTCAGCAACGACGTATTTCAAGGATAAGCTGGAACCAGTCATCGACTTGTAGGACTTTCGTGTGACTCTTTTTACTTGAGCCTGCTGTTCTAACAACCAAGCGTTTTTGTCGAAAGCAATATAATGAATATAATTTGGTTTTATCAACTGGGTTGATAATGTGAATTGGCCACCGTAAAGAGATTCGGAAGCTGACGTTTCGAGCGTTAGCCCTTCGTCGAATAGATTCGCTCCGACGAAGGGCTAACGCTCGAAACGTCAGCTTCCGAATCTCTTTACGGTGGCCAATTCACATTATCAACCCAGTTGATAAAACCAAATTATCTTGTAATACTCCCACCGACGCAGCACCACAGTTTCTTTAGAAACTTGCCTCCTTTAATATAATGTTATGTTTCCTGTGGGGCGCAAGAGATTTTATTAATTTTTTTACTTTTTATTTTTCTTATTAAAGGATGTAAAAAAGTTCACCGACACATATAGCAAGACACATATAGCAATCAGTTTCTAATGATGTAATCTTGTTAATTGCAGTGGAATAGTATGGAAACAAGATGGGATAAGGTAACAATTTTTGTGGTGCAAGCAATTGGTTACTAAGTAAAACCAAGGACAGGGAATATGTTTGAATGAAAATAACAAGGCATGGAAGTAGAAGACTTCAATTTTGTCTTGGCTCATTTCATACACTTAAAGGTCATCTGTTGTTTTCCCCAGTCCACTAGCTTCATCAAGTACGCAGCAACTCCCTATTGAGGATGCAACTACCTGTGACTGTCAAATTTGCAAAAACAAAACCTGACCAGAAGTGAGGGCGTGTTTAAAACACGAAATGGCCAAATGACGAAATGTCACTCCAGTTAGCCTAAATAACGCTTCAGTTAACCTAAATATCACTGACTTGAAAGTGGTTCGCTCTCAAAAATTGTATGGGTTAGCCGTATCCCACATTGTTAAGTGCCATTCCGTAAGTAAGTGCCAAAAGTGACACATCTTTTCTTATCTCAGTTGCTCTGCGTCAGATCGCATCTCCAGCCACATAATTTCTGAACATTTTTCGGAGGAGCATGCCCCCCATACCTCCCCCCCCCCCCCTAGATGCTCGCGTCCTTCAGACGCTCAATTTACAAGCGCTGGCTACTTTACATTTTTAGCTTACTACTTTAAAATCTGTGGAGAACACTGCCTATTGTCTTGTTTGTAGGTTGGTGAAGTAGTGGGATCAGCAGGAACAGAAGGTGCTGCAAGACAAACCAACAAAACAATGTACAATGGAAAAGTATGTGCACTGACAACTCCCAATGTTTCAACTTTATTCTTTTGTAAAGCAGTTTTGCAAGTGAGAGAATATCTCTCAATTGGTGGAAGCAGCTACTCTGAGGTGTTATCATTTCCTCATCCTCTCAGTCAAGGTCAATGATTGCATGTGTCAGTGCTGAGAAATCTCGTAAATGTAGGGTAAAAAACTGGTGACATAACGTTTATTCGTTTTGTCTCCTAGGAGTATGATTTCGTGTTTGATGTTGAAATTCAAGAAGGACGTCCTCGCATGAAGCTCCCTTACAATCTAACCGGTACGTAATCTAGTCTCTTTTAGGTTGGGGAGGCGGGGTAGGCAATTTCCCAAAAAAATTCCTGCACAGCCAAAGCTGCCGAAAAAAAAATCGTTCAAAGGGAGCATTGGAGAAAAAAATCAAGCAAGTGTTTTCTACTATCCAGGTTCTGTTTCTGATGTTAATAAAAATTATTGCACAAGCTATTGCCCGCAAAAAAATCATGCACAAACTAAAGGTGAGGAAAACAATTCATGCCTCAGAAAATTGACCACCCCACCTCCCCCCCTCTCAAAGTAAGAAGATCCCGTCCCTTAACAGGTGTCGTCCCGTGAAAAGCGTAACTTGAGAAAATCATGGCCCTTTGACATAAAGTAGACTTACGTTATCTAGCTTGTGCCTTAGTCGCTCAGTTGTCTTTGTGCCTCTTGTAGATGATCCGTGGATGGCTGCACACCAGTTTCTAGAGCGGAATGATCTCAGTCAGATGTTTCTGGATCAAGTTGTTGACTTCATCCAAAAGAACACTCAAGGTTTCACGATTGGACAGCAGACACCGTCAGCTGCTGACCCGTTTACTGGTGAGTAACAACAGTTAGATTGCATCACGTGCCTGATTCTTTTTCCTCCTTTCTTTGCTCGAGCTTCTCGTCACTTGGTCGTGCCTCTTTCGCTTCACATTTGTGTATTGGCGTCGCACGCTAGGAAAAGAAAGGAAAATATTGCTTCTAACTGTACTTGAGATTGAGGACTATTATGTTGATGCCCATTCTGTAATATTGAATTTAAACACAAGTAATTATTACACCCTATAGCTATCAATTTCGCATGTAGTCGTATTTTTTACTTTACGCATTTTAATTTGCTTTACCCTTGTACTGTTATTGTACGTGTATCTATTTATCAACTGTATCAATTCACTTTTTGCACAGTAAATATGTATTGTAAATAGTACAACCCGCCTAGATTAGCTCTGCTATAAGCGGGTTTGTAATCCTTTAAACTATAGACTCAAATAATAATAATAAATGGTTAAGAGACTGCTCGCAGTCTACTAAAATAAATCAGTCCGGCATTAATTAGGTAATCACAACTTGAATTAAAGATCTGCAATGGTGATACGCATGGGGAATCGTGTATCCGTGTCTAAAGAAACTGCTGAACAAACAGGCGTGCCCAAGAACTCTGGGCTGTTCAGCAAGCACAGCGTAAGGTCTGAGCAACATAAAACATCTCATGTACTTTCACGGACCTAAGCTGATAGTTATTAGCCAGGCTAAACTGTTTGCGGGGTACTTTAATTGTCTATAATTGAATTGGACTTCTAAGGGTGCTGTTAATTCCCTCGCGTCTACGCATAACTTGTTAACTTGGAATTGATTTCCGTTGCATATTAGGCGCGGGGCGCTATATTCCATCCACTGCGCCGTCCCAGTCAGTGTCCGATCCCAGCATGGGAGGAGGAAGTGTTGATCCTTTTACAGGTACACAGCCAAATCCCAACTTTGAAGTCATTTATTAACTCCAAATACTTAGAAACGAAATTAACATGAACGAAATGGAAATCAAGAATATGAAAGAACTGACTTTCAGGTGTTCCGTTAGTTGGGGCCCAGTGCAAAAAAGGCGGAGCGAAATAAAAGAGAGAGAGAGACTTGGTGCGAGGAGCGAACTCTCTTCTCCCCTATTTTATCGTGTGCCGGCATTTTTTACGCTGCGCCCAACTAACTGATCGCCTGGAAGAGGCCACGGCAAGGCGTTCTCGAAGGCTTTCAACTTTTGTCGCCGGGCAGCCAGTGGATTTCTCATGAAACAGAGTATTAGTGACCTCTTTCGCTGCTAACTCACTGTGGATATTGCCTTTCAGTTGTACCTGATATGTCTTTGACGCTTGTCTCTAGTTACAGAAATAGCGCAATACTTTTAAGGAGAAATTTACAAATATGCCTGATGAAACTTGTGATTTGTTTGGCAAACCTCGGAGACAAGGCAGAATTTTCAATACATGGTACCCAGCCGGTTCAAATGTTATTTTTCATGTATTGTAGGTGGTGGCAGCTACAGACCATCGTATACATCTCAACAAACTAATACAGGAGGTGGAGTGGACCCGTTTACCGGTACGGATGACTGAAATACGTTTTATCTTTAGAAATTTTGGTAGCACAGCGTGCTAACAACATAAAACAATTCGTTTTGTTCCAAGGAGTGAGTGGGACGCTGATTTCTAACCTTGAAAGTTTGTATCTCCAAAACTGCCACGCTGGTGTTAATCGTCTGCAGTTATAATTCGACCTTAGGTTCCTTCCTAAAATTTAAACAGTCTTACACTTACCTCAAACCTAATCGTTTTATTTTTCCTTTCCTCTTTAAACCCATTCACACGACGGTTCCGCTATAAGCGGTGCGGGTACCAAAAAAGATGCCCTGATACGCGTAAATTTCGTTGTGTAAATAACTTTTTCTAATCCGACCCATTCAGTGGGTCCGATCGCAGGTAAGATGTTGGCTCGGCACGGATAAGAAAAAGGTTTTTTTTTACTCGACGAAATTTGCCCGCACCGAAATTTTCTTTTTACGCTACGCGTATCATTTATGTCGGAAACATTCCAAAACTTTTTTTGTCGTGTAAATAGGTTTTAATATGACCTACATGTACATGGAAGAAGTAATTACTTGCAACTTGTTTTCATTTAACTGCGTACAAACGCTCATTTCAAATGTTAGCCAAGTTAACAGCGCGTGAATTTGGGAAAACATTTTTTTTTGTCATGGGTAGTTGATCTTCATGTTAACTGGTATCTTACAGGTTCCAGTAGTTACAGATCAGGACAGTCAGCCAATGAAGACAGTCCACCAAATGAAAGTTCCGCCGCTAATCCTTACTTTCCTAAGGTATCTCAACCAACAAATCTTCATAATTTGTTGCATGTTATGCATCAGGCGGTCCGGGTTCGAGCCTTGGCCCTAAGGTCATTGTGTTGTGTTCTTGAGCCAGATACTTTATTCTCACAGTGCCTCTTTCCACCCAGGAAAAGAAATGGTTACCGGCGAATTTAATTTTTTTTAGTGGGGGCGGGGGGGGGGGGGTAACCCTGTGATAGAGCAGCACCCCATCCAGAGGTGTGAAAATTATGCCTCTGATCTTGAGTAAACAGGGAGCGATTTTGGGGTTGCCAGTCACAATCCTGTTCCTATTTTGTACCATTCTTCTTCGTGTTTGCATTGGATTACAAAGTGACATGATAAATTATCCTAAAGAGAGCAACAAAATGGAGGGATTTTCTATTAAACCGGGTCAGTTTTCAAAGGCTTCATCTGCACTAACCCTCCCAGGTTTCCTCTAAGAAATGTCCCCCGCCACTAGCATGTTACTTAGATTGTGTTTCTTAATGAATGTGTTGGCTTGCCTTTTAGACGTCATGTGTATCATTTGATAGCGCTAACATCAACGCAATTGCTGGAAAATTAAAAGAATTTAACGCTAGTTTAGAAGAGGTTAGTGAGGATTTGTGTGCAGTCAACGAGATTCAGCCTATATAAAATTTCATATTACAGTAGAACCCCGGTAACTCGAACTCTGAAGGGAAACGAAAAACAATTCGAGTTATAGGGAAATTCGAATTATCCGAGTTCGAGTTGACCGAGTTAAAATGACTGAAAAGTGGGGTCAAATCCAAGGGAAATGGGACTTAGTTCGAGTTAGTGGGGGAGTTCGAGTTATCCGAGTTCGAGTTACTGGGGTTCTACTGTAGTTTTGAGAACTTTTACTTGACGATTTTCTTGAAATGGTTTTCTTTTTGGACTTTGTAGTGTACAGGTGTATGTTAACCCTCCATCATTATGTCAAGTCAGTTTAGTGGTCTGCCTTTAATGAGTTCCTTACCGTGTGCGTTATTTTCTTTCCCAGATCTCTTTGACTAGCAGAGAATTTTCGCATTCCTCCTTAAAAAGAGATCTGGGAAGAACTTTACTTATAATGTATGTCAGCTTAGTTTAACGAGTCCTTCACTTTGTAGGAACAACAAATAACAGAGGACGAACTTCAAAACTTGATAGGTAAGCATGACATATTTCATTGCTACCCGGACAACGTTCTTTTCTCAAAGTCAAAAGTAAAGTTGTTTGGCAGGGTCGACAAAGAGCAAGAAGCTAAAACACGAAAAAGATGAGGAACGTCATCGTAGGAAATTTACATGGTCATGATCAGTTGTTCGAGAGATCAGTCGTTGTGTTAGGAGTGCATCTAGTGCAGTCCTAATGTGATTTACGTTTGGCCTTGTTTTACTAACATCACATGTGCCAAATCATGGCCATCAGCACAAAAAAAGTAAATAAAATAGTTCAGTTGGTACAGGTCTTTGATTTGACGTTTGCTTGTTTACCTTATACTAGTATTTCTGAATGATGTGGGGAGTGCAGATAAATCCAGATCACCAAAAGTGGAACACTTGTCTGTATTGATGAAAGCGTTAAAGTGGCCTCCAAGTCAGCTATTTCCAGGTACGTGGATTGTAATAAGCTTCTCTTTTTATGTGGCCAATCACTTCTTCTACAATGCTGGTACGCAAGGTGTTTACGAAGTTTTCGTTTCAAAACTAAAAAGATGTCATTACAACTTTTTGTTATGGCTAGAAAATTTAGAGTTGTTTTAGTGACGTTTATTGAGGAAGAAATTTGTGGAGGCGCTGGATCGAGCGGTCCGGGTTCGAGCCCTGGCCGGAACATTGTGTTGTGTTCTTGGGCAAGACACTTTGCTCTCACAGTGCCTCTGTCCACCCAGGCCCCGGTTGCTCGAAAAGTGGATAACGCTATCCGCCGGATAAATCACTACAGTCCAGCGGATAAGTGTTGACAAAACAAACCGCGCTATCCGCTGGATAGTGATTTATCCGGTGGATAGTGTTATCCACCTTTCGAACAACTGGGGCCTGGCCTTAGTTGTTCAAAGGCTGGATAACGCTATCTATCAGGGCCTGGTTGTTCGAAAGGTGGTTAACGCTATCCACCGGATCAATCGCTATCCAGCGGATAGCGTGGTTTGTTTTGTTAACACTTATCCACTGGATAGCGATTTATCCGGTGGATAGCGTTATCCAGCCTTTGAACAACTGGGGCCAGATAAATCGCTATCCAGCGGATAGGTTGTAACGAAACAAACCACGCTATCCACTGTATAGTGATTTTTCCGGTGGATAGCGTTATCAACCTTTCGAACAACCCAGGCCAGGTGTATAAATGGGTACTGGAGCCCAACTTTATGTTGGGAGTAACCCTGCGATGGACTAGCATCCCATCCAGGGGGGAGTAGAAATACTCCTAGTCGCTTCTTGCTATTAAAACCGGAGATAATAATAATAATTGAAGATAAGCACCGGCAGATGGGCCACTTGGCTCGTATATAGACCTACCATTGACGAATGAGAATTCGGCGCGTTCGTTGCAGGCATTGTTCCCAATAACCTTCGGCATTGTATTTTAAAACAGCTCTGGATATTCTGCGGCTCGCTGTTCGCTTTCCGTCCATCGCCAACTCATGTTGCAGTGGTTCTGAGGGCGACAACCTTACAGCTCACTTACTTGCCTGTACAAGGTAGGTTGTTTTAATCACGATTTTAAACGTTTGAAAAAATTTATTTGTTGTCGTCTTTATTTTGTTTGGAAGTGCAAAATTACTGGAAACGCTAAAACAGCCAATTTTATTCAGTGTTGTATTTTGTAAAAGAGGGGATTTGGGTGACTGGGAGTTTTTCACGGGTAACACCATTATACATTATTGAACGAACGAACGAAGAAATGAACGGACGGACGAGCGAGCGAGCGAGCGGACGAACGAACGAACGAACGAGCAAGCGAGCGAGCGAACGAACGAACGAACGAACGAATGAACAAACGAACGAACGAACGAGCGAACGAACGAGCGAACGAACGAACGAACGAACGAATGAACAAACGAACGAACGAACCATCATGCGAACTTTATTGACGTGTCTAAAAGTACGTAGCTGAGGGAGAACCTTCTGCTAATAGGAGACACCTTACTAAGAATAAAAATAACTGTGACGCTAATTTACATCAACCATTACAACATCTATTTACAAGATCTAAAAAGGTTCAGCATTTCATAGATGGCTGCCGTCGAATCTATCTTTTAGAAAGTTCGCTAGATCCTTGTTTAATTAACATGCTTCTCTTCTAAAACATTGTAATTGATTTTGTTTGTTTGTCTGTTTGTTTACATTTGTTTTCATGACGATTTTGATAACTTGTTTTCGTTTTTTTCTCCTCAAGGGATGATAATCCTCAACCCAATGTGCTCCTTTCGTTTAGAATATTGTCTAATTTGTTTCTGTCTTACGATGGATCCGCTTTAGTACTGAAACACAGAGAAAAGGTGAGATGGCTGGGTTTTAGGGTAATTTACTAGACTGCTAGCAGTCCCTTTTAAGATAGTCGCGAAGGCGCGCGAAATAGTCGAGCGGAAAACTGGAGCGAACTAGCGGAGGGAGCGTGGGGAGAGGCCAGTCTCTTCTCGTGTTTTTCTCCTTGCTCCAGTCTCGCCGCGCTGTGCGCTCTTGGTTCGTACGCTCTCGCGACTAGCTAGAAAGTTACTGCTAGCAGTCTAGGTAATTAACTTGAAAGAGTGATGCCTAACATGCGCATAACGGGAACTTGGGTATCTATCGTGCTTTAAAGTGCCTGGCAAAAAGCTGAAATTACCAACTGAAGGTACTGTTCAGTAACTGTCAATGGTCACACGCTAGGTTTTCTTCTGAAGACGTTCAAATTAGAACCACTTTGGGTAGCATGATAAACCCTACCACATGAAGACCGTGTTCACTTGTGTTCTGTAGCGCCATTGAATTGTCACACTCTATGGTTTTATCCACCAAATTACAAGTTAGAACCGGCACAAACAATACCACTTGACAATACTGCTCAACATTTTGTTCAATGGTCAAACGCCTTGATTTCATTAGTTAATTTAAGCCACGTTGTAGAAATCAAAGTCTGAATCTTGGATATATAATGCTGAAAATAAATGATTAAAGTAAGTACCGCGATTACTCAACTATCTTGCTTTTCTTTATTCTTCAGATAGTAGAACATTCAATATCTTGGTGTAAGTGTGCTAACAAGAACATCAGAATATCGCTATGTACCGTTCTTCTTAAGTAAGTGGCATGTTGTTTGCACTTGGATAACAATTCTTTAATACACACAGTTCGTGCCACTCCAGTCGGGACAACACGCAAATCCTCGTGAAAGACTCGGTGAACCCGAGAGTTTCCGATTCTTGCTTTCGAAGCGAGTCAGCCTTCCTATTAGGTTAAGTCATGTTGCCTAACAACTTGAACTAAAAGAGTCTGTAGAACAGGTGGTTTTGCAGAGCAAAGTGTGAAGCGCGTGACACGAGCGCTCAAGTGCTCCGGGCGTCACGCACTCCCGCGTTCTGCCCTGCTAATTGTCTTTTCTGGACACTGTTCTGAATGGAAGAACTAAAACCACCGACTCACCCAGCCGTGCGCGTGGGATTGTTCCAGGGCTGTGTTTCGGTGGAGGGTTTTTACTTATTACGTCGAATTTGAGGCAGTGCGAGGTGCTAGAGTCAATAAGGAAACGGTTTTTCAGAGGAGCCTTCTCATTGAAAATATCAGATAAATTTCGTAAAACTAACGAGTGCAAACTATAGCATCGCCTCATGTTAATATTCAAGGTCACTCCCCTTTCTTCTCCCGTTTGGTTAACAACTGGGTCGGGTTGTTCGAAAGCCGGTTAACCCTAACCCAGGATTAAAAGGTAACCAAAGTATTAATTTTTCTTGTTTAAATATGTTCTTCACTGCTTATGTTTTGTGTAGTTTGAGATTATTCAAAGTCAAAAATGAGGGACAAACAAAATAGACAGAAAACCTCACCGAAAAGTTACGAAACTGAAATCAAAATTCTCGTTAATCTTGGGTTAGCTTAATCGGGCTTTGAACAACTCGGCCGAAATTGATGATAAAAACACGAAATTCTATTCCAAATTGCGTTTCTGGACGTTTTTTCAAGAGGAGCTCGCCAGCTATTTGATGCTGAATCTCACCTAATAACAATTACTAAGAAGCGGGCTCTGATTTCATTTCTTATTGCTTTTATAGTTTTTCTGTCCTCCTACGAAGACATAACGACTTTGAAGCAAAAACACAGTGTCTATCAAGCCTAGCTGAGGTAACTATTTTGAAGTTTTGGTCATTGTTTTGACCGTTTGTACCAGTTTTGGTTCCTAACAATGGGATCTTTGCAGATTTTAGAAAATGAAAAAGATAGTGAAGCCAGATTCAGATCTCTAGTGGCAGTTGGAACTTTGGTAAGTGAGAAATCAAATAATGTGATATTGTCTGAAGGGTAGAATTTCCCGCTTCGGCAGCTATACTGTTATCTCGACCTGGTCCAAGGTCGAGTTAGAATGAAATCCAAGCCTACAATTGTAATTTATTTGAAACTTTGGGGAAAAAAGTATAGTCAAGCATATATCTAAACTCGTAGCAAATACCCAGTCTTTACCTTACTTCTCTTACAAAGACAATAGCAACAGCCACTAACGTTGCATTCTACCAATCGTAAAGCGCGGGAAAAAGTCATGTAGGCCAAGTTGGGTTTGTATCTGATTGGCTAACAGAAAACTGATCTTCGCTCTCGTTAATTTGGAAATCAAGGCTGAAAAACGTTCTGTACCCAGCGTCATTTTTGGAATAAATGACATGAACAAATAGTCGTTACAAATGGTCTTTTTTTATCCGAAACATCCGTCAATCATTTGGTCTAGTAAACCCTGCTTGATTATGATCAGTAACAAACTTTTAAGTGGAAATCACCGTAAATTAATATCCTTCTTTCGTTGATCAACAGATCTGGGGTGATTCAGATGCCCTATCGTTAGCTCAGTCGTTAGGAATTGACAGTTCATTAAAGTCGTTATCTTCTGTTACGGATCCACCCAAGGTAAGAAGTCAAACAGTTCCAAACACTGATGGTACAATTCACTTCTTGCTGGTGTATTACGAGGCCAATTCTAACCTGTTGCGCACTACTTTCAACTTTCGCGTCTTTCGCATGGTGCGTTGTTAGCCTGACGTTTTGCGTCAAAAACCGTTGTTAGAGAATTTAAGCAAGTCTTAAATGTGATTTTTACAGCAAACGGCAAAAATGTAATCTTTAGCCCGTTTTTTTTTTTTTTGCCATTTATACCCAAAAAGTGAGAATGTTGGTATTTGCCCTGAATAAGAGATTTTTGTTATTTTGTGTTGGATTGAATGAGGTTTGAGGAAAACAGCAAAAGTCGTCGGAATCATTTTTTGTTGTTTTCCGTTTGACGTGAATGTCATTCCTAAACTCTCTATTAACGAAATGAACGTCAAAATTAGTTGTCAGAGGAAAAAAGAGGACAAACATCCTGAACTACTGGGTGAAGGATTTTCTCGTCACATTTTTGTCCTCGTCACATATTTTTGTCAGGTTAACAAAACAGATAAATTCTGAACATGGGAATTACAGCCACCCGAGTTTGTTTCTGTTATAATAAAACATTAGGGACAGTATCATAAGAAATTATTATTTATTTTTCCACAGGTTGGTGACTGTGCGTCTAAAGTTTTAGCTGCATTAACGATGAATTAAAACGATGCTATTCTAACACCAGCCTACTCCATAGTTGTTCCTTAGCGCTGACCCAGAAGTATAAACACCTCAACGCCGTTATGTTTTGACGGATTTGGTTGCTGCTCATTCAGTTTAGTTTAGCAGCAAGATGTTTTGAAGTGTTTTAAAGAACGGATCACTTAGTAGAACGGTTTGTGCTGGTTTTGTAATCAGGTAGTGCTTGAAAGGCACACTGTTTAAAGAAAAGTGACTGGACTGACCACTCCAACAGGATCAGAGTATCAACGTTCTCTTCAAGAGCAGAATTCACCGGCACAAAACCATTCGAGTTGCCATCGTATTCAAGAAGGTCGCACATCACTGCTCGTCTCGTCTCATCGCATGGCGGTCACTCATTGGTTGAAATGCTTGTTGAGGGCCACGTGACTATTAACGTGTTGACAAGTGTCCTTTGTAAAAGGAATATTTCCTGCGCTTTTGAGATGCAATTTTTTAGGATGTTGTTTTTCTTGATGGTTTATAGTGGTCAGACCAGCCTCGTTCCTAGGCGTTCTCGGCTAAGAGGATTCTGGTTTTTATTAAGAGCGGGGACGTCACCGAAGAGCACTTGCCGAGAACGCTCACTCTTAACCAGAATTCGCGCGGACAGCGAGGCAAGAGAGAACGCCTAGTTACTAAGTAGAAGCTAGACACTGTATCAGAGCTTATAAAAATGTGCAAAATGTTTATTACTTATAGATTATTTCATAATTAGTGAGAGCCTAATTTCAATGAAGAAGGTGCCTTACAAAATAAACAGCTCAGCTGTGTTCTTTTTAGCCATTCTAAATAGTCGCGCTGTAGGTGAATTGTTCTTTGTGTAAGTCAGTTCCTTGACATTCACATCTTCACAACCTGTGTTTTTCTTAACATTCTAATACGGCCACCCTGTTAAAACGGCAGATTTCTGTGAATCTTTTGTAGATATTCCGCACACGCGCCAAAGGCATAGGGACCATATACACGCGCGCGGACCTCCTTAAATCCAGAAAAAAAACATTATATATTTGCTGTGGAAAGCATTTTTAATAATCAAATCTGCTTGTTTGACCAATCGATCGCTGGGAAAAGGTGCGTTTCCTTGTTATTTAAGTAGTAAAACTGAATCTGATATTGTGGCGCGCGCGCTGGTCCTACCTAATTCCTATTGAGGCATCATGGTAAAAATCTCTATTTACGCACGGTGGTGCGTAAATAACGACGTGCGCAGTTTCATTTTAGCTGCAAAATTTCGGTAGAGTTAGCCGCGAGTTCCTTTTGCTAAAGTTTCAGCAATGTAAACATTCTGAACCGATCCAAAGCCTACTTCGAGCGAAGATGTTTAGTAAAACTTGATTTTGACTCTTTTCGTCTACATTTTAACTTTGCTAACATTTTGACTTTTTTTGCCTACATTGCCATTAGTTCGAAGAAGCGAATTTCTCATTGACAATTTTGGAAACCAGACGAGGCGTTTTTGTACAACTGTTGCTCGACTTATTATGGTGTGTTTTTCAGGCAAAAGGATCCTTTGTTTTCCTTCACCATGAATTGTGAGAACTTTGTAGTCAATCACGAATAAAACATGTTTTAGCGCCCAAGTTATTGTCGCTATGTTATAAAAGAATTGGTTCATGCTTTTAGCTTCGCGTATATCGAATTATGGATGCACTTGGGAAGTTTGGAGAGCACTCCAGAAGCTAGAGTCGCTCTCCGCTGCGCATCGAGCAACTCTTTACGCTTCTCTCTTTCTACTTCCCGGATGCATCCATAACTCGATATACGCACGCTAAGCACAAACCAACAATTCTTTAATATACTATGCGAGATATATTTCATACTTCGTGGCTGTCAGTCAGTGCTTGTGAAAACCATTGTTTGAAAAGCTATGCGCTGTTTCAGTTTGCACGCAGTTATTTTTCCTGTTCCAAACGATTGCTCCAAAATGTAAGGGCAAAAATTATTCTTCCCACCAATGTCGCGAATGAATATGAATAACCTTTCGCTGGACTTAACTGCATGGTGAATGGAGAAAATGAGACTGTCTACACATTCTATGACCTCGGGATCGAACAGTTTGCATTAAGCGCGCCCGTCTGATGTATGTAACCGTTATAACCGCGTCCTATTTGCATAGAATTGGTCTGTTTGTATGATAGGTAATCAAAGGCTATGATAAATTGCACGAACCCCCTGGGGCGAGAAATTACGAGTGTTTATTTATTCGAAATTTCACGAGAAAAGTCATTTGGTTACTTGGTTACAAAAATTCCGATCTGTTCACAAGTGTAATTAATGCCTAATTGTTTTGAGAAAAAAGGAACGATTTCCTATTAAGGTTGCCTTTAGAGGTGTCTCGCGTCCAAGCGATGTAACGCGTCCGGCTTGAACAGTAGATACCTAAACCCCTATATCAAATTAAAGCTTGAGTTGGCTTTTAAACTACAGCAATAATTTTGAAATAAAATGAATTGCCGAATTTTTCACGACCTCTAAATGCAAGCGCCCGAATAACTCTTTGAAACCTACAAGTCAAAGCGAATTTTTTTTTTGTTTTTCGCGAATTTAATTGGTTCCTCAGTTTCCGGACCCAAAGCACTAATTAAGTCGTGTCTTCCTTTTGCTACATTCAATTGCAGTGAAAATTGAGCGTTTTTGGAAAAGGATTCAAAAAATGTGCCGCGATCGTACATAAAATCGCTCTCACAGAAAAATTATTTCGAAATAAAAAATTCGCAGACACGAGTTTGTATATGTCAAACTAGCTACTGTCCAAATTTGAAAGCAAACGAACAATTTCTTTTTGACTTGTAGCCTTCAAAAGGGACCAAAAAGATGATATGAGATGACGCTCACATTTAGGTCTTGAAAAATTTGACAATTCATGTTATTTCAAAATTTCTGGTATCGTTTCAGATAGCCAGCTCTATAAGCTCTAATTTGATATGGAGGTTTAGTATCTACAGTTCAAACCGGACGCGGTACATCACTTGGACGCGAGACGAAGTCTGAAGACAAATTAAAACGCCAACCGACAAGCTTCTATCGAAGTACGTGCAGAGCCAAGTTTCAGTCTGTCCTTGTGGTATTATGACTCTACGTTGGATACTGTTTTTTGATTTCTAAGATCTCTCAAAAGTTAGCAAAAAAACACTGATATTGGCTGGGAAAATGAAGAACGAAAAACTAGGAAAGAAAAAGAGAATTATTACTTGCTTTAGTGATCGGATAACCCGTCGGATAAAAAGCGGTACTTTCTTTGTAATTGTCTCGGACAAGGATCAGCGATAACTTCATAATGTTTTCAACGGTGTCACATCTCGTCGTGTATTCTCTTACCGTTGCGTTTTTGCACTATTTCTTGACAATGCCATTGGGTTTCACTTTTAACTGAACCTACGGATTAAAACCTCAATTCAGTGGTATCAAAATTGTCAATATTTACAGACGATCCATTTTCCAAGTTGAGCGGCTCATAGCCACTTTGATCTTAATTATGGCTTTTAATCATTTCTTTTCCGCTGTTCTAGCTGTTTGATCCTGTGGAGTCTGGTTTTATTCCGCTCTACTCGCCTGTTGTGAAACTTAATAACGGATAAGAAATTTAACTGCTAGTTTTGTCTTGAACAATTTTGTGCATTTGAGCAATGCCAGCTTGTATGTCGCGGTACCTGCACAGCAGTCCAAAATCATTACCGCTTATGCTAGCCATTATGTTTAGTGCCACTTGACATTTTTCAGTCTGTGTGTACACGTTTTGTTTTCTTTCTATTATATTTTACAAAATACTCACACTTAAAGACACCATGTAAATAAAAATGCATTTACAAGAATTAATGTTTTTTTTCTTCTTGTCAGTGTATGCAGGCGTCACATTATCAATGCCTTGCTTTTCAAAATGGCTTGCACAGCTGGAGATTTGCAATATTTACACAACAATTGTGCATTTCTTTTTTTCGGGTCTTGTGTTCCCTGTGCGAGCCCGTGTCGGGTCAATAAGTAAACGTGTAAGGCTCAGCATGGACTGTTGTTTATTGATATTTAAGGAAATGAAATGAAATGTGAAGGTTAATATGTTTCGAAACAAACCCCTAAGCGAGACCACACTCGTGTTAGACTTCAGGGTTTCAGCATCTTTCAAAAGCCTTTGATGGACTCGCGCATTTTCTTGGTATGTCTTCTACTTTTTTCTGAAAATTGATATTGTATAGGTCGTTTTACTAATTTCAGTTCCAACTTCAAAACGAGAATTGGCTGCTGAGATTTATACAGAAAGTAATTTATGTTCAATAACAGAAAAAAATTCTGTACTGTATGTATTACGTCGTTCAGTTAGCAAAAAAAAAGCGTTTTGCTTTTATCTCAACAAGTGACTCCGTTTAGGAACTTTACTCGATCGTTGCTCATTTTATTGCGATTTCACGGTCTGTAGATATTCAAATGTAAAGTAGAACCTTGATGAAGCTCTTTGTACTTGGCATGTGGGAACGTTTATTGTGAGTAACATAGAACGCGGGTAGTTAGTTTAGATTGAAATTTTTGCTTTTCGATTGTATTCTGCCAGGCGCCATACGAAGCAGTAAAACATCCTATATTTTCCCTAAACAAAAACACTTGTGTTTATCAATGTTTAGTATTCAATAATCTTGCCGCAGTGTTTATATTTGTTGGAAGCGGAGCGTGAAGAAATTATCTTAATACTTTTCTATCTGTGCGGTCACAGTTCCGTCGCATTTGCCGCACAAGTTACGAAATAATGCTATTTTAGTATTTTTATTTATATTTTAGTTTTCTAAAAAAATCAAGCGGTCTATTTTTGCGGGGGATTTGAAACTGAAAAGAGCTTTCTTCTTGATTTCCTCTAAAATTACAAACGAAACCTCATGTGACGTCAACACAACAAGAACTTTTTCCAGTCTCGTATAAATTATAAAATAAAAATTAAAAAGCTTTTAAAATAAGACTTATGATATAAAGCTAAGCCAACAGAGCTACAACAAGCTGGATTAAGTTCATTGAGTGCTGTACTGAATTTATGAAACGTAAGTTTATTTTTACTTAACACTGGTTTGCTCATGTCGCCTCTGTTTGTCCTATTTTCTTTGCACAAATTTTAACATTGAGTAAATTCAAAGCTGCTCCTGATTATGAGAATCTAGCTAGACGCAGTTTCTGCAAGCGGTATAACTATTCTTTCAGCTTAAGTACCGTCGCATTTCTGGCACTAACAAATTTTGCGGGCTAATCATTTCGTATATGTTTGCTCTTTGTGTTATGAATGTTACGCTCGGCTGCAGCTGAAAACGCGTACCAACACTATCCGTTCTCCTCTTTGCGAGGATGCCAAGCGCTTAATACTTTTGCAGTTACTCAAAGCTGTTTTGCCGAGACGAATATTCGCTGGAATCTTTGAAGAGCTCTTGGTCTTCCTTAGTCCTGTTCAGCTTTTTCGTTGTAAGAATTGTTTACTTGGTATCAACATTCAACTGTGTTAGTGGGAAGCAAGACAAGATCAAGGTATATACCTTGATCTTCTCTTGTGGAAGATGAGACACTCAACGAAGTCGAATCGGTATGAATCTAATTTTTGGAAATCGTTTTAACTAGACGTCTGCGAAGAAGGTTTTTATCTAAGTCGATTTTTTGACGCCAGACTTGAATTTCAGTCAAGCAAGGAGGTTTACTGAGGTAGTTTTAGAAAACGCTATTTTTTTGCGCACAAAGGGCAGTCTACCTCACCGAGTAAATGACTTCCGTGAAGGTTTTGATGTTGACGGGTTTTGATAGCGCATTTTAATTCTGTGTAATTGCTCCAAATGATTTAATTTTTTTGGTTCAATTAATTGCGAATTATCTACATGAGTAAGAAAAAAAGACGATGAGAATTATTTGCGAAAGTCTCCACATCGTGTACATCTTTTCTCTATAATGAACGCGGAAGTTTTTACAGCATATTACCAAAATGCCAGAAGATAAGAAATGAGATTCCATTTTCAAAATACATGCTACTGTAGCCATGTTTATGAATTTTCATACATAGAATATGAATTTAATGAACTGAAGTTTTCTTCGGCCTATTTGGGTCAACTCCAGATTTCACTGAAGATTTGGCACATACCCCTGAGAGCTAGCAGTTACAACGGTTTCAAATAACGGTTTAATCAAACGCACTGAGAGAATTTCATTAGCAAGACAGAACAAGCAATTGTCCAAAGATGGGTTTTATAATCGAGGTTAATTCGCTTTTCTTCTTCCGCACCAGCTGGAAGGCTGCATTGTTTTCTTTTAAAAAAAATCGAACCCTGACTCGTCGCAATTTGTAAACAGGACGCCGACTGCGTGGCAAAAAGGAACCGATAGTTGGCTTCAGGGAAGAAACACCTAGATACAAAACAATTTGTTTGCATGACAAATTAAAATTCTTTGACTGGTGGTCGACGTTAATGCTAGTTGACGCTGGTTCACTAGGTGTGTTTAATTGTAAATTAAGGTCTTTCGTTCGATCGGGCGACTTTTAAACTGAAACGACAATTTTAATCCTGAATCCTGAACCCTGAATCCAGCGACATAGAACACTGATGTAAAAAGAAACGGAGAATCAGTGAAAACCGAAATAATAAAAACGAACCGACATTGAACAGAGTTTATAATAAACTCTGCTACAAATCTGCCATTTGAAGAGCGACTTGGTTAATCATAAATGTTTTCATTGGTTTGTTTTTTTCCTTTTACAAGTGAATGAAGAAAATTAGTTCTGTTAAGAGGCATTATCCATCTCGGCCAAGAAGCAATTCGGTACTTCAGTAGAAGAATTTGGGAGGGCAGGTAGACGTTGTGAGTCGAATTTGTGTATTTCCAAGTATTTTATCGAAGCAGCAATTAGAGACGAAGGCGTTTTGATTGCTATTTGGAGACAGTGGAGGGCTGGCAGTGGTTCATGACCCAAAGTGATTATGGGACACATTTGTTCTCCCTAGAGCGTTGTCACCACTTCCTCTTGATACGAACGAATTCGATTTGTCAGCCAACTTGCTGGGCAATTAACTTGGTCACCTGCTTTTACCTAATGAATGAAATTATTGTCAGCCACATTCAAGGGGATATCATAGAAAAAATCCCCTAAGCCATTGATTCGTTCAATGTGAATTTAAGATCATGAAGGTATGGGCTTGAAGTTTGAAATTCTGCACGGTTTGCGCAAATACAAATTTATTTATTTTGAAGCTGGATTCTTATCAAACTTCTAATTTGAATGTTTGGTATCTGCGAAAAATTCGTTATTGCGGTATATTTTGCTTTTGCGCACACAATATAGGTTTCAAATGTCACTTTTTTTTATCAGATCTAGTATATATCGAGAAATGCCTGCAGTACTCTAGGCTTATGTTAATTTGGACGAACATCTAGGGCCATTTTAACGCCTCTCTCGGATACTGTTGAAGGGCTATTTTCTTCGCGATTCGTGAATGGTCTAATTTTTTCCCGTGTAATGTGAAATGGGTAGTTTTTGTGATTTTTTTCTCGTGAATCGTCATCTGATCTCATTAGTAGTGATGAACCATGATTTTCAAAGTAATTTTCTATGAAGTGAGAAATAAAAGTTTAATCCTTATGTTTTTTATCATGTTTTCTATTATTTTCGGCACTCACCATAATGTACTTAACATTGCATAGCCATGAAAAGCAATACGATCAAGCCATCTGTATTAGGCTTCAGCGGAACGCAATTTTCTTTTCGTTGCTTGAGGAAAAAAGAAGTGGAGCTGAGATGATGAGGATATCAAACAAGCTAGACTGTGCTTTGGAAATCAAAGGAGCTTAGTCACGGTGAATTACCTTTAAATTGAAGAACACCTGAAAATAGTAGTTTAATAAGATAGAAAAACACGAAAGAAATAATAATAAACCATAAAGGAACAAGGATGGTTGAGGATGGAGAAGATTAACACGGATTACAAACTACGAGCTTGAAAACTTCAGGCTAACTTTTTCAAGATGTGAAAACCGTGACACAGCTCCTTTAATTATCATGATCATTTTAATTTTGTAAGTTCGGGTAAAAAATGTCTCCTTTTCTATCGCGATGCGTGCAATCCGTGAATTGTGAAAGGACTTATTTTTACGTGAAGCGTTCTAGAAGCCCCTTTACTACCCTCGTCTCTCTAAGCTCCCGGATATATCCTGACATCACAGCTTGACAGCAAAGTCTCATTGACTTGTTAACGACAGGAATTCTCGACTTAATTCTCTGCGTAAGCCTCGTTTTATTGCAGATGTAAACACCGCCAAACTTTATTAATTTAGATATTTGTCATGTTCCATAAGGCCGCCTTCCGTTTTAAGCTCCCAAACTCATTACACGAGAAAAGTAATTAAAATTTCCAAGCGCGCTAAAGAACGTGCCTTGCCTGACGCTCTCAAAATGAACTCATATTTTGAGTTAAACAGTCTGTAAAGATAAGTTCGAGATATTTGCTCTCTATAGGGTGCAAAGCTTCATAAATCCTTGTCGCTTCTTGTTGATAGCATCGATTTAATAAGATTCGCTACTTTGCGGAAATAAATTTGTTTGTCTTTTCGTGTATCACCCTTGAGGCCCCGTCAAATTTAAGCTTCAAGTCTTCTGGTCTAACGCCTCAATCAGAACAAGCCAGAAGTACGCAGTTATAGTGTTGCAGGGCGTTAGGCTTTAATCCCCTCCTCAAACCCGTCAAGACGTACTGTTAAGTAAGTCAATATCTTTACTTTAATAATCGAATGCTTCATAGATTTCAGTTCAAAGCCAACCCGAACGGATGAGGTAAAGTTAAGAGTACAAATCAAGGCTACTGGGTACTCGCCATTCCCTTCGTCGACTGAGTTCGCGTTTTAGGTATAATGTGAATCGCTTTTGTCTGTGGATTGTTTTGGAAGCTCATCACGCGCGTTTGATGTTGTTGCTAGCTGTGACTGCCTTCCACATTTCTATCTTTACTTTGTTCTGTGCATAATGCAAGCATTGTAGTGAAACTCACACGGATAATTCATACAGCAGTTGAGCTAATATAGCTGCAATTATGCGTCAATTTAAGGTTTATTCGATGAATGTTCACTGAATCAGTTTTACCTCAGCTCGTTGAAACTAAATGTAAGCAGGGTGTATAGAGCTGCCAAAGAAAACGAGACATTTTTCCCGATAGATGACTTACCAAAAAAGCTACAGGATTACTTGAAAGAAAAATCCATCTATTATACATGTATGAAGAAAAAAAGAATTGAAAATGAAAAAAGCAATTTGCTGTTCCGTCAGAAACGCGACAAAACAGGAACAAGAAAAACTCAAATCAACTTATCAAGCCACGATTAAATTTCCCCAGTAACTGTCAACATGATATTATCTTGACATGACAAGAACAACATCAGAAAAATTCAGAGTGCTATTTTGTAGGTATGGTAGTCGTCGAGCACCTCTTCCATTACTAAGTCGTGAATTAATGATTTCAAGAAAATGCGCTCTTTCCAAAACACCTTGAAAAAACAATCGATTGCAAGTGACCACCGCCCACCTGTGTTTTGCAGATGATTTCAGTTCTTGAGCGTGAACAAGTTGTTTGTGTTTTATAAAGACTCTGGAAAATCGTTTATCGAAAATTAAAGTTCGCTTAGGTTGAACAATTTGTCTTCTTCGCTGTCACTGTTTGTATTTAGAACTGAGCCGAGATTTTGTTTTCATATTGTGTTTATCAAAACAAAATCCCATTTGTGAAGGTCTTTTAGCTGTAGATAAATTGAAATTCAAAACCTAAAATTAAATCTATTTTCTTTAATATTCAAATGCATGGACTTGTCAGGAAATAAGTGGCAAACAATAATTTTTAATCCACCAGTTAAAATAGAGGCGGGTCCGTGGTGTTAAAGATCATCAATCGTTGGTACGGCAATCCTGAAAATTTACTTTCTTTCATGTTTTGATTTCCTTCCGTGTTCCCCCGAGCTATTGTTTAGCTATTAAGTCTCATTAATAATCAAAAACACAAAGGAGTAATTAGGAAACCTCCTTAACCTGTGAAATTGCCGAAAATGAAAATGAATTTGGCGTCACTATCAAGTTGTTTTGACTTCGTAGCAGAGTTCGTTTCTTGCCGGACACATCACTGAAGAGGCTACGGAACGCTAGTAAAAAATATCACACGGGGAAAACACAACAGAATCGAGCAGATTTATTAGCTTGGCTGAAAAATATGTATATTCTGTCCATTTGGTAATCTGGTTTTCGGACATTCGATAAACTTGGCTTTTCGAGAACAAGGCCGAAAACTTATCAACAAATGACCTTTTAAGTTTTACTAGGTAATTAGAGATCGATAAGGCATGGCATTTATCGTGCCTTTAATCACTTCTTCTTTATCTCGAGACATTCCTATATGCAAATTATCTCGGGAAAACGTTACGTTTGTACAAGACATTTCCCTGGATCATTCTAGAATTCAATTAAGATCACTTGCCCACCAAGCCCGCGAGCACTGTGTATGAAACTTCATAAATCCCGCTATGGATTTATTTGGACCACAGCTTGTAACTGTCAGTTGATCAAGAAATTAAAATTCTCTTAAATAAATCATTATGAGCCTATTTTTGACACACAACACGTACTGTTTTGTTTTGCACAGGCTGAAATAGAGGAAATGAAACAAAATTGGCTGATAAAACTGACATTTTCTAATATGTAAATCATCTAGATGGCTTCACTTCGTCTGTTGCATACAAGAATTCTTTTCTCAGTCATTTCGAATTCAACTTACATCCCTAGTACTATGTCAGATTTCTGCAGAAACATTTCATCTCAGAGGTAGCTTACTTTACATTATCTTTCATGGCGTTTCACAAAAACACTTGTTATCAATATATGTATACATGGAATTTCCGTCTTTCCAGCGTTCTTAGTTATTCCTGCTTTGACAGAACGATGAACAAATTAGTTTCTGTTGTTGATGTTATCTACACCACACAATGATATAAAGCTTCTTTGGAAATCAATGAATACTTCAAAATTCGCTCTGCTATCAATAGAGACTCTTCAGTATGCATGTGTGTGTCTCTGGGAGCTGAAAGCCAGAATCAGATTTGTGTCACAAAGAATAGATTTGTGTTTGTTTACCGGTAACTCAAGGGTACTAATGACTAGAAGATACCATTATCCTACGGAAAAAATTATACAACTATTTTTAAAACGCCCACGTGAAGCAATTACAGCTTTAATTTTTAAATTCGTAATAAGTTCTCGTGACAGCAAATCTAAAGTTGAGTCTTTAAAGGGCAGAGTACAAAGCTGGGTCTGAGAGTACATCTAGTATTACCCAGAAAAAAGGAACTTCGCTCTAACTCTACGCATGCCTGACCTAAACTTCTTAAAAAAAAATTAAAGCTTTTCTTTGTGAATACCGCTTTTAATGAAGTGCTTCATATTTTTTTCATTTTCAGCTCAATTAAGAAAGAATATCTCAAGGGCTGTGGATTAAACTTATGATTAGTTCTTGACAAGCACACGTACGCTTAAGTAGATTCTGTTAACTTTCCGACAGCACTTGGCAAATGGACGCCTTGTTTGTCGTATAAATCACAACAGACTCCCAAGGATCTGTGAAACTTCCTTCCCTACAAGCCTAGAAAAACTGGGATAGCGTAACGGTAACTGCAGTGTAAAGAAATCAACTGGGAAAAGTGCTAGTGCTGTGTGTTTTTTCAAAGCTTTCCGCAGTAAACTTTCTGTGACCAGCCTCCGATTCAAAAGATGAACAACACTTCCGAGCCTCAAGCGAACTCAAGCGCCACAGTTACTTCTTTCTCATTCTCGCCAAGCTTCGTGTATCCAGTCGCGACGTGTCACATACTAATCGCAGTGGTGGCAATCATTGGAAACCTCTTGGTCTGTTACGCTATTGCCGTCAACAAGAACCTCCGCATTAATCCAACAAACCTCTTTATTTTCTCGTTGGCGTTATCGGATCTTCTCACGGTCACCATTGCTGTGCCGTTTGACATCGAGGGACTTTTTCTTCAGTTGCATTGGAAGCACGGAGAAATAATGTGCCAGGCCTGGATCACGGTGTACCTCATCACTGTACCCACCTCGATTTTGACCCTTTTGGCTGTCAGCGTTGATCGTTACAAGAGCCTCAGTGATCCTCTGAATCGCTTCCGCCGTTCCAGATTCATGACTCGGAAAAGAGCTTGGATAGTCAGCTTCATGATCTGGCTATACAGTTTGCTGTTCGCTCTACTTCCCATCATGGGCTGGAGAACACACGAGAAGTTCGTCTACAATAGCGTCTGTTATTTTCCTTTCACTAAGATTTACTTGACGCTAAGTTCGTCTGTAAATTTTATTTTACCTTTGCTGATAACATGTGCCATATATATCAAGATTTATCTCATCGCTCACAAGCAACACTCAAACTTTGGCGGAACTGAAAGTCGAAAACTGCGTTCCACAGAAGAAAAAAAAGTTTACTCCAGAAACGTCCAAGCGGCGAAGACGATCTCTATCTTTGTGGGAGCTTTCTTCTGTTGCTGGGTTCCATACTCCTCGATCAGTATGGTTGCCACTCTATGCCGTGAAACGTGTGCAAAACATATTCCGCACGAAGTTGGTATTGTAATGTTGATGTTTGGCTACCTAAACTCGGCACTCAACCCGTTCCTTTTCGCGTTCCGTAACAGTCGATTTAAAGCCACCTACAATATGGTGTTAAGATCTCTCAAACCCCGACCCAAGGCCAGAAACGACTTCAGACGTTCCACGCTGACCCAGAGCACCCTTGCATCAGATATTGCCGATCTACACGAATACGAAGTTCGTGCTCACGCGGCGAAATTGAGAAGGGACAGTTTGTCAGGTAAGATGCAGTCCACGCTGTGAGGAGACGCATGCTGTACAGAGACCGCTTCACTGAAACACAGAACCTAGAAACATTGATATTGGTACTTCCAGAAAATGTGGGTGGGGATGTGCGATTCGCTTCCCAAAACACTTACCCTATATAAAACCAAAATCTTCCATTTTCCTACCCTATTTATGATCTGACCAAATATTCGGTACCCTATTTAGGGCCTAACCCTTAAATCAATACCTGTTTGAGACCTGCCTTATAATTAGTACCTTAGTTCAAACCAATGTTAAAAGCACTGTGAAGGGATTTTGTTGATGGTCGTATCGATAATGATTGAAAAGTAGCTTATTCTAAAATGCATAAAGTAGTAGTAGTACTGAGTAGTAGTAGTAGTAGTAGTAGTAGCACAAACTTTTTTATGTAATTTAATTAAGGATCAGAGTGCAAAACCCATACCCTATTTGAGACCAAAATGGTGAAAATCGGTACCCTATTTCTTACCAAAACTGCTAAAAAACGATACACTTAATCTCATAGAGGGGAGTACCTCTCCCCCACCCCCCCCCCCCCCTCCTGGGACTTACACTCACAACTGCGATAGGCATAACAACAAAGCAACCCACGCAGACTTCATTCTGTTAAATTCTGGTCAACACCGTGTTTACGTAAATCCGCCTGTAAAATTCATGCTGCCTGTTAAGTTGTGCAGGAATCGTGACGGGGTTGGATTTACTGCAATCTAGAGCGCTTTCCAATTGAGTGTCGTAAAACCAAAAACAACCCATGGCGTCACGGCAGCCATATTGGTGTTCCAAAACAATGAAACGGCGGCCATGTTGATGTACCAAACCAATCCTGTGGAAGTTGATCTCTTTTCCGCATGTATACACTTTTTTTGTTCAAATAAATTTGCACAGTTGCTGGCCACCTGCGTGAAAACGCTCTATTCGCCAATCAAAAAGAAACACATATATTGTTTTTTAAAGAAAGATTAAACTTCTTTCGATCATCAAAAGCCTTTAGTATATACACACTCAGTGATCTTGGTGTTTTAAGCAATCTGATTGGTTCGCTATCTCTGGCTAATGAGCATTATTCACCCCCTACCGAGTGAATAATGCGTTTCGCGAATTCGCGCATGCTTTGTAAGGCTTGCACGTTTTCCACGCATGAATTGAGAGATCAATTAAATCGATTTTTAATGGTTTCCTTCTGAAAATGTTGTTGAGATCACTTCCTGTGTATATACTAAAACAATTATTCTTCTCAATCTCGGTGAATAGTGACAGAATATTTACCTCGCCGCTTCGCGGCTCGGTAAATATTCTGCCACCATTCACCTCGATTTCAAAGAATAATTGTTAATTGTTGTGCAGCCCTAAAATGTTCATTGAACAAATGTAAGCTATGGGTTTATTATGGGAATTTTAAGGAATGTTACGAACTAAGTATATCCATAGATGCAGCTGCCATATTAAGAGACATCAGTCATTCATTCAAGTATTATAAAATATTTACAGTTACGAAAACGTCAATGATATCAGTTGCCAGGCAAGGGGTCGGCAAATAACATTTGTAAAGGCCTAGCCAGAATACATAAAAAATGTATGATATCGATGTATATGTAAACAGTACACCAGACACCTCGCCAAATATAAATACACGCCGGGGCTAACACAGGATAATGTCGATAACGGTTCGACTAGTGACAGCCAACACTAGAAAATGCTGTGGAAACACTCGCCTGTCGGCTCTTGTTCTCACAGTATTTCTGGTTGTAATTTCTCACAAACGTTCACTCGTGTTTCAATAACTCGACAGAAATAAGAGAAATTATTTTTATCTCTTAATATGCATCACCATATTTCCAATCAAAAAGTCAAATTTTCTCCACTTTTGATTCTTCTTGTAGAAATGTGGTTCAAAATCTCAAGTTGTACTATGCTCAAACGAGCTAGAACTTTTCAACTCTAGATCATTGTGGGTTTCATGTACTTTAACTTTAAAGAGCATTAATTTTGTGTTATCCAAAAATATTGTTAACCAAGTGTAAGAACTGCTGCATTGTAATTATTTTACTAATGAGTATTAATACTTGCTAAGTGTATTAATGTGTAGATAAACATTTTAATCTGCTGTAAAGACTTAAAATAATTAACAAATGGTAAACGCCATAGCGTGTACTATTGAGTTTTTACGATAACTGCAGAAATTCTCGCGCGCTCATTGGCTAATTTTTATCGTCAATATGCGGACAGACACATGAATTTGAAATTCGTGCGACGCGTCAGCGAGCGAGAGTGGGCAATTCGACCATTTGTTATCGTAAAAAACAAATTGACGTCAGTTTTTCATGCGTCTGTCCTGTAATTACAATGAATTTCGTCATCACATTGTCAAAGTAGTTTGCGGATCCACAGCTACTTTGACAATGTGATGACGAAATTTATGATCAACAACAGGACAGACGCATGAAAAACTGACGTCAATTTGTTAAATGGATGCACGCGGGAAGTTGCTAAGCACGAAAGAAGCGTAAGAGTCGCACGAGGCGATAGCCGAGTGCGACTCTAGCTTCTTAATAGGAGAGAGATAAATAAATCCCTTGCTTCTGAAGCTTGCTGAAGAATGTCTGGTTTCCTTCGATTGCCGCAAAGACATGACGATCAATGCGCATGGACTTCTCTGCATAACTAATGCCTGTCTCGTAAAATAGTGCAAACAAAACCTCTGTTAGCTGGCTACCTCTATTAAGCGGTCGCGGCGACCTTTTAGTCGTCCCGATGCGGATTTTCCTATTGTCTTTACCAGTATTAAACGGCCGCCAAAAATATAATACACGTAGTTTGGCTTCGTTTTGGAAAAGGTGATGATGAATAAGAGTCCGAACTACAAGCATGGACAAAAGTCCCTGGGCGGGGGGAGGGGGGCAGAAATAGTCAATCACGTGGACAGCCCACGTCTTCATCCTCCACGAAAACATCCACGCAACACACGCGGTAACGTTTTTCGCGGGAAAGCTGCGCGCCATGTCTCTTGTTTGTCTGTGTGCCCGCTCGTTTGTTTTATTAGCCACAGATATCGAAAAAAAAAATTACAGGTACAAACAAGAGGAAAAAGTGGCAGGGAGTTGCGATTTGGCCTTAGAAGAAACCATGAGGCTTATATTAATATTATACAACTAATGGTAAAGAATGGTCATGCAAAGTCCACTTTTTTGGCCGAAATACAGAACTAAATGAAAGGTTTGTCCACTTTTTATTCTTTTGTGGCAATTACTGGCTAATTTAGTCCACAATAAAGGGTAGCGAATTCCCACATCGACTCTGTGACCCCTTTCCGCAGTATGATTTTATAATGTCAGCGGTCACCCCACTGACAGACTGTGAACAATGTCGTAACTGGCATTTGATTAAACATGAATCAGCTGTTTACCAGCGGTAACTTCGCGCGCTTTTTCTGTGCATCCAACACCTCTCTATTTCGGATAATAACTCGCAGTTTTCTGAATGGCTTCCGACTTTTTCCCTTCTTCAACGCGGACTACAAGCCCTTGCATTGATTCGGATGTTTCCTGCAAGCAATCTACGCTTGTAAGAAATGAAATCCAATTCATTCGAACTAATCTCTCTGAGGCATGCATTGACGAGGATTTTGGCTACGGATTTTTAGATGGGATGGAGGAACAAAAGGTACCAGAACGATCAAAGGAGGAATAAACCTATACATCGAGCTCCAGAGACATAAGCTCGACCAGATAGCTGCAAGAAACATAAGAATTTCGCTAGACAAGCGTATAGCTTTCTCGAAGTACAGCTACGGTGTCTCCGAAGAAAAACGTACAAAGGGCAAATATGATACCCGTGACAAGAATCTATCTACTGTACTCGCAAACAGTTCTAATCATAGCCGGGCCCGGCGTCACAATTTAGAATGCAAGTTAGTAGCACGTTCACAGTAAACGTCATATTTTGTCCCTCAAAAGCAAATACTTGGAGACTTAAAAACATATCTTGCAATATAAATGAGCCGAAACAATACAATAGCACATGGCAAATTATAGAGGTGTCAAACACAACGAAGCGACATGCAGATAACAGCGGAAATCATGCAGACCTATGACCTCTTAAAATTTGCCATAGCACGATCTTAACGGCTCTTCTTTCTCCTTATAACACAAATTATACGAAGCGACAAAAAGGTCGAGAGACCGAAAAGAAAACGGCAAATGTATAAATGCCACGAACCGTAGGAGTCGTGTAGGCCTGTCAACCCCATTTTACACACTGATATGTTTTTAATGGACAGGCCCCGTTCTACATCGTGCTAGACATACCAGCACTCAACCAACGTCAAGGAGCATAAAGCAAAAATTACGTACTCAACATATAGCATCAACTCCATTTTAAGACGGAGTTTGCAAAACGAACATGTGCGTTTATCAAAATAGCTCCATATTGTAGAGAACAGCCATCGAGTGCATGAGAAATCTAGAAACATGCCGTCAAAGAAACACAAAATAACGAGGTCGAGCTTCAAAAAAGTAAGGATCGAAAAGTACATTACGCCATTGGCTGGCTAAGGACCAATGGGAGTCGTGTTTGGCCTGTCTATTTTATTAACCATCATTGCTATTTATTGTACAAGGAAGTACCGCTGGTTCCCCGCTGGTTAACTGCAGGCTTCGATAGTTGAATATTAATAAGGTGCGGTGACCGCTGACATTATAAAATCATACTGCGGAAGGGGGTCACAGAGTCGATGTGGGAATTCGCTACCCGAGCAATAAAGACACGATGAGGTCATTTGGTTGAAATCTCAGACGTTATGCTTTCTAAATTTGTGCTCCAAGTCAAATCATCAATTTAACCTCTAATTTAGCTTTCTTTGGCTCGTCCAATTCAATTGCACTGACTTCAATGGCTTACACAAGCATAGCTGTTTACTGTTCCCAAATTCGCAATTCGCCAATCAAAAGCCGTTTCTACTGTCCCGATATCCCGCGATTTCAAGTCACTAATCTGATATGGTTACGATATCATGCTCACTTAGCCAAATTTAAGTACGGTAAAGACCTAATCGTACTATTTTTGTTACGCTTCGGCGCCATATCAAGCTCATTTGGTCTCGCTATGGGTATTTTGGCTCGACAATACGAACCATGACCCAACCAAACTCGACTGATATACCGCCGGAGCGTACCAGGAAAGGTACGATTGGGTATAATAATCGGAATTTTAGAACCAATACGAAGGTTAACAACACAACAGCTCAAAGTTGGCTTATTGCTCTCATCGATAAGAGAGGATGAAGGATAAGTAATAACCTTTGAACGGGCGACGGCTGGAAGGGTCTCACAGCGGCTAGATCGGGCTGAGAGTGGAGTGGCCGAGAGGGGAATGGTGTGTTCTCTTTCTTGCCGTTTTCTTTTGCCCCATCCTCGCCTAGAGAGCCTGTTGACAGGCAAGATATAGTAATTTCAAGATCGGACGAGCGCGAAGCGTGAGGCCGATTTGAAATTACGAGCACGATTACTCCCTGAATTGTACGATACGAGGTCCAATTACTAATTGATCGTATCTATATTTTGGGAACTTCTTTTAAGCGAAAGACTTTGTAGCGTTTTAAAAGTTTTAGCCTTGAAACTGTAGGAAACATTGAGAAGGAAGCCATTAAAGCGCCCGTTATTGACGTGCGAATCACGTGGGTATCCAATTACAAAACGAGAGCTGAAACTCCAAGGCAATCCCTCTCAAGTTATTTTTAGACATGAGTATTGTTTTAATAAGTCATAGCCACAGTTTTAACTGATATTGAAAAAGGAAAATGAAATAGAAAGGTTTACCTGAATGTTTACAATTTTATTTATCCGGCATATCATTGCCACTTGCATTTTCCACCAGCAGTACACAGGTAGATCAGAAATTGAAGAAATAAATCAAACACGAAAGACCTTGTTGCACCACATTTCCAAACACCGAGGAGAGAGTTGAAAATACGATGCGCAGCAGAGTATTTTTGATGAACTTCGAGGTGTTTGGATAACCGATGAAACACTGTCTCGAGTGTTTGATACATCTTCTCAATCGAAACTAAAGCTAAGGAGAAAACGGAGAAATAAAATCGTAAAAATCTATGCTACTAATTAAGGTCAGATATCCAAACACTGTCGTGGTCATGATTTTCTTTGTTTAAACTTGATGATTAACGAGTTTGAGATGTTTCTAGTCTAACATGAAGAATGAGACATTTAAGTTGCTCGACCTTTCAGCTTCTTGCCACAAAATATTGGACTTTTTATTATAAACTATTTACAATCAAATAATGCATGCGACGGTGAAAAAATCAACTGGAATTTGTTTCAATGTTCTATAGTCTCACATCTTGGACACTCGCTGATTTACCAGGCTGTTGGACCTTTACTGATTGAAGCCAAATGCCATCGTCCATTGTATCCGGAATCTCAGACATGAAAGTGAGTTCTGATAGTGTAGAAACCCTGCGAGACTTCCTTTTTGGCCGTATCTTGGGAGTGACAGAATTCAACATCTTGGAGTAAATGTCTTTAAAGTTTTTGCTTCGAAACGCGAAAAGAAAAGGATTTAGGGCCGAGTTAAGGTAGCCCAACATCAACATGAAAGGATAAGCTTCAAGTGGTATTATGTCACTACACGATCTACATAAGCTAATGATAATTATATACGTTGAATAAGGGACCCAGCAAAAGAAGAACACCCCAACAAACATTGAGATAGTCTTTGCTGCTTTAAGGTTTCCTAAATAACGATTGGTTTCCTGTGAGAATGTTAGTTTTCCGCACTCGCATCGAGCGGCTGTCACGTTGTTGTTTCGATTATGTGCAATGCGGTAAATCTTCGTGTAAATTCCACATGTAACGAGTAACGGTAACATAAAGTTCAGGAAACATGTCAGCGAAGTATAAATTCTTGCGTAAGGAAACCAACAAATGCCTGCAAAGATAACTGATTCACCTGGGTGGGTTCGCCAGCCCATGAGAGGAAGTGAAGCAAACACAACGCTGTAAGCCCATATCAAGAAAATGACTATTAAAGACTTTTTGCGAGTCATGAATCTCGTTCGACGAAACTTATTTAGTGGATCGCTGAGGCTCTTGTAACGATCAACGCTAACAGCCAAAAGGGTTAAAATCGAGGTGGGTACAGTGATCAAGAAAACAGTGCTCCAGATTTCGCACATCATTTCTCCATGCAACCAAACCCCTCGTAGAAAAAATATATCCAAGTCAAGTGGCGCAACGACAGTCACCATGACTAAATCCGAGAATGCCAGCGACAGAAGAAAGAGGGTTGTTGGGTTGTTTCGAAGATTTTTGTCGCCCAGGATTGTACAACAAACAATAAAGTTTCCAATGATCGCCACTGAAATGATTATTATGTAACATGATGAGACAGGATACTTGAAGGCAGCTGAAAACGAATAGTACGGTTCATCATCAACAACATCGCTCACGTTTGGTGCTGACGTGTTGTTCATCTCTAATCCGTCTTCGCAACTGTTCCTTAGGGTTCCTTATTCCTTGTTGCTGTGCCTTACTGCAAATTCCACTGGTCCTGTGAGTCTGTTTCTTGGCCGCTCAAACAGAGGAACTGAGCTTTTTCCCTCTTACGTGCGTCTATCTGTTTTCCAAATCAATATCGTTTTTGATCAATCATCTGAAGCAATATGAAACACAACATAAACAGTGCCTGTGTTTTTACACTACTGACCTCATCATTATTACTTGGTTGAGTTTAAGAACGCACAGTTTTCTCAAATCTTGACGCCTTTCTAAAGTGAAAAAAACGTTTGCGTTTAAACAAGGTGAAACATAAAGTATTTCAGCAATTTTTTTCATTCTTCCGGTATTCGAAACATCTTCCATACGCTGGCTATATTATCTGTGAAAACTTTTGCATTGATACCCATCCACTCTAACCGAGCGTTTCTATTTGCAACAATTTGAAAATGAAGGAAAAATTCGCAAGTTTGCATGATACCCAGGGGTAAAGTTTCACCCTTAAGAAATTCATCAAATTCAGTGCTGGAATTTTCAAATCAAGAAGACTCATTTAACAACCTTTATGCGCAAAATAATAGGCCATTTTCGATATATTAAAATGCTAACATGGCTCCGAGGTTTTGGGGAATGAAACAAAACAAAATGAATTATTCATCCCTCAACCTCATTGTGATTTCGTTTGTTTTATTCCCCCAGGTCTCGGAGCCAAGTTAGAATTTCAATATATCGAAAATGATCTATTCTAGACCAAGTTTACTTAATAACAGCCGTCAAAGTTGTTTGATAGCTGGTTATAAAGGGGTTTTAATCTAGTCCACCTTATAACTTTTTTTATCTAAACATAATAAGAATTACGTAAACGTTTGGAACGCAGCTTGTAAAAACGCTTGTAAAAAACATAAAAAATATCACACGGGGAAAATACAACAGAATCAAGCAGATTTATTAGCTTGGCTGAAAAAAATATGTATATTCTGTCCATTTGGTAATCAGGTTTTCGTACATTCGATAAACTTTTTGAGAAGAAGGAAAACTTATCAACAAATGACCTTTTTATGAGCCTATTTTTGACACACAACACGAACTGTTTTGTTTTGCACAGGCTGAAATAGAGGAAATGAAACAAAATTGGCTGATAAAACCGACATTTTCTAATATGTAAATCATCTAGATGGCTCCACTTCGTCTGTTGCAGACAAGAATTCTTTTCTCAGTCATTCCATGCTATGTCTGATTTCTGCAGAAACATTTCAGAGGTAGCTTACTTCACATTAGCTTTCATGGCGTTTCACAAAAACACTGACTTGTTATGAATATATGTGTACAAGGAATTTCCGTCTTCCCAGCGTTCTTATTTATTCCTGCTTTAACAGAACGATGGAACAAATTAGTTTCTGTTGTTGATGTTATCTACACCACACAATGATATAATCAATTAATTGTTCAATATAGGGGAGTACCTCCCCCCCCCCCCCCCACTCCTCCTTGGGATTTACACTCACAGCTGCGATAAGCGTAACAACAAAGCAACCCACGCAGTCATCCATCCTTCTTTTAAATTTTGGTCAACACTGTGTTTACGTAAATCCGCATGTAAAATTCGTGCTGCCTGTTACGTTGTGCAGGAAAGTTACAAAGGCGCCAAATCGTGACGAGTTTGGATTTACTCGGCAATCTAGAGCGCTTTCCAATAGACCTTTTTACCGATACGGCGGCCATCTTGAATTCTATTGTTTTGACTGAGAAATTATGGGCTGCCGAGGGGGCAATCACTGGAAAATTTATCGTATACACAGCTTTCAGGATAAATTTTTACTGCTTGTCTCTCATATTCCATAACAAATATTACAAGCGTTACATCTTTCCGTCACGATATTTGGCAGTTGTACCTATGGTTATCGAAAAATTATTGTTAAAAGTTATCACGCCACAGTATTCTTTTTAATTATTTCTCATCTGCCCCCTGGGCATCCCATAATTTCCTCGGAATTCAAGATGGCCGCCGTATCGGTAAAAAGGTCTATTGAGTGTCGTAAAACCAAAAACAAAACACATGACGTCACGGCAGCCATATTGGTGTTCCAAAACAATGAAACGGCGGCCATGTTGATGTACCAAATCAATCCTGTGGAAGTTGAACTCTTTCCCGCATGCAAACACTTTTTTATTCCAACAAATGTGAGCAGTTGCTGGCCAGGTGCGTGAAAACGCTGTATTCGCCAATCAAAAAGGAAACATATATATTGTTTTTTAAAGAAAAATTAAACTTCTTTCGATCATCAAAATCACTTATTGTGCAGCCCGTGTTATTTTATGTTGTTAGATATGCTCGAAGAATAGGCTTGATTACCAGCCCCTGTTCGGAAAGGGCTAGAGAGAGGCGGAAATCGAGCATACATTACTTTCAGACATAAATTTCGGACGTTTTATTTCGGACGTTTTAATACTCTTTTTATACACTTTTCCCCTCATTTCGGACAATTTTCGGACAAAAATTTCGGATACTGCGCTGAAACATACCTAGAGTCAATTTACGACTAAAAAACGTGAATTAGACTGAAATAAAATCTGTGAAAATGACAGTTTTACTGTACCTTCAAGGTTTTACAGCCGGATACACCAACGAGAAAATAACACAAACTCAATCTATGTTTTTGTCTTTCATAAAAGAAAAAATTTTTTCCTTTCCAGTGATAAAAAGAACGAATGAGCAAAGCCGCCTAATCCGAATTCTAGCCATACCATGTATATTGGCTTTGAATATGTGATGCCGTCGCCCAGAAAGTACTTTTAAAGTTTTATAATATACTGTAAAAATTTCGGACGCTTAAAAATTTCGGACGGTTTTATTTTCGGACACTATTTTTTCCGAAATTAAAACCGTCCGAAATTTTTTGCAAGTAATGTGCTCGAAGACTTGTCATGTTCACTTCTGACATCGACTGTAAAACCTGTTGCAGTTGTTTTTCACATCGGTATGTTTAGAGCATTACGCAAGCTTGTAGCATTGTTCAAGCACAAAATTTCTTCCAAATATAGACCTAAGCATTTTCTCTCCGACGATAAGATCTTTTTCACACCCCTAACACAACCTAAAATGTTTATTGAACAAATGTAAGCTATGGGTTTATTATGGGAATTTTAAGGGGTGTTACATACTAAGTATATATCTATAGATGCAGCTGCCATATTAAGAGACATCAGTCATTCATTCAAGTATTATAAAATATTTACAGTCACGAATACGTCAATGATATCTTGCCAGGCAATTAACAAGGGGTCGGCAAAAACATTTGTAAAGGCCTAGCCAGTATAAAAAAATGTATATCGCTCTATATATAAACAGTACACCAGACACCTCGCCAAATATAAATACACGGCTAACAATATAATCAACATAACCATATTTCCAATCGAAAGTCAAATTTTCTCCACTTTTGATTCTTCTTGTAGTCGTTTGGTTCAAAATCTCAGGTTGTACTATGCTCAAACACCTAGAACTTTTAAACTCTAGCATGGTGGGTTTCTATGTACTTTAACTTTTTCAAAGAGATTAATTTTGTGTTGTCCAAAAATAGTGTTTACCTAGTGTAAGAACTGCTGCATTGTAATTATTTTACAAATGAGTATTAATACTTGCTAAGTGTATTAATGTGTAAATAATATTTAAATCTGCCGTAAAGACTTAATACAAAAGCTGATGATGTGAGCATCGTCACTACCAGAGCTTTAATGGCTGCCTTCTCAATGTTTCCCACAGTTTCTAAAACTTATGTAAAGCCCTACAAAGTCTTTCGCTCAAAAGAAGTTCTCAAAAGACAATTTTAATTCCGAAAATTTGTTATAGGTACGATTAATTAGTAATTGGACCTCGAATCGTGCAATTCAGGGAGTAATCGTATCTATAACAAAATTCTCGATCGTGATTGGTTCTCCGCGAGCCTTTTTGTCACGTTATCGGCGTGCGATCACGTGGGTGTCCAATTACAGGTGTCCGATTTGAACTTTTTGTAATCGGACACCTGTAATTGGATACCCACGTGATTTTCACGTCAATTACACGCGCTTTAATGGTTTCCTTACCAAAGTTTTCTTCAGTTTTCAAAACTTAGGAAAAGCGCTACAGACGTTTTCGCTCAAAAGAAGTTCTCAAAAGACATTTTTAATTTCGAAATTTGTTATAGATTCGATTAATTAGTAATTGGACCTCGTGTCCCACAATTCGGCCTCGCGCTTCGCTTACGGTAAACAGCGAATAGTAATGAGGGGCCTAATACATGTACTCACGCACTCAATTACTCCCGCTTCGTGCCCTCGGAAACATAAGGCCGTATTATGATAATGATATAATATGATTACTGTACAACAATATAGCCATGTCGTACTGAGAATGCTATCTTCATGTTCTTTTAAAAGAAGCAATGCTATGCTTGTAAAAGCCGTTGAAGTCAGTACAATTGAATCGAACGAGCCAAAGAAAGCTAAATTAGAGGTTTAATAATACACATGAAAAAATTACTCGATTCTGATTGGCTGAGAACAGTGCAGTTCAAGGGTAACACCAGTGCAAAAAGTGTAACACCAGTGCAAATTACACATCGTAATTCTGGATAATGATTGGCAGAAAGACAATGAGAAATTCTGTAGGCCAATGATATCATGTAAAGCAGTGACAAACATTTTGTACGGAAACTCTAATGCGAAAAAAAATGGCTTCAAGAAACATCTTCCGGCAATTTTTTTGCGCGAATTTTTTCATGTTTGTATTATTTGTTCAGCTTTTGAAAACCTGACTCGTGCAAATTAATTCCAAATTGAACTCGAAACCGTATGATTACCTATACAAATTGATGATTTGACTTGGAGCACTAATTTAGAAAACAACGTCTGAGATTTCACCCAAATGACCTCCTCATGTCTTTATTGTGGACTAAATTAGCCAGTCATTGGGTTGGTGTACTTTGAATGTTGTTTAACATCGGGTGAACTGATTAGTAAATATGGAATCAGGCGTCTCTTTCTAGTTCGGACTCTTATCCATCATCACCTTTTCCAAAACGAAGCCAAACTGCGTGTATTTTATTTTTGGCGGGCGTTTAATACTGGTAAAGACAATAGGAAAATCTGCATCGGGACGACTGAAAAGGTCGCCGCGGCAGCTTAATAGGTTTTGTTTGCACTATTTTACGAGACAGGCATTATTTATGCAGAGACGTCCATGCGCATTGATCGTCATGTCTTTGCAGCAATCGAAGGAAACCAGGCATTCTTCAGCAAACTTCAGCAGCAAGGGATTAATTTATCTCTCTCCCATGATTTACTTCTTCGTTGCCTCTCAAACATTGTTTGGTGTTTCTTTTTTCACTTTTATTTGGCTAACCTACATTTTGGTGTCACTTGGGTATCTAATTACAGGTCATTACAAAACGAGAGCTGATACTCCAAGATAATCCCTCTCAAGTTATTTTTAGACATGAGTATTGTTTGAATAAGTATAGCCACAGTTTAACTGATATTGAAAACGGAAAATGAAATAGGAAGGTGATGTTTACAATTTTATTTATCCGGCATATCATTGCCACTTGCATTTTCCACCAGCAGTACACAGGTAGATCAGAAATTGAAGTACTAAATCAAACACGAAAGACCGTGTTCCACCACATTTCCAAACACCGAGAAGAGAGTTGAAAATGCGATGCGCAGCGGAGTATTTTTGACGAACTTCGAGGTGTTTGGATAACCGATGAAGCACTGTCTCGAGTGTTTGATATATCTTTTCAATCGAAACTAAGACTAAGGAGTAAACGTAAAAATCTATGCTACTAAATAAGGTCAGATATCAAAACACTGTCGTGGTCATGATTTTCTTTGTTTAAACTTGATGATTAACGAGTTTGAGAAGTTTCTAGTCTAACTCGAAGAATGAGTTGCTCGACCTTTCAGTTTCTCACCAAAAAATATTGGACTTTTTGTTATGAACTATTTACAATCAAATTATTCATGCGACGGTGAAAAAATCAACTGGAATTTGTTTTAATGTTCTATAGTCTCACATCTTGGACACTCGTTGATTTACCAGGCTGTTGGACCTTTACTGATTGAAGCCAAATGCCATCGTCCATTGTATCCGGAATCTCAGACATGAAAGTGAGTTCTGATAGTGTAGAAGGCCTGCGAGACTTCCTTTTTGGCCGTATCTTGGGAGTGACAGAATTCAACATCTTGGAGTAAATGTCTTTAAAGTTCTTGCTTCGAAACGCGAAGAGAAAAGGATTCAGGGCCGAGTTAAGGTAAACCAACATCAACATGAAAGGATAAGCTCCAAGTGGTATTATGTCATTACACGATCTAGATAAGCTAATGATAATTATATACGTTGAATAAGGGACCCAGCAGAAGAAAAATACCCCAACAAACATTGAGATAGTCTTTGCTGCTTTAAGGTTTCCTAAATAACGATTGGTTTCTTGTGAGAATGTTAGTTTTCCGCACTCGCATCGAGCGGCTGTCACGTTGTTGTTTCGATTATGCGCAATGCGGTAAATCTTCGTGTAAATTCCGCATGTAACGAGTAACGGTAACATAAAGTTCAGGAAACATGTCAGCGAAGTATAAATTCTTGCGTAAGGAAACCAACAAATGCCTGTAAAGATAACTGATTCACCTGGGTGGGTTCGCCAGCCCATGAGAGGAAACAAAGCAAACACAACGCTATAAGCCCATATCAAGAAAATGACTATTAAAGACTTTTTGCGAGTCATGAATCTTGTTCGACGAAACTTATTTAGTGGATCACTGAGGCTCTTGTAACGATCAACGGTAACAGCCAAAAGGGTTAAAATTGAGGTGGGTATAACGATAAAAAAAACAGTGCTCCAGATTTCGCACATCATTTCTCCATGCAACCAAGTCCCTCGCAGAAAAAATGCGTCCAAGTCAAGCGGTGCAACGACAGTCACCATGACTAAATCCGAGAATGCCAGCGACAGAAGAAAGAGGGTTGTTGGGTTGTTTCGAAGATTTTTGTCGCCCAGGATTGTACAACAAACAATAAAGTTTCCAATGATCGCCACTGAAATGATTATTATGTAACATGATGTGACGGGATACTTGAAGGCAGCTGAAAACGAATAGTACGGTTCATCATCAACAACATCGCTCACGTTTGGTGCTGACGTGTTGTTCATCTTTAATCCGTCTTCAAAACTACTTCTGGTTCCTTATTCCTTGTTGCAAATTCCCCTGGTCTTATGTTCTGTTTCCTGGCGGGTATAAGAGCTAAAAACGAGATGATCACTTTACTGAGCGCTCAAATAGACGAACTGCCTCTTACGTGCGTCTATGATCTGTTTTCCAAATCAATATCGTTTTCGATTAATCATCTGAAGCAATCTGAAACACAGCATATACAGTGCCTGTATTTTTATACTTCTGACCGCATCATCATTTATTCATTTTCTCGAAGATATTAGCAATTTTGCTACTATAAATTCGAGGGGAAATAAAGGTTAATTGTAATTGTAAAATCTTAATTACCTGGTTGAGTTTAAGTTTTCTCAAATCTTGACAGTCTTGATGCCTTTCTAAAGTGAAAAAAACGTTGCGTTTAAACAATAAGAAACATTAAGTATTTCGGCAATTTTTTTCATTCTTCCAGTATTCGAAACATCCTCCATACGCTGGCTGTATTATTTGTGAAAGCGTTTGCATTGATACCCATCCACTCTAACCGAGCGTTTCTATTTGCAACAATTTGAAAATGAAGGAAAAATTCGCAAGCTTGCATGACACCCCGTGGTAAATTTTTCACCCTTAAGAATTCGTCAAATTCAGTGCTGGAATTTTCAAATCAAGAAGCCTCATTTGACAACCTTTATTTGCAAAACCTAGACCAAATTTACTTAATAACAGCCCTCAAAGTTGTTTGATCTCTGGTCATAAAGGGGTTTTAGTCTAGTCCACTTTCTTACTTTTTTATCTAAATATAATAAGAAAATTACATAAACGTGACGAGTTTAATTTTAAAACCCGGTAATTCTCGCTGATAAGCGTATTGTTGTTCGAAGTTTTACTTTGTTCTAAGAACTTATATCGGCCCGAAAATATATCGGAAGCTGCCGTGTGGAGCAAATATTAGAAGCGCACGGTTTTCAATTCGGAAGTAATTTTTAATAAAGCGTTTTATTTCTGTTGGCGTGAAGAAAGAAAAGACGGGTCTGTTAAAAGCTGGATGTTACTAGTGATTCATCTCTAATGCTCTGACTGTTAATGAACAGTAGTGCAAGGTTTTTTTCTCGCACGTTTATCATCAAAATATCTGACACTGGTCTTTGTCGGAATTGAAAGTGTGATAAAAATAACTTCTCGTGTTTTGGAAAGTCGTTATGACGCAATGCGGACCTATCACAACAGAAAGCAAAAAGAGCCGAATGTATTTAACCCCACGTTCTAGCATAAAGAATGAAAACTGAGTGCGCGTGGGGTTTGGAAAGAAGCTAAAACAACTACATTATTATTACTGATTCTTTGAATCAGAAGAAGCGGTTGCTTTTTAACTAAATTCAGTTTTCAGATTACAACTGTCTGTTAAATCTGGCCTTCACAAAAGTTAAACGACAAACTTTAGAACTACAACTTTCGTAGGAACATTTATGATCTTCGCAATTTCAATTCCAATAACACCAGGACTCCAACACTTCCTTGGTAAATAAACATGGCCACAGCTAACAAACAGAGACCGACGAAGCATTACTAATAGCTATCTTTAAATGAATTCGGCTTAGCTTTCAAGTTTAATTTTTGGGGCCCATATTTCCATATAACAAAGAAAGTATGATTTAGAAATGGTTTTACTAAGTGTTTGCAATATTAGCTGTATTATTGTATCCTTGCCCGATATTGTACTCCAAGGGGAAAATACCTCGATCAAAGAGGAGGCGTGGCAGAGTGGTTTAGGGCGCTGAATTTGAGATCTGGAGGTCCCTGGTTCAAATACTTCACCCTACCACTATCTGGATTTGTTCTCGGTAGTCCCGAGTTCAACTCCTCGACCGCGTTGTGTAAATAGCCAACTGGTCAGCCTCCCACCAGTTGGGTTTCTTAA
>OZ026597.1:32556146-32561146 GCA_964020085.1 Micromussa lordhowensis
CTAATCGGGCTACAGGAGCTCCGCTTTTAGGTTGACCTAAATCTATATATTAAGCAATTAAGCTAAAATTAAGGGCTATAGCGGGTTATATCGTTGCTATGGTAACCTATTGTGCCATTAGGCTGACCTCTATTCGTTTAACAATGATTGAGCATGTGTGTGAAGCACTTAAAGCTAAAATGAAGGGTGTTTTTAACAATTTGTATTGTTGCTATGGCAACCCTTTTGTGCCTTTAAAACGACCGCTACTTCTTTAACCATGATTGAGCAATTGTATGATAACAATATTGTAACATCACATGATTAAGTGGGATAGTATTGATCCGGCCGTCGAAATATAATGTTACGAAATTTCTATATTGGCTTTTTAAAGGATCTCCGACGAGGACTGTACACCGGTAACTTAAAGTTGAACGGTCAGAAGAGATTCATACAAGTCTTGACGATCTTCATGTAGTATTTCAGATCTACGCTTGTTTGACTAGTCCGTTTATAAACAAATCACTCTCATTCAGTAGTTGCTAGCTATACGGAAGACCTGTGTTACCCACTGGCGTAGTGGTTCACACATAATTGATTTAGAAGGGGGATGGGTTAGGGTTCCAATATGCTTCTTAATTTCGGTAATAAACCTCTGAGTTTCAACGTCAAATGCAATCGTCGGGCAAAGATTACAATACACACATATCTTGAGGATTCCGTAGTTCTGTTTCCTTTTTTTCTCGCTTTGGCATCAACATGTTTTCTCCATCACAATTTTGTTTCTTTTGTAAAAGATAAATCCTATATAATAAGAAACTTTTGTCTCATTTGCACACCTGATAAACCAAAATTTAACTTAGCATCGCAGTAGAAGTGCATATAGATAGTTTTTATCAACAAAGTCTCTTTTCTCTCTTTTTTTTGAATCATAAAGAAACAAAAGATGTATTTTTAACTTTGTTTTTGTCGATATAGCTCCCGGATGCCAACATTACATTTGAAAAAGCGCCTCTTACCTTGGGAAAAATATACTTTAAAAAATAGCTGTTATGACGAAATTAGCGCAAAGTCTTCTAATACAGAGGGAGATCTAATTAAAGACAAGCTCTATTTTTCGCGTCTTCTTATCATGTGTCACATTTCACCCAATCCAAATATTTCCCCTCGTCACGTGACACTTTGCTACCATTCACCTTGAGAAGAAGGTGTTGTTCGATATTAGTTAAAGATCTTTCTTATGGTAATTGTGCTCTAAGAAATTCTTCGTGCTCTACCTTTAACCATTTTAAATCACACGTATTTACTTCCAGAGATACTTGAAAGTAAAATTAAAACCATTTTACAAGAGAACCAACGCAAACCTCCTTGGCATTGTACTTTTTACTAAAAAAACAACCACAGTGATTCATTGTACATAGTGATATTGAGGATGATGAAAAACCGCCAAGAACTGAAGTGCCCAGTGTTAAATTAAGCCCAAGTCATCCAAGCTAATATTACTGATATTTTGCTTCCCAGCAAGTTGGCGCCCTTGTGTTTTTAATTAATTTGAATCACTCTGATACAAGTACGAGAAAGCATGAGTGCATAAGAAAACTTGTTGGCGTTCAATCACTCATAATCACTTCACAACTTGCAGTGTGAGGGACGCCTTAATTAACGAACGCTGAAGCCTAAGCGAGATTCTCTGGAACAACGGAGAGCAGAGGTTTTTGGTTCCTTGAAAGGTCAAAGGGACGTTTGAAAGGCGGAAAAGTTCCGGAATTTCATGATGAACAACAACTCCGATAATCAGTCCAGTGATGAAGAACCCTTGTTCGGTTTCGAGCCCACCTTCGTGTATCCAGTTGCCACTTGTTACATATTGATCGTAGCCGTAGCAATCGTTGGAAACCTTTTGGTTTGTTACGCTATACTCGCCAATAGAAACCTCCGCCACAATCCAACAAACCTGTTGCTTTTGTCACTGGCCGTCTCGGATCTTCTCACAGTCACGCTGGCCGTTCCATTTGACATAGAAGGACTTTTTCTGAACGGTGTTTGGAAACACGGAAAGGCGATGTGCATCACGTGGACTATGGTGTACCTCATCGCTGTGCCCACCTCGATTTTGACCCTTTTGGCCATCAGCGCGGATCGCTACAAAACCCTCAGAGACCCTCTTGGTCGGTTTCGGCGTTCAGAGTTCTTGACTCCCAACAGGGCGTTAATCGTGATCTTAATTCTCTGGGTTTACAGCATCTTCTGGGCCTTTCTTGGCATGGGATGGCTAGAAAAAGGTGTAGAGCCGATATACAAGGGAAGCTGTATGCTACCGTTCACGAAGGCTTACACGACGCTCACAACCGCCTTAAATTGGATTTTTCCTTTGTTAATCACGTGCGTGTTTTACATCCTGATATATCTCATTGCTCGAAAGCACCACAAGTTCACCAACACAAGTGGTCTCCCGACGAAAAAGCCTTCCAAAGAAGATAACAAGCGGTATTTGAAAAACCTCAAAGCGGCCAAAACGACTGCAATGTTTGTGCTGGCCTTCTTCATCTGCTGGATACCGTATTCTATTTTTAGCATTGCTGCGAATCTTGACGGTGATAACTGGAAAGAATTTCCGTTTAAAGTGTACGTAGTGTTGCTGATGCTCGGGTACCTTAACTCGGCGCTAAATCCCTTTCTGTTCGCCTTCCGAAACAAGCGCTTTAAAGTTGTATATTCCAAGCTGTTTCGCTTTTCGCTTCAAACGAATCCATCGTTACGTCGGCGTTCAACCTTTACCCAGAGCACTAGTTGCTCTGAGATTCCAGAAAACAACGAGAACAAGGTTGTTCGTCTGCAGTCGATAAAAGTCAAACGGGAATCTCCTAAATGGCTAAAAAGGTCGAAAAACCAAGAAAAAGACTTAGACTGACTGTGTGAGCCGGCTGAGACAAGGATTACAAATAACGAGGGATTATGGTTATTTTCTCCCATATAAATAGGACGCCAGGGGGTGTTGGTCGGAAATTTTGAAAAGAACCCTACGAGGTACCAAGATCCTGTTTCACTAAGAGTTACCAATTCTTAAACAACACATTATCTCCTGTCCTATATTTTTTTTCGGCTCAGTACCCCAAAAGTAACCGCAAACTCCCCCGCTGTGGACCTTTTGAGGCTAAACTTCCTAAGAGCCTACCAAAACCGCTTTTTTTAACCCTTGAAAGGTACGGCGAGAACCCTCATACTTTTTGTATGGAAGCTCCCCAACCCCCGAGGGTTATATCAAGGGAACAAAGCATACCTTGTTTGGGATTAATTTGAGGGAACAAGGGATATCTCTTCTATTAAAGAGAGAACTTTGACAAAAATTTTCGGGTGAAAAAAGTTTCTCAGGATCAAGGCAACCTGCTACCCCCTCCCCCTGCGGGGGGAGCTACGCCCTCAGGACTGTCTGCGCCCAACTGAGCGAAGAGCACGGGAACGATATTTTACCGCGGGTTAAAGAGGTTCGCGGGTCCCATTTGTCTCATACTGGGATATATGTTCATATATAGATAACATAAGTTACATAGCTTTGTATTTTTGTAGCAAAAGAAAAAAGGCTCAGCATATCATTGCTGAACTGCTATCTCTCCAGAACTAAACCTTAAAAACTGAGTCAGTTTATTCATAGTTTATAGAGGGAAATGGTTATGAAACCGGACAAACATCAAAGGAGCAAACAAATGCCAAGCTTTATGTTGGAAGGTCAAGGACAAAAAGCGAACTAAAACCTACAACAAAGAAATTTGTCGAATTTCATAACCATTCCCCTTTATTAAGTATGGTTCATTTGATAGAAAAATACTTAATAAAGAATAAAGAAGTCTTGTTAGCAGCAGGCTACTAATAAATTTTACATAACACAAATAAAATACATAGAATTGAAAACAAAAGAACCCAAATAAATCGTGCGGAAAAATGTCTTTTATTCGTGTTATGTAAGTTATTCTAGGTAACATCTATTGTACAAAACTTGTATATTAACTTGTATATTCAAATTCACCGGCTCTAGTTGTAAGTGACGATGACAGAAGTTACTGTCGAAAAACGTGTCGACATGCATTTAAAACTGAAAAGCGTTGTCCTTTTTTTAGAATCATATAAGAAGTCCTTTTGATATTGACAGGCATGTGCTCAAAACATTAGAGCATGGTTTTCAGTGCGTGTTTTATAATCTGATATATAAACAAGGTATTTTAGCTGATCAAGAGACCATGAGCTGATTGTGTACTTCATCTAAAATCAGAAATGTATTATGTTAATAAAGATTAATTCTTTGGCTTTCCGGCTTTGATGAGTGTGACAATACTTTGAAACTTATAAAAGAGGTAAACTATGTTTGCTCCCAAGTCTTGCACCGTTGAAAGGAAAAGAGCGAAGCAGCCATATTTCGAAAACACGAACTCAGCCTTCAAAAGACGTAGAGGAGTCATCGAAGGGTTACTTAAAACATTCCAACTTGTACTGTTGCAATTTAGTAAACCGTGAGTAATGGGTCCTTCAAGGAAGTCTTTATAATCAGTTCAGCCATGCAGCTACCAGTATTTTAGCTTACTTGGTGGACCTTGGTAACTGTAGTTCTAAACAGTTTTAGGCAAGATATCACATGGTATCCTTGATTAAAACGAATTTTACTCATAAGTTACTTTAGCGCAGTACGTATATCAACTAAAATATGACTGACAAAAAGCTCTGAATACAGATGGAGAATGTCTGTGATAATACATTTGCTACACACTGATAAAGACTGGCTTGTGATAGAAAACCAAATTAACCAAAAAAGGCTTCAAGGAGGAAACAATTGACACGTTAGGAAACCTCAGTTTACGTCTGGCACAACTGTACCCAGTGTGAACAGGGCTCTTCGTGGTCTACGCCTCAATGATAATCTACTCGTTTTATATAACAAAGAATTATAACATAGCCTTAGCGAAGCGCGCGTTTTGATTGGTTAATACGCTCGACCATTTGCCCGTGGGCTGCACGGTGACGTCACTTTG
>OZ026597.1:32566146-32606146 GCA_964020085.1 Micromussa lordhowensis
TAACTCTACTGTACCTTGGGGGAATCGTAGATTAATTACAGGTATATTTGGCATGGGTGTCTATTTTGTTGGGTAGGTTCAATCTTTGAAAAGCTGCAGTTGATAATTTATACTCTTAATTTGTTGTTAGCAGTTTCCTGGTTATCAGATGGGAACACCCATGGGCCCTCAAATGGGTGGGTTAATGGGTCCTCCAATGAATCCACAGATGAGAGCTCAAATGGGACCTCAAATGGGACCTCAAACGGCACCACAAATGGGCTCACAGATGGGACTACAAATTGGAGCATTTCCTTCAAATGTACACTTGGGTCATCAGTTTCCAAAGCAGCAACAGATAAGGATTGATCAGCAAAGGAAGCAAGCTGAAGAAAACATGAAGAAACAAGAGGAATTGATGAGGAAAAAGCAACTTGAAGCTAAACAACGGAAACTACAGCAGTCTTTCAGTGCCAGAAAAGCCACAAGTACTGATGGTTTAGATAGCTTGTTTGGCAAAAACAAGAAGGCTGGAGGTTCATCAATGACTGATTTAATTGGACCTCTTGGCAAGGAAACAACTCCCAAATCTGCTGGAACAAAACCAACAAGCATTTGTAAGTACATGCAGAAATGTTGGATCATTTTTCACACCTATGGTACAAATGAATTATAGAGAATTCTCCAGTGCATTTGAATCTTGCTATCTTGAACTTGGTTATCTGTAATTCCCTGTTTGCCATTTGTATGCTTTTTCATCCATTCACTAAAATTGGTTAATTCAAACATTTGCCATCTCGAAAGATTCTTTGTCTCCTTTCAGAGTTTGCCACAGCAAGGCTTTTTGTATGGAATTATCTTAACTTTATTGTTAAAAAGCTTACAGTAGTTCTTTGTTTGCACCCAGTTTCTAGACCAGGAGGTAGTGTCAGCCATCATTCAAATCTCACTCCTGGTCAGTGGGGCTCAGGGTTCATGACATCAGGATCTATGACTCCTCAGGGGAGCCCAGCAAGTGGAGTGTCGTCATCTCAACAAACTGGTGACACAGATGACTTTGGCGACTTTTCGCAGGGTCCATCTTTTCCAGGCCAGGGAGGCAATGATGGAGTCTTCAGTGTCTTTCAAGAGGCAATGCAACCAGCAGGACAATTTGGAGGTTTGTTACTTACTGATAGAAGTGTGATTAAATTTAACAACAGACTTCATAAATTATTCCCTCACAAGCTGTAGTTTAAATGGGTAGAAAATAATAGAAATTTAAACTGATTCCCCAATTTTTGAGCAAGAAAGAGCTCATGTTCTATCCCCCCCTTCAACTCTCCCTCCCTTTTCTGTACCTCTGGATTTACAGTTTACATTATGTGGTTTAACTTTTATGGACTGGAAAACAAATTGTAGTTGATACCAGAATTGTAGCAAATTGCTGCTATAAAGTAAGAGTATACATAGTGCTGCCTATCATTAGGTAATTAGGATTACCTCACTTGGTGAAACTGTTTTTTTATTTGTTGATTCACAAACTTGTCTCTGCCATGCTTACATTTGATGTTAGTTTAAAATTATTTTCAAGACAATATGTCTTTTATTCTCCCTTTGCCTGTAGTCATTTAATTCTTTCATTGTGTAACAGAAAAAATCTGAACTAATGAAGATGGCGGGTTATTAAGTTTTGAACCAAAACAAATTAAATTTAAACCACAAAAAGATCAATTATTTTTGTCTGTTATGCTCACTTACTAATAATACTAAAATTCCTTTGTGATTCATTCATCAGGTGGTTCATTTGCTGCTGTTGGATCCAGTTCTATGTCAACTTCTTCTCCCACTGTAAGTGGAGCCGACAATGTGTTCTCTCAAGCCCAGGCATGGCATGGTATCAACTTAGAACAGCCTAGGAACGTTCCTGCCAGTAGCACATCCACTGTAATGCAGCTCAGCAGTTTTCCGGCAGTACAAAATATGTCAACTTTCCCATCAATCCATGGGAACATGGCAAATGTTGGTGCTCCCACGTCAATATCAAGGGTTGGACCATCCAACATTACTCCAGGAAGTCAAATGACTCATTTTCAAGAAGATAGCTCCAGACACCGAGCTGGTAGTATACCAGGTGTACCTACTCAAGGGGGTCAAGTGACCCAATTTGCAGGTGACATCTCTAGACCTAGGACTAGTAGCATACCAGAGATGATGTCTAATGTTGCCAGAAATGTACCAAATGCAGGAGCAATGTCGCAGCCAGGGATACCTCATAATCAGCTTAACATGGGAAATCAAGGAGGTGGTAACTTCCCAGTGGGTACTCCACCTGTAAGTGGAAGCTTGCATCAGCCATCTACCATGGGCCCTCATGGAGGTGGTTTCAGCCCGGGGCCTTCCCATCCTGGTGCAGTTTCTGTACCATCTAATGTAGAGCCTAGCATGCAGCTAGGGCCTGATAGGAGTGCCATGCCAGCCACACCAACTGACACTATGCAGGAACCAGGTAATGATTTAGGGATTCCGTGGTAATTGCACTATTGCACCACCAGCATTGCACCGGTAACTCAAAGGATCCCATTCAAAGCCTGAAAATGTTTTCAGGTCATTTTCCAGTAGTGTTCTGGCTGCGTTTGCATCTATCATCATGTTTAGATTTAGGAATTGCTGCATCTAAGCAGTCGAGAGTGGTCATAAGAGGTGACAACTCGAAAAAGTGCATCGTCCTGAAAAATCGCAAATTTTAACTTTGATTTGAAATAATGGTCTAAACATGGGCATTGCTGGCAGCTGAAGGTAGAAACTGTTGGAAAATCAAGATGATTTTAAAAATTAATTCCATCTGTAACTGTTGGCACAAGTTTGTATGTTAAGCAATGCTATTTAGAGTTCTAAAAAAACAGTTATTACAATAAAAAATCATTGAATTTACTTACAAATAAATGGTAATTATTATTATTATTATTATTACTAAAATCTCACAAGAAGACAGTATAGTAGTAGGTCACAGTACATATAATGTATTTCAAGCATCCATGTAGTTCTGAATGTATTTGTGGTTTTGTCGTCACAAACCAATGAAGTATTGATTAAGTTAAGTAAATACATAATTATCTTTCTAGTTGACAAGAACATGTTGTGACTTCTACTGTCATTTTATGACATTAGGATAAGTATGAACTTGACAGTAATATATGAAAATTATTCTTAATAACAGTTCCTGAAATGGAAGACAGCCCTGAGAGAAAACTAGAGTTGCTCTATGGTGTAATCCTCCCTGATTGGTGCGTACATGGCACAGATCTACCAGGAATTTATAAAGATATAGCAGAGAAAACAACTGATGCATGTGATGCCATTGACACCAATCAGTTGTTTCCTATTCTCATGGCTTCCAGTCTCCCACGTGACCAACTTGGCCATATTTGGAATAGGGCTAACCGAGCAGTTCCAGGCCAGCTGAACCTGTTGGAGTTAAGAATTGTACTGGGATTAGTTGCCCTAGGGCAGGTACGTTCCCCAGTATTATTATGGGTATTAGGGAGCTTTAGCAATGACAACAGCAATGCAGAGGATAATGCCTTGTAAAAAATAAATTTATATTTTACCTTTGAATGTTGCAACTGGGTAGATCTGTTCAGTATGCCTATTGTTCTAAAAACTGTAATTATGTAATTTATCATATAATCATTGAATTCACTGTGTTCCTCTCCATTGTAATTACCTGCTAATGCTGTATTGATTCAGGTTCCTGTGAGATTTTCTAGATGTGTGATTTGTGTTAAAAGATATACCGGTAACCATGCCTTTGTGTATAACAGGCTGGTTTGAAAACAGAACGACTTACTCTTGAGAAACTGGCTACATGTAAGGCTGCTCCAATTCCCTCAATCCCTGAGGATGTGTTACAGGTATGTTAACTTAGAGGGCTAAGCTCTTTTATTGTAATTTGTTTTTCCATTGTTGATTCATCAGCCATTGCATAGTTCAAGCCACTGCCAAATTAAGGTTTCCATATACCTTCAGATCGGCAATTTTCTTGATACATTGGAACCCTGCCTTACGACTACCCTGTTAACATGGCCACTCCGTTATCACGGCCACTTTATTCTGGCTCGAAAAAAAGGTCAGTCAGTCATTTTCTTATAGTAAAGAACCCCTTTAGTACTACCAGATTTTTGTGGTCCATTGGTGACCGGATAAACAGGGTTTCACTGTATTTGGATTTTTGGCTCAAAGGAGTGGTCTGAAAAAAAAATTGAAAAAGACAAAATATTGGCGGAGAAATGGCAGTTTTACGTTTTCGCCGGAAGTAGAAGTTAACCTCTTGATTGGCAGTCAACCAAGATGATTTTCATGGGAATAATCTCTCTGCCTTTGGCGCCTTGAGCGCATTGCAAAGCACGAGCATTTTTTTGGAGATTCATGCGTAGTTAACGGTATAAATAAACTTTCCCCGTGCTGACTGGCTCAGTTATCTGAGAACTCAGTTGAAGGCATTTGTGGGCAGAATTTGTTTGAAAAGCAGGAGATTTTTATAAGTGCTGTTTTCTCAAATCATTTTTTTCGCTTGAAGCAGACACTTTATAACTCAAAGGGAATTTGTTTGATTGCCCTCAAATTTGGACAGTACCTAGGTTAACATATATACTACAAAAAGTGTCCATGAATTTTTGTATGATCACCCCACTTTTTTTTAATCCCATTTAAAAAATGTTCTGTAACTTTTTGCTGCAATTGAATATGGCAAAACGCAGACACCTTGTTTCAGCGCTTTGGGTCCGGAAACTGAGGAAAAAATGAAATTGATGAAAAACAAAATTCGCTTTGACTTGTAGCTCTCAAAAAGTGATTCGGACGCTCACATTTAGGGGCCATGAAAAATTAAGAATTCATTTTATTTCAAAACTCTTGGTATAGTTTGATGGCCGGCTCTATAAGTTTTTATTTGATATAGGGGTTTAGGTATCTACAGCTCAAACTGTACGTGCTACATCGCTTGCATGTGAGACACCCCTGAAGGTATACGGTAACCTTAAGAAATGAATTGGAACATTAAGTTGCCAGGACTTCACAACTTGGTTATGATTAATAGAGAATAAATCAAAACTGCATTGAACAACTACATGCAAAGTCAGTTGTATAAGTTTTATATTAACTGCAACCTGTTTTTTTTTATGTTTCATTTTTTATAAAGATGCTCAAACTTCTAATTTCTCACTGCACAAAACCCATTAAGCTTAATGACATTAACATTTTGCTCCTGGATGTCTAGACTAAAGGACGTGGTTGGAGCTTCTCTGAGCAGTCGCATGAAGGATCTCAAAGTAGTGGAATGGTTGAGGGAATTGCATCAAGGGGACGTGTCGGCAGTGCCTCCAGTGGTCATTCTGTCGACCCTAATGATAAATATAGTGTATTCAGAACTGTGGATCAACCTGAAGTAGCCGGCATTGCTGCAGCTACACCGTCTATGGACCAGAATGACAGATTTGGAGCATTCCAATCGGGTGATCAATCTGCTATGAAAACTGAGCCTCCACCTGGTGAAGTGGCTTTATTTCAGGGTGTTGTCAGTCAGCAGAGTAGTGGATGGAACAAAACAGAAGTCAGCAGTACTGGTGGACACTTCCAGAGTGTAGCTAATCAGAGTTTTATCCCAAACAAGGTATACAATACATCCTCAAAGGCAAAAAAAGACAAACCAACACCCAGTTGGGATTCTTAACAGTGTTATGTTCAATTTGAATTATTTGTTTCAGTTGTTTGCTCGGCCCCACTAACCTTTGTGCTATAAATACTGCCGAGGGTAAATAAAGGTTACCTTTTTCTTTATTTTTATATAAACAAGCATCTAAAACAAGTGGAAAATACAAACCAAAAGTTTACAACAGGAAATTAAAGAACCAAGAAAATTAAGAATGGCACCAGTCTTATTGTGCTGAGGTCAGAAACATGCCTTTGATCATTAGAAACCAACCCTGGCCGGCAAATTTACACCAATTTGATTCTGTATAACAGTGCTTGGCAGAATGGCATAATCCATTTATGAAGTGACAATTATGCATACTAACTAAACAATGGCGAGAATGGAAAATAGTTACAATGAAGACAAAACACAGTTTTTATTTGGTTTGTCCGAGGTATTCCCCTGACATTTTCCCGGCAAAATGAAATTGGTTTGAATAGTCTTTTCTATGAAGCAGTAATTCTTAAAATTTCTTTTAAAAATAGGATGGTGTAAGTGGAGTTTAGGCAAGTTTATACTTCCATTTGATTGCAGAAAAAAGTGAATAAATGAAACTATAATCCTTTAGATTGAGGGAGACCAATGAGAAAATCTGTTCTTAAAACTCAGTGATAATTCATCAAGTTTTATACAGAGGAAATCATGACAGTGATGGTGTTTGGATATCTGATCTAAAATAGCATATATTTCTACGATTTTATTTCAATCTTCATTTCTCCTTAGTTTTAGTTTTTATTGAGAAGATATATCAAACACTCAAGACTGTGTTTAACCACAATTCCAAACACCTTGACGTTCATCAAAAATAATCCACTGCATGTCTTATTTTCAATTCTCTCCTCGGTGTTTGGAAATGTGGGGTCTTTTGTGTTTGATATATTACATTGTTTAAGCAAATCTATTTGGACCTTGTCTATTACTGGGTGTGTATGAACATTCCTGTAGTAATGTCTGTGTTTGTTTATCCATAGCAGGATGGATCTGGTGATTTCCAAGGCCAGGCTGGTTTCTTCAATAGACAAATACCTGGTTCTTCTAGTGTGGAGCAGGATGACTTTGGTGATTTCCAGAGTAAAGCAGCTCCATACAGTGGTAGCATCATAACTGATATCAACCAAAAATCCAACCTGTCAAAAGAAGGTGATTTTGGTAATTTTCAGGCTGGAATTAGCGAAACCAGATCTCGATTTAATCCTTTGTCAGTTGCCGCAAAGCCCCAGGAAGATGATTTTGGTGATTTCCAAAGTGGCAAAGAATCTGATGCTAGCAGTGTGGATGTTGCCTCAATCACGGAGTCCAAACAGCAACAACTCCGACAAAAGACAGCCCAAAGACTTGGAAATTTACAAATTGGAGGAGAACTACAGGCCAAGGCCAAGACATCTGAACTTGCTGGTATTCATTTATTTCCCAATAAGAATTCTTCTACTGCTAAATCGATTGCAAATATTGACAGTAACAGCATGACTGAAACTGATGACTTTGGTGACTTTCAACACAGTCCTGGTCCATCTGCTACAACTAGTGACAGTTCAACAAGTTTCAGTTCTGGCAGTTCTGAAAAGCTTGCTTCATCCCTTGAGAAGTTCAAACTTCCCAGTCATTCTCTTCTATCCACTCAAGGAGGTGTCAAAATTCCAAGCCTGCCAGGGAATAAGAGTTTAACCAATGAAAAAGACTCAGGAGATAAAAAGAAACAGGATTCCAAAGCAAACCCAAGTAATTTTGCAAGTTTCCCTGCAGTGTTGGGAAATGACCCATCTCAAACTGCCAGTACAGCTAAAACATCTGAGGACATATACAGTGCTTTGAGAGATGCTGATCTTGGCTCTGGAGGTGGACTATTTAGTGTCCAGAAGCCAGGAACGACAACAGAAGATCTTGCAGCAGATGATGACTTTGCTGACTTTGGAGGATTTGAAGTAGCTGATCAAGCCAAGTCAGGAGGAGGAGACACTGACTTTGGAGCATTCAAAGCTACAGAGAATTTACAGAATGTGTCATTTGGTGCGTTCAGTGACTCCTCCCCTGCACAGCTACCAGCATCCAGCTCTTCTAAGGGCCCCTTGAAAGATCATAGTCAGGAGTTTGGCGGTTTTAACTTTTTTGACAACACACATCTGTCAAACCCTCAACCCAAAATAGAGAATGGTGGTGAATTTGGCGCATTTGGATCATTTGTTACAGGATCAGGAAGTGCACACAGCAGTCACCAGCATTCTACTACTGCTAGCGACTCTCTAATTAATTCAGTGTCCCTGGAGCCCACAGAGCGCTACAAAGTCCTATCAAATGATTCTGCGGTAAGTAGCTGGAGTTAATGGTAACCATTGAAGGGACTAGATCACGGTATGTGAGAATATTCTCTTAATATTATATAACTGAGAAAATTACTTCATTGTGATTGGCTGAGAGCAAGCCAATTTATTGTTAATTATTAATTTGTACTGCAGTGCAAATTAATGCTTTTTCAAATTGCACTTGCCTAAAGGCTCGTGCAATTTTGGGAGAATTTCCAAATATCAGTTGTGGTGTAAATCCTTAATTGCACTCGCATTCATGTGATTGCCTATACTTATTTGCGTTAATTATAAGCTCTAAACTTCATTTATACAGAGTAACAATCTTTTAAATTGGCAAAATCACTTGTAGCCACATAACAAAGAAGGATGATTTCATAGCATTGTAATGGAAAAACGCGGGCCACCCATTTTTCGAGTTTGCTTGAATTCTGCCCATGTTCATGTTCTCCAGTTTTGCCCATCCATGTCTCTTTTTGGCTTTTCTGTGTTGGGTTTGAGCTCTTCTACAGTTTTCATTTAAGCCTGTGAAGTAATATTTCAGTTACTTCTATGACAGTTGCTCATTGTTGAACTGTTAGGGAAATGTTTATCTCATGAAAGAAAAAAAAAAACATGAAAAAATACTATAAAAGGATGTATTTCAATTCTTGCCCCTAGCACAGATCTTTATTATTCATAAACATTATCTGCCAAGTTTCCTGGGTAAAAGTACTCAAAAACAGAAACACAATGCAGAAAAAATCCTTGCAAAGCACCATGGCTTAGGTCGCTAAGAACGTGAGCATTAGAGGCGTAAGGAACTTCCTCTAGCCAAAATGTTAGGCTGTAACACATCACTTACAGTTACTGTGCAAATTGTGGTAAGTATTAGTGAGTCATTAGTGATGTTGGGAATAGTGATTTAAGGGAAAGAAAGCGTGCTGCCTTGTTGTTCCCCAATTAACCATACAGTTTGTCAAGTCAATGTTTCAGTCATCAGTTGGTCAATCAATATTTAGGTCGTCACTTAGTCGATATTTCAGTTCTCGTTTGTCCCATATGTTAGTCATCACTTGGTTGATGATACAATAGCCTGCGAGCCAGCTCTCATGGAATAAGACTTCTACTCCTAAGTTGATATGTCTGTTGTCGTTCGGTTGGTACGTCAGTCATCCACGGGAGAACTTTCACTGATATAAAAAGTACGGGGCTCCGAAATTTTTTAAAAGAACCCCTAAGAGTAGCCTCCCTCGCAGCCGTGTTTAGTCTCGTCACGCAACGCTCCTCCCAAGTTTGTGGGGAGGAGCGTTGCGTGACGTGACCAAAAACGGCTGCAAGGGAGACTACCCTAAGAGATACCAAGATCCTGTTTGTGGGCATGGCTTGAAATTTTTTCACCCCTAAGAGATACCAATTCTAAAACAACACACTAACTGACATTGACTTTTTTTGGGCTCAGTACCCTACAATGTACCACGATAGCTTCCGTGGTAGATCTTTTGAGGCTGAACACCCGAAGATGAACTTAACCCCCAACAAGGTACAAAGAGCACCCCTGTCCTTCTTATATAGGAGCCCTCCCCCCCCCCCCCGGGGGCAGTCATCACTTGATGGTATCTATTGTCACTTTCTCGATATGTTGGGTGTTACTTGGTCCATAATGTTTGGCAGTCATCACTACAGATGTCGGTCAATGTACCAGTTCTCTTTCACTTGAACACTTGGTCGTTATTTTACTTGAATATAAGTGAATGCCTGGTCGATCTGTTGGCAATCACCCTGTTGATTATGTGGAATTTAGGCTAGGTGCAGTTGACAGACCAGCAACGGTTGACAGTTGGTCTGGAATTGATCGAAGCCATACACATATCAGTCAATGCTTCCTGATTGGTTGACACACTCACTTTCCAGTTTTTATTTTTACAATCAAACTTTCCTATATTTGCTCTTATGTGTTTTACTTACATGGTAAGTGCTAGGAGTTTTTTTTTTTTAATTAAGCAATAAAAAACATGCACCGTGTTTCTAGTGGGATATAGAAACACAAGTAGAAGTTTGGAAGAACGAGTATTGCTGTGGTTCCACAGCTTTCTCGAATTCTCCCAAACTTCCACGAGTGTTTTTATAACTTGGTAAAAACACGGAGAACATGTTTTCTATTGCTTTTAGAAAATTCCGAAAACAAAGAAAACATTATACCAACACAAGTTACAAAGAATCTTTTCCTATGGAGTGAAAATAACACTGGTTAGGTAATAATCTAATCTTTCTCACAACATATCGAGTAGTATAGTATATAATTAACACACGCCACGACCTGTTGCCAAATCAAATGGCACTTTTTGTTTACCTTTAAATCTGGAAAATAGTGCCATTCGTGATATTTTAAAGTTAAGAATGTCTCTTTTCATCGTTCTTGTCAACAATTTCAAGTGGAGAACCGCTGTACCAAAAACCTTTGGAATCTGCCGTAATTTGGGGACCTCCGTGTATTTCTAATTCATTTTTACCACCGAAATACCATCCTGCCGAGCTAATGTAACCGTGGCTCAGATTGGCTCCCTGGAACAACTTTTGGGCAAGTTCCTTTGTCATCAATACTCCTCCTGCAGCCAGAATACCAGCTCTTGTGATGGCCACAGCTCCAGTTACAAGACCCTCCACAGCAATGGTACCACCAGCGGTAGCGGCAGCAGCGGCAGCAACACCAGCACCGGCAATAGCCAGACCGGCACCTGCTGTGGCCAAGGCTGCAAGGGTACCCACTACAACTCCAACAACAGGCAATACTGTGTCTGTCCAGTCTGTGTCGTCAGTGTCACTAACTGTGGCACGGATTGTGAAATGCACGGCACCGGTCTCCCTCGCGAAACACTCTCCAGGTTGGACGAGACCGTGGTACAAAACACCAGCCTGACAGAGCTGGATCTTGAGTGGCACAGCAGTACAGTTTTTAATCAGAACTCCTCCCATGCTTTATCTGTCGTTTTCTCCACGGAATTGAACCTGTTGTATGGAGTCATACAAACAGACTGACGTTAAAAGTTATTACGAGTTCATGCGTACAGAATTAAATTGGACAACAAACTCGAAATCAACGTGGAATTGAGAATCTTGAAAGCGAGGCTTTGCGTGATATTGCAACATTTACACAGACCTAGATGAAACCGGGTTTACTTTCATTTTTGAGTTATTTTTTTTGTAAAAAAAGCCCTCCTAGTCAACGGGTCCGGGCTATGTTATCATCGGGTCAATGGATGAGTGAGTGGGCGAATGCGAGATGTATGCATGTCACACCAATCAGATTGGAGCTATTATAAACAACCAATCAAATTGCCGCTTGTTAAGGTGAATCCTGATTTTAGAACGGCCATCAAAACAGAAGCAGGTATTCTTCTATTGGCCATATGCCTTATTCTGACATTTCAATGCTTCGTTCGCTTTGGTGGAGCCCAGGACTTTTTGAAGTGGGTTTCTCCGTCAAAACCAAAGAAATTACGGACGGCTAGCTATGAATGAGAACACTGCTGAGTTTTGAAATTATTTTTTGTTGCACATAAATGAAGCATGATATTAAACAATGATTACATTCGGATATTATTCTGGATATCACAAAAACCAAATCTAATAATTTTTTTATTATACATTGAATGGAAAAAAAGGTTTTTGCTTCTTCACTGACGGCAAGCAACATAAAGCGCGCGAACTTGACATGATTACACTTAGAAATCATGCACTGCGGTCATACCCGACATGATAACCCATGACCTTGACATGATAATTGTGTAACCTGCAGCTATGACGTCACAAGCGCTGATTTCGAAAATTCACTGTAGGCTTTCGGCCAATCAGAAAAGAGTTAGAGAGTTGAATGTATAATATTATTTGTTAGTTTCAAGTGGTAACTGTTGTTTTTCACGCACGAGTAGTTGCAATTAAAACTGACGAATCAGTGACTCTAGTTCACACGGTCAGAATAAACAAACAAGAAGCCAATCTAGCGGCACGTCCAGAAACTTTAACTTGATATAAATGTTTGGACGTCTCTTTTCTTAGGGCCCGGACGCACTGGGCAAATTTTTGTTTATTTTGCGAAAAAATCTGTCATCAATTCCCTGAGACAACTGCGCCCGGTGATTTTTAAATCTACCAAATTTTGTCAAGACTTACCAAACTTCAAAGACGCCGTCGTCCTGCCTCAGAGCAGGGCAAATTTTTTGTCAAGCGTGAAATCTGACAGATTTGTTAATTTACACGGCATGATTTCAAGGAAAGTGTCAATCAAGAAAATTTGATCTCTATTTTTGGTAGTATTTCAGTCCAAAGCCCGCCAACATTAATAATGTCATATTTGAGCGGCAATCAAACGGTGAAGATGGAAGATTCGTACCTCGGTATGCTACAGCACGATCCTTACTCAGACTTCAACTATTACGGTTCCCAAGTCTATGTTCCAGCTGAATCTTCAGGGCCAAGTACTGTTCAATTTGTACATCCCTATGCAAACCGACCAAATACACATTCGTATGCAAACCACCCGAGTCAGCTGAGTGCAAGCACAAGTTACATCACGGCTGATCAAATTGAAAGCAGCCCAGTTGAGGATTCAAAAGCAGACGAGAGCAGAAAAAGGGGCAAAGGTCCAAACAAACAACAGCTCGCAAGCGATGGTGTTTATTTCCGTGTGATTGACACTGGTGGTTAACAAATATTTTGCCGTGTCTCAGTGCGCCCACACTTGACAAATTGAAAATTTGGCAGAGACAAATTTTGTCGAGACTTTTAGAAGGGCCAAACAAATTTTGTCAGTTCAGTGCGTCCGGCCCCTTAAGGCCGGTACACACGAGGGAGCTTGCTCCTGCAGCACGCTCCTGCAACACGCTCCCGGGTAAGCACCCCAGCCAGTACACACGAGGGAGCTTGCTCCACCAGCACGCTCCTGCAACACGCTCCCGGGTAAGTACCCCAACCAGTACACGCGAAGGACACGATGAGGGAATTGAATGATGAAACAACCCAACTGGATACACGTCATTTCACGGGAACCAAATTTCAGTACACACGAGGGAGCTTGCTCCTGAAACGCACTCTTGCAACCGATTTGCCCTGGAGCTTGCTCCCTCATATCAAACCAGTTTGATACGAGGGAGCAAAACTCGGGAGCAAAAGTTTTGTTGCGCAACATATTTTTTCACTAGAAATCGTTGGTGCAGACGAGGGAGCTTTGCTCCGGGAGCGTGTTGCAGGAGCGTGCTCCCGGAGCAAGCTCCCTCGTGTGTACCGGCCTTTATTGTCTTCAGCGGCATTTTAATATGTTGCAGTAATGGAAATTTTTGAAAACGTGAATTCTTTGGACTTCTCTTTTTCATAGTATTCAGCGGCATTTTAGTATCTGCATTTGTGGAAATTCTGTTAAACGGGAATTCTTAGCAGAGATTTTCTTTAAGGTTTGTGGAATGGAACGTCTTCAAATATTCCTGAGCAATCCATGGTGGCAAGTTAAACCAAAAATTAATTAGTTTAGACTTTGAGGGGACACGTTCTTTCGTTTTGAAACAGATTCCTTGCGCGGTTCAAAAAGGTTAACTTACGTCTCTCATAAAGTGACAAAACTTTTTCTGTAACTGACTTTTAACACCAAAACACTCTCAGGCATTGGGAAGGGTACTGTGACAACGAAACGTCCCGAATCTTGCAGATTTCATAGCGTGTTATAAATTTTTTACAGTTTTTTGTGTCTGGTTGTTTTAAGTCTCAAGTTAGGTAACGCTGTTTACAAAAACTATGATTATTGTTGGCAACAGAATAAGACCTTGCCAAATTGGTCTTGTTATAAAATGAGTTAAATTTAATATGTAGACTAGAATCGCCCCATTGAATAAAATCTTGCATTCTGATTGGTTTACGAAGCGAGGTATTTAGCGTGGAATTGCGAGTTGAAAACGAGGCTAAGTGATATTGTTTCGCATCTACGTAACAACTGTCGTCAAATTGTAACACAACAACTGCAAAAAAGTTTTTCTACAATGTCTTTTTCTACAATTTTATTCAATTCTGCGATTCAAGGAAAATTCATTACCCGACGAGGGAATTTGCGTTAAATTGCACGCGAAAACCGATATCGCACGGATCGCGAAGCGATGAGTGCGATATCGGTTTTCAAGTGCAATTTAACGCGGAATTCCCTCGTCAGGTAATGAATTTTCCTATAGTAACGCGACAATTTTACTTTTCACGCCAGCGTTTGTAACTTGATATATTTGTTTTCCACGTAAAGGTGTACGATGCGAAATTCTTGTTTAATCAAGCAAACGTGTTGGATTAACTGTTAAGAGTGGGTTCTGCTACCTCCATTCACAAAAAATAACTCTTGCACGCTGTGCGTGCCTATGTTTTAAAAAAACGGAAGGCTATGCGATTCAAGGAAAATTCATAACCTGACGCCAAAAACCGAATCGAATCGAAGCGATGAGTGCGATATCGGTTTTTGGCGTGAAATTTAACGTGGAATTCCCTCGTCAGGTAATTAACTTCCCTATATTATTTGGCCACTTGTTTATATGGTATGAAATATAAATTCAGACTTCCTGCATTTTCGTTGAAAGTGTTAATGTGTTCGAGAAGCTTCGATATAGCTATAATTCACTTCACACGTGAATGCCCTCTACTGTGATCAATTTTGGGAAGTTATCATTACAGAAATTCTACACTACAGTCAGTTCAACAGACGCTGAACAGAGTAATTAAAACAAAAACCAAACGTGGCCCTGCCAATATTGGTTAACTGTTCTCTTTTCGTCACTTTCCTGTTGTACAGACTAATTATTGCCTGTTATAGCGTAATAGTAGAACGCAGTAACATGAGATTTTGTCCACCTACCTCAGGCAAAAATGAAAAAGTACTAACAGTTGTCCAGGGTCTTGAATGTTCGCCTCAAGGTATAAATATGAAAACGTTTAGTGAGATGCTTACTTGCTAAACATTCTTAATGCGCACGCTTGCATCCTGTAACGACTATGTAATTTATGCTACACCGGTGTGATATATAGAGAGGATGTTTACACGGTGTCGCGAAAATCTGAATGTCATTTTCGAGTGGTCAAAACAATATTTTACCTACGAGAGCAGCGAGCGAGACAACTGACACCTGTAGATACCTGTGCTTCGCTCGCTCGTAAAATATTGTTTATACCACTCGAAAATGAAATTCATATTCAAAATAGACTAGTCATAGTTCTCAATAAAGCTGCCCCCGCGTTTTTATATTAATGTGGAGTGTAGACTGTCTCCTGAAGTGAAACTTTGTACAGGGAATGACCTTTTATGTTTGTTAGCTGGCAGGCTTGGTTGTTTTGAATAAATCTGGAAAGCAATAGCAGACAGGTTTTCTTTAAACAGATCTTTAGCACGTGTTAAAAAGAAGTGCTGTGAATTCATTTCTCACAGTCAAATTTGATAAATGTGGCAAAAACAAACATGATGCAACTACTAAAAACTGTCAACTGCACATGAATAAATATGAAAGGAATAATAGGAATAATATATAAGTACAGAATTCATAAAATGTCTTAGCAACTGACTCATTTCACTCCGCTCCCAGAATCCTTCGTGTGTTTATTCGACCCCCGAGATTTTTCCTGCTACGGCGAAATATTCCATCATATACGCGGGGACTTCTAGGGTGCCTCCTCGGGTTTTGGCCCTGAGACGGCCAAAATTTTGCGGGGGAAACAAACTGACTGCTTCCACAAATAAACGTGAAAAGCGAGAAATTCGCGGGAATTATGCCACTCGGGTCCCGGATGTAGTTGTATGAATTTTACTACTGGCGTCTTTTGATCGATGTGATTTGTTGTAAGGTTCTCTCTTTTATATAGTTATAATTAATTTGCTTGAGTTTAGAATTCTGCCAAGTTAAAATATGTAAGTTGTTTTTTCTCTGTTTGATAGCCTGCAAGAAAGGTATTGAATTTTGAATTCCACCCCTTGCTTTTTGCAAACGCTCTTCAAACCGGAGGCATTTGTAAACGCTGGCTTTGCATTTTAGTGTGGACGGAAAGCAATTTGAAAACGACGATGTCACGCTTATCATGAGATTTTCCTCAAACACAAATCCAAAATGACCGATGATTGTTGCGTTTACAAATTTCTACAGCGAGTGTGGACGGTGCCTTAGGTGTCAACTCGTCATGTGCCAAGTATCAAATAACCAACCAACAGAAACTAAGGACAACGGAAAAACAAGTATTACAGCTTGTTGCACGTGAAAATTTTTATTCAACACTAATCTTTCATGGTCCCAAGAAGGTTGAGAGAATCATTGTAGCCGTGTATGCAAGTGTTCGCAAGTTGTCCAATCGTTTTCTTTTTACTTTCTCTGAATGTTCCATACCAAGCACTGCTTCAAAAAAAACAAGAAAAAGAGAAAGGTTGCCATGATCGCAAGAGATATAATGGACCAAACTAGTTCTCTTTATGCCAAATCACGCGCGTTATTTCTTCAGTTTACGTTACATTTTGTGATAGCTGGAAGCATTGTTTATTGAAATATTCTAAAAACTCTTCATGAAGAAATCCTTGAGCATATGAAACAATGTGATATATATTTTATGAAAAAAAAACCACAATTTTAGTCGACATTGACTCAAAACGTACCTTGAATCGTTATTTTCGAGGTCATAATTTGCATCCTCGAATTTTGTGCACGTTTTCATATTAGCTATATCTTTTCTTCCTCCAAACATATAGCATTAGCGAATTCTAATAACAGATAGCTCCAAACATTCATATAACAGATAGCTTAAAGGTCCAAGTCATGCAACGCTTCAATGCAAGATTATCGCGGTCATGCTATTGGACCCTGCTGGTATATATGGGTTTAACACCAAGGAAAACCAAATGTAAATGTTGCAATACGCTGCGCTTAAACGGTGCCTGCCTCTTTAGTAAAGCAGTTACATCAAAACAATTCTAGTAAACTTAAAACCTAAAAGCGTTACATGTAAACATTTAAAGTATATTTTTTGTGGGAAAAATGTTTCAAAGGCCGGAAATAAGGTTTAATATAAAGGGCAATGAACAGTTTCCAAACATGAATTGTAACCAATGTTACTTCTGTATGTTGGCATATAGTGCGAGTTCATGTAGTAAATTGACACTGTCACAGACATCCGTTGAGCTTATTCTATTTGGCAATGGATTCATCTTCTTCCTTTTTCCTTCTTCTTTTCTTCCTCCTCCTACACCTTCTGTTCTCCTTTCTCCTCTTTTAGACATCTCCCCTACTTCAAAGAGTTATTGAAATGGCCATGGCATGTAAACTGATTGTCCGTGATTTCTCCAGGACATGGATCAACATGCCAACGCTTGGAGCCGTTGCCTCAACAGTTGCCTTTTAACCTTAGCAACAGCTACGTTGGCCATTCAGAAAATGGGTGAGCAATCCGTGAAGGAAGAAGTCCTAGAATCCAAGGAAGGAGCTACTTATTTTTCAGGTTAAGTGTGAACTTGTTATGTCTACTTAGCTTACCTACAAACTGCTACAGAGTGAACCAGGGTATGATAAGAACCATTACCAGATTCAAGAAATTATTGAATGATTGCTAATCCAGTCATGCCATTTTGTATCTTTTAGCTATAGTGGAAATATACAGAGTTACTCTAAGGATAAGAGCATCCATCACTAAATCAGGTATGTCTTCGACTTGAGTAATACTGGTATAAGTGGCCTTTGTGGTTATGAAGCCAGCTGTTTGGAAGAAAGCCAAGAGAGCATTTAAGGCTTCAATTTGATCTAATGTTGATGACATTTGCAGTTTGAGAAAATTTTCTTCTCAAACTCATTAATAATTCATGATGTTAAAACAAAGAAATTCACGACCGTGAAGGAGGTTTGGATACCCGGTCTTAATTAGCATGGATTTTGATGAATTTACTTTTCCGTTTACTCCTTAGTTTTTGTTCTATTAAGAAGATATATCGAGACAGTGTTTGATCAGCTATCCAAACACCTTAAATTCCGTCAAAAATACTTCACTGCATGTCAGATGTTCAACCCTCTTCTTGGTGTTTGGATATCCCGATGGAACACTGTCCATCGTGTTTAATATATTGCATATCCAGTCAATGGAAGGTCATTGGAAATTTCAAAGGGGTTGGGGGGCTTTATTGTGTGACACTTAGAGTATATTTCAGCATTAATGCATATTCAAAGTTCAGACAAGCAATTTTGAGAGAATTTTCAAATATTACTCTTGCTATATCACTCTTATATTTCGCAGTCACATACATGATCAATTAATTTGATAATTGGTGACTAAAATAGACTTCTAATTTACGGCTTAGAAACAGTTCAGTCCATAGTTAATGTTAGTCATAACACTTCATTACTAACTAACAAATTTTCATGTCTTGGGAGTTGTCACCTTTAAATATATGACATTTTGCTCAAATACTCCTTGTTTAACACTTGCTTTCTTTCCAGCACCAAATAATACAAAACTGAAAGATATCCATCAAGAAATAGAGAGCACATGGAAAAACATTGCAAATTTTCTATCTGGATCAACTATTTTGGTAAGTTTAATGTCTAAATTGAGGAACAACAAACTTGGTTTTTATAACCACTAGAGCCTGTGCTTAAAAATGTCTAACTCCAAAGACTTTTGCTTTATATTTTCCTGTCCTTAGTTATAATGGGTGTTTCTTTGTTCACAAAATTTAGGTAAACACAAGGGAAAGTTACTTTCAAAAGAAAAAAAGACAAAGACTGGGGTCATCGAGTGTCCAAAATTTTCAAGTCCATGCATAGCTACAGCACTGGCCACTAGTGCTATCCATGCATAGCTACAGCACTGGCCACTAGTGCTATCACTGTCGTGCATGTGCACTTGATGCATGACACTGCAGTATTACTTGCATGTGCAGTAAAAATGAACACAAATAATAATCACAGTATTAGCTCAAACATCCTAATCCCTTGGTGAGATTCCTCAGTCCATCACAGGTCACCTCTTACCATATTTCCGAGGTTGCTCCAGCACCCAGTTCTATGTACACTGTGACTCCAGACTAACTGAATCATTTGTCTTCCTCCCCTTGTCATTTATTAGCCATCACAGAGAAGTCTGGACTTCACGACCCATCACGTCTTAGCCACAGAGGATGGAAGTGTAGCTTGTGGAATTTGTCTGCTGAATGTTAACAAGAGTACACCAGGGGCATCAAAACAGGCTGATGGGAAACTCATGTATGGTGGTCGACAATATCATAGCACCTGCGCAAACTTCTGGTGTAACCGAGTGGACTCTGTGCTCCCTTCTCTACTGCCAATGGACAGCTTAATATGACAAATATTGAGTTATCTGCAAAAATTTCGGAACTACAGTACATAGCATTAGTGCACAATAATATAGATTTGTATACTTACATAATAAAGTAAATGCATCAGAATGATAGTTTTATTGCCTGTGAAGTTGCTTCTCAGTGTTAACCTCTGACTTCACTCACTGCACAGTGAAAGATGACAAGAAGTGAAGCAGGGGACTGAATGACAAAGATTCGGCAGAAAATTTAGAACACTACTGCCACAATTAGAATTATGAAGATTTGTTGTCTAATTTAGTAAAGATGACTGCTCTAATATAATACAAACTGTTTCACTTGATCAATAATATATATTTGGGAATAATATTATTATAACAATAGTTTAACCGTGAATTTACCATTTGTTGTTCTATACTCTATCAAGCGTCCTTAAGGCCCGTTTACACAGGTGATTTTTGTCGCGGCAACTCGATGCAATTTTTGTGACGGGAAAGTTGCAACTTCAAGATCGCATGTGTAACCAAGTGTGATTTTCAGTGCGATTTGTTGCTGCAATATCGCAGGGGTTTCAAACGTGCTTGAAACTTGATGCAACGTCAACGCGACAAAAACTGCATCGAGTTGCCGCAACAAATATCGCCTGTGTAAACTACTATCTGTACCATAAGTAGAGTAGTAGTATGATCTCTAAGTGGTTTCTGGTTCCTTTACTTTTATATCATTTTACAGTTTGGGGTTATAAATTTCTCCTAAACTGGTAATTAAATGGTTGGCTAACAATTTAAATCCATCAATCAACAAGCTCTGCTGTTTTACTATATAGAGATATGCAAACCACTAAGTTTGAATTAAATTCTAGAGCCAATACAAGTGTGTATTATTGGCATTGAAGTGATTTAGAGAAGGGAAGTTGAAGTTTGCATGTAATGTAGCAGTACAGACGATGCTCTCAATAAATTAGAGTCTGTGTTAGTCCAGTAGCCCTTTTTAAATTGTAAAAATTATAAAAAAAAATGCAGTCAGCAAATATAAATGACCAAGAAAAAGTGGAAATTTAATGTCATTTACAATCAAACACAGAGAACTATATTATGTATTATGTTACTGAACACAAGGTTCAAAGTTAATTTACATTATTAGGTCTTTAGCTACTCAGCAAAATAAAAATAGGTCTAATGTTTTGATGAATAGATCTAATGCTTCAAGGAATAATTACTTTTAACGAATATTTCCAGAAAATTATGCAAGTTTGGTCCTCATTATCCATATGGTTTGTCAAATCAGGATTCTTTCATAGCTCCATAACTTCCCTTGTTTTTATCCTTTGCAACTTTTTAACACATTCTGCGAATACAAAAAGACATGCTATGTTGATATGAGCAGAGTTCTCCTGGACCTGTTGTAACAAAATGATCAAGACTGGAAACTTGTTCACAGCTGGTTACTTTCCTTTACATTTTTAAAAAGTTTCCCTCAGTGATTAGATAGACGATGAGTGCAGGCCCCCCTGGTAAGGTGTGGGTGGACAAAATCAGTGAGCAAGGTGAGATGAGTGTCAGGTATTGGGAGGACGAGCTCTCCAGTGAGATCGTACTTTTCTGACACCCTTTACTCTGCTAGGAAATCTGTTCATGGGTCACTGCCTTATATTGAGCCAGAAACCCTGAATGGGCCTCTGACTAAATGTTAGAACATGGCTTTTTTATAAAAGGGCAAGTTGATTCCTTGCACAGTGCCAAAGTTTATTTGTCAGTAACCTGGGTGGCAGAAAGCTAAATACCTGCATTGACACTTAAATGAAGTCTTTCATTCTTTCTTTCTTTTGTCCATCTTCATTCATTGCATATGTGATAGGCATCAGGAGAGCTAAAATTCATGGTTTGGTTCTGCCAATTGCATTATAATCCATTAAACGACCACACTATAAGGAAGTGACATGTCAAAGAGAATTGGTTCCTCTCTTGGGTCACATGCTTCTGGTACCCTTTGGGATTCCCTCCACCTCTCTCTTGGTGTAGAAGCCACAGTTCATATCACAAAAGAAACCCGCCTCATATAAAACCTATTGTTCTCCTCATTCTTTTGTCCTTTTATTTTCTCTCGTTTTATGTCAGCTGCGTATTCTACACCAGGTAAGAGCCAAAACTTATGAAGGGGCTGTCCTTTTTATCAAAATATTGAAATTACTCACCCTTAAAACAGCATTAACATGATTAGCTTGTAAAGTCTTCTCTTTACTTTCCTGTGCCTTGGCATTTGACTCTGATGCCAACCGTTTTAAAAACAGTATGTAGTCTAGAAAGATCTGTGAACAAGAATGTTTTGTGAATATTCTGGACAGGTACCTCACTGTAATTTCTAGTTTGTGGCATATATTCGCTAGTATTTCTAGTTGACTACAGGAAATGTTTTTTGATCGATGCCTGGGCAAGTGACAATGTAATTAACAACATATGACAAAAGGTTAGAGGACAAGAAAGGAGTGTAAGAGCTGCTCGAGGCACAGCTAGCTGAGAGCAACTCAAGTGTCTTGAGCGTTTCTCAAGTGCCCTCAAACTTCTAAAATGCTGAGCGAAGATAACTTTGCTCAAGTATGGTGCAAGCTCGCGATGTACTGGTTTTGGGATCTTACCAAAATGTCAGCATTTCGTGAGAGCCTTGCTTTACTCTGATATTTCTTAATGATCGATTTCTGCTGGGCCCGTGGAAAAGTCCTCTTCATGTTTTTCAATTACAAAGAATCCCAACAAACTAAACGTCGACTTCGTTGTTTTGTTTTCGTCGAAGCTTTTTTCCCGCCGCCTCAATGATTTGAGCCTGCAATCGCTGCACGGCTTTACCTCATGTAACAGTCATGAATGATACAGGCGGAGGGAGAGATGTTATTTGAGTTCGACGACGATATCTTTGGAGAATCAAATTGTAAGGAAAGCAAAGTCCAAGAGGCCTATAAACCAAAGCAATGCGATCCCGAGGTTTGTTTGATATGAGAAGTGCCTCTTACAACAAAATACAAAGTTCTTTGTACCACGTGGTGCATCGTCACTGAGTTTTTGGTTTGTTTTGCTATGTTTTCTCCCCAAGAAAAATGACAATTGCGGAAGAGGCGAGAACTCATTGAACCAAAAATTTGCTTGAAGTGATTCCGTAAGATCATTAGAATTATCAGGTTCTTTGATCTAGCTATATGACCCCGTGGGTCTTAATTACTGAGGTCATTTAATACTCTTTAAGGCTATCACCCAAAGAAAGCCCAGAAAGTAACGCTATCAAATGTTATAAGCTTACTATTAACTTTCGGCGAATAGAGAGGCTGTCTTAAGTGATACAACTGTAAAGTCTCAATTTTAAAAAATTCTCATGAAGGTAGATTGTTTTTGCCCTGAAATAAATAAGGACAACTCATCACCCCTAGACCCCACTGCTGGGATTATTTTTGTCAGGATGAGTTGTGCCTTTGTCTCATGTATTCGTTCTTTTCTTAGTGGTTTATGCAATGCAATCCTAATGATGATCAATTAGAAAGACAAGCAATCAGGAAGTACCAAGGAGATTTGTTATTTCAGAAACAAAACTACGAAGAGGCTTTCACCATGTATCAGGAGTCTCGTAAATGTCTGCCACCCAACAATGCTGTAGTAGACAGGGAACTGATAGAGTCAATGGCAATATGTTTATTAAAGCTTGGAAAATTTGAGGATGCTTTAACTCTTATCAAGGAAGTAATGGTTAGTAGTGTTCATTGGTAAATTTTTTGTCACTGAGTTAATGTCAAGAATTCATGTTCAATTCTTTTTATTACGTGGCTTGTGTTTGTAGCCAATATAATGTGCGCTCTGACTGGCTAATTCAAGGGCATTATTCTCCTTTATTATATGGCTCTGTCTCACAGGGACTGGGAACTACCAAATTCAGGAATTTGATTGGCTGAAATCTATATTGAAAGCGGTCTAGATTTTCCCATCTAGACTGGTAATGTTTTGCAGTGAAAAAGTTGCAAACTAAAATGCAAACTCATTGACTATTTTCATCTAACAATATGTATTTATGGCAGGGCCAAAAAAGCCTGATGAGAAAAAAAAGTAAAGAGGGTGAGCAAACTTTGGCGGAATTAAATTCGGCTCATCGTCATTCGCAAGCAAAATGTCAGTTAGTACAAACTAGTTATATTAAACATATTGAAAATTGTTCTTGTTTGTGCCACATAATAAACATCTCATTAGCCAAGCTTTGTTGGTCTGTATGGGAGAATCTTGACCTTGGTCGTGTGAACAGACCTCACTGCGTTTGGTCTGTACTCAGGACCTTGGTCAAGATTCTCCCATACAGACCTCCTGCTCGGTTAATATGAGCCAAGTAATGCCCGTGGGTCAAGGCAAAAAGCCATATAATAAACAACTTATTAACCTCAAATGTTCGGTCCATATAGGATAATCTCAACCTTGGCATTGCTATATTGACCTCACTATCGCTTGTTTAATGCAGCAAGGTCTCTGTTTAAGACTTCCTGTAAAGATCAAATGTTCAAGGTTAACAAGTAGTTCATATTTAGTCAAAGTGATAGTAAAGCACAGATATGCAACTTAACTGTGTCTAAACTTTCTCCACTGGTGATATTTTTGTCCCAAGGAGAATAAGATAAGAATAAGGTATATAAACTTGAATTAACTTTTAAGTGCAATATTTTGTTTTTCATTTCTCAATGTTCCAAACAGGGTGATGACCAACAAAAGGATTCTTCTTTATGGCACTTGCTTTCTCAGATTTATAGAGGAATGGGAAATATTCAAGGTATAATATTAAACCATTACATAATAATATTGCTGTCTGAAAGTGAAGAATGATCATTGCAGTATATTTTCCAATTTAAGCAATTGGAAAGAAGAAGCCTGAAAAAAATCAGGGCTTCAACGGGATTCAAACCCGTGACCTCCGAGATACCGGTGCGATGCTCTACCAACTGAGCTATGAAGCAACACATTGAAAGTGAGGTCAATTTATTGACCTCGCTCAATTTATTGGTCAATGTTTTGGAACATATGAACTCACTAAATTGACCTCGCTCCCAAAGTGTGGCTTCATAGCATTATATGAATTATTTCGTGTATACATCACATAATTGTTGTCTGTTGTTATGCTATACAAGTTGAGTCAAGGAAAGGAAGCGGCATGGTGGTGTAATGGTTTATTGTTAAACCCTGACTCGAGAAGTCTTCCCAGTCTGCTCTTGTTATCCTTGTCTGCCTTACAAGGAAAGAGCCGGAGTAGCAGGAGACTGACAGAAACACTACAGAATAAAATGGTCGGGATCATAGATCTCTCTCTATCCTTGTGAGCACAAGTATAACAAGAATAGTACAAGAGAGAGTGCTGGTGTTGCCAAGTTTCCTTGCCGTCTTTCATAAGACAGCGAGGGGCACTGGAGATAAGACTGACGCTGAATAGAAACTGGTGAATGATCTATTGTTGTGCAATTAGTTGACATGCAGTTCTTTTAAAATCGTATGGTAAAGTATTCAATTTGGTTAACTTGTTAAGGTCTAGGTCCAGTTCTCATATCTACAGTGTACACAGTAGCTTTCTTATAACACATGGTATGTTGAGTTTGCTGGGTTTTTTTTCTCAAATCAATAGCCCATTTTTGAGTTGACTTAAGCCTCTCTTTTGCATGTGAATGAAATCTCATTTTCATAAAAGTATGGTCACCAAGACTGGCTTTGAGAAAGAGGCTAAAGGTAATTTGGAAATGGTCTATTGGCTTGAAAGCATTTCTTCAATCAACCTCATTACACAAACTTTTGGTTATGTTTCTTAACCTTGAACATTAATTTTGACCTCCCAAAAAAGGGAAAAAAAGAATGCTGCCATGTACATGTTGGGTAGGTGTAATGTAGGCAAATTACCTGCAATTTGTGTCTGTTCTTAGGTGAAATAGAAACTCTTCAAAGATGTGCAACTCTTCACTCCTGGAATTCTCATTTCTGGCTTTCCTTAGCCCTGGCATATGAAAAAGCATCAGTAAGCTGCATTCAACCAGAAGATGAGGACTTGAATAATTTTTTTGAGTGTAAAAATTGCCTTCTGCATCAAGATTCAACTGAAGAGAATTGTATGGAGAACTCTTTGAATGGTAAATGGCAGTCAGAGGAAGTTGACATCACAATAAAACCCTGTTGTTCCTCAAATAACAAAGTGCAGGGTACAATATTTACAAAACCTTGTGATTCTGATGAGCTAGAGATTACTCCATTCTTGGCACATTTGGCTGTCAGAGAGCAAGATGACCTAGTTAATATGAAATACAGTTGCTTGCCTTGTTCCATCATATCGGGTCACAAAAGTGAATTCCAAGAACATTCTGAGTCAATTTGCTGTTTAAGGATGAAGTACTCTGAAGGGCTAAAGGATGATAGCTCATGTTTGTTTTCAAGCTACAGAAAGTTTCAAACAGAACATTGTTTTGGGTGTACTAAAGATAAATTGAAATGGAGGAATCATGTCCTTGCTTTTGGCTGTCTTGTTAAATCCAGGTAAAGAATTGTTTAAAACGCCAGGTTCATGGCAACTGTTGAAAGGCTGAACTGTCACTTGCTAGACAACTTGTCGTGATGAGATTAGCATGTGTGGGAGATGCTTTACTAATCGAATAAGGCGAGAGATCATGGAAAATCAGCTGTGATTGATGGTGATTTAATTGATGATAATCGAACGTAAACCGAAATACAATGCAGTGAATAAACTAATTACTAGATAATAACAGATTGCAAGATGACAAGAGTCACAAATCAATAGTTGCAAACATTCCAATCATAACTGTTGTTTGACAATACTTCCAGTCAAACGTCTCAGTAAAGACACAATTTGAAATCATCAATGATCCCAAGCAGATACACATACTGCTAACTGACCTAATAGAGTAACCGATAACACTGGGAATTTACTAGCACAAAAAGGACTGTAAAATTGCCAGAGATTCTTATAGGAAGCTGGTAAATAGAAACCTAAGCTAGGGGAAGTATATACTACAAAGATTTATCAATAAAGAAGACAAAATGAAAACTTTGAAAACTGGGGCACTGCAATGTGCTGGATTTAGAACAATAAGCTGTTGTATAAGACCGTTACTAAAGGTACTGAGAGGTTCAAAAGGTCCAAACTTATACTGAAACACAAGCATAGAAAATAGTTTGTACTTACACATTGGTTCCCGCCTGCACTCTAAATAGACAAGGGTAGCTTAAAACTTCACTTAAAAACATGCACTGTGCACAATTAACTGAAACTTAAACTACTGACAGGAAGATGCCGCTAACACTATACATTAACATGTAAAAGCCAATGACGTAATAATAATTTTGAGAAGTAACAAATTGGCGAATCAGAAAGAATCAAGATTAGAGAAGCCTCAATGTAATGTTCATTATAGCCATAATTTCTGGATTGCTTAGTTAATAATTAAACTCGGAAAAACTTGTTCTATTTTTCTAGGTTCTTTCTTGAAAAGGCACTAGAGGCATCGTCTTCATTTGCAAGGAATAAAATTGAAACACTTCTAACAGAGGTATGCATGCATTGCTCTTTTATAACAGTATTAACTAAACAAATATTGTTATAGGCAATTCAAAGTTCCTGTTAAATTTAGATTGTAAAACACCATTCACAGATCTTCTTCCCTAGGAAATCTTCAGGCATGGTGGAAGTGTTTCTCCATGGTAATTAATTTTCATATCTTATTACAAATTTAGGTGAATGCTAAGATTGCTGCTCACAAAGACTGTGCCTGTGTACAGCTGACTGACAAGGTTTTGGAGGTAAAAATAGTGATCAAGATGTGTGTAAGCAAGACAACAACAACCACCATGCATTTCTGCTTGAAATCAGCATTATAAGCATTCAAGTCAGATGATAATTTAAAGGGGTGCGTGGAATAAAACCCATAAATGCCATTTTCAGTTTTGGACAATTCTGAGGTAACCAAGATTGAAATATACCTACCAGCAATTTTCACAGTTTACTACTGACTGGTTTCCGTTCTTGTCCAAAAAGAACTTAATACCTAGTAAGTTTACAAGTACTAGTTCTTTATAGACAATATTGAAACAATTTCTGGGAGGTATTTCAATGCTTCTTACCTCAACGTTTTCCAAACATCACTCAGGGTTTTATTTATTTTTATTTATTTATTTATATATTTATACATAAAACAAAGCCCTAGAATAACAAAGTGTAAAGCTAAGATACAAAAATGTGTTACAATTGTGGATTATGTGTGTTAAATTTACATTGCATCAATTGAAAGAAAAAAGTGGATAAAAGAAATACAAACTTAACAAACTTAGGGCTTTATTCCATGCACCCCTTCATTTGATAAACTAACATAAATACGTGTACCTCACTGCATTTGTTTTGTGAGACTTAGCTAATATATGCAAGCCATTTAACAAACAAAAGAGTTTACAAGGGTAGTGGATTATTTTAGTATGTACAGTGCTGATGCATTGCCTATGTTTACACACTTTCAAATACAAAAGAATATTTAACTACATTAAATTATCACCCAACTAGTGGACTAATGCAAATCCTGCATTTTATATGGCTACGCTACTCGGGGACTATTAACAATATACTGTAGTCCTCAAGCGCCATCGAGCATAACACTTTCTTTCATTGTAGTTCCAAATAAATATTTCTTCAACTTACATTTGCTAACTTTCTTATTGCCATTTCTGTCTGACTAGTTGGGTGATTACTAAAACAATTAGACCCTTCACCCTCAAGGGCCACAGATCAGTAGCCCATTCGGCTTCACCTCATGGGCTCTTGACCCATTGCCCGAAAGGGCCACGGGTCTAATTGTTAAATAGGCATAAATGTAAGAACACTGAATGATTGCATATATAGTTGAACCCTTGTTAAGCAGCCACCTATTAGGCAGCCAGTTATCTAAGCTGGATGAGGACTCTTCTATTGTTTTTACTTCTGTAAAGCAGCCAGTCCCTTTAAGCGGCCACTAATATCCATTTCCCCTGTACCTCCAGAGAATTCTGACACTTCACTTCTTGCCTTTTCCTCCCTGAACAATTGGTGAAGTATGAATGTTGAAACCCTTTGTACAAGAAGAAAAATCATTAACAACAACAACCAACCAACCAACCATTTATTTTGCTTTGTACATAAAATATACAGCAAAAAAACATCTCTCACTCAAATAGAAATCTTTTCACAAACTCTTATTGGGAAAACTCCAGGATGCTTATTAATGGTAGATTAATTAGTAGATATTTAATTAATGTTGCTGTATTATTTTAATTAAATCCCTAATGTTTTTTTTGGTGGTTGTTTTGATTCCTCAGCTACTGTATACTTCTGTTATAGCTAGTGGACAGGCAATGTCGGATCAAGAACAGAGTGATACAGAAACTAAGCCAAAGGTGATTGTTTTGCATGGTTTTCATACTGTTCTATCATTGCTGGTAGGAAGTGAGACCTGGGCAAGTAGGGATATTTATTTAAATGTGGCACTTAACATTTTATTGTTTTATATGCTGTGTGGTTCGCAGCTGGCCTGATCGCTTGTTTTGTTTGTCTTTTTAGGAAAGGGAGCAGCAAGAAAATGCTACCGCATTTGTGTCTAATGCAATGGATTTTGAACAGAAGTGGTTTGGTGATTTGCTGTCCTACATGGCTGGAAATTAACACCAAATTCTATAGTAAACAATTTATCCAATCTTATTTAACTGGACATGTCCATAGACTATTATTCTAAACACAGAGTTGGGAATAAACAATTTTTAATATTAGTTTTTTATTCAAAAATAAAGATATTCAGTTTCAATAAAATGCAATGTTTCTTCAGCTGTTTTTTTAAGCCTGAAGTATCACAATTTTAACTAAAACTGTTGTTAGTCCAGCTCTCTCTTTTTATCAATCAAGATTCTTTCTTACTGTTATTATTGTTATTGTTATCACACAATTCCCTCCCCTGATAAGACAGTGATAGTAATATAATTAGGCTAAACCAGCCTTACCATTTCAAAATGATTTTTTAGTTCAATCATAAATAATGCTGTGAAAGATTAAAAACGTGGTTTACTGTTTACAAATATCTACATTGGTTCAAGAGATATTCAAGTTTGAAAAATGAGTAAAATATGCAAATGAGATTGCTGATGATGTCATACACTCAACCAAATATTACATGAAGTATATAAATAGCGCTATCTCGGTCAATTTGCAGCAGAAACCATTGAAACTTGGTAGGCTAATAGTTCTAAATGCAACACATCTACAGCTATAACAATTTCTGTTCCCATGGCAACCCACTCTTTTCCAGTCTCCTCTATCCTGATATCAATATTTTAGTGATTTTAAGCTTGGAAAACATTAAACAAGGCTATGAACCCAACCTAATGTATTTATATGCTTGCTGGGTTATGCAGATGAGACACCATTGGCAAATATCAATATACCGGTAGAACCCTAAAAGTGGTCAGAAGAGCCTTTAATATTGTGGAGGTCTGGAACCTGGTATGTTGCCATGGTAACAAAAACTTTTAAACTCAGAGCACCTCTAGTTGAATCCTACTGTAAAAATTCAAACATTTACTAAACAAGTTGACTGAGATACCCTTGTTTATCGTATTTGATCAAACATATGCGGTTGAGTGTATGACATCATCACTTGTGTAATTCGCATATTTTAAAAACTTGAATATCTCTGGAATGAAAAGAGATATTTGAAAACAGTAAACAGCATTTTTACTCTTGTACAGACTACTTGTTTATATCTTAAGGGAGATAGTTTTTTAACCCTTTCACCACCAAGGGTCTCCCTTTGACGAGTAAAATCATCTGGCGTTAGACAGAGTAAAATCAAGTGACCACTGGTGGTGAAAGGGTTAAAATGGCTCAGATTTGAAGGATGAGATTTTCGTCATAGTAGGACTTTAAGAATTTGTTTTCTTTCAGATTTTAAATAATGAGCACTCTTCTCGGTAGCATTTGCAGAATGATTATTACTTTCTTCTAGTCGTTGTAATGGCAAGTTAATAACTGTCAATGGACAGTTATTAAGTGTCAAAACAAAAAATAAAGTGATACTTTCAATGACCCTTCTGAGCCACCGTGTGAACTGCATCTGGAGTCGCCTTCTTGGACTCGTTCTTCTCTCCTTGATCGCACTTGCAAGGAAAGCAAGCTCTTCATTTCCACAATTTGTCTTTCCATTTTTTCCGTCATTTTGGTCAGCAATAACTGCCGTTCGCATTTAAGTTCGACTAAATTAGGTTCGACGTTTGAATCAACTGCCTAACTTAATTATTTGGGTCAACTCAAATTGGTATTTACGTTCGGTACATGAAAAGTTCAACGTTTGAATCGTTAAAGAAATATTTTTTCACCAGCTATTATTGTCATCAGTAACTTATGCCTTGCTTTGGCCTCTAAAATTTTGCGTCAAATTCTTTAGAGCTAGTTTTGTATAAGCAAATTCCAAACTAATTCTTGCATGTGAGACATGTGAACCAAACCGTTCCCTTTCAATCCTCCGTAGGAAAAAAGATGGTGACTGGTACATTTACCCACAGTTCTTAAAAATGTTCATAAAAAGGCACAGAAGGTTTGTAAAATCTTCAAACCTACGATACACAATGTCCTTAGTACAGGGCCGGGACAAATATTGTAAAAATTTGGGTTTCATTATGTCGTATATGCTGTGTTAGGTTCGCAAGGTATTGTGGTAAAATGTACAGCCGCCATCTTTTTTCCTACAGTGGTTCTGTTTTTAAAACGTCCTTCTGCTCGTAATAGGGTGACGTCATATATTGTTTACATTTTTGCTCATTTGCATACGGCTTGTTCAAGAAGAAATTGTCTTGTCTGGGTGGCAAAAGCGCTAATGAGCTCATAGGGTACATTCTTTGTAAAAATTATTGATGTTGCGCAAAAAGTATTAGGTTTTTTTGATTGGCAGAATTAATCGTACTATGGCCTTCCAATATTCAGAACTGATTTAATTGTAGCTCCTTCAGAAACTAAATTGTCTATACTAATTATAATGCGACAAACAACAAGGATTCCGGGTCCCTGTAATCATGGATAGTAGATCTCTTTCCTATCCATGCTATAATTCTTAATGCATTCATTTTGCGGTCTTGTAAATGAAGGACAAAGTGTTTTGCAGGTCAGCTGCTGTCAAAAATTTGCGCCCGCGATGCAAATATGATGGCCGGACGGAGTTTCGTGCCAATTTTCCATGGTTGTAGATCAGTTCATTCATTTAGAAGAACCTGTAGACATGCTTTACAAAAGAGACTTTTCAGTAATGGCGCGATACCTCCACTTAACGAACCTCTTGCTAACATGCCCGCTCCTCCACCGGACATGGTTTGTGGAGCCGACTGGCAGAACCGGCATGATCATGTAACACACGTTACAACTCTTGATAATGGCATCAAAGTAGCTTCAGAAGACTCATTTGGACAGTTCTCCACAGTTGGCGGTAAGTCGTGGATAAGTTAGGTCAGAACTGATTGAGATCATCTTGCTGGCCGGAGGTACAGTACAGCACAATTTTATTTTCCATGATGATGACACCACAAACACGTGCACGTGCTGAATAAAGTTAGAATTTCTAAAAACTATCAGACGCCATCTAACATTGCTATAACCCGACAAAGGAGGGAGGGGAATACCTGGCAGGACGGTGGTGCAATGAATGTACTTTCCCAGTTTCTCTTTGCATCTGGTCAAAAATTCTTCAGGAAAATTGGGAAATAATTGAAATTAAATACAATAGGTCTGCAATGCGTAGATGTGTGGCTTACAGGTTATTCCAGTTGTGTGAGTTCAATGACAACTTCCAGTAAAGGGTGATACTCGCTACATTCTCTTTCAGCTTCACATATTTGTACTCATGAATACAAAGTTATTCAAACAAAGTGAAGAAAAACAAAATAAAAACAGGTGGACTCTGGTTTTGAACATGGGTTCACTTGATTGGAAGGTAAATAGATGTACCATTGTACAACAATGTGCAGAAAGAGAGGATTCTAGGCATACGCTTGACAGACAAATAGAAAAAATAATATTCTGGGTGCTAGTGTGGCTGTGAGCAACACAGAACCCCCTCCTTGAATGGTGCATTGTAACCCTATTCAAATCTGGTGTTTTGGCCTTTTGTGACAGAACGGAGAGGGGTATTCTCGCTATCTTCCGTAACACCAAGCTGCAACAGAGTTATAAACTTGGAGGTACATCAAGAATTGTATCCTCTGAGGTGATGATGATAACATGTGATGTAGGTATTACATCATCATTTCTTCACAGCCACCATGCAAGCTTTCTTGGTGTCCTTAGTTTTGTTATGATGTCAGCAAACCACCAAAAACTGACTTAATCAAAACCAATAGAAACATTCTTATTCTGCAGAAAAGTAGAAAAACTGCCGCAAAAAAACCCATAACAATTTCAACAATTTTATTCAAACAAAACAAGGTCAACTTAACAGTATAAATGAATGCAAACTATAAAGTAAAGAAAAAAAATCACTTAACCAACAGTTAGCTAATAGTGCTTAGTGGAGTCCTATAATATCTCCATACCCCGCTGTGGAAGTTCAATGGAAATTCTGAGGAGGGCTGAGGGCCTCAAATGCCTAACCTTTTAAAGGCGATAATTTATTTGAACGTAAACTGCGATCTGCAGAGATACAGGAGGGTTCAAACCAAAAAATCTTCCGTGGGGATTTGGGTTACATTTTAGAACAACACAGTATAAACAATTTTTCATTGTGTTTATAGTGGTAATTGAAGCAGGCTCTAGATATGAAGTTGACTACCCTTCAGGATTATCACACTTACTGGAGAAACTGGCTTTTCAGGTACCTTTCCAATCATGATGTGTTTCTGTCTATTTTAAGATCTTTATGGTGCATTTTTTTACCAAATGCAATACACACTGCACATCTTTCCTTCCTGCAGATCCTGAAATTTTCTCTTTACTATTTCAGAGTACAGTTGAATTTCAAAACAACGATGATATCATGCAGGAGCTTGAAAAATTTGGAGGCATGGCAGATTGTTCATCATTTAGGTAACGCCTGTTAAATTCTGTGTATTTCTTGGCTTAGACCATATTGCCCCAGGGTTGGAAGTTGTAACATACCTCTTACCTAGGCATGTAATGATTTCGTGGTCTCTGAAAAAATGTTGCATTTGTGCTTAAGGTGGCTGGAAACAGTTTCCAGTACTTTCCAAGACTTAGAGTTTGATGGGTCATTATAACCACTCTGTATCGGTTGATACTAAAAAATCATGGTATAAAATAACGGCCCAGTCATTGGTGAACAAACTGTCCATTTTGTGGCTTAGTAGGTTACCATAGCAACGATATGACCTTTTAAAAACACCCTTAATTTTAGCTTCAAGTGCTTATAACTCAAAAACGAGTTCGGCGATCCCCATTTTTTATTGTCAAATTGTAATCAGCATGATAAGATGCAACATTTTGCAAAATTTAAAAAAATTCTTCAAAGGGGGGTTCAGAATCACCTTAATTTTTTTAAAAAATTAGCAGCCATTGTCAAAAACTGCTTTACTTAAAAGTCAATTTTCAAAATTGAAAATTTATGTTAAAAAAGTTTGGTCTTTTTTCAACAGAGATGCCATTATTTATGGAACATCTTGCTTCACAAGCGGTGTGCCCACAGTCATGAAAGTGTTGTCTCAGGCTGTTTTTCAGCCCCAGCTTACAGACCAAGAGGTATTGTTATTTAGCGACTTCAATATAATTTGGATTGGTTGCATTCAGGAAATCATAACAAAATTTTCCAAACTCATAGTGTAATCAAGATTTTGAATCTTAAAAGATATGCTGCAAGTGCACTGTGTTAACTTGCACCGTTGTTCCATAGTAAATAACTGTAAAATACTTTACAGCATTCAATTAACCATGACTTGAGAATGGTTATTTAGGTGGTGGCATGGCCTAGTGGAAGGCGTGGTGGTCTCATCGTTTATAGTGTACTTGACTCCTGAACCAGTGGTCTGGTTTCAAGCCCTGGCCGGGGACATTGTGTTGTGTTCTTGGGCAAGACACTTTACTCTCACAGTTCCTCTCTCCACCCAGGTGTATAAACGGGTACCGGCGAATTTAATGCTGGGGGGTAACCCTGAAATGGACTAGCATCCCAGTCGCTTCATGCTACTGAACCAGAATAAGCCCCGGCCTGATGAGCCACTTGGCTTGTATGTAGCCTTTTTCTTGGCCTCGTGGGTAGGACACTGGATTTGTAATCTGGAGGTCCCAGGTTCAAATCTTCCTCCCTGCTGCAAGATGGATGTCTGTTCAATGGTCCCAAATTCAACTCCTCCATGTCTTGTAAAATTAATTACATGTAAAATAACCAACTGGTCAGCCTCCAAACAGTTGAGATCTTAACAAGCTTTCATCATCTATCCCTTCTCTCCACGTGGAGAATGGGGCCATTAATCTTCCTCCTCCAAGCTACTCGGTCTCTGGCTGCAACCTCGGCCTGACTCCAGGTCTTGAATCCGAGATGTTCCCTCTCTTTGTTTACGGTTCTACGCCAAGTCTCTCTCGGCCGTCCTCTACTACGCTTGCCTTCAGGTGCCCACGTCAGTGCAATCTTCAGATTTTTGTGTGATGGCATTCTTAAAACATGACCTAACCACTTCCATCGCCTGGTTCTTACTTGCTCATCAATTGTCCTTGTACCTGACCTTTCTCTTATTTCCTCGTTGGTGATCCTCATTGGCCAGTAGACCTTCAGGATTCTCCTTAAACACTTGGATTCGTCCTCTTTGGTCATTCTCCACGTCTCACAACCGTAAAGAAGAATGGCAACTACATTGGTTTTAAAGATAGTGATCTTTGTCTCTTGACTGAGGAGGCTACTTTTCCATACTTTGTTAAGCTTGTTAAAGGCTGCTCTTGCTTTCCCTATTCGTGCTCTTATGTCGCCAGCTGCGCCACCTTGCTTATCAACCTTGGCACCGAGATATACAAAACTCTCTACATCTTCTACATTTCTTTCCCTGATCAGTAATGGATCCAATCTTCTGGGATTGTACCTCAATACTTTGGTCTTATCTATATTGATCTTTAAACCTACTTTTCCTCCAAACTGACTCAGTCTGTTCAATTTGTCCTGTGCCTGGCTCCATCTGCTGGACAAGAGTGCTAAGTCATCAACAAAATCAAGGTCATCGAGGGTTGTTGTCAGTTTCCATCTAATTCCATTTCTGTTGTTCTCCACAGTTCTCCTCATAACCCAGTCAATGACAATAAGAAATAAGAAGCCCGACATAACACAACCTTGTCTTACCCCCGATAGCACTTCAAACCATTCGAGGTGACCCGTCTCATCTATCACTGCACATCTACAATTCTTGTACATCGCATTCACCATATTGACTAGTTTGGTTGGGATTCCATAACTCTTTAGCAAGTGCCATAGTGTTTCTCTGTGGACACTATCAAAGGCTTTCTCAAAATCTACGAAACACATTCAGTAGAGGCATGAATTCCACTCTATAACCTGTTCGATGATGTTACGCAACACAAATATCTGTTCAGTGGTACTTCTGCCACTTCTATATCCAGCTTGTTCGTCTCTCAGCTGCTGATTGATGCCATCTCGTATTCTTGTGATGATCACTCTCCCCATCACTTTTGCTGCTGTTGGTATAAGTGTAATTCCTCTCCAATTTCCGCATGCCGTTAAATCACCTTTCTTGGGCAATTTAACAATCAGACTCTTACTCCAATCATCCGGTATTTCTTCCTGATCCCAGATTTTTTGAAATAACATATGTAGCACATTGATGGTTTCGTCTACGTCCGCTTTTAACATCTCGACAGTGATGGAATCTATTCCTGCCGCTTTTCCATTCTTCATATTACCTATAGCTCTCCTAATCTCTTCTTTTGTGATATAACCGGTGTCGATTGCCTCATTGATTGGAGTATCTTGCCTTATAATAGCCCTATCTGTCGGTGCCGGTCTATTCAGCACCTCGGTAAAGTGATCCCTCCACCTTTTCTTTATCTCATCTTCTTTTGTTAATAACCTGCCCTCTTTATCTTTCACCATTGCGATGTTCTTTGGACTGTCATTACATAGTTTCCTTGTGGCATTGTAGACTCCTTTCATATCTCCTACATTTGCAGCATTTTCTGCTTCTTTGGCAATGTCATTAGCCCATTCTCTTTTGTCTCTTCTCAGTGATCTCTTGACCAACTTATCTTTTTTTCGGTATTCTTCCTGCCATCTCTTTCTCAATCTTTCTGATTTTGCATCATTGATCTTTTTTTTAAGTTTCCTCCTTTCTTCTATTTCTTTCCAGCTGTTCATACTAATCCAGGTTTTGCTTTTCCTCTTTTTGTAACCTAACACCTTTTTGGCCATTGTGCTGTAGGCTGTTTTGACATTCTTCCAGCACCTTTCTATGTTGTCGTTGCCTCCACTGTCCAAATCTTCGCTCTCTGTCTCTTCTTCTGTTAGGCAACTGAACCTGTTTCTAAGCTCTAAGACGAACTCTTTCTGGATTTCTGGATTCCTTAATTTATTGACATCATACATCTCTCTCGTTCGTTAACAAGCTTTAAGTTCTCTTTAAATATCTTGATGTATGTTCCCAATTAGCACAGTGCTAAATGCCTTGAGACGTAATTAAAGTTAATTGTCAATTTTAAGTGGTTTATCCTGGACTGTCAACAGCTTAAAAATGCATTGATTACATTTTTTTCATCTTGCATGAATAATATATTCATTTAATGTTTAATCCTCAGATTGAAGAGCAAAAAATGGTAGTCCAATTTGAACTTGAGAACTTAGAAATGAGGCCTGATCCAGAACCTGTCCTTACAGACTTGATACATGCAGTAAGTACTTTTTAATTTTAAGAATTCAGTTTGTACCAATTTTATTTTGCTTAGTCAGTCTTTCTTTAGAAAGTGATCTCTGCAATGCTGATAAATTCTATTGCGTTTAAATTTTAAAAGTATCCATCCATCCATTTCTTTGAGAAATTAAATTTCTGTGATAAAGCACATATGAGAAGAACCATAGCTATGAGTTAAAAAGAAAAAAAAAGATTATTGCTAAGAGAGATTGAATAAAGCTGATGCTTCAACAGGAAATGTGAATGGTTTTTAGGCATCCATAAAGTGCTGGATAATGCACTAAATAAAGGTGACAATTTAAGGGATTAGTCATTTCATTTGTCTGTTTTTTTTTTTTGTACAGGCAGCTTTTCGGGATAACACTGTTGGCCTGCCCAAGTTGTGTCCACCAGAAAATATAGGAAAGTTTAATTCTACAATTTTGCAAGACTACATGAGGAGATACTACCAGCCTTCCAGAATAGTTATAGCTGGAGTGAATGTTGACCACCAACATCTAGTAGACCTGACAAAAGACCATTTTGTTAACAAACCACCCATGTGGCACACAGAAGGAAAGGCAGTGGAGAGTCCGGACAGATCTATAGCGCAGTACACTGGAGGCATTGTTAAGGTATTTTGAAATACTTCAGGCTGTTTTTGAAGTCCTTTTTAGATGAAGTTCTGGATCAAGCATTCTTGGTTCAAGCTGTGGCTTGGGTTATTGTGGTATGTTCTTGGCCTAGACACTTTGTTCCAAAAGAGCTTCTCTCCACCAAGGTGTACACATGTTAATAAGTACCGGTAACAGAAAAGTAAAAGTGGAGTGCATTCAATAAATATTAGGGTCAAAGATTCCATTCAGGGGATAGTGAAATACTTCTAGTCACTTCACACTGAGTACTAGACTGACAAGCCAGTAATTGTAAGCTTGAACACAGACTTTAACGTTTACCCTCCAATACTCCCTGGAGAGAGAGTGTCAGATTCCTTCAAAGGAATCATGAAAGGGGGCTAAGTGTGTGATGACTGCATAGTTTAAATCATATTTTTGGCTGCATGTTGTGTGCTATAAACTCACATGTAGGCTGTTTGTCTAGTGCTGTGAACTCATTAACTTTCATAGCAAGTGCAAGGGTACATATCATATAGCACAGCTCTCTCTGCGGTAACAAAGAGAATTGCACCCTGCATGTTGTCCAATGTGTACCCCAGACAGTAATGCAAGCGCTTCAGCTTCTATGTTTTACAAATGGACACCTTTTGTTCGGCAGGACCACAGAACTGAGCCTAGGATCAACCCTGGCCCTACTCCTCTCCCAGATTTGGTCCATCTCTCAATAGGCCTGGAGACCTGTCATTACAACGATCCAGACTTCTTTGCATTCACTGTTTTGAACACTATGATGGGTGGCGGAGGATCCTTCTCAGCAGGAGGGCCAGGGAAAGGCATGTACTCTAGGCTCTACTTGAATGTCTTGAACAGATATCACTGGATTTATGCAGCCACAGCCTTCCATCACAGCTATTCAGACAGTGGTGTATTCTGCATCCACAGCAGTTCTCACCCCAGTCAAGTGAGTCAAAACAAATCTATGTTTTCATTCAAGTATTGATCAGATTCTAAATTATTTAACACAGAAAAAAAAGCCCCCTAAAAAATAGTTGTTGTAGTTATGTTTTCTTTTAGCCATTTTCTAAAAAACAGATAGAAAATCCTTTTCTTTTTGTTTCTATCAAGTTATGGAAAGACTCATGAAAGTTTGGGAGAACTTGAAAAAGGTGTTGAAACTTTCATCTATTGGCTCATGTTTCCACAGTATTTTTTGTTTATAGAACTCAATAGATTTCTATTACTTAAATGGTGAACTCTAGCGAACCAATCCTAATGTGTACATTCCTCTGAACATTTTTTTTAATTTTGATATTTTGATGGTTGTTATTAATGTTGATTTCAGTTGCGAGATCTCACACATGTGATAGTCAAGGAATACTTTAGTCTTATCAATGGCCCAATAAATGAGGTTTGTTTGTTGTTATGGTGTAGATACTAGTAGTAATATAACTCCACGGGAATAAGTAGCATCATAGCCTCAATGACTTCTTAATTAGTAATGTGTTAAATCTGATTTAAGCCTATATTAATTTACTAGACTCTTACGAAGATGTAAAGATTTTCTGGCAAAATTTTGTCATGCAATCTCTCCTCTTGGAATGATTGTGACAACCCCAAACAATGTCTGTAATGGAGGCTAACTTTTCTCATGCCATGGAATACACTTTCACCCAGGCAATCTGTTTGTCTTGACTTCTTTGGCCTGTTTATACCTCATCCCAGTTTCTTTCAGTACCGTGCTACTGATATTAAAGCACAAGTGAATTAGTGATAACTCACCTAGTATCCATTGCTTTGCAGGTTGAAGTAGCGAGGGCTAAAAAGCAGCTCCAATCCATGTTGATGATGAATCTAGAATCCAGAGTTATTGTGTTTGAAGACATAGGAAGGTAACATGGTGCTTAGTTTCAGTGTCATTATAGTTAACATGATGCCGGGTAGGGTACAGTGGCAGAAGACATCATAGTTCCTGTACCTTACTTATAATGCACACCCTGCGATTTCAAGCAAGGTGAAGGCAAAACGATATGTGAAAAACTAGAAACTAAGTGTCTGAGAGACCTGGCAAAGTGCTTTGCTTCTGTTTATGATCATCCTCGTAAATGATGCAGAATCAATACGAAATGGCAGTGGTGTCAGTGTATAAAACAGCTGGCAATGAA
>OZ026597.1:32613646-32647146 GCA_964020085.1 Micromussa lordhowensis
CTACTTTGACAATGTGATGACGAAATCTATGATCAATAACAAGACAGACGCATGAAAAACTGACGTCAATTTGTTAACTTTCGTATTTGATATATTACATCAGAAGCTTAAGAGGTTTGCCCGGAGTGATTATTTATGGGATTTTCAGTCCAAGCAACGAAAAATGAAATGCAAAATATGTGGTATTACCAAGTCTCTGAGCAACATGAAGATACTTTAAATAACTCATTTTTCTGAGAAAAGGACACTCCATTCCCTGATTTCTCAGTGCATGATCTGTTACCTATTTTATTGATAATTTGCTTAAAAGGTTTACAATCGTTTTAGTAATTCAGTGACATATTTACATTCTTGTTTTTTACAAAAAATTAGACCACTCGATTCCCAGCCCTTTTTTCCGGATGATCGTTAATTCGAAAACTTTATAAGGAGGCGGACAATGGCACAAAATGGAATGTCCATTTTTAGCTATTTTTCATAGCACCAAGAAACATGAATCCCATTATGAACGGCAATTGAAATCCGTCCTCAATTTCATAATAACATCTATACTAATATACTCTGATCTCTACATTTTAACCTGTAATGCACACCAACAAAATCAATTTTCAATCAACATTACATGTTCCTCTTCTCGTAACAAAAGAATGCCAACAAGAGCATACAAGGAGGAACTTAAACTAGAAAATATATTTTCTTTAATAAAGGTCATTCACTATAGTGTCTAATGTCTAATGCATGCCTCCCAAAGTTATAGCCAATCACAGCTCTGGTTCCATTTGGAGAAGCTAATGTCTAGTGTATAATGCAAGCCTCTAAGTTTTAGCCAATCACAGCTCTGATTCCACTGGGAGAAGCTACACAGGGACACAAGTACACAGGCGGCAAATCATTATCGGGATATCATGAATTAGAATATAAAACTATTTAAAGCCGCCTAAATGAACAGAGGATCTACAACCACACAATGTCTGAGAATAAAATAAACCGGCAAATTTTTCCGGAGTAGTTTTGTTTTCAAGCAACATGACATGTCTCCACAGAAACGAGCTTAGCGTTTTCACTCTATTTCAGTTCTTAACAATAACAAGAAACCCTCTGTTCTCTCAACTACAGATGCAGAGTTTGAAGTAATTAAAACAGGATGGAATTACGTTCTTCATAAAATTAACCCAAAACAGTGACAAAACGTACACCAGTTTAGGATGGTTTTTGCTAGACAGCAAAGAGACATCAAAAAGTCGTTCTTCTTGTTCCCTTAGAAATCTTCTCTCCCAACTTTTGGGATGTACAATATAATTTATTCTATACGAAAATAACTTTTTTTAATCAAAAGATCAACCTCCTTATTCTCTCCACTGATTTTAATATATTTTCTATAATTCTTGTAGAGAAAATTTGGCACTGAAGGAAGATCTGATAAGATATGATATCGTTCCTGAAATAACTGGGTCTTACATTCTCAAGTAAAATTGAATTTTGTTATAAAAGGGAAGATGGAGAAATCGGAACTGAGCCCTACTAGAGATAAAAAGGTAAAATTCTTGTCAATTTTGAACTCAAAAATGACATGTTATTGACCATGAAACGGTTGTCATCTCTTCTTGAACTGGAACCCAGCTTTCTGCCTTTGATGTGTTGGTGGAGGATTGGGTGCCACTACTCTTGGACGTTTGAGTTCGATTGCTTTGGAGAGAATTGTGTGGATATCAATATCTGGGTAATTCTGCAATGAGGAGAAACAAATCTTTACAATTATTATTAAAAAAATGCACACATTACTGCCCAACATGATGTAACGTAGAAGGGATCTGAAGATAAATACAGACTCTGCTCAGGTGTATGAATGGCTACCTGCGAATTTAATTCAGTGGGATAACCCTACGATGGACTAACATCCAATCTTCAACAGAACCTGGGATAGGCTCTCGCCATATAAAACACTCTGGTACAGTGAATGCTTTTTAAAATGCTATCCGCCAACTAAATCAACATCCACTTTTAACAAATCAACTATGCCATTTATTGGACAGTGAGTTAAAAGGTGGAAACTGGCATGCTAAATTAGATTATACTGCTTTTGAATTTTATTACCACTCTTTCAAAATTACTCTCGCATCAAAAGGCAGAGGTCAGTTTTCCATACCTGTAGAAGTTTCATTGTTGTAGCAAAATCTCCAGCAAGTAGTTGATCCCTTATAACTCTACAATGAAAAATGCAAATAATTCTTAGCCAACAGTTCAATAAATATTGTTAATGAATGTGTCCTAACAGTAATTTATGATACATTATAGACACAACTTACTTACATGTGCATAGCACAGCAAACATAGATAAGGAAATCAAAACGCTTCTCATCAGCAAACAGTGAATCCCACACTCTGATTACATCTGTTATGCAATTAAAACAAAACAAATTAAACACTAGAAACTGCTTTTATAAACAAATAAAACATGTCAGCCAGTCTTGTGCAAAATGTAAACTGATAATGAATTGGGTTCCTGCATCTTTTCTGTGATTGCTACTGGTTGAATGGTTTTACAGCGAACTCTAAACTGAGGCACGCAAGGCGTGCATGAGTTATTTTTTTGTGAATTAAAATCCTCTGGAAGTAGCAGCATTGATCAGATTGATTATAGTTTCTTCTGTTTTGACATTCCAAGAAACCATTTCAAGTTAATATTGATTTTAAAAGCTGTCTAAACGAGTAGACACTTTTGATGGTGAAACAGATAGACCTCTGAAAAAAATAATAATCTTTATAAGACATCATGAAATCTACATAGTTTGGGAAGTTTTCTTCTCACATAACCCTTCCCAACACCTGAAAGCCTTTTGGTGACAAAAAAAAGGTTACAGAAAAGGTAACTTTCTGAGAGTAACAACACTAGAAATGGCTACTTACCTAGATTGCCTAAACCTAAAACGGAATGCGGAAAGAGGGTATCCTACTTCCGTTTTACAAATGACTGGATGTCCCTCCCAGTATTTTTAAGAAGGCCAATGCCATGCACAATTTTTAAGATAAACCTTACAAAGTTGTTAATGGATAAATATTTTAAATAATGGACAAATATTTTAGATGTACGTCGATTATATTTTAGTTTTTTAGGACAGTAGGACAGTAGGTAGTTTTTAATTCGTAGTTTTAATCATTGTATATTTTATATTTTATATCTACAATGTATGACATTTGTATTTTTTATTTTAGCTTTTAATACTTTTTAATTTTTTACAGAGGACCTCCCTGAAAACCACGTATTTACGTGACGGGCGCTTCCTCCTTAAAGATTGTTTGTTATTATCATTATTACTATTATTATTATTATTATTATTATTATTATTATTATTAGAGATGTAAAATTTACCTCTGTTAATTGCACAATCTGTTTCAACAACATAACGTCCCCTACTTTTCCAGCCTTTATGGCATTATTGAAAGAAAAATTACTCGTATACAAAGCGGCTGCCGTAGCAAACAAGACTTTACAAAAATTCCAAACAAGATGGACAACTCTCTTACCCTTGTTGGATGGTTAATCAATGGTTTCTAGCACGTTATTATTATTATTTTTTTTGACTGCTTTTTTAGCTCAGTTTAATTTAGTAACTTAAAACATGGTAATTGTTGTTAATTTTGTACAGTAAGCTTGTTAAAAAAAAAAAATTAGTATCGCATTGTAAGTAGTTTCGTAGTGTTTTCGTATGTTTTTTAGTATCGTATTGTAAAGTAGTGCATGTATAATGTAGTGTAAGACAGTATAAGTAGTAAAATTAACAAGTATATTGTGTAAGTGTAAATGTAAGTGTAATATTAGTACTGTAAGTCTGTAAGTAATGTAAGTGTTGGAGTTTGTAAATAAAATATTTGTTGGAGAAAAAAATAAATAAATAAAATAACGTCCCATGTTCTAACTGACAATTTGATTGGTTCTTCAATAAAACCCTCAATGTGATTGTTTTTCAATTGCCCTGGAAACATTATTCCCCATTCCACCAAAAGAATGTTGATTTTCCTATTGCAAAGACTATGCAGATCACAGCACCCACACAACATTCAACTAGGGTGGCGGGGATATCAGAGAGTTATTACTAGATGCATATGAAATAAAATTGAAATAAAAAAACCTAAAAAGCACTTGTATCTCGAGACGTTTTCTCCACACCCCCTAACCAGGCAAGAGCCTCGATATGGTCTTACATACTTCCAAATGGAATGATAGCAATACAAAATTTCCATCACCATGTCTAATTTCCATAAAAGACATTGTGTCCATTTTGACAGTGCATGTTTGTCACATCCAACAAACTTTCTACAATACTACTGACAACAAAAATTGTTTCATATACAGTCAAAGGACCACCTTGGACATTCCAAAAAAGTGGATACATACAAGAATAAGCACTTATTCTTTCACATTAGTATGTGATGTTTTGCAACTGCTTAAAATCAGTGAGGCATTTGTAGTTGCATTCAGTAATGTCCTTTTTAATGATCTTTAATTTTAAACATTGCAACTCTCATTTAATAAATGTCAGCTGTAAGTTTATCTTTCAATGCAATAATTGCAGGGAACATACAATCTAGTTTAGTAGGATGAGAGTAAGACAGCCTAATATGACCCTAAGGTGGAGCATTTCGACACCAGTTTTGGTTGCACCTGCGCCATAAGTGCCAAAAGTTTGCACTGGGATTTAGCTTTTTTTAGCTTTCCTGTGCTTTGAAAAAATGTTCTAACGAGATGTTTTTCTCTTAAATCCATTCAGTACTTTTTGAGAAATGACTAAATGTGAATCAGTCAACAACAACTTGTCCGTCATTTTGATGCAAGAAAATGAAATCTTTGTCCCCTACTTAGTAGAAATTTGTCACAAAATACATCATTTTCTATCGATTTCGGCTAAGATTGTCGCAGCGTTTTAAAACATGTTTTAAAATCCTATAACATTTTTTGGACGTACACAACAGTCATAAGCAAGTTGTAGGTTTGATGCGACAAAGCCGTACCGTGTAAATCTGCCCAAATATGCATCAGCATGCTTGCCTCCCTCCCCTTCCACAGAGACACTTAAACAGGCTAACTCTGCATCCAAGATGGTTTTAGAATTCAAAATGTCCCATGCCCCAGAGGTTGTGGGAGCCATGTTAAGTTTCCAATTGGCCGGCCTTCAAGTCTGATTTAATTAATTAGTGGTTGTACTTGCCACAATGGAGTCTTTCCATTCTAAAATTTAAAACCCTCAGAAAAATTCAGACAAATCATGAATGTTTTGAAATTCCCTTCATTGGAACACTTATAATTTTCAAGGAATTATGTATCAAAATGCCCCTAGAAACACAAATAACGACAAGAATCACTGATTCATCAGTTCTATTGCAACCATTCATCCCCCAAAAAACAAACGTCAAGTTACCAATAATAAACGAAGCGGTAACACATAAGATTACATGATGACCGCTCGCAAAAAGCATTAAGCTTATTAAGATTCAATTCCTCATAAACAAAAACTTCAACTGCAGGACTTCGCACCATATTCAACATTGATTATTGAAGAAACAGTGGAAAATACAAACAAATTTTTAATTTATAAAGTCGTAAAATATATAAACTTTGATCACTATCGACAGAAAAGTACCCCATCAAACCAGATTGCTTCGAAAAAATGAAGACAGTGCTTGTTCGTTCCACCTCATGCCCGCTGACATTTTCACTGATTTAAAGATTTCTGTTTGTATTTCCACAGTATAAATCCATATTTGAAAACTCCATTCTTCCAACAAAAATGTCCAATCATAGATTCAGTTCCCTTGATCATAATCCAGCGCAAAATGATGCGGAAAATCTCAGTGAGAATGCAGACAAACCTTTGATTTCTGAACTGTTAGAAGCACCACTTCACCAAAATGAGCCAGCGCTGGCTAGTTCCACCCCAAGGTAATGTTTTCACTGGTTTGAGTAATTTCTGTTCGTATCTCTACAGTAAAAATCCATATTCGAAAACACCTTTTTTTAAAAAAAAAATGTTCCATCATAGTTTCAATTCCCATGATTGTAATCCTGCGTGAAGCAACGCCAAATGATACTGGTTTTCTCCTCGATCTTGCCGAAGCATGTTAGCTGATGTCAACAAGTACCAGCACATCCAAGCTAACTGTTGCAAGCAGCAATTGGATTGTTCGATTGTTCATATTTTAAGCTTCAATCTGATTGGTCCGAGACATTTTTGCGCCAGATTAGGACCATGCGAGAAAAGTTTAGAAATCACCTTTACATACAGAGTTACATTGCAAATGGTAACATAAAAACCACTTTTGTTACGTTTTTAATAACAAAATTGTTGCAACAACGCCTTTAGCGTCTCTGACAGCCTTCCTCTGGTTCAGCTAAAATATAGTCTAAATAGCTTTCCTCACAACCAGAAACTAATCACATGTAGAGTAGGCTTTCCACTTCCATTTCATAACATAAAATAAGGGGGTACCATGCATTTTTTAAAGTTAAATGAGTTGGCTTTTATTTCAATAATTTTTACGGTCCCCATTACATTTTTTCCTGTCACCTTCCCAGTAAGTTAAACATCTGCCTCTCTCACACTAGTTTAACCCTAGGGCCTCGCACTACGACATCTGCAGGTATGTGTTTATAGTTGGATTTCAGAATAACTTTCTACAGATAAAGGCTAGTTTTTCAGCTGGAAGAGTGGTTAGTGATATGCTGCCTATTCTGGTATTCCTGACCTTATTATAGGTTCATGAAACTTGATTTGGTCACAGTAGGAAAATTTTGCTTTCATTTTAGTTGCCTACTTGTTAGCAAAGTTGATTACCGGTATGTCAATGCCAACCCTAGGGCGCGTATGGTGATTAAACTATGCCTTGTGTGATCTGCAGAACTTGTGTGCACTAACAAAAGTAGGCACCATCCTTATAAATCTATGATTGATTTTCATACACAGGTACCTGGTAAGGCAAATTCCTGAGATAATAGCAATGTTAGCCATCTGAAACTGTAGAACTGTGGCCTCATTTGTTGTTCTTCCTACACAAAACAAAAGCAAAGTTGTTACAAACTTTTTACTCTTACTAACTCCCACAATTAATTTTACAAGGAAAATGTAATCTTGAGAACACTGATGCAATAGTCTTTCTTCTAATTAAATCTTTTTTCCACAGTTCAGATGTGTGAATTTCACATATTCCATTTCAAGTAGTCATTTTTCATGGGTATATGAATTCACATAATGACCAGCTCCCAGTTGGCTTGATAGCTCAGTTGGTTAGAGCGCTGCACTGGTATTGCAGGCTCCTGGGTTCAAATCCTGTTTAAGCCTGAATTTGTTTCAGGCTGTATCACAACCACTTAATAAGTTGTTTGTTTAGTTGCGACAACTTTTTTCTTATTGAATGATGATGATTGATAACATGTACTGGTACATGTAGGTTTCCAAATTACATTTTATAGACAACTGTATATAGTATTAACATAGAAATGTCCTCAGAATGGTGCCTTGTTGCTCATAGACATTTTTATCTCATCCACACTGTCAGTTCTACTTTTGAAATATTTGGAGTAAAGGCATTAAATAAAATAGCAGCTAGTTCATTAATCCTTTACAGATTGCCAGTCTCTCTCTTCATTTGTTTCTGGATCTCATACAGCAACCATTAATATTAATCCTAGTAAAAATTGAAGAACAAAGCTATAAAGATACATCACCAGATATGTGAATAACATAAGGTCTCTTTCTCTTAACAGGGTTCTGACACTTTTCATCATGTTTCCTGAAATATTGTGGTGAGCAACAATAAATACAGATCACTATATATAGGTACTGGTGTCAACTTTAAACATGACATTAAGAAGGACTCAAAACCCACACAGATCAAAGAAAATCCAGTCATAATGGATTGCTTTTGAAACAGTGCTCAACAAAGTCAGGAACATGTCATAAAGTAAGATTTCCGCATGCATGCAGCATGCTAGCAGCATGACCAGAAACTAAATAAATGAACTGGAAAGTCGTTGGTGATGCATGACACTTGGTAGTAACAGATAAAGTTGATATTTCAGAAAATAAAAATCAACAAGTGTCAAAATTGTCTATAAACACAGACGTTTTGGGTGCATTACCCTTTGTTAGTGTGAAAAATAACCAGAAACTAGCCTAATTAACATTCTCGTCTAAAACTCACCGATACCACAAGCAGAATCATCTAGAGTCTTAATGAAGTTATCTCGTATCTCTGACATAAGATTAGTAAAGCAGAAAAAAGCATCCGCTTCAACATTTTCTGTGGAAATAACAAGCAAAAAGTAATATTGCTTAGGGTCATGAGCTAAAACGAGACATTGAAATCTGGTATGAGGAGCCCCTTTCTGACAAAGTCCTCAGCACTTTAACAAATAGTGTTCTTCAGTTCAGCTAAGGCTACATTAAAATGTATGGAATAGACCCCTATTGTAAGAAACCCAAAACAACAAAATCCACATTATATTAAACACAATCCAAAAAACCAAACTTAAACCTTCCCTGATGTAAGTAATAAATGTCATTATTATAATTATGGCTCTGTCTCACAAGGACTGGGAATTACCAAATTCACGAATGGTTGAAATTGATATTGAAAGTGGCCTAGATTTTCCTATCTAGACCGGCATCTAGATGATTAGGTGTTGTTTTAATGTAAAAAAGTTGCAAACTAAAATGCAAAACCATTTACTATTTTCATCTAACAATATTTATTTATGGCAGTGCCAAAAAGCCTGATAAGAAAAAAAAGCAAAAAGGACAAGCAATCTTTGGCAGAATAAAATTCAGCTCAGCACCATTCACATGCAAACTGTCTGTTAGTACAAACCAGTTACATTAAACAAATTAAATTGTTGTTGTTTCCACCATATAATAAACATCTTATTAACCCAGCTTAGCCAGTCTGTATGGTAAAATCTTGACCTTGGTTGTGTGTGCAGAACTTACTGCGGTTGGTCTGTACTCATGGCCTTGGTCAAGATTCTCCCATACAGACTTCCTACACAGTTAATAAGAGCTAATTACATGACTGAAGCTGAAATAATTATTAAATGCATAAGAGATTGACACAGATGGGAATACTGTAATCCTAAAAAAGTCCAAATGTAGTGAGATAATGAAACCTGTTTAAAACTTCTTTGAGCTTTTTTGCCTTAGCTTGACACTGAAAAGTGTTCCACATATTTTCCAACATAACATATAATAATTCAACATAACACAATATTTATTAACAAACCTTGCCATTCGAGGTTTGGATCAGAACAAAACACATAGTACAGTGGACCAATTATTTCATTCATACCCTGATAAATAATACCATCAATAATAGTCACTGACAGAAGGCAATATTATTTATCCTTAGCAAGCAAATAACAAAATTTGAGTACATACTGGTATTGCAGGATTGGCTGGGAATAGTTGTCCATGCATTGGACTTAACCTGGAGACCGAATGATGCTACGTCTCATCCAAAAACATAGCATCACTTTAATTATTGGCAACAAAATTTTCTCACCTGAACATAGCCTATTCCAGGATTAAGTTTTGCATAAATGTACAATATTCTCTCAACAACCTGAAATTGATAATTAAACAGAGTTACGCATTATTTTCTTGAATGTAATCTATTTTAGTTACAAATTAGTAGTAGATGCTTATGGTATATATCCAATCAACTGGTCTGGCATTTGTCAATAGATTATCTGTAAGGTTCACCTCTAGAGAGACTTTCTCTTACCTCCCAGTGGGCCTCTTGACCATCTCCTAAAACAAAATACTCCTCTGGAGCAATTTTCCTGGGTGCTGATAACTTAAACAAGGAAACAACATGAAACAATAAGCCATTATTAATAATCTTTTCTAATCAATAATAATAATTATTATAATATTACAGATCATAAATAACTTAGTAAGTAATTAATTAGTAATTATTATTATATGTTATTGAACTAGTGTGAGGTTTGTATTGGAGAAATTCAAGTTCTTGTCTTGCAAGGCCTGCTCAGCATGTGCATTAGGGAGTGTCCAGAATAGAGTAAGAAATTGGAGGGGCTTTTTTACACACTAAAAGGGTACCAGATAATTTACTGCTGGGGATAACTTTGCAATGGGCTTATATCACATCCAGGAAGGAGCACATGCCCAGGAAGCACACAATCTTGTGCGTACGAAGTCACCCAATCTCCACACTGAAATAAAATGCCGTGAGCTAATACCTGAAGCGTTTTAGTGAGATTCTGCGATAAAAACTGGGAGCAGGGGAAGGATTTTGCAAAGATTTGTCATGTCAAAAAACATGTGTGGGGGATGGAGAGGAGCTCAAGCGCACACTGCATGACAAGTATGGTACCAGGGTAACAGTACGATCATGTTGCAAAAAGCGATTTGAGAAAAAACTCTGCAAATGTCGCTAAAATTCTCCGACTGTCCCAAAAGTACTCGAAAACAAATTTGGCCAATTGTAGAAAAATCTGCTTTCAAGTTCTTTTTGTGTTTGTTTGGTTTCATGAAAGCAACAAAATTTAGAGAGAGCCGCTGCCTGCCTGGTTAGCTCAGTTTGTAGAGTGCCAGTCTGCTGTGCGGAAGGTCGAGAGTTCGAGGCCCAGACCGGACCAACACTCAGGGTCTTAAAATGACTGAGGAGAATGTGCTGCCTTTGTAAATTCATCTACAAATGGTTAGATCTTCAGGTCTTCTCGGATAAGGACTATAAACCATAGGCCCTGTCTCCTGCATCTTCAATGATACATGGTTAGCAGGGGACGTTAAAGAACCCACACACTCATCGAAAAGAGTAGGGCACGTATTTCCCGGTGTTGTGGTCTGGCCTTGTCTCATGGGTTGGTGCTTTACATAGGGTTAACCTCATACCACCTTTCCCCCTTGGACAATATTGTCCAAGAAAAATTGCTATGACTACTAAAATGTTTTGCAAAGAGTTGCCACCATTGTCAAATTATTATAAAAATAAAACAAATTGCAGAGCACAAAAGTGCCTTGGTAAGAGTTAAGCACTGCAGTGTTCCACAGGACTTGTAGATAGTGGTTTTCCCTGTTACGTTGCATAAGAAAAGACAACAGGAGACAAAGGTAAACTATTCATTCTTTTCATTCCTTTATTTAATCTCTTCCAAAGTACTCAGCAAGATTGTGTGCTCCCTGTGGAAGGAGCAGAAAAACACATTGCTTAATGCTAAGCAAATCAGAGATAAGCGCCGGCCTGAAGGGCCATTAAGCTCGAAAGCAGACTTTCTCTGTTCTGCCACTAGGTACCAAAAAGCCTCAACTGTTACAAACTCAGTGTCTACTTGCTAATTTCAGGGTCAATTTGCCAATTTCAGGGCTTGAAAAAAAAACTGGAATTCCAATTTGCCCTTTGGACACACAGCTCTGAAATTCTGCTTACCCTGGGTAAGAGTTACTTTTTTTATTATTATTTACATGTAGTTGGCAGACGACTTGCCAGGGCTCTTTCCTTCAGGCAAGTGAGAATGAAAAGGTACCTGCCCATCAGGATAATGTTCTTGTCCTAGACAACTGGACAGCACTTTTTTTTAGCCCTGCATTTTTGGGGTGAGGAGGATGCTCAGCCTGTTTCTGGACTTACATTTTTTAGTCCACTCCTGTTGGTGTTAACATGAGATGCCTCCAAGTGAGTCCGTAAGACTCGCTCTCTTAGGGTTTCAAAGTCTCTGTCATCTCCTAACCAATGAGATAAAATAGACTCATTAGTAATTACAACAAATTTCAAGGGGCTTTAGGTCTGTAATGGACACTTTGAAATCATTAATCACCTATCAAGCGCTAAAAGCTTGAAAGACAGTATCACCCACTTGATGCTTTTCACAGACAAAAATTACTGTAACTAGACTAACAAAAATCCCCCAAACTAACTACTAATCAAATGCATCATGGTATGTAATTAGTTAGAAATTATACCACATGGATGAAAGCCTATTTTATATTTCCTTTTAAAGGGCTGAGTTGTTCAAAGCCCCATTAGACTAACCCAAGATTAGGGAGAAGTTTGACTTCAGTTTTGTAACTCTTCATTGAGGTCATTTATATTCTTTGTTCTTTAATTTTCAGTTTGAACAATCTAAAGCCAGTTCAAGGTAGCAACTTAACCTTTCTCACTCACCAGTTGTGACTTTCCTGTTTGGATATTTAGTTGCTATTTGAAAAAAAGAAATATCTGGACACAACCTCCTACAAAAAAAGAAACATAATAATCATGATAATCTATAACCAGTCATTATTTTGTAATTTATAACGAGGTTAAGACAACTGTTTTGAATAACTCCCTTACCCCCACAATAAAATTCTGTAAAAAATACCTGCAATCCTTGTCAATTTGTAACAGCACCTCATTGTCTTTAAAAAACGCCAACCACTGGCTGTCAGGATTTGGGTTCAAAGGCTACAAACATTCAAACAAGAATATATATGTAATTTCTGACAACTGAGGTACAAATTAGTCAGAAATTATTATTCTGACGGCATGTTGGAGAGACTTGGGTGCATCACGAGATGCTTAGGGACTATTTAAGGTTTTGGCAGGAGATTTAAGTCATTCTAGGTCGGTGAGTTGTTGTGTTTGCCCACTTTATTTTTTAGGGTTTAGATTTCATCAACTCGTGTAATAATTGTATTACACCCTTTCTCGGTGGTCTTGTGCTGCTGAATTGGATGAGGAGTATGTTTCCATATATTTTTTGACCACTTTTAAAGAGTGCTTTTTAGTGGTTTTTCATATCTGGCGTAGCACAGGTTTTAATTCTTGGAACCATTAAATAAATTTGTGAGGTAAACATTAGGATACATTGAATCTGACGCATCGTCAATAGATTTTTCACATTGAATGTCTTGTGTGAGTGTAGTAAGAAACAAGTGCTGTCACAGAAAGTCTGTTTCAAGATTAAGAAAAAAGGTGTTCGCAAATTTCTTATGATATTACTGAAATCACATCTTCATTTAAACCATATACTTGATCAAAGAACCATTTATGTCGATGGCAAGTTAAGCCACAAAGGAGGGATGCAATGTTCTTTGTGGTTTATTATGACTATAGTTGAACCTCCTGTAAGCGGACACCCTCGGGACCACACAAAGTGTTGGCTTTAAGAGAGTGTCAGCTTATGGAAGGTTAAAAGTACAGTGTCTATGTGGTCGGTTAAGGTTAAGTCTGCATGCGGGCCCAAGTCGCCCATCAGGCCGGCTCCCCTCTGTATGGAATGCTAGTCCATTGCAGGGTTACCCCCAGCATTAAATTCATCAATACCCATTTATACACCTGGGTGGAGAGAGGCACTGTGGGAGTAAAGTGTATTGCCCATGAACACAACAAAATGTCCTCAGCCAGCGCTCAAACCTGGACCACTCGAGCCACAGCTGAGCACACTGCCCCTTACTCTATATCTGTGGGACCATTTCTAAGTATCCCCTTACTGGAGGTGTCCATACACACAGGTTTGACTGTACTGTCCAGCTTATGCACAACAAGGAGGTGTGGTTCAAAGATTCAATACTTTTGGGATCATGGCACTTACATGATCAACATCAAACTCCTTGGAATCCTTTCCCGACTTTGTTCCTTTGCATTGTTCAATGATCATCTCTTCAACAAACTGCTTGTAGGTGGACCTTTGAAATATAAATAACAAGCTGGTACACTGAGAGAGTTACGTATCTTGCACAGGAACACAACAAAATGTCCCCGCCAAGGCTCGAGCCTGGACCACTCAATCTGGGTTGACAATACAAAATTAGGGAGTTGATGTTCCTTCTTCATTTATTTCATCTGATATTATTTTGTCTGATTTTGTATTTTGCACTTACATGTATCAACCTCATTTTTGTAAGATATTTTAGTTGTACTGCCAAAATGTGGAATAGATAACATGGACTAAACTTTTAGCTCCTTTCATGTAACTTGATTTTGTCACAATCTAGCCTCATTTTTTATGTTCTAGTTTAGTCGTACAAATATTTCCAAGTTTGATAATGGCTAATTCTGAACGTGAACATGTCTCGAGAGATCAACCATTGTGACTTTTTCAGGGCCATAATCCTTAGATTGTTTTTAAACCAAATTCAAAGTGATGTCACAGGTGTGAATCATAATAAGGAAGTGCCATTCATCTTCACCAAACAAACCTTTCAACATACCTCTGTCTCTTAAGAGTTTCAGGCCAAAGATCTCTCTGGGGAGGAAGGTAACCTAAAAGCAGCTTCAGGAATAAAATTGATTAATCACAATTTAGAATGGCAATGCTTCTGTTACTATCAATCCTCATACAACATGTGACTTGAAAGTAGCCTTCTAAGAGGCATCAATGGTAGACAAAAAGCATTAGAAATGTTGCCAAGCAAAGCCAGCTACTTTCTTCCAGTGAGGGATCAAAATAATGTTCTAAATCTTCTGCAATATTTGTAACAAGTGATCACAAAATATCCTGAGTCATGTGATTTTTTAAGCTGGCAATACCATTTGAGCAAAGGTCAGTTTAATATTTCACACATCTGAAATATATTAAGGGACTAGCGAAGGGGTAGTGAGGGTCCCTAGATTTTATATACTAGAAATGTAAACAGAATTCATGTGTGATATGTACTTTTGAAAATAGATCTGACTATATAACTTCTTCATAAATTCCTGAAGCAAAGTTACTTCACAGTCTTCATTTTACATTGACCAGTTCAAATTTCACCAGTTAAATTAAAAGAGGTAAGGGGTGGGGTGGGGAAATTATTAAAAGGATAATTTGATCAAAATGATAAAAAGAGGGCTTAACAAGACTAACACATTTATCACAGATATGAAAACAAGCATAGATTTCTACTTGTCATGTCAGGTTTCTGTGATAAACATGGCATGGGCCAAAATAAATGCATGATACATTGCAAGTGCAGACAGCAGATCGGAGTAAAATGCAGACAGCAGAATAGACTTTCTAAGAATATATATCACGTTATTTTTATTTTTGAGTGCAAACCTCAAACAGGGTTATTCAGGTTAGTTGGAGTGAAAGTCTTCACTTCAGTTAGCCAGAATAGCATACCGGTTAGCCTGATTATCACTCAGATTAACCTAAATAGCACTCAGGTTAGCCTCATTACAGTTACCTCTCAATAATGAATAAAGGTGGAAGTCAAAAGTCTGCATTTTACCCATGGTCTGCAGTCTGCAGTCTATCCCTGTTCTGCAGTCTGCAGTTTGCATTTTACACAGACTGATCTTTAACTAATCAGCCCCCCTGTGGAGTGAACAGTGGAAATGTGGTACTGTATGTGATGGTACAGAAAATATCTATATCCTTGCCCCCATGAAAGGTCTTTTAGTTTGTGACCTCCCTTCCCTCCCTCTCTACATGTCTGGAATTTCAAGCTTAGGCTCACACTTTCCTTTATAAATTTAGTCAATCAAGACCTTATTCCAACCCTCAGAATTTCCAATGACAACCTTTCATGAGGTGGGTGTGATATTTTCTGGAACTCCAGGCATTAAAAGTCAATCTGTTCAATAAAAATATCGGAAATCAATCAATATCAATTGATGTCAATCCCCGATAGATATCAACTGATGTTGGCAACAGAAAGCAATCGATAACTCACAGAAAATTTTTTTACTGATTGCTTTCCATTAGCAAAAAACAATAACAATCAATTATAATAAAATATTTTATTATTCCTGTCTTCAGGAATGTCGATTGTTATTGATTTAAAAAAAAAACCAATAACCACCTGGACTATTCAAAGACAGCTTTGTTATTGTGCAAAATAATACCTGGAACAACACAAGACGATCATCTTCAGGGCCGGGTTGTTCGAAAGCCAGTTAATGCTAACCCAGGATTAAAAGTTAATCGTTGTATGTATATTTCTTGTATAAAAACATTTTTCACTGCTTATATTTTGTGTAGTTTGAGGTTATTCAAATTTAAAACTGAAGGACAAAATATATAAACAGAAACCTCACCGCAAAGTTACAAAACTGAAATTAAAATTCTCGCTAATCCTGGGTTAGCTTAATCGTGCTTTGAACAACTTGGCCCAGCATGCTATTAGATTTTAGTAAATTCTCAGCTCCGACTATTGCATTTCTACCTTTTTGATTGGCTAAAAAACTCCGACTATGAGCCAATAGTCGGACTTTCATGTCATATGGAAAATAGTGCGCTAAGTTTAAAAATTCTCTGCACTAAGTTTTCAACTTCAGCCCTCTATAATGGCCGAAATAAAAATCGGCGGCAAAACCCGGTTTGAGAATTTACTAAAACAATTATTCCATTCGCCCTTGTTGGATATGAAGTGATTATAACCAACTCGCGATACGCACTCGTTGGTTATTTTATCACTTCATATCCAACTCGAGCTCGTGGAATAATTGCTATATATTTTCCTTTTGGCCTACTCTGAGATAGATGCTTCCTAAGGCAAATAGTTAAAATCACTAGAACACTGACTCTGCTGTGTATTTTGTTTTATCTTGCTACAACGAGACTGGAGGGTTTTATGCTGCTACTCTGGGCTTCAAGCTTCTTCTGGTGTTGTAAACTAGTAAAGAAAGATGTCAAGCCCAAAATGTTTCTGCCAGCTGTTTCCGTTTGAGTTGTTTTGTCAATGATTGCGAAAGATATGCAGGCTATGATAATTGACTCAATAAAACCACTATAGACAAATTTTGTCCAACATTTTATCAGTGTAAAGGCCTGTTCAAACGAACTCGACTTTGTATACCATACAGCATTCGACTTGTATACTCTACAAAGTCGAGTGCGTTTGAACACCTTGTATAGTGCCCACTATACATGATTCGACAAGTCTAATCGTGTATAGTGATGTTTGAAACTGGTCAAACTTCTACTCGACAAGCACTCGACTTTTCCTTTGTTTCGTGTTCACTGAAGCGGTACTCTACAAAGTCGAGCTCGTTTTGAACGCACCACTCGACTTGTAGAGCATTATTTTACGTCATTTCTATGGAAACTCGCGTGGAACTATGGGTAATCTTAACCCACAATTCTCTGTTTCGTCATACTTGTCGAGTGGTTGAATAGTCCGTGTATAGTACGTTTGAACACCTTACCCAACAACGCTATACAATGTCGATCATACAAAGTCGAGTGTTGTATAGTGCGTGTATAGTGCGTTTGAACAGGCCTTAACTTATAAAAGGACAAAAATAATTTCCAATAACAATCAATGATAATCAATACCAATTGATGAATCAATCATTGTCGATTACTTTCAGCAATCGATAGCTCACAACTCTTTTCTCCATCGATTTTCATCGATTGCTTTCGTCAATCGCTATCAATCGAATGTTATCGATTAATATCAGTTTATCGGTTGACTGCGCCTTGCTTCCTACCTTCCAACATAATGACCGTATTCCCGATCCATCAGGTATACCTGCCATCAAATGATTAAGAAATGAAAAAGTGAATAGTCCATGATTGAAAACGTTCCCTTGTGCAGAACAGCCACAGACGACTTAAGTCTACAGATCACACGTAAAACTTACCACTAAAGCAGAGTCTTTTAAGATTTTTGAGGTCAATCTGTTGCGCAGAGAGAGCAGATTTGAAGTCTGACACCCTTCAAATAATAATGGAAAAATGGATCGAAATAAGCTAATTAATCAGGGACCTCCTAGCTGGAGAATGAAGTTCAACAAAGAATCTCTCATTACCTCTGCTTGAACGCCATTTTGAAATTGAGCCCGCGAATTTCAGTCAAGAATCGATTATCATCGCATCCAATCGGCCATCCAATCAAAATCAATCTGTAAAAAACCGTCAACCAATCAAGTCACAGAAATTACGAACACGTGGTGGCCATTATAAAGCGACGGTGTGCTTTCTTCCTTTTCCGCGTCCATTTTCTCACTGGCAGCATCTTCTTTTGACTGGAAAAGTTTGCGATATATTCGTTCTAAACCTTTTCACGACTGAAAGGAAAAATATCCGAAACGAAGAATTCGTGAAATGGCGAACGAACAGAACGGCGAAGACAGATTGAAGAAGATCTTTGTTGGTGGTTTGAGCAGGTCGACTACCAATGACGGTTTGAGAGCATACTTTGAAGGCTATGGAGAAATGTCAGACTGTGTTGTAATTGTTGAACCTCAAAGTAAAGAATCCAGAGGATTCGGCTATGTGACTTTTGTAGACAAGGATAGCGTCATTCAGGTACTAAAGGACAAGAAAGAAAAGGGAGCCCATACCATCGAAGAAAAAGAAGTGGAAGTAAAGCGCGCCATTCCCAGAGATGATGACAGCCCTACAGCTCGTCTCAAAACGAAGAAAATCTTCATCGGTGGTTTAAAAGACGAGGCAACCGCCGAAGATATCCATCAGGCGCTTGCCGATGCAGTTCGCGGCACAGCTCCGAACAGTGTTGACTTGATCATGAAGAAAACCGAAGATGGCACGAGTAAGCACCGCGGCTTTTGCTTTGTTGAATTCGAGGACGAGGATATCGTCGATGAACTTTGCTGCCTCAAAAAAGTCAACATTTGTGGAAAGAGCGTGGAGATCAAGAAAGCCGAACCCAAGGACAAGGACAAAGGTGGCCCGGGGGGACGCGGAGGTGGACGCGGAGGTGGCCGCGGCCGTGGGGGGTATGGAGGTGGTCGTGGTCACAGCCGTGGTGGCGGTGGAGATTACGGAAGCAGTGGGTATGGCGGTTACCCGCAAGGTGGCTATAATCAGTCGTATGGCTATAGTGACCCCGGTTATGGCTATACTGGTAATTATGGCAACGGGTATGATTATTACAGCCAGATGGGAACTTACCCACAAGCTCCTTCAAACTATGGCCCACAAAGAGGATATGGTCGGGGACAAGATGGCTATACACGACCATACTAGCAGAAAAGGTAGGTACATTGTATTTCTTTTTATTTAGATGATTTTTGAATAACTTTTAGTGTATTTACAATCAATCCATCGTTACATAGTAGTTTATCTGCATTGCAGGCAACACATGCTTAAATACTAGAAATACTTCTTTTTCCCAAACCCCAAGAAAAGATATCTGGTATAACCTAATCTTCCACCAGATTAGCACATCTGCAGTCAACTTTACTAGGGGTCACCAGTATTCATGGAAACTAAGGTTGAATTCAACTTACTGCCATTCTGACAGTTCTTGTAGCATTATTACTGCCAAAACAAGAGATTTTGCCCAAATTATTGACACTGTAATTTATCCACACTTTCTGCAGTTGAATTGCAGATGTTTTGGCAGCGCATAATGTTAGGCTTTACTTGTGTGCTCTACTTGGTTTCATTATCTTGACATGTTTTCCTGCCTCCAAAAGGCAATTATAGGAGAAGGTAATCCTTCTAATTGGTTTGTTACAATAACTATTATTGGCCTTAGGAGTCTAAGCTTGTTCTGTTTTGATACCTAGGTTTCGTTGCATTTGAAGTCATAAGTCGACATAGCCAGGCATAAGTTACAATAAGACACCCAGGACCTAAGCTACTGAAGAATCACAGTGTTGCAGTTACAGTCAATCAACCAGTTAAGATGCAGTATAGGCTACCTCACAATTGCAGACATCTTCCTGTATACAGAACTCAACAAGTTGCAGTATTTTAGTGGGAGAAAAATTTTATTTCATGCTTGCATTTTTAGTATAATGTATATTCATCCTTAGCTGTTATTAAAGTTGGTTAGGTTAAGAATAAAGGACTTGATTTTATTCAGGAGTTGTTAGTTTCTATGAAGAAGATAAAGTGGTCATAATTAGGCATGGTAACACCAATCAAACAAGATGACTTGAGTGTTAACATCTGAAAATATACCCCCTTCTGTTAAACTGTAATCCCTGGAAAATACTCAAAGTCTGAAGGTATTTGGAGACAATGAAAGCCTAAACAGGGTTGCCACAGGCCAGGGAAAAAATTCTTCAAGGTCGGGAAAAGTCAGGGAATTTTATTTGGGTCGGGAACTTGACATTTTGAAGAAAAGTTGGGGAATTGAAATAATTTAACATGGCTGATTTAATAACATTGAAGGCTGGTACAAACATTTAGAGTCACTTGCTAACCTTCGCTTTTTAAAAAGAGTAGGGGTTACTGTGCTCTCGACAATATTTTTACATAATGAAGAGGGACAATTTGTTGAAAACTTGTCAGTATTAATGAAAGAGTTGAAAGAATGGCTGCAAAATAAAGGTAGTAGCTGCTATTACATCTGGCATTCTTAATGTTTATTCGGTTAGGGAAATTTGATTTTTATCAAGACAAATCAGGGAATTTTGAGAAGTTATGTATGTGGCAGCCATGCAAAAGTCAAGCTTGAGAAGGATAATTTCCGTAGCCCAATCCTACAAGAGGTTAACAATTTCGGCAATTTAGGATTGTGTTTATCTTAACAAGACCTTTTCAGGTTTTCCAAGGGGAAAACATTTGGGTGTCAGATAAGGATTTGACTAAGACTGTTTGAGTGTCCAAAAACATGAGAAAGTATGCAACTCAAATTTTGCTGAAGTATGAGAGATGTGATAAAAATTAAACTGAATATCCATTGCTGCTTTGGTAAGGAGATATCTGCAGCAAACATTGTGAGAGGAGTGACATTCATTACACACAAGTTTGTAAAACCTGTGCTGTACTGCACTTTGTCTAGCTGCAGATTAATAGTTAAATACCAAAACCATAGTGTAGGGGCACATTCTGAGAGCAATTCAGTTCACAGAATTAATGTTCAGACATACAAGGTATGCCTTTTTACCATGGACTTACATTGTTTTTAAGTCTTTTGGACTTGGAAGAGCACTGGAAATCAAGCCTATTTCAAACCAATAACCAAGCCCATTTTGTGTAATATACCAGGCAATCTAGTTTGCTCCTCAAATTTGATTCCAGGGAAAATTGCAAGAAATGTTGTTGTTGCCTGCTAAGGGGAAACAATATAACTGTATACAGATTCAGTCGCCAATATTTGACCTGCCAGCTCTGATTCTTTTTTACTAGTTGCTTTGAAAACATCCTGCAATCAGGTAGAATTCTTTGTGCTTGTGAGAAAAAGAAAGACCCTGGGAACAAGGCCATCATACTTTGTCTTATCTAGGTGCATGGAAAGACGGGCCCTGATACACACTTGTTATGCCACGCTTTTGAGTGGTATACCATGGAATATCTCACATGTCGCTTGTATTTTCTCAGTATACACACAAGCCTTGAGGTGAGTGTGTATACCAAGAAAATACAAGTGACAAGTGGGATATTCTATGGTATACCACAAGAGAGTATTTTCTTTATACCATGCAGTGGCCAACACAATCAGTGCGACATATGCTTGGCACACAATGGGAAAGTTGGGTGTTATACATCAAATTTACAACCGCTTTCCTGTATTCTTATTGGCTGTACTACGGCATGGTATAAAATCTTGTACAAAATCCCTTTTGGTCAACAGGGCTGTGATAAAGGGTTGTAACCTGTTACAGCTGAATATGGCTGATGGGCCCTAGAGGGTTAAATTAGCCATTTTTACATGTGTAATTCACATAAAAAGCAACAAGTTTGCTTCAGGTGTGAAGACCAAGGCAACAATTGACTCGAAACTTGAAGAACTCTCTAGGTCTGGTTTGAATTTGATTGGCAAATTCAACAATAGTCCCCATTGTTTTTCCTCTGTAACATCCATCTACTGTTGTGGATTATCATTGTAGGGTGCATGACTAAGTGTAGGGTTGTTTCAAATGACCAGTTCTGAAATGCAGGCTATGACTTTACTTAAAAACTTCCACCTCCCTCAGACCTATGTATGGGAAGTAACGTTTACTGCCTAGTAGTGGGCAGGAGTGATTTCATAAGGGATTTGTGTCAGGATTAGTATTTTAACAACCCGTATCAAAACAAAGCAAATACAGAGTGTGGAAAACTCGACCAATTGCAAGTTACTTTGATGACTTTTTTCGTCCAGGCCGGTTAATCGCATAATTTTTAATGTAATATTCCACTTTCTCACCAGCTTTTATTTTTTCCCTTTGCTTCCTTTTTTATCAGTTTTTATCTGGGTCATTTTGTGATTGAGTTAAGGCACTTCATCAAAATTTAGCACAGTTAGATCAAAAAAGTAATAAAATCCTCATTAAGATGGCACATCCTGAACAGTGAAATTTATAAAATGGCTTCTGCACCACCAGATTCATTGTCATGCTATTATGTGGATCTCTGGTATTGCATTTTAATTATCAATTTAGTAGCTTAGGAATTTTTTCTTCTTACTTTTTTTTTAATAATTCATCAAGTTTCTCTGTTTCCTCTTAAGTTTTAGTTTCGATTGATGAGATATGTCAATAACTTGAGACTGTTGGACCAAATTTCCAAACTCCTCGATGTTTGTTAAAACACTCTCCTGTCCCATGTGTTCAACCCTCTTCTCGGGCGTGTTCCCTTCACAAGGATAATCAGTGCCTTCCTGTCTCAAGAGAGTTGTTTTTCTGGCTGGGGATGAATTTAAGTGTCGACACTATAATTTTGAGTACATTAAATGTAAGTTGCTTTATCCAATTCAAACAAGATTGAAGGATGAGACTTTAACTCACAATTTCTTGTTAGAAATTTGTGTTAGAAGTGAACTATTTTTCTTTCTTCAGTGCTGTTCTGGGATGTAGGCACATGAGAGTAAAGCAAAGTGTGCCACCATGTTGCAAGTGGAAAATCATGCCACTTGCACAACAGAAGAGTCTCCAGTTTTCAGACTGGCCAGAAACTTGTGAAACAAGGCCAACTGCAACCGTAGTATGCTGTAAGATAATTTGCATTATATTTTTTGCTTGTTTGTGTCAAAAACAAGTGGATGTGTAGATCCTGTTAAAGAGAACTCTTTTCTTAGCCATTAAATGTCAAACTAATTCTGTGGGCATTCAAAATTTTGCTTATTCAATCAATTCCTTTAGAACTGACTTGGTGAACGTAAAATGCAAACAGTGAAAACCATCTATGTTGACCATCTTCCTTGCAAATGATTGTGCATTGTGTGTCCTTCAAAAAATGGTGTTCTTTATGTTATATACCAAATCCTTTTTTTACGATAACTGCAGAAATTCTTGCGCGCTCATTGGCTAATTTTTATCATCAATATGCGGACAGACACATAAATTTGAAATTCGTGCGACGCGTCGGCGAGCGAGAGCGGGCAATTCGACCATTTGTTATCATAAAAAGACAAATTGACGTCAGTTTTTAATGAGTCTGTCCTGTTATTGACAATGAATTTCGTCATCGCATTGTCAAAGTAGTCTGTGGATCCACTCGGCTATCACCTCATGGATCCACAGCTACTTTGACAATGTGATGACGAAATTTATGATCAATAACGGGACAGACGCATGAAAAACTGACGTCAATTTGTTAAATTGACCAAGTTTGCTGGATACGGCATGCCTCCTATTTTTGTGTGAATAACCACAGTGGCTGAACACAACTAATGCTATAATTTTATTGGAAGTTGAATTTGTAGCATCGGTTTATTTCTATACCTATAAGGATATGGCCATATACATATTCTTGAGCTGGTACAAATGAAATTAACTTTAAAAGTATCTACCGGTATACTTATTTTTTCGTTACTATTATTTTTTTATTTTTTTACAAAGGAAAAGTGGTGACTGTTGGTGACACCCATCAAGTTTGAGGTGGTTATCCGCTGCTGAATGTGCTTTCAATCCTACCGATCGAGAATGTGTTTTTTTCAGGATCACAGCAGCATGGATTTTTCACAGATTTCCAAATTTTATATGAAACATACAGCAGACTAAGGTTGAGCACTTAACAGTCTTGTTTGTTGCTTAGATTACAAACAGTTGATAAATTGCATATTTGCAACAAAAGAAGGTCAAATGTTACAAGGCCTTAAATTTATGGCAACATTCTTTTAATGTAATGGCACATTGAGTGACAAAATAGCTGTTAAAATCATTGTTAGCAGTTCACCACCCCCTCTCCCTTTTATGATTTTGTTGGCAACAGCGTGTCTTAGACAAGAAAATAATTAAATGTTTTCTTGAGAGGTGAGAGTTATAACCATTTACTTATGACCTTTGCCATTTCTTCATTCCTCCGTCCTCCGTCCGTCCCTCCCTCCTCTCCTGTGTTTGCCTCATAACACAATCGAATCAACCCTTACAACAAATGTAGCAACTGAGACTGATAAATACTCTGCCTGAATGGGCTGTAATACATGTTTAGCTGTGTGAACAAGCTAACAAAACTTAAAGATTAAGACAATCTTCAACAAAGAACCACTGTAACTGAGGTTACCACAGGGACCCACACTTACAAAAGGACTATCTGTATTTGGTAGTAATTTATATATTAGTTTTATTTAATAAATAATATTACACCATTAACAATGACAAAAGCTTAATTTTACAATGCATTTTAACATGAAGAATAGGACGAAACCATGTTATTGAAGAGAATCAAGATGACTAACTTAGCATACACTAATTATTGTCAAGATAGGTTTTCATTTACTGGTCTTTTAGCTTAGCATCAATACTTAAATATTTAAATTGTCATTGTGAAGACCTGGCAAGAGAGTTGCAAAACATTGCTGTGATTAAATGAAAGTAAAGTCCAAGTAAAGAAGAAAAGAAAAGCATGTGTCTGAATTTTATTCTTTTACTACTAATGAGACTCGATTGACATCTCTGTTGTGAGTCAACTAATATTCACAGATGCACTATTGAGTGTCAATCAATACGTATGAGTCAGTCAACACTGCCAACTATTGACTAGCTGATTGAGTGTTGATCAAGGGTATTAATTGACACTTGTTAATATTAATACTGTTATAAGTATGCCTATAAGAAAAGTTCAATTACAGTGGAACCAACCTGAAATGTCAGTCATCTCCTGCCCTCAGTATTGTCCCTGGGGTAATGTTGAGGGCAGGAGTGGGAGATGACTGACATTTCAGGATAAGTGGAACCCTGCTTTGCTGCCACTTTGTTCTGGCCTGAACAAAAGCTCAGTCAGTTATTTTCTTATTTAAAGGAGCTGTGTCACGGTCAAACGGTTTGAAAAATTTAGCCTAAAGTTTTCAATATTGTTGTTTGTAATCCGTGTCAGTCTTCTCCATCCTTATCCATCCCTGTTCCTTTATTTAACAATTATTCGCCGAAGGCGAAGTGAATATTGGTGAATATTCCCCGAGACGAAGTCGAGGGGAATATTCACCAATATTCACGAGCCTGAGGCGAATAATTGTTTTAGTATAATTACTCAGGTGATTATAGAAATACCTAAACAATGAAATGTTAACTTTTACCACAATTTGCCATTTTTGATAAAAGTTTGCATCAATGTGTCACGCAATGCATTTTTGAACTTGCGCTCTGAAGAAAAAACATTTTCTTTGACGTTCATACCGGGTAAAAACAAATCAAAATGTGGTTTATCGTGGTCTGTACTCTTATCGACAATGGGTACGCTTCATTACTATTTTCCCAAACAATGTTTTCTTATTGCTTCTGTGAGCGAGTTTGCAAAAGTTTTTGAAAGGAAAGTCTGACGCGTACAAGTAGCTCATTTGCATAATGCAGCGCGTGCACTTTCAATTCGGAGTCGGTGTTTTCAATTGTCAACAAATTTTAACAAAGATTTCTTTCGTTATCTTTATTGTGGTAAAAAACAAATCGAATGTGGTTTAGCGTGGTCTGTATTCTTATCGACAACGATACAGGTCATTGCAGTACTCAAGATTTGTTGTGAAACCATTGATTTATTCATGCATGACGACATAAGCAAAATTTTCACGGGAATTCAAATGGTTTCTTAGTTACGTTTAGCACAATTTTCACATCTTACCTTTGAAGAATGTCATTTCGAACTTTGTGGCGTGTTTGGTATTCCTCGGAATGGCATTTTCTTTCATAAATTAATTTCCTCTTCAGACACATTGACGAAGCAAGAGGCGGCTATTTTGAAAATTTGTCCTCCCGCTATAATCACCTCTGCGGAGGTGATTATAGCGGAATATGACGCCATTCTCGGCCAATGAGAGCGCAAGGATTTCTATAATCACCTGAGTAATTATACTAAGGCTTATTATTATCTCTTTAGTGTATTCCTATCTTTCTAAAGCATTATTTTCAGGTTTCCTTCAATTTAAAGGTAATTTTGTCGATAACTCAAAATACCGTGACGTAGCCCCTTTAAAGAGTCATTAATACTGCCAGATTGTTGTGGTGTGGCCCCTGCACCCAGCCTTTGACATTACATGGGGGCTCCTCCCCAAGGGAACAAAATACCTAGCAACCTGCCTCTCAAAACCATCTTCATCAATCAGAGCAGTCAGCAATGCCGGCAATGATCTGTCATGCATCCCAGACTTTAATCTGAAGCCACTATTTACCTTGTTGGTAAAGTAAGGGGCATCAGATTGGTGGTGGATCAATTATGGAAATTATGATAGCTACATGTCCGGAAGGGTACTCTGTAAATCTTTGGGTGGGGTGTGTTGCAGAGATACTGAAACCCTTACTGTAAACTAGACCATGATAGTCATGATCAGCTCTATTCCAGACTAGGGATCAATATCTTATAGAATTTATAGTTTCAATTTCAGAACCCCAGATAGGCGAACCTTCTTAGACCAAAACTGTCTGATTCCTATACTATATGTTTCAGACTAAACTGCCTGAAAACCCTATAGCTTCTGGGGGATCCCTTCCCAGCGCTCTCCAAGTAAGGTAGCAATACCAAAGTGAACAAAGGTGGCAAGGTAATGATTACCGTTACAATGGGACTGGGTACAAGGTAAAACTTTGGGACATTATGTTGGGGTTACACCATGTACTACCCTAGCAGGTGTCAATGCATTCTCGTCCCCAGAGCCTACGATCCTTCTGGCCTGTGGTTGGGATCGAGAGCTCTGATTTGGTCCAACACCGGAAGTCCGTGATTCACGGACTTCCCGTCAAATCTAGCAAATCTGATTGGTTGACAATGCGAAACGAATACTCTGCGCATGCTCAGGATCTCGGGTCCGGCCAGAGCTCGATCCCAACCACAGGCCAGAAGGATCGTAGGCTCTGGGGACGAGAATGGTGTCAATGGAATAAATGCATGCGCAGTGGGCCGCAATAGCACGCGGTTCTTGAAAGCATTCACTGGCTGTGGAGGACATTTTATATCGTGGAGAAGTCGGACGAAAACTCTTTCCGTTAAGAAACATTTAAACCATGGCGGCCCCAACGGATAAGGATAATGACGAACGACTGAAGAAGCTCTTTGTTGGTGGCCTGAAGAAAGATACTCCGGACGACACTTTAAAGGAGTACTTTCTCGCGTACGGTGAGTTATCAGACTGTGTTGTCATCCGCGATAGTAACACGAAAGCGTCCAGAGGATTTGGTTATGTCACGTTCAGTCAACAAGACGACATTCTTGCGGTATTAAGAGACAAGAAGGAAAAGGGACCCCATTCCATTGACGGGAAAGAAGTTGAAGTAAAACGAGCCATTCCGAGAGATGATTCAAGCCCTACAGCTCACCTCAAAACAAAGAAAATCTTCATTGGTGGCTTAGCAGATGAAGCAACCGCCGAAGATATCAAACAAGCTCTTGCTGGTGAGATTCGCGGCACTTTTCCAACCAACGTTGACCTGATCATGAAGAAGAACGATGATGGCACCCCTTCAACCAGGCATCGCGGGTTTTGTTTTGTTGAATTCGAGGACGAGGACATTGTTGATGAACTGTGCTGCATCAAAAAAGTCAACATAAGTGGAAAAGTAGTGGAAATCAAAAAAGCCGAACCCAAGGACAAGGACAAAGGAAGCTCGGGGGGACGCGGTGGACGGGGAGGTGGTCGTGGGTCATTCGGAGGTGGCCGCGGTCGTGGTGGCGGTGGCCATGGTGATTATGGAGGGTATGGCAATTACCAAGGCGGCTACAATGAATCTTATGGCCATCAGGGTGGTGATTATGGTGGCTTTTATGATCCCTATGGCGGCGGAGTTTACGACGGTTATGGCGGCATGGGTGTGGGTGCCTACCAACAAGCACCATCAAGTTATGGCCCACAAGGCGGTTATGGTCAAGGTGGTGGAGGACGAGGAGGAGGAGGACGCTATAAGCCATACTAGAAGAACAGGTGAGGAAGACATTATAACATCTCTCAAGTCTTGGTTGTGATCACCTCCCCTCATGCTCAATAAATATTGATTTAATTCTCTGGTCTTTGTTCCCCAATTTTATCCTAACCTTTTTTTTACTTCTGCAATAAAAAGGAAACTAAATCTCAATCACAGTTCCTTAAAAAGGTTTGTTGTTGGCATTGCAGATAAACTACATTCTTTGTTGCCATTAATCAGCTTCTTAATTTACTGTTTTAATTGATATTATTAGTACTAAGTATTTAAACTATTCAGTGAGAGGAAGTTCAAGGCTAACTGTTACAGTCTAAGTAGTCTAAGCTTGTTCTGTTTTGATACCTAGGTTTTGTTGCATTTGAAGTCTAAGTCGACATAGCCAGACATAAGTTACACTAAGACACCAAGGACCTAGGGTACAGAAGAATCACAGTGTTGCAGTTACAGTGAGTCGACCAGATAAGATGCAGTATAGCCTACTCCAGAATCGCAGACATCTTTATAGACCAAGACTAGAACAAGTTGCAGCATTTTAACAGGAAACAGTTCGATTACTACTCCTTCAAGTTGACTGCAACCGCAGAAATTTTCTTGCTATCTTCATTTGTGACTTTTTAGGTCTATTTCACATGCAGACTTGGTGACTGAAATATGTATCATAGGCATATGGCTTTATTTGAAATAGATAATTATGGCGAGGGTGTATATTGAGAAGTGTAGTTTATCCCTCTTTCATTTTTATTTTTTATTGCATTGTATGCACAACATAACCATTGTTGATGCTGGTTAGGTTAAGAATAAAACGCTTGATCTTATTGGAGGTTGTTAGTTATTTTCCAAAGTAGCTACAAAGATTCACATATTGTGGAAACTTATTTCATGCTACAGGAGGGGAAGAAATTATATCCCCTGAAAATGAGATTTTCCCTTTTGATCTTGTGGCTGGTAGGGTTAAATGCAATTAATCAGTTTGAATATTCAAAAGTACCCTAGAGTAAAGGTACTTTTTATCACAATGTGTAGTTCCAGAAAATGCCATACCCCCATACCTCTTGGAAATTTCAATTTTCTGAATACAAAAATAACCCCCACAACTCTGAAACTTCCAAAAGCATTATGCACACCCCCACCCCCCTGGAAAAAATTTATTTTGGCAAGAAAATGTGTTTAAATTAAACACTCCAAACACTAGGCCGTCTGCATTCCATGTAACTGCTGTTTATTCTCAATCAATCATAACATATGAAGATATACACTAAGAGAGCATGTAACAATTTATTGAAACATGCTGAATTACAAGAAAATAGATGAAATGGCATAATTTGCATGGTGATATATGTGTAAAAATCTATAAAAATACATATTAAAACACTTAAATCAAGCTACTGGTAAATAGAGAAATTATTTAACTTAAGCTGTTCATTGTAAATTACATTTCATAAACACTTCTTAAAAGCAGGAGGTGAAGCTAATTTCCAAATGCAAATTATACCAAAGAGCAAGATCTAACTAAGAGGGACTTTCCAAGTTCTGTCTCGTGTAAATACTTAGGACAAACTAAGAAAAAATTAGCATAATCTAGTATTTCTGGTATGAACTTGATTATTAACTGTAAAATGTTTGTTTAAATAATTGGGGTAAAGTACCCTGAATAAGTTTGAAAAGCTGCTTTGTGTGGATGAAACTGAAATTGTCATAAACATATGATCACCAATACACCAAAAGAAAGCCAATTTTTACAGCAAAATTATATAACAATTATTCCATGAGCCCGAGTTGGATATGAAGTGATAAAATAACCGATGAGCGCGTGGCGCGAGTTGGTTATAATCACTTCATATCCAACAAGGGCGAATGGAATAATTGTTTTAGTAAATTCTCAAACCGGGTTTTGCCGCCTATTTATAGTTCGGCCATTATAGAGGGCTGAAGTTGAAAACTTCGTGTGGAAAATTTTTAAACTTGGCGCACTATTTTCCATATAACATAAAACTCCGACTATTGGCTCATAGTCAGAGTTTTTTAGCCAATCAAAAAGCTAGAAATGCAATAGTCGGAGCTGAGGATTTACTAAATAAAAATAGGCAGATAAACCAGAACAAGAAATTCTCAAGTTTCTGAAATTGTAACCACATTTCTACCATTATAATGAAACAGTCTAATTTTCAAAAAAGAAATTGACTGCCACCTGACAGTTTCAAAGACAAACAAAGCTAGTCACCAGTGTGATATCAGGTAGACTTGAAACAAGTAATGGCTTTCATGTCCACAGGATTGTCCAGTGTCCACGAAGCATACTCTATCCACTTGCTGGCTTCCAAAGTATTACTTTTGAAAGAATGAAAATTTATTAAAAATATAATTCAATTCAAATTCAAGTATTCAAGGTACTATTTGTTATGTAAAAGATCTACTTAGTAGGTAAGGAAGGATTAATGCTTGAATCGGTATTGAATCAAAGGACATCTGTTGACTGGCCCACCCCCTACCCTCTTGAATATTCTTGGGTCTTTTATCCCCCCACCCTTCCAGATTTTCCAATTCCCTCCATGGTGGGTATGGATATTTTCTGGAACCACACAATACATAAAAAATAATTGGAACATTCAAATTGACACTTGCCTGTCACAGGTAGCCTGTGAATGCAGACGTATTTCTGGCTGGCACTTGGTTGCGCTGAAAATAATGTCTGCGAACACGAGTGAGAGATAGATTTCAGTGTCTTCAGCTGTTTAAATCCAATCACATTTCACCTTGTAATATCCACTGAAGTAACTTGCAGAAATTGTGCGTGAAGCTTGCACAAATGCCTGATAGCCTCGACAACCAACAGACGTGTGCATAAACAGTGACGTTTGAATTATGTGGTGCCAGAATTAACATTGTGCTTAAGAAGTAAAAGCTGGATCAAGCTGATGTAAGAAATTTTATTTGCAATAGTCACAATTAAAGAACAGGACTGACGTCACAATATAGAACATCATTAGCAAACATGTTCATGGAATATTTCACAATTTTTGTCTCCAGAGCCAATATCAAAAAGCCATATCCTACAAAAGAAATGAACCTACCCAAAGTAAAAACACATAGAAGTTACAGAGGTGTTAAACTCGGCAAAGTGGCATGCAGATAACATCGGAAACCATGCAAAGCTATGACATTCCAAGAATTTGCAATAGCACAGTCAAACAGCTCATCAACAATAACTACAACGACAATAACATCTTTTATTTAAGGACGTTCGCGCCCAAAAACTTCCCACACACAGAATTTTTTAAAACTTTGACTGACGGTAGAAAATGATAAGATTAGATAAAAACATAAAAAAAATTGGGGGTCACCGAACTCGTTTTCAAGATAAAGCGTAGCTCAGACCATAGCATTTCTACGATTCTCAGTCATTCGAGGTGATTCTGGCCGGATTCATTACTATCGGTATATATTTAAGTTGAAGAATCATCTCTAAGCTATGAGTGTTTAACACGGCTTATATAGGCCTAATTGATAGATCTTTGCTACATATGTCATTAAATCTGCTAGAATTTGCCTTAAAAAAGACAACTTCTAAGTCACGCACACCTGTCTCCATGTATCAATTTGACCCTTTTTTAATAGTATATGACAAATAATTACAACTTTCCCACACACAGATTTTTTTGGTTTTTTAGTATAATGTAGAGAGTTAAAAAAGGAAGTGATCTGCCGAAAAAAAAGTGGGGGTCACCGAGCTTCCAACAAAAATATTCGCACACCAAGTTAACGCAAAGGTCATCAGCTCTATATTTTGTTAAGTTTTCGACTCGGTGCGCGCGTTTGAAAATGACGTGGCACGCGCGTGACCAATGAATAGCGTGCGCACTAGAGATGCACAGTAGCAATGGGCGCGAACGTCCTTAAACATGGTTGGTTTTAAAGCTAATATAACTTGTGTGGCCGTGTAAAAATGGTTAATAGGATAATGTAAAATAAAAAAAAGATATGAATTAAATCAATAAAAGACAAAGTCACTGTCAATTTGTGGACCCATTTGTGGTGACTCTACACCACCCTAAGGTTCCAGTTTCTGAGGGCAGGAGACTTTTGCCTTTTAAGCATAATCTCTGGCACTGACGGCGGATGGTTCTAAAATATTCCAAACAATGGATCCTCTACCATTTATTTATTTTTTTACAGATCTATTTACAGAAAGGGCATGCCCGCAACTAGCAAAGGCTAATCTAGACGGGCCATGCCTTAATAAGCAAATTACAAAAGAAAAAAATATACAAACAAACATTAATTAATATAAAAAGAAGGAATACAGTATTAAGAAATAACAAGAAAAACCATTTCACTAACCTAACTTAAAATATTAAATGTACAGATACAGTTCATGTTAGTTGGAAGAAGACAATAAGGGAAAATATTACCAGGACTTTACATTTTTTATTATCTGAGATAAATCTATATAAGAGTCTTGTGAACCTAAAATGTTGAATAAAATTTGCTTAAGTTTCCTTTTAAATGCGTTTTTGGAAAGATCTCTTAATGCCTGAGGTATTTCATTCCAGACTTTAACTCCTATTCGAGAGAAGGAATTTGCTAAAACGGATAGCCTAGAAGGTTTGGTATAGAAGTTATTAGAGGTAGAAGAACGTGTATTGTAAGAATGAACATTAGATATATCTTGAAATAGATCTTGAATATTAGACGGAGCTGACGTATTTCGAATGTCAAACATCAAATTAGCTATAGATTCATAATAAAGAAATTTTATCGGTAAGACCTGAGCATCAAGAAATAGAGGAATTGCATGCTCACTATAATCAGCGAAAAAGATAAAGCGGAGAGCTTGTTTTTGCAATTTTAGAAGCTTGTCAAGGTAAGATTAACAAGCCTGGCCCCATATCGCCAGACCATATGTTAAATAAGGAGTTACAAAAACATGGTATATATTTAAAAGAGTATGTGTTGGCAGAAAGTGTCGTAATTTTGTGATTAATCCTACTGTTCTGCTTGCTTTGATGGCTATATAGTCAATATGGTGTTTCCAAGACAAATTTTTATCAATTAAGATCCCAAGATGTTTAACATAATCTTTATGCTCCAGAGCCACCTTCTTGTTCTGGTTGCTATCAAATATCACGATTCTAGGTTGATGAGCAAGTTTCCTTTGCGGAGGGCAGAATATGACAAAATTACTTTTTTTAGTATTCAAGGTCAATTTGTTCGCAGTTAACCAATCATATACATTGTTAAGGTCTTGATTTACACAGAGTTCCAACGATTTAAGATTTTTATCAGAATAAAGGATTTTGTATCATCGGCAAAAAGATAAAAACTGAACTTATCCTCTGTATGAT
>OZ026597.1:32647346-32652346 GCA_964020085.1 Micromussa lordhowensis
ATAAGTAAGTTTCAAAATGTTGTATGCTAACACGGACTTCATACGTAGACTCTTTCATTTGGATTAAATGTTCGAAGCAGGATGGAGTTGTGTTATTATAAATTTTATAGATTAAGATGGCTATTTTGGCTCTACTTAAAATACTTCCTAATAACATGGCATAAGGTGCACAGAAACATGTGTGAAGCAAAGAAGGTAGAGAGATGGAAAATCAAAAGAGAATGGCAAATTTCACAAACCACTACAACCTCGTTCCCAGGCTCTCTCTCCTCTGCCTCCCTTTGTCGTTGGGAGAAAGACCCTGGTTGCGGCTGGTCACGTGACCACCTGTGACACAGACTTTTTCACCAGGGTGGAGTCAACAAATAATTTTTGTCGATATCAACTGAAGCGAAAGAAAGGCGATCACTGGTCGCTATATTAAACTACACACTGGCAAATACCTTTGAAATTCTTCAGTCCTATTCTAAGCTTCATACAGGACAAACGAAATAAATTTGTATGTATCCAGCGTATTGAATTACCACTCTTTATTTCAATTCCAGCCGGTCGAATTAAGCGTAAACTGTTTCATAGCATGTTGCCGGAATTAACCTCATGGCACATTGTTCGCTATATAAAACGATGTTTTATTTAGTATTTTGCAAAACATAATTCTTGACTATGTCAAGGAATCGTGTTTAAGGTAATTCCTTAGTATTGCATTGCGCATCCCTACTGCGCACGATTTTCGCGTCATCAGCGCGCGCACATGAGCGCGTGCACACGCAAAACGTAAGAGATTTCCCTCAAACTAAGCTCGATAACGGAATAAACTCTCCTTTTCTCTTAAACGAGCACGGTGACCCCCGATTTTTTTTTCAGGTATTTGCTAAGAACCGTCTAATGAAGAACATATTTTAAGAGGAAAAAAAGTTTGATAGTAGAACATGATTTTTTTTGGAAAACAGTTCCCAAATGGGTGTATTTTGGCCAAGGCGAGGACTTCAAGTTAACCACGGAACTGTCCGAAAAAGTGCAATATTCCCGCAACCAGGCAATCAAAACCGGCTTAAATGAAGCAATATAGCTTATGTCAATAAATGAAGCTTCACTTTCAAGACAAAACTTTGTGCCTTTCAAGTAACCAAGATTTAATTCTGTATGAAGGTAATTCGAACTTTTAACGCGCAACCAGTAAAAATACCCCATTTTGAGAGCCTGCTGACGCGTAAACAGGCACGGTGACCCCATTTTTTTATTGCATTTTTGAAATGTTCATATCATGAATGTTCATTACGCCAAGTTTCAAAAAAAGTTTGATAGTAGATCAATTTCAAGGGAATTACCTTAAACATCTGCCTAAATATAAACTTACATAAACCTGATGCAGATGAAATATAAGCGCGGGCTTAAGTCAACAAAACTGCAAATCATTTTTCATTGCATTAAACCAAATGCAAGTCAGCTCGGCTAATCGGCCATGTGACAGAAGTACTTTTTAAATTCAAATTACCGCACAAAGAAGAAAATAAATTACCTCCGAACGCAAAGATTCAAGAGACTGATCCACTGGTCGGTCTCACTTCGATTCGGTACGTGACGTTTTACAAGTGAAAACCGTCGGAAATTTTGAGCTCCATTCGGCTGCCGAATTGCTTTGTGAACGAAAGTCTTCTATATTTTGGAGACGGCAGAAATAATGTAGCCTTCTTCATCGGCAAAATCCGACTTCGAACCCGATAGAGCGGGTAGCTTTTTTAGCGACTGCTCGAGGTTTTGAAACCCACAAAGTTTGCCACAACAACAATCAAAGTACTCTGCCACCCCTCCCACCCAACAGATTTTTTTACCACCCAGATTCTGGGTGGTCACGTGACCAGCCGCAACCAGGGTCTTTCTCCCAACGACAAAGGGAGGCAGAGGAGAGAGAGCCTGGGAACGAGGTTGAAACCACTATAGGAATTCTGCAGGTCTGTTTTATGTAACCCAAGTTTTCACTGTTGCAATTGATAAATGTTAACATTTGCCTCTGGTGTTTGTCCTGGCCCTTGAGAGCATGTTTTTTGACAAACCATCATTGGTCATCATTTGTGAAATCCTGTTTGATATCATTTGCACTTTTTGCTGCTGTGTTTGAAGCTCTGTTGCAACGCGGCGATTTGGAACAGCAAAAACTGGCTGCAAGATCACTCCTGTCATAAACAGACAGGTGGACTTCCGTTGAATGCGACATGCAGAGTACTTTTTCCAAACACCTTTGTCTTCTCTTCATTGGAAACTTTTCTTTTCATAGCAAACAAAGCTCGGAGGTTGAGATTTTGTTTGGTGTGGAAATGAAAATGTATTACACATTCTAAAAGATGCTCTGGTTCCCGCTGGTAGCGTTGGGCTTGTATGCAAGTCTCCTCTTCTATCAGGGAATTCTACTGGTTAACAACAAAACAAAAAAAAATTATGTCACTGAATTCAATCTCTCGCTCGGGTTCACAGATGTTTTTTTTAGCAAAACCAAGTAGCAGCTGGAAATACGTCAGCGTTTGCAGGCTAGTCACAGGTTGCTATGTCTTTCTAGACAGACTTGGATTTGTGAGAAAATGACGGTGTGGAACCAGAAAATCACAACTTTTAAAAACTCAAAAATTTTAAAACTCCTCTTCATTGATTCAAATTCAAGTCCAGGTGTAAATTCAAGTTGACCAGGAGGCACAATACAGCAGCTGCACCCACCGTGCAACCGGCAGTCAAAACCATTGTCTGACCCATACCATGTGATAAAAGTTCTCTTTTTTATACCGATACTTAACAAAACTTAGAATGCTGATTGGTTATTTCAATTAAAATTTCAGAGCCAAGGCCAGGGGGCGTGTTACTGACACATTCATTGCAAATTAGTGTAAATAGACTTCTTTGATTGAAACATGTTTTGCACCTAACTGCTGTGCCATAAAGTTGCGAATGCGCCGTTGTAATATAGAATGTCAAGAGTGCAGCACAATAGAAGGAAATGCCCCTTGCTTTTCTTTCCACCAGCTTCATGTGTGTCTTCGTCTTCACCACTTCTCTCTATCCAGGGCTCCAAGCTGGGACTGGTCACCATGGCGTATTTAAAACATAATGCTGACTAAAATCACTGCGAAGGTCGCCAATTTAGGGAGCTGGTTTTGATACTGAGGAGAGTTTAAGTTAGGCAATATACCTGATAAATTACTTCTACTCAGTTCCTTTCATAACTGAATCCACACACCTACATATACACAATAATACAACATGCAGCCAAGTACAACGTGCGACTGAAAGAGTCTTATTATGATAATGGACTGTGGCCACACTAAACCCTCTGGGCAAGTGAAAACGAAGATAGTGAGCATAATCTACAGTTAAACATATTTGTGATTGGTCCACAAGATAATTGAGAATTGATTTCTTCTTTAGTGCTTCTCCAAAGTACAGTTGCCTGTGGAAGTAGCAAGGCATGCCACACGGTCACTGTATTGCAACCTACAAAAGGTTAGTGGGTGAAAATGTTGTCCAATAGACACTATGATCTTTGAAGCACAGATCTTGCTAATGTATCAGTATACAAGCATGTCTGTTGTTGCCAACTTGTATAGAATTCAATATCATGTCAATTAGAATACACTAATGCGGTTGGTGATAAAGCAGTCAGAGCGATGATACAGTGGAACTTCAGTAATATGGACAGGAGCGATAGGCAAAAGTGGTTGTTTCATCTGTGTGTCTGTATCTTGTTAGGGCACAGATTAAACTTCAGACATGTTTAATCTATATCAGGACTAAAACAAGCAATTCAAATGTAACATGGTGTTTAATACCTTAACTCTCGGTTAGGTTCAAAGTGAAGAAACACTGAGTTTTGATCTAAATAGTCAAATATCTCGCTCCAATAGCAGCAAAATCATCAATATCATCTGTGACTTAGCCTGTCACGAATATAACGGTAACATTATAGTGTCAAAATGATTGTGAAAATGAAAATCTTCAATGCTCAGACAGCCAGAGTCCGTAGGCATAAGTACAAATAGAAATATTACTTGTTACTTCATGCTACTGAAACCAGGAAAGCAACGGCCTGATTGCCCAACTGGCTTGTATACAGATTTTTATATATAGCTGTAGGACTGTTTGAATTCTTTTTTTTTTTAAGCAGAAAACAGCTATTTTTACTTTACCTCCTGGTATATATTTTCTGCAGAGAACTGTCTAGAGGGGAGGAGACAACTGCCGGTAATCCTGGTTCTCATATACTGCCATCATACCTGCCACATCGCTACAGATGGTATTGGCCATAATTACCTTAATATTGATCCCCAGGTTTATCTTATCTACCTATATGTATGTGTGCTCTTCCAGCACACAGTACACTACTGTACTCTGCCATTGTCAGTTGTGATGATCAGGAATTGTAGGATAAATAGTATTGACCTAAAGGTCAAAATATGTATTGCCACATTAGTAACCTTGATTTTGCAAGGGTACAGTGGGGACCACAATCAATCAAACTTTATTATTAACAAAGGTGAAACTTATAGCTAATTATAAAAGCATTTACAGTTAAAAATTTAATTATACAAAAAGCTGAAATTAAAAATTAATTGAACTCCTAATTAGAAGCAAAAACTACATATATGTAAGATAAAGATTTTAAGAGCTGAGCTAATTGCTACAAGGTACAGGTAAGATCAGGGCCATAGCCAGTATGGGGAGGCAAACGGTCAGGAACTTGCCTCGGACATTTTTTTTTTGTGATCCTAGGGCTGTGTTTAAATGTAGTCATCATAAACACCCTACATGTAAATACCTTGGAAGAGAAATTTATCCATGGACATTGCCTTAAGGTGACTTCATTTAAAATGTTTAATTTAATACAGTTTCTACAGATTTAAGGTAGACCCTGCTGCATTCAATACAGGTTATTGCAAAGATCTTCAACAGGGATCTTTGCCTCTTTTACTATTAAGAATCCCTTAAAATTTTAGAGCATGTTTGGCATGAGCTTC
>OZ026597.1:32657346-32674846 GCA_964020085.1 Micromussa lordhowensis
ATGTTACTGCGGGCTCATGTGAACCTAAACCACGTGACCTGGGACGGTCTCTCTCTCTCGCTCTTCGCGTGGGTTCGCTTTGCGTTCAGAGCGGTTATCTTGTGAGTGCCCTGAGAGTTTCGTTTTTTCCTTCATAAGGTAAGTTACATATAAGCCATACCATTTAGATGTTTCCTCTTGAGTTCTTTTGCCTTTGTTGAGATAGACTTATGACCTTTCCTCGGTAAATGTGGAGGATTTTGTTGTCGTGAATATTTCATCCATTGGCATTGAACGTAAGCTCGAGATTAGGCGACAAAAATGTCGTTTTTGATCGTTCATTCGCCCATAATTGGGGCGTGAAGTCTTGCTTTAAGTTATCTTTCGTACTCCATGAAAGAAAGGTAGTGGAGTGGGTAAGTTTGAGATCGCTAACAAGGTTTTTGAGTAAACTTTTGACGACCACGTGTCGCGGAAACGAAGCTTTCACAATGAGCCGTTATTCATGCGGTGAACACAAAACCGCGTGCTTCTGAAGATTTTCTTGCAGCATATGAAGTTTTCGTAACGTTACCAGTATTTATACTTAAGAAAAATTCCCGTACTGAACTGACAGTTGTGTTGGCAGAAAACTCGATCATTGCGACTTCTGCCGTCTGTGGTCGAGAAGACTCGGAGGGAACAACTGTCATGACGTCGAATGGCGGCTATACAGCGTCTCCCGATGACGAAGGAATTGGATGACGCTTGGAAGCTTCAGTGGTCGAGGCCGGACCAGAGGCTGGGTAACTACTAACATAAATGACAGCTCGACAAGGCTGTAAAGCGCTGGAGTCCTCGAAAAAACATGTATGTTTGATGGTGTGGGCTTAATTGAAGTTGGATAGGGCAAGAAGAATTTTCTCACGAGGTTTCTGATCTATGAAGGTTTATCGGGGGATGCTTTACTTCGAATTTCCACCCTGTTACGAGGTACTCCGTTTTCAAGAAAGGTTTCCATCCTGACGCTTTCTGAAAGATGAGTAGACGCAGTAAATCACAAAAGGTCGTTCGATAGAACACACATTGCTAAACTTTTCCTAGTCTTTCAAGTTTCAAGACCAAGAACGGTCGATCTACAGAAGTTCGCGATGATTTCCTTTGAGATTTCATTTTCCTTCTGCAGTTTCCACTTGGTTTGTTTTCCATCAGTTTCATTCAAAGACGCAGAGAACCTTTCCTTCCAAGAGTGCAGTTTTCCAGGTCGCATCTTTCTTGGCCGTCTTTGATCAACATTTTGTTTGTCAGAGTATTTCTTCGTTTCATCCGATGCATGCTTTGGCGAAATTCTTCATTTTACATTTTTCCATACTTATTTCCAATAATAACTGCTGATACTTGTCTTGGTTGTTAGTCCTCAGTTAAGTGATACCAATATTTATTCAGTTATCAAAGGAAAAGTAGATTTTAGTTTGCGCTACAATTGTGTGCTGAGTTTGGTGACATGTTTCACACCATGGAATTGAGAATGAACAAAGTGAACATTTCTGAAACCAAAACTTGTGAATTTTTAAAACTACAAGCTGTGTAGCTACATACTACCGAAGCAGCTAGACTGTTTCTTGGGAGACACTCAAAACAGATGCTGTTAGCAACAAAGGAGAATGTTTTGGGTCACATGGCTTGAAGTTGTCAAATAAAAAGGTAAAGAAACACGTGTGAGCCCATTCGTTCACGCTGTGTAGCTCAATTGTTTGTGAATCGGTATCAATTGGCAACTTCCTTGAACTGCTCTCCAAAATACCCCGATGCTGGATTCCCCACCTTCAACAATAGTGGAATTGATTATGCCACCTTGTAGGTTGTCGTCCATGCTTCACCCGCGGATAAAAGATATTCCATTTAGCCCACCATTGCCATGTATTTCCTGACTTGCCTCAGGAATGTGATCAAATGTGCTTTCTTATTTGGCGTCAGTTATGGGCCACTAGGGCTTAATTCAAATGTGTTTTGAGACAGCGGCGACTGTTTCGCACATCTCTCCGGAAAAACAGTCTACCTGTGTGTTGGTAGTATGACAACAATGTGAGAAGAAATAAGCACAATTTTAAAAATTTTCACCACAGTGGAATTTGTCTGTAAATCACTCGTGATAGAATCAGTTTTGATTCTTTCTTATAACAGCTATGTAAGACAATTTTGTGAACTTACCTTTTTCAAAGTTTGCTTGTAAAGCTAGTTTAATTGTCAATGAATCACTTCAATCAGATCTCTTAAGGAAAAAGCTACACCTGTCATGTTAGCTTTTCAACTGCCTCTTATGTTGCAAACAGTTTCATAAAACTAGTGGTTTCCTACAGATTTCCTGCTGTATTTTGGATGTCCGTATTCCATAAATTGGATTAACAAAGACAAACAAAAGAAGTTAACATATAAATTGGGTTCGTCCAGTAGCATTATGTCACTATTAAAGCCATTACACCCAGCTTTGACGATGTCAAAGTTACATGAAGCTGTACAAATTTGAGAATAGATTTGAAGGTTTTTTTTACAATTAAACTGTTTTCGAGTTTCCTTTTGCCTATTAAATAAGGTAGAGTATGTAACAACTATTTTCTTGCAAAGTGAGCTAGTTTTTTTGTGCTTTGGAGTTCGACAAATGGCAGCTCAGAAAACACTTCCAATGGAGATTCAACTTAAAATGTTTTTGTTGGACTTCTTCCTAACCAATTCAAATTTCATTGTTAAAAGATGTCCAGTTTAACAGGGGTGGAATTCAACTATTTCAATAAAGTTTTGTCAAAGTTCTTGTGTGCATTTCTTTTGTATTTCTTTACTTTTGTGAAGTTTTTTATCTTTTCTTTTTAGTTTATCTTTTTGTACATTCTATTTTGTGTCATCATTTTTTTTAAATTTTGACAACAGACATTCTCTTTGTGCGCTTTAAAGAAGTAAAACAGAAATTTTCCAACTGCTTTTATTTCCATGCAATCTTACAGTTCAAACCAACTGCAAAGTGGGTAATAGACTTCATCAGTCTAATAAAATTTGGGGATGCGAGTTGCATTTTGTAAAGAGTTGCTGTGGGAGCACAGCCAGTCTAAGTGAATGTATGCCAATGATATTGACTTTCCTACAAAGTGAGCTAATATGGGACCATTGTTTCCTGAGAATAATCTGCGGTTGCAGTCAACAGTAGATCTAATAAACACTACAAGGTTTTGCCATTAATTTTGCAACTTAAAGTTGTGCATTTTCAACTGAGAAGGGTCTTGGAGTCCAAAGTTTGATTTCACAGGGCCTTTGAGGAGACAGAAGTTAATAAGTAGTTGAAAATTGCCTTTCTGAAAAAAAAAGTCAAGGCAGCATCACTTAAATAGCATTTTTGTCATTTTACTCTTGCAAGTTCTTGTGATGAAATGTGCTGTGTCCACCAATTGACCTTTCCTGTTTGCCTTTGTAGGATTGACCTAAAATGGCCGCTGAAAACTGGGCAGATAATCCTGATCTCAAGAAGTTGTACATTTCTAAACTGAAGCCTGAAACAACACACAATCGTTTGGTGGAATACTTTGGACAACATGGAGAGGTTACTGAATGTAAAATTGTAAACGACAGTCAAGGTAATCCAAGGGGCTTTGGCTTTTTGACGATGTCTGACCAAGCAGCTGTTGATGCCGTCTTAGATAACAAACCACATAACATTGATGGCCAGACGGTGTTCTTGAGGAGAGCAATCCCTAAAGATGATCCAAATCCCCTAGCCCAAGCCTTCACCAAGAAGCTTTTCATTGGAGGGTTGACTGAGGAAGCCACTGAACAAGACATAACCAGTGTCCTCTCTATCTTCACTTCCCATCAGCCAGAACAAATTAAACTTATGCGGGATAGAAACACCAACAAATTCAAAGGCTATGCATTTGTAATATTTGAAAGTGAAGATGTTGTGGACAAGCTTTTTATCATCAGGAACGCCACAATCAAAGCAAAGCGTGTTGAACTGAAGAAAGCAGAGGAGCTTGGTGCACCTGGTGCCGCTAGTCGTGGAGGGCCTCGTGGAGGAGGTGCCAGAGGTAGAGGCGCTGGTGGCCGTGGCGGCGGCAGTGAATTCAGAAGAGGTGGACGTGGGGGCAGTTATGGTGGAAACCAAGGTGGTTACCCTCAATCTTATGATTACAGTTATGCCAGTTATGGTGGGGAGTATGATGGTTATGGTGGTAGTAGTGGATATGATTACAATGGCTATGGCAGTTATGGTGGTGGGGGTTACGGCGGTGGTAGTTACGGCAGTGGTAGTTATGCCAGTAGTGGATATGGTGGTGGTTATGATATGGGGAATTACAGGTCTGAGGCTTCTGGCTATGGACCAAACAGGCGTGGACGTGGGCGTGGAGCTGGTGGCGGCGGCGGTGGTGGTGGTGGTGGTGGATATCATCCTTACTGAAGAGAGTTTTTAAACACTGATTCATGCGACATATTTTGTTACTGGACTTGTAGTTCAATGAAGGTGTGTTTTAGTGGCTGGACAGTGACTTGAAATGTAATAATCATCTTGCTGTGCTGGATTAGATTGGACTTGTACATGTGTTATTTTTTTATTGGCAAGATACTTAGCAGTTTAAATGAACTTAATTCTATGACTTAATGCCCAGGTCAGGGACAAGGCAAACTTTTTGTAGGCTTTTTGGTTTACTGATTGATATTCTGCAGTTTGGTTTGGTCAAAAATCAATTGTTTTGGTTGTCTAATGAGTTTTCTAATTCCTAGAGTAGACAACTTTGACAGATCTTTCATATCAAGATTTTAGTGATCTTTGTAGTGAAGTGCATTATGCATATTAATCTGGAGAAAAAGAGATTGTATTTGCGTAGGAAACATTTTAATTTCACACTGTAATTGAATATTGTCAGCATGAAGTTGGGACAAACATTTCTGTCATGTATACATGTGTAACTCTTTTTGTGATATTGATGATGCGTTGTCTCCTTTGAAGTTGTATTTATTGCATTTTTAACCTTTGTACAAAATAAATGCTATTAACCTTTGATGATTTTCAATTTTCTTCCACTGCTAGTTTATTAGATTGTTGAATTCAAAGGGAAGTCCATTTGCCATTTTCTCCAGTAATCATCATCACTCGGTCAAAATTTGGATGCTTCACAAGGGAGTGGAGCAGTAACAGTCTGACTATAGGTTATACCTTTATAAAAAACATATTGAAGAAGGGCTAAGCTTGGAACATCTAGTTTTCAAGTTTTTGACACTTAAAGTGCTTTTTCAGCCTGATTTTACTATTCCATCATTAAGTTATGCATCATTCAAGTTTTATTGGTCATTTCTACCAACTGTAGGGTTGCAACATTCGGGGAAAATTAAAATTAATGTTGGCAGGCTGCCATCAATGAGCCTGCAGTTGTCAGTGCAGTCTGCTTTGACATTGAGACTTCATATTTGGCATTGCTATTAATAGAAGGCTGCAAGTTTGATCACAGCAGTATCAATCCCTCCCTCCCAGTTAAGGTGGCTCGAAACAGTTTCTAGCACTTTCCAAGACGTAGACTTGGATGGGTCATTATAATCACTCCATATCCATTGATGCTAAAATCGTAGTATCAAAAACTGCCCGATCATTGGTGAACATGTTGCTGTCAAATTTCTGGCACAATAGGTTACCATAGCAACAATATCTGCTAAAAAGACCCCTAATTTTAGCTTTGAGCACTAATGACTAAAAAACAAGCTCAGTGACCCCTATTTTTTATCATCGAATTATGACAAGCCTGATAAGACCAACATTTTGCAAAGTTAAAAAATTCTGTGGAGTGGATTCAGAGCCACCTAAAATTTAGGGTGGCTCTGAGCCCACTCCACAGAATTTTTCTAAACTTTGCAAAATGTTGCATCTTATCAGGCTTGTATAAGCGCTCAAAGCTAAAATTAAGGGTCTTTCTAGCAGATCATACTGTTGCTATGGTAACCTTTACGTAAAATAGATGATTGCAACTAGTTTACCAATGGTTGGGAATTTGCATAATACCACTAATTATAGCTTAGAAAAATACTGGAAACTATTGCCAGTTAAATTATGTTCGTTGTCGCTTATTGTACTTAGTTTAAATAAACTAAGGCCAGGGAATTGCTCCCTGCAGGTACCCCTTCAGCCCTGTCTGGGAGGGAGCATATAGATTTTGCTTGATTGGCTTGGCCCAGAATACTCCAAAACAGGTAGACCGCAATTTTAAAGACAAGTGTGATGTTGACTATGGTGCCAAACATCAACAATTTCAGTTGCATGGCTTTGTTTGTCAATCCAAAAGGAGAATGCACGTGGTCACATCCCTTTCTCCTTGCTAACGTCGCTGTTCAGTTTGTTGTTTGCACATCAGAGTCAACTATTTAATGGGAGCCCACAATACTACAACTGAATGTTTTCTGCAACATTCCGCAATATGACAGGTGTGAAGTTATCTTCACGGAACAGGCTATAGATTTCTTGCAAATTAGGGTTCACCCTTTGCTATTTAAAGAATACGCCATTGTTCAATCACGCACTGGAATGTGACCACACGCCTTCACCTTTTTGGTTTGACAATCAAGACCATGTGACCAAAATCGTTGACGTTCGGCACCAAACTTAACCGCCATGCTTGTTGTTGAATTAGCGGTCTACCTGTTTCGGTAGTACCAGTCTTCATGTCCACCTTGCGGTATGGGCATGAGGCACCCCCTTGGCATGGGTCATGTTCCCCTGGGTCCCTCCTCCCATCCGGTCAGTGGGTCCTATCCCGTCGAACCTTTGCCCAATTTTGCCCACAAATGAGTTTGCTGTCAAGTTTTCTTGTGTGCCAGAACATTAAGCTTGAGTTAGTTAACAAAAAAATGTTTGAAAACATACAAATTCTTCCCATATCTTGCCAGTTGCTATGAGCTGATACCACTCTCTAATGCTACAAGTGGTTGTGATTTCCAATGTTTCAATGTCGGAGTTACTAGAGGAGTTGTATATGCCTGCAAGCTAACATACAATGAATCACAAACTTCTTTGGGTCAGTTGAGTGGTGGGAAACAACATTTTGAGGTGGCTCAAAACAGTTTCCAGTACTTTCCAAGACTTAGACTCATTATAACCACTCTTTATCAATTGATGCTACAATCGTGCAATCAAAAAACTGCCCAATCATTGGTGAACAGGTTATCTTTTTCGTGACTAAATTATAGGTTACCATAGCAACAGTATGATCTGCTAAATACACCCTTTATTATAACTCAAAGGGCTTATATTTTTTTATATTATAAAATTTTGATAAGCAGGATAAGATGGAACTCTTGGCAAAGTCTGTACATGGGGTTCAGAGCCACCCTAAAGTTTAAGAAAATTTAAGGTGGCTCTGAACCGTGCAACTTTTGAATTATTCACCCTCAAAGCTATAGTTAAGAGTGTTTATTTTATAGCAGGTCATACTGTTGCTATGGTAACCATTGATGTCACAAAAATGATAACAATGCATTTATCAATAATTGGGCAGGTTTTTGATACCATGGTTGTAGCATCAACTGATAAAGAGTGGCTATAATGACCCATCAAACTGCTTTGAGCCACCTTAATGGAGATGGCCTTCATAAATCCAATAAAATTAATGACAAATTTTAAACAATGCTTTTTATTGTACAGTTTACGTTCTAGCTAAAATACAGTAAGTTTTCTGTGATTCTTTTTATGATGTAGTTTCAGTTGAATGTCTTTCTCTCTTTCGTGTAACCGTGATAAATGTGCCTTGATGGCTATAACGTTCTGTTTAAAATGTGAGGCTGCTTTGGCATCCCTAGAGAGAAAAATATAAATGCAATCAATTTTATTCTAAGTTATTATGTCATTAAAACCAACACAGGGTTGTCCAGATCAGAATATTAACAAGTAAAATCACCATAATATGAGGACTGATGTACTCTCAGTTTTAGGAACATTACTAACTTTTCTTCATGTCTGCCGAGAGCCATTTCCTCTTTCTTTAGCTGCTTCTTGACAGCTGATATTTCCTCCTGTGTCTTGAACAGCTGAGGAGGGTAAAACATTACTTGCACATTTAATTGCGTCCATCATTTGTCTTAAAGAAGCTCAGTCACAGTATTTTGAGTTATTTTGTCGACATACGAGAAACCTAGAGTAGTAGTTCAGGAAGATTTAAAAACACCAAAGAGATAAACCATGAAAGCACAAGGATGGTTAAGGATGGGGAAGATTAAAAAAAATTAGGCTCAATTTTTCAATAAATAGATGCACAAACCGTGACATAGCTCCTTTAACCCGACTCAACATTGAACCTTTAATATATATCAATTCATTTTAAGGTCAGTTCAGAGTTGCGAAAAAAATGTAGTGCTGATCAGTATAATGCAATACCTGCAAGATCCCAAAAGATCCTTTAGGTGACTCCCTAGAGTTATTACAAAACACCCTCCCTAAAAAGCGCGAGTTAGAAAAGGCAACATAGTTAATTTCTCTTAAGGTTTTCCCCTTGGAGGTTTACCAGTATGGGTACTGTTAAAATAAGGCTTATGTTTTGGTTGTCAATTTTTCAGATTAAGACCATTACCATGGTAACATCTCATCTAATGACAGGCAGATATATTCCTCATTTTGACCTAAACTCCTAAATATTTATACTTTCCTTCTGTGAAATTTTTTCAAACTTTGCCATATCATGAAAATGATATCGCCTGACATTTTGAACTGGTAAAAAGTCAAGGTTGTTCAGACGGTTTTTCCAATATTCTGTAATTTGTCATTATTCTAAATATATGAGATTAGCTCAGACATATTTTAACAAAAATAGGGTATTTTATAGGAATTGTATGTGGTTACAACGGAGCCAAATTTAAAAAAATTCACTGCAGGAAACGTGAGAAAATTAGCATTTATTTTTTCACGTGACAAAAATCAGAAAAAAACACATGGTATCTCGCGTGGGTATTCATTTAGGCGCGCCCTCAGGTGACGCCATGTATCGCATGCGAGAAAGCAAGAGTAAATCAGAGCTCTTTTACCGGTTTTTTATAGAGCTTTTTTGTCATATTTTGTCATAAACACATGTTTGAATGGAGTTTGAAACTATTGAGCTACGTATACCAAAGTGATTTAACGCTTTTCAAGTGCTGAAGTGATTTCGTTTCTTCTTAGGGTTACTTGCGTCATTTTTTAACGCGCGATTATTACTGACGTTTGGCAGGCAATAGTAGCGTGCGCTAATGAGTCTAAGAAAAACTCTAGGGAGCCACCTTAAGGTAATTTACCAAGGATACTCCTGACCCTAGTGGGGGCGCGGTGGCCTCAAGGTGGTGACTCCGGAGCGAGCGCTCCAGGTTCGAACCCTGGCCGGGGACATTGTGTTGTGTTCTTGGGCTAGACACTTCACTCTCACAGTGCCTCTCTCCACCCAGGTGTATAAATGGGTACCGGTGAATTGATGCTGGGGGTAACCCTGCAATGGACTAGCATCCCATCCAGGGGGAGTAGAAATACTCCTAGTTGCTTCATGCTACTGAAACCGGGATAAGCTCCGGCCTGATGAGCCACTAGGCTTGTATGCAGACTTTACCTTACACCTGACCCTTCATCAACTTCTGGGCCGGGTTGTTCGAAGCTTGATTAAGCTAACCCAGAATTAGTGATAATTCTGATTTCAGCTTTGTAACTTTTCAGTAAGGTTTTCTGTTTATATTGTTTGTCCTTCAGTCTTAAGTTTGAATAATCTCAAACTTCACAAAACATAGGCAGCAAAAAAAGAAATAAACAGGAAAAATTAATACTTCAGTTAACTTTTAATCCTGGATTAGCGTCAACAGGCTTTCAAACAACCTGACCCTGAATCATAGCTATTGACTGGCCACTGTCATATCACTCATCAAATACAGTCTGGGCCACATTGTTTGAAAGCTAGTTAACACTAACCCACTAGATTTAAAAGTTGTTTCAAAGTAATCATTTTTCAGATTCTTTAAACTCTCAACTAAAGGACAAACAATGTAAACAAGAAATCTCACCAAAAAGTTTCAACTTCAACATTGTAACTGAATAGAATTAATATTGGCTCAATAATATGCTTGCTATGTTCACCTAAAGCCGCTATGTACCTGTAAATTCCAGTTTATATTTTTATCATCCCCTTTCTTTTTCCTTCCAGTTTCTTTCACTTGAAAGTCAGTTGCACTTGTTCCAGGAAGAGGTACTCTTATGTCATGGATATTTCCTGAAAATAGAAAAGAACTGCATGTCTTGTTTCAAGGAATATTCATACTTCTCATTGAAGGTGAAAACCATTACACCCTCCAAAACTCCTCTGGAAATCCCAGTTTATCTTCATCTTTTCCTTTAAACCCACCCCCTGGAAATTTCCAGATGCCTTCCATAAGGGAACTGCATATTCCAGATTTCTAACACCAGTTACCTTTTAGTAATGTTCTCTACTGGATACGTCATTTAACCAAGAGAATCAAGCAAGACCTAAAAATCAGTCATTTTGCTATTATATGTTATAATTATGTACATAATAACACTAAAAGTTTCTCATAGATGGCATTAAAGTTAATTTTACTGGTATACTAAATGTGGCTGAACCAGCTAAAGTAATTGCGTCAAGATTAAATGAATTACAGTACTTTTGATCTCACCTCTCTTGCCACCAAGTTTTGTGTTAATAAAATCAAAAATGTTGCCACTTGAGTCCTGAAACATGTGCAACAACAATTCTGTCAGCACCTAAGCATGAATTAAAATGTTGTTTAATTATGCAACTATATATGCTGGTAACTATGATAATTAATGTTTCAGGAAAATGTTCAATGTATGTTTTATAATAATGCCACATGAATTGACATTGTGTTGTTCACAAGAAACTATGATTGTGTGGTTTCTACATACTTCTGTTGGCAATTTGATATTGTCCACTTTAGATGATGTTTGTCTTTGTCTTTTCTTTCTTCCTGGCTTAGGTAGTTTATTGTTCTCTCGAAGTTCTGCAATCTTATCAAGGGATTTTCCTGTAAAAATCATTGTAGAAAAAATAAAAGTCCTGATTAATGTAGACTTAATTGCAGACTTTCATTCTAACTCATCTAATTTTATAACTAAAGGTACTGACTCGGGGCTTGAAAAAAACTTGAATTCCAGCTTGCGCTTGGGACAAGTAGGCCTTGAATTTTGCTTGTCCTCTACAAGTCTTAGTTTGCTCTTTTAATGACTCAGTTGGCAGGCGACTTGCCTGATCCTTTGCCCATTGGGCAAGTGAGAATGAAAAGTTACTTGTCCAGAAGGAGAATCTACTTGTCCTGGACTGGACGACCGGACGACACTTTTTTCGAGCCCTGCTGACTGGTGTGATCTTTTAGGCCACAAATATTCAAGATCAATTAACACTCAATTTTTTTTTACCTTGAGGTAAAACAACTGCTTCTACTGGTTCTACTATGCCACTTCCATCCTTTCCCAGGCCTTTACTGTCAAAACAACACCAGTGAGTCCACATGTCTGAGTTTCTCTCAGATAATTATAACAAGGTTACATACACAACATTCAAAACTTGCTATGTCTAAGATCTAATTAAAGGTACCACAAAACTCCTTTAATAAACACTTGATTTACATGTTTGCAAAAAGGGCGTTTTTTGTTTTGAAAGATTATCATTTGTCCTTTGTGTGCCATGTCATAAAACTAGAATTTCCAGACAGGTGGTGGATCCCCGGGTGATTCTCGGTAAATATCTGGGCATGGATGTGCCGCTGGGACAACTGAACCCTTACTAGACCATGATCAGCTTGATTTTGCAACCCTCTTGTAGACTATGCACCAAAAGCACCTACCCTATCTCAGACTAGCTATTTTCCATACAGAAGCTTTGAGTTTCAATTTCTATTATAGAACGCCAGGTGATTAACCCTGTTCTATACTTATTTATACACTGGCCATTTTTCTGGTACATTATTCCCCATTCTAGACCAAAACTGTCTCATCACCTGACCCTATCCTAGACTAAACTGCTTGAAAACCATACCCTTCTCAGCAGCATATACCCATATAGCTTATATATGGGAGGACCACTCCCGGGGTGGATCCAGCAATGGATGTTTTCTGGCACAACACGATTTTATGGTATCTGACTGTCAATTTATATACCTACCCAAATATATAGCCCATCTTGGCCATAAGCTTTGACCCAATCCCCTGAACAGAACAAAAAAAAACAAAATTACACACTGCTACAAATAATGAAAAGTCTAGAAATCCTTGGACAGGTTTATCATCAAATACTTCTGAATCAGTTATCTTTGGAAATCTTTGTAAGCCTTGGGTCGACTTTGGAATTCACCAGAAGACATTAGCTCAACTTGAGAAGTTAATCTTCGGAAGACTTCAAGTCAACTTGGAATGTTTGAAAGCCTTCTTTAGAAGTCTTTGGGTCGACTTCAAAATGTTCTGAAGATGTATTAACTTCAAACATATTGAAACAACTTTGAAGAAACCTCAACAGACAACAGCAACATTTCTTTATTAGAGTTAACATGTCTAGGAGAAATAGCTGAGGGTGAAATCCTCTACTAATTGGGGACCCCTAAAAGTAACTAGCGTAAAGTATTTTTCTGATCATTTTAACTTATTTTTTATTTGTTATTGTTTATTTATTTAATTGTTCAAGAGCCTGTAGTGATGTCAGTCTTATACTCTAGGTAACTATCAATCTATCTTCCACAGTTATCACATGCAAAGAACCTAGTTCCTCACTTGGAGGGAGTTGGGGTCTATAAAATTGCTGTCTTACTTTTATCAATCTATCTTCCACAGTTATCACATGCAAAGAACCTAGTTCCTCACTTGGAGGGAGTTGGGGTCTATAAAATTGCTGTCTTACTTTTGTGTGTTGTTCCCATTCTCCGAGACACACAGGACCACCTGATGGTTTCCATGACAACCTCACTACTGCTACCTCCTCTTCATCAATGTCTTCAGTGAGCCTACTTTCTTCACCATCACTGGAACTTGAAAGATCATCATCTGATACATTCTCTGAGTCTCTTTGATCTGCAAAGGAATTTGTTTTCACTCAGAATAAAGAAAGACATTCAAAACTCATAGCAGCCAGTAGTTAAAATAACTAAATAAACCATTTTGTTTATTTCTAAATCCCAAACATATGTAATTTAAAATAATGATTTGATTTAATGCCCTCCTCCCAATATCACAAGGCTGTCAATAACAGCCATAACCCATACCACAGGTCGTGGCTGAGCATGCTTGATGGGCCTTGATGCTGTGAGTGAACTATAGTTCAATTCACCCATAAGGTTGCAAGTTTGTTGCAAGTAAAGATCTAGGCTACAGGTGAATCCAAACTTATTGACAGCCCTGCTTCCAATATTATAAATTATTATTCAACAAATTGTAACACTATCCAAATATGGTCATGATGCTCTCGATATCTGTCATCCGTAGGTAACAGATATCCGGCGGTATACGTAGCTTTGTACGTGGGAAGAAAAAGTGAAGTGAGAAAATGTTGACAGAGAGACTTAAAAGTGTTAGGCTGTTTTGTTATCAATTTGTTGAATTAACATTATTATCCTGCTCAATCTCGCAGAATATCATCTGATTTTAGCCTATGAGGCCGTAGGCCTCGTTGGCTAAGTATCAGACGATATTCCGCGCGATTTCGCAGGATAATTGTTGAATATATAATTTATTAACGACAAAATACAAATATCAGGATTCCAAAGCAAATTTGAAATGCCAAATACTCTAACCTGATTGCTACACTTAAAGGACACACTTGAATATTTATAAAATAAATTAATATTATTTATTTTGGTCTAAGAGCCAGGTTAGAAATACTACCCATTGGATGGGCCATTTTGAAGTACACTGTGTTTTAGCATTGTAAGCGGATTTTAAAGGTCTAAAGTCTCCAAAAGCAGTCACTGAAAGAAGGCAAGATCAATTATTCGCCAAATATAGAGCTTACCACAAAACAATGAATCAGAATTGATTTAAATGTTAGACTGTCTTGGTTATGGCCCCCTGACTGTATAATGCCAGGGGTCGAAATGTTCCAGACTGTTTACCTGTCTAGTGACAGGCAGAATGTATTTTTACCTGTCTCCACCAACATCCAACTTGAACAATATTATTTTAATATTATTTTATTTTCACTTTTTGAAACTCAACTGGGGTTGTACAATCATTAATAATAAACTGATAGAAAGCAATGACTTACAGGTAAGAAAACGATCCATATTGCGAATTCGCACTTGATCGGCAAAGAAATGCGAGAGAAGACACACTTGCCGTCTTTATCATGCGCACTACAAAGATTGCATCATCTTGCTTTTATTGAGTAAAGTCTGGTAAATACTGTGCGATAGCTGTATGAGTGAGAACGATTTCGAGTGGAAAAATGGATGAAAATATTATTCAAATCAATAAATTCTGTATTACTAAGGTTTTCTTACCTGTCACCACCGACAGGCATCAATATTTTTTACCTGTCACTTCCTGAAATTACCTGAAATCGACAGGTAGACAGGCAACATTTTGACCCCTGATACTGCTGAGTATTGTGATATATAGTAAGTTCATATTGTTTGACATTCTTTTCAAGCTCACCTAAAGGAAAAACCCCATCTATGTGAAGCGTAGCATCAGAGTTGTATGTATCATAATGAACAACAAAAGTGTGAGCATCATGGTCTATAGACCTGGAAAACAATATTTTTAACATACATAATTTATTAAATAAACACTAAATGGTTATCAAGTTATACATATATGTGGGACATTCATTGATAGATCGAGTTGCTTTTAGTGGGATGTAAGTTGACACATTGTTAGAATGAGAGAAGACACAGCTGCATTCTGATCATCACAGCATTTCAACTCCTAAGAACAGTTTGACCAGATATTGTTTAACACTGTAGGCATGTTTAATAATTAAATGAATGAAAAATATTTTTTATGGCATGTTGAAGATGGTTTCACTTTTGACTTCATATAAATACTCACTGAATAGTAGCCCTGTACCAGACTCCATCGTCATATCTTGCCAAGCATGACTGACCACACTGCATTTGGCTGTAAGATAACACATTAAAAATGTCAGACCAGGAAAAATATCATTCTATGAACTGTTACTGATGGTTGGTAGAAACGTGTAAAAGAGGTAATAATGACTACAATCAATCACTAATTATTTCTTATTAGAGTAAATTATTTTCCACTTTCGCATGTAAGAACTGTATGTCTGTTTTTTTTTTTCTCTAATTTCCATGTTAACGATATTTTGCGGCCACTTTGTGCCAATTACCAAATTAACTAATGCTGAACTAAACATAGCACATGGTAAGGTTGATGTACATTGTATATTATTACATTTCACTAGTCCATTTATAGCCCCACAGTTTTTTTTTTTATAAATTAATTGATATAATTGAAACTTATCTGCACAACAATGGCTACCTGAAGTCTGGCTCTTTGAATGGCATCAAATCTTTCACACTTAATAAATAACCATGAGAATACCTGGAAATACATCAAGTCAAATGAAATTCTTTTCTAGCTAATAACTCATTTAAATCTTAGAAAAAAAGTGCTTACAAAACTATGAAACTTAATGACAGTTCTATCTTTAATGACTGTATCCTTGCTCAGATCCTCAGTGATCCTCCTACAGATGTTTAAGACCTCTTTTAAAATCAACTGTTTGAAATATTTAAACCCGGTATAATGTATTAAGCATACCAGCCTAATGATTTCTAATCCCGTCTACTTTCCATATGAGGATAAGATCATGTCAAGTATTTTCTCTTCGATTAAAAGGAAATTTGAAATGAACAAACCTGCAAGTTTCATCGTCAAATCTGCATTTGCTATCCAGGAAATAAGGGCAGGGTACCATTGATTTGTGAGTAGGGTTCATAAATAACACCCTTACCTGTCGACATGGTAGTAAAAAAAAATAAATTTGCAAGTTAATGAAAAATGTGTTTTAGATAACGGAATTTCATTGTACAAAATTAATTACCAATTTGTACAGCATTTGTAAGGAGAGTTGCACTTCAGGTCAGTAGTGAACTATTTTTCTTATTTGCCTAGTAATGGATTGACTGAGACAGTTAAAAATAAACACCTATTGGGCATATAACCAAAAAGGCAAATATGATTTTTGTCTGATTTAATCTGGAGTAACTAATTTTTGGTCACTAATAAAGAATGGAAGAGTTTTTTAGTTTTCTTTATCCTTTGTATATTTTAAGGTGGCAAGCTACCCTAAAATGGACCAAAAAGTTTGTTTAAATATGATGAAGAATGATCAATTGTGTGCAATTGCACTCATAAAGAGAAGCTTTTGCTCAAAATGGTTGCTATGGCAACCAGCCACAGCCTTTTGAGGTAGTGTTTTAAAGCATCGATGCCAACAGTTCCTGTTGTTTTACAAAACAAGATTTGACTGTCAAACAAGCATATCATGTAACTTTCTGTTTTGTTTTATGCAATAAACCTAAGTTTTGACAGTTAACTCTTGTTTGCAGTGTTTTCTACAGGCTTAACTTAAACCTTATTTTATACCACACCCAGTGGGCAAATCAACTTATAACAACACTATTGGTCTATGTTTAGCCCAAGTTTCAGGGGTTCTACTTATTAAATACCTTGCAAAGTAGAAATGTTGGCATGAAAAAGTAGACATTTGAGAAAAATGCACAATAAGTTTCTTACATAAATGATTAAGCATTTAACAAGCCACAAATAGTGGGGGATGCAGATTGGATCTGGGGGAGGGGGTACAATGGTTGTTCTATTTTGTACAAAGTTACCGCTATTGCAGAAAATATCCTTTTCATAAGGGAAATGAATGAGCCTGTGATGGTACTTTGAGGCAAAACTTTTCACAAGTAATTATACCAATCGAGTTGTGCATGTCTTTAAAGCTTTTGTTCATATGTAATGAAACTAATCTATATTTTTGGTCACGTTCTTATAGTGAACAGCGACTGCTATGGCTGTTGCTATGTAAAATAACTTACACCACTGTGTACTTACATTAAATTTCACACTCACCTAGAGGAAAATTTGGCAAGATCATTTCAAAATGTTTTTTGACAAATGTTCAAGGGTTTTAAATCTTGTATTTTCATAAATATTGCCATATTTTAGGATAAAAGATTGAGTTGATATTTGAGTAATAATTATCAAGAAGTGTCAAACTTATTTTAAGATTGGCTACCACCTTAATCAAAATTTTTTATAAAAAATCAACATTAATTTTGAACAATCAAAACCGAATTTTGCGCAACAAGAATAAATAGCCTTGATCCACTCTTCTGCTCCTTTTGAAATATATCTGAAGTACAGGTGTAGGTACTAGATACCTTAGTTTCTTCCTTGCCATCAGGTAACTCAACTGTTTCTGCATCAAACACCATGGCATTGTGGTGTTCTGTTACTCCCCATTCCTTTTGGGAAAACATTTCAATCCTGATTATCATTATATATAGTGTC
>OZ026597.1:32679846-32683988 GCA_964020085.1 Micromussa lordhowensis
AAATTTTTGATATTTTTCAAAAAGTGTACACGTTTGAATCTTTAAGGTTTTGTGGGATAGACTTCCAAAGATCATTCGCTTTAAATGAAATCATTTGTTTGCCAGTGTTCGTCCTGAAATGTGGCTTGTATAGGTTTTTTTGAGTTGCATAACTAGTATTGTAGCTATGTACTTCGCTAGCATACTGGAAGGTGTTGCGAAATACATCAGGTAGTAGACCTTTGTGCCAGAGGTGGGCAAATTTTAAGACGTGTAGAGAGTAAATGTTATATACGATGAGCATGTCTAGCAAGTTCAGCAATGGGAGAGCACTCTCAGTATCTTTACCACGTATATTTGCGAAGAATATTAGTCGAGCAACATGATTTTGCTTAACCTGGACTTTCTGTAAGGAAGAGACATAGGTGCTGCCCCATGCCAAAATTGCATATGCTATATAAGGATAAATGAGGTTATAGTAGATTTGCTTAAGTTGCTTTATAACACAGTTGCTTTATCAACTCAGTTGCTAAAACCAAATTATCTTGTAATATTCCCCAGCGACGCAGCACCACAGTTTCTTTAGAAACTTACCCCCTTTATTCAAAAAAAAAAATTCGCCTACGAAAGTTATAAAAACGGTAAGAAAAGAGGCCAAGTGTCTCAGACAACATCTTTTTGGACGGAGAAACTACAAAACGGTCGTGAAAAATCAAGGTTTTGTCTCTGTTTGTTCTGCCGTTTCACTGGACAAACGTGGTCAGACCAATCGAAAAACATGTCAATCGTTCTTTTTACAATAACTGCAGAAATTCTCGCGCCCTCATTGGCTATTTTTTATCGTCAATATGCGGACAGACACATGAATTTGAAATTCGTGCGACGCGTCAGCGAGCGAGAACGGGCAATTCGACCATTTGTTATCGTAAAAAACAAATTGATGTCAGTTTTTAATGAGTCTGTCCTGTTATTGACAATGAATTTCGTCATCACCGATTGTGAAAGTAGTCTGCGGATCCACTCGGCTATCGGCTCGTGGACCACAGCTACTTTGACAATGTGATGACGAAATTTATGATCAATAACTGACGTCAATTTGTTAAATTTTATACATTTTGATGTTTTTTTATTCGCAATGTAATATCTTGAGACACATAATTTTCTCTCATCATATGAGTATATTGCGGCCGGAAGTCAGTGGGCAGTGTGTCGCAGTAAGGTACAACATTGAAGTTTCCGACATTCTAATGAGTTTAAACTTAACGGACTCCTACCTAAACTGAATTTTTCCATTTATATTTAAAACTAGAAAAATTATGAAGGGATAGTGATTAGATACCAAAAGATTCAAGCTGTGCGGCTCTTAGCTAAAAGTGCTTTCATCACCGTTTCAGTTAGTTACTGTGCAGATGGACTCGAACGCAGTTTGCCTATATTTCATTCCACTAAAAAGCTAAGAGTAATCACGTCATTTAATACTGAAGGAAGTGTTTTTCAATGTCTTGGTGTTTGTATTATGTAGGTAGCTTAAGTAAAATCGGAGTAATTCCCAGCCAAGCAGTTCTGAAGGAACAGTCGCACTTCTGAGTGAGTTGAAGAAAGTTGAATGTTACATCACATCATGACGCCAGAAAAGACAATATATAAAACAAGACAGACTTGTTTGCGTTAGCAACTCAGTGCAATGTTCACAACAACAGGATGATTTTAATACCTCACTGATCGCCGGACAATATTAAAAGCCATTAGCAACATTAGCACAAATTGGGTGCTATGCGACAGCCGGGTGATTCAAAACCTTCCACAGCTTATCCACAAAATGACGCCAAGACCTTGTGCGATAAAATCAAATCATAAAACGTAATTATAGCTATCTTACTTCTCAGTATCACATATTCAAAACTCAGTTGACACTGATTGACCACAATTATTTTCCTCAAAAACCTGCCTGCTAGAATAGTACCTAACTATAACCTTACAGTGTAACTAATAGATCAATTTTGATATATTAAAATTCAGCTTAAAACAATAGACCTCAGTACGAGGCTCTGGGGAATAACTACAGAGTTTGTGGGGGTTATTCCCCAGAGCCTCGTGCTGAGGTCTATTGTGTTTGGCTGAATTTTAATATATCGAAATTGGTCTATTCCTGAAGGTGTTATAACCTAAATAGCCTCTCCCTATGATACTTATCTTTTTTCGCAACGGATAATCGTAGGTTAATTGACTCAATTGATCAGCAGTTTTGCGGAGTAAAATAGACCTAGTCTTCCGGCTTCTCAGCAGTGGAGGAAGGAAGTACAGTGAGCGTTTGATAGCAACTTTTATGTTTCTTTTACTATGTCCAGTTTTATGGTTCAAAACAGTTGGTCAAGGGGGCTATTCTTTGGAAAAATTATATGATATAAAGGTAAGAAAACCCTGAATTACCAAAGGAGGCAAAATTATATTTACCACAACACACCCAAGATACCAAAAATGGACCCTCATTGCGTGGGCTATTGTATATAGTTTCTGCTTTTTAGTTCGTTATCTATAATTAAACTTCCACACTGTTGTGCCAGGAAACTTTTTGTGGCTAATCTTCCGCAATACTGCTGAACCTCAAGTATATTTATGCTCTTTTGTTGTTAAAAGAAAAACAATACTTTGTCTCTTCAGTGTTTGGTTTTCATAATTAGTAAGACGAAGATATTCATCTGAAGAACGTTAAGTGCAGGAGAGAAAAAATTAAAAGAAGACCCTGTGCTGGCTTTATTGAACATATCTCAGGTTTCTTATGAATAAAGTCTTTATCTTTAATTTACTATCAACTGCACCATATTAAGAAATGTCTTACGCAAATCAGTAAACTCACGAGCTTCCGCAATATAGCCTCTAGTTCTACCGTCAAAAATAAAATGCTTCCTGCATCACCTCTTGATAAGCAGCAGGGGGGGCAATCTCTAATAAAATAGCTTACTACCTTCTTTCTAAGACTGCCGGGTAAAATTGACAGTCTTTTATCTCAACGTGCCGAAACAGCTTTTGTGAAATAAAAGTATAATTTTCACCGAACGTGTAATTTTATGAGTGTTAAAAATATCGCTTAACATCTTGTTCTACTTGCAGATGCTTCTCAAGTGAAAGTGAATTATTAATTCAAAATGTTATTCACACCACAAGTCGTTATATTGTTTAACAGTGTGTTTCATAGGTTAAATATAACTAAAAACGCAGTTCGTTTTTCACTCACATTTAAAACTGAGTCAATTCAGTAAGAAACAAAAAATATTCCACCATTTTAATTGCAGGCGATAGCCGTTCAGTTTATCCAGTTTAATAAATATCTTTTCTGGCCTTGTTTCTAAAGGATTTGCCATAATTAATTTTCCACCATCAGCATGATTAACAATATTGTATTGCGAAATTTTCATTTTGCGTTTTTTGTTCACCAATATTTGCTTTTCAAAATCGAAGCTGTGCGGTTGAAGTAAATGACACGAGTATCCTATATATCGACATTAATGTACCTTTAGGAAATCTGCTTGACTAAATAAGACTTCCAAAAGCTTTCTGTGTACTTTTCTCCATTGCTTGCATTGTGATTATCAGTTTGTGACCTCAGAGCTTCGTAAATATTTGCTGAATTAAACCCCTTTTATCTCCCTTCATTTAAATCAGCGTGGGCATACAGGCACAATGAAACAAATATTTTACCTTGTTCGTTAAATGCTTTATCCAGCTGAATAAATAGGTAGATTTTCTCTGTTTTTGCAAGAGTTTGTGATAGCAGACTGATGAAAAATGAGAAACAATCACAGGCCAGTTAGCCATATAATTTAAACCAAAGATTATTCAAAAGCAGGGTTTAAAATTTTTCGCGAACTTGCTGAGGTTTATCGGTGTTCGAAAGCAGTAAGTAGTTTCATAATAGAAACAAAAGTGAATGATTTCCTAAACTTGGTTTTCAGGCAAATCCTGATGTGTTAACGTATTCATATCATTACTGGTTGCCGAATCGAGCCGAACCTGTTTTTTACGACCTTATATTCCTTCCAAACTTTAAATGAAAACCTTTTCCCGGGAAAACCGGCCTTTTCCCTACGTCAAGAAAATTTGCATTTGATCAATTTTGACGCAATTTATTTTTAAAGAAGAAATAGTGTCCGGTCATCGGTTTG
>OZ026597.1:32684188-32724188 GCA_964020085.1 Micromussa lordhowensis
ATGCTATGTGGTGAAACGTTTTTGCATACGAAAAAGTTAAGCACCTGCCATATGTGCATCGGAGGGTCCGGCATGACAGGTTTATGCGCACATAGGCTTTCCCGGCGGGAAGGGGAGACAGGGCTACCTCCTTATATAAGTTAATAGAGGTATGTGCGAAGCAAAATTCCTGCTATTTTGGTCTGAAATGGGGTATAAACTTTGACCATTTTGTTCTGAATTGGGTTTTGTTTTTATACTATAGTCTGGAAATGGGTTAGGAAAGTCAAGGTAGGAAGGTCACATATTTCGGTCTCAAATGGAGAAAGAATCCCTCAAAGAGCATCTCGTATCTTCTCTTAAAATTGGCTGAGTACCCTCTAGGATATATGGGATAGGTTTGATTAAGTGCAAGTTACCTGTAAGAACGGAGACCAGACTCGAGAGCCCGTTGAAAACAAGCGTTTTCCTATACCTTTCGGCTAAGAAATCCTTTTTCGATTGAAAAATAAAGTAAAAGGTTTCAACCAAGAGAAAATGAAGGTTACCCTTCACCCTTTCTTGGTTACAAGTCCCTAGCGGCACCGAAAAAATGCAGTGAGAAATGCAGGTCCGCTTCGAGGCGGCACTGAGATCGATACAATTATAAATCCAAATATTCAATGCGCCTAGCATTGAAAGCATCCACTGTGGATCCTGCATTCAACAAACTCAAAGAGTGACAGTCTGGTCATTTAGCATAATACCTCCAATACCAGTCACGTTTCTTAAGACCCAGTGATGTTTCCTTGGCAACTACCCGCTATCTGCCTGCAGTACAGAATTAACGACACCCTCTCCTTCAGTTACTTTTTATCGTTTTCTTTTTCTTGCATGAACCGACTCGAATTCGAAAAATTTAGACTGTACATTTTTCAATCCTTTTAATTTGCAACACACAATTAGTTTATATGTTCTCTTCAAACATTGACACAACGCAACCAAACACACGCAGGCAGAATGATCGAACATCGAGGTGCTAATAACATTATTTAAAATATTTGCATATACACTTATCGCTGGGATTACAATACATTTATTCAACGGCTAAAGCCGGATAATAGCACAATTTATGGACTTCTGATCTACATATTTTTCAGTCGCGCCAGGCAGATTAACTGCTCTGTGGATTCCTTCGAAACAGAATTAGTCTGTTCATAGACATTTGCTTTTCTGTAAAATCGTGGAGGGCGAAAACAAAATATAAACCACGGGGAATTGAACACCGTGAACACACACGGATGGGGGTGGGGTGGGGGTGAAGAAACAGAAAATAGACGTTATATTTTTTGGTTGCTCTTGCACGCTCGTTCGTTCGCTTCTCACTAAGATCGATCGGAAAAGAGAAAGAAGCGGCGGGGTAAGGACTAATACAAACTGGTAAAAGTTGATGCCTTTTCGTGTTGATCAGTCCGACACTCCGACTTTCAGATGCTGCTTTGCATCAACATGGCCTTTGGTCTATAAGCTACTAGCACGTAATCACGCCGAACTTTCTATTTTCTCTGTGCTTTTTTCATATCCAGTAATTTGCAAGAGAGAGATCATAAGTCTGCAGATATGACGAAAAGCCACGGAAACCTGGAATGCGTAAACAAATAAATAAATAAATAAGTCTACGGCTGCACTCTGCTAAAAGCAGATTTTATTTATGGATCGCAGTACCTGCCGCTACTAGAGAACGGTAGTCTTCTGTACAGTGTATGATAATATGACCGTGGAGCGAAAAATAGAGCTATATGAAAATCCATAAAGCCTGTTGTGGCTTTTTTAAAGAACCATAGCGTTATAAGATCTAAAAGTACTGCAAATAATTTCCCTAGCTTTCATAGCCTCTTTGCTGAAACGACATTGGTTTATAGGCAGATCGGAACTGGAAATAGCACAATGAATCTTTTTCTATTCGAAGGACATTTTCAGACGAACTTCAAGAACCTGAAATAAAATTTTCAGTCTCTTGCGATATGCAAAGTTCTGTAGTCAAATACATTAAAGTGTTTCGCAGATTCAACGTTTAATATAACAATAGTCACCCGGTGAACAAAATTTTAATTAACTCATCCGTAAAAAAATTCGAATTACTCCCCGAAGAATATTTCTGTTATTTGAGGTTTCAGCATTTCCATGCGTAGATTGCAAAGAAGTTTAATTTGACTGGCAAAACGTAAAAGTCTTTCAAGGCGCGTAAAAGGCCCCGGGATCTCGCGTCACACCAGAGACCGCAAACAGGATATTTTTAAGTGGTTGTATTTTTTCCGCTTTCTTTCTAGCCCATTGTTTGAGGACAAGAACAATAATAATAGCGTTCGGTCCATGATTTACCGCATTCTTTTAGTAATCATTCTTGTTACTAAGGAGACAAGCGCAGATGGTCAATTCTCAGAAAGATAAAAACAAATATCAGTGTTGTTGCCGTCTTTTGGCCTAAAATTGAAGATCTTTCACGGATCTTTACGGTCTCCGATAAATCATATCACTTTTCTTTGCCACGTACAGCACGCCAAAATTGTATTTTATTTACCATTCCCTTGATTTATGGGCGGCCACATTAATAATCATGTCCAACAAACTTTGTCCCAACGACAAAGGGCTCTAAATCTTTACGTCAATAGCCATCCAATCAGATTTACTGCTGTTATTCCGGTTTAAAGGGACTTTAAATAGCTTGAACTGAAATCTAGTTATCTTTTCCGAGCACGAACAGTTGTCAGTTTTTCTTTCTTCTGTCCACAAATTCAATTAAAGTAAAATTGAAAACACAATTTTCTCTGTTCCAGCTACTTTTCATAGTATAATTTTGTTGTTTTCCGCTATTTTCTGCGAGGTACAAGAGCTTTTCTCGATCTCGGTATATTTTTTGCATGGTGGCATGGATCGCGATGTAATTTTTTATTCCGCATGCAAATAAGCGCAATGCCGAAAGGGGCAATGTATTGATTTTACACCTGAATCGCGAGCGTTTTTCCAATTGGAAAAATATTTTCGTGTAGTAGAAAGGAGTAGCTTTACTCATCGCTAAAAGATTCGCATGGGCTTCTTACAAGAACGGTTTAAATGTACCAAGCGAAACTGGAAAGAGCGTTCAAAAGAAATGGCTATTAGTGAGTTTCTTTTGTTCTCGCCGCGTCAGTAGCATAAATTAATTATGCTAATTAACATATTGCCCAGCATTCCGCGCGTGCACAGCCGTTCGTGAGGAGAGCTTTCCGTGACGGGTGTTCGAATGTTTGAAAATGGTGGGGTGAAGTTTCGGCGATGAATTCGAACCCGTTCCTCCTTTTTCTTTCCTTTTTACTCTTCCAGGGAAGTCAACATATAGGAGGTAAGTACTGTACAATTTGATGCTCTAGTTGTTTTATTCTAGAGTTGTTCCCGAAACTGGTACCGACGCGAAAGGTTGCAGGTACACCGAGTGATGTTCACGCATGGTAGAGCCGAAAGATGTCTTGTAACAAGGTTCTTGTAAGGGTAGAATTACGTTGTGAAAATATGAATTTACGCACTTTAATTTTTTGAAACTTTTTTACGTTTATTTGGGAAGCTAGATCTTCTCCTAGGCTTGTTTTCCAGCGACGTATAGTTCGAACCAAAACTCGCGATAGTTGTAAATGAGGTTCTGTTCGAAGCGAACTGGCGAGTTGTTTACGTTTACATTATTCATTGAGAGCGTTTTCTGCTTGAATATGATTTTTTTGCCCGTAACTTTTGGGCATGTAGGTTACAGCATACCTTATATGTTTCTTATTTTTCTGGCGTTGAAAACATTTTATTTTTCGCTTGCGGCCGTGCTGTTTTTCCGCGTTGTTCGGTCTACTGGTTTGAAAAATATTCAAATTTTTAAAGTTTACGGACGTCCGCTGCGAATATTGTGATCTCTCGACCATGTACAAGAACTACTTGAACCGATATAAATTGTGTTGGAAGATAGGTTTTGACAACACTTCTGCTGCGGAATAAAGGGCAAATCCAAACTTTGGTCAGCCTCGTGAAGGAAAGCGAAATCCAATCATGGCGAGGCCGCATATGTAGCGAATCTCGGAAGAAAATGACAATTCGCTATATATATCAGTTTTCAAAATACTTGTTACAGCGTCTTGCTGTGGTAGAACCAACGCTTTGTTGAAAGCCTGGTTAGACAGTGGGATTTTTTCTCTTTATATCTTGGGATTTACAACAAAGAATTGACGCAGAATTGGTCGATTTTAGACACGACGAACAAGACACTGTACATGGAGCTTTTTGCATATTTTTTATTCATCAGGCATGTTGAATATTTTTTTCAGGTGTGGAACAGAAGAGAGCCGAGCATAACAATGTAGTAGTCACTGACGGACTAGAGTTGCAGAAGGTTTTCGAATCCGTCAGGAGAAATACTCCGCCGACGAGCTCTTCGAATTCACTAAGCGACGAAGAAGAAAGAGATTTAAAAAGCGCTCCCGCGACCGGGCTCAAAGACTCTAGTTCGGATAGTCTGGAAGATGAATCAAGTAAAAATGTCGTGAAGGAAACGCTAGGGAGAAGTGGTAGCCAAGTATTAGAAGATAAGGATAGTTCTCATGATGTCGAATCGAAGGAGCTATCGAACAACGAGAGGCGGTTAACCCCGAAAAATGACAGAGGGAGTAAAAATCGGCATGATGTCAGGACAAATCAAAATTATGAGCGAAAGGAGCGATTAAATATTGATTCGGAGAGAAATAAAGATCAACGCCATGCCACCAGAGACAATCTAGCCAAGGATGGCAAAAATAAATTGGCTCAAACTGCCGAACAAGGCAAAACAGCTGAGCTGGAATCAGTCGCGGTTGTTCCAGATTCCAACTCTTCAGCGTCAACACCACCTCCTTTCATCTTGAAAGTAAAGAACACCCCAGCCAGAGCGGAGTTGGACGACATTTATTTTTTATGTAAGTTTTTTTCTCTCTTTTTCATCCCACAAAAATCAAATTAAAAGTCTTAATATTGTTTTCAACGGGAGACCTTTTTGGGGGATGGTAATTTTTTCAAGTGCTATTTAAGTGTTGCAAATATTCAAATATTGCGATTTCTGATATGTGAAATTCAACCTTGATTTAGGAAGAAGTGGGTGGCTTACAATATGATCGCAATTTTAATGTTATTTTCAGTTTTTTATAATATTAGGCAACGTTAAAAAGACGTCAATATAGTTACTTATAGCAGGGACACGAAAGAGGTGTGTTTTGCTGGAAAATTCTGTGGGCTTTTTCCAAGGGTGATTGTTTCAAAACTTCCGAAATGTTGATATATGAAGGCGAGGCTGGAACTATTATTAACGGTGGTCTTTTCTCTATTATTTCCTGAAATACGAGCCACTTCCTTATACTCGCGTGTTGAAAATCTTCATGATATCGTTCTGGGTTGCAATTTTCTTGCGTCTATCTTCAATTGCTATTTTTTCCATTGCAACAAATACTAAAACACTTCGTTAGGTAACCATTCATTTCCATTCAGCGGGGGATACAATGTTTATTAGTTTTAGTCAGATAACATTTTGGAAAATTAATCGTTTGTAATACTCTTTCGTGTAAAATGCATTATGTAATCAGAATTTTTTCGGTTAATGTAACATGCAGACCGTTTCTAGGCAGTGTATTAAAATTGACGTCAGTCCGTAAGGTCTTCCTGATGACGTTGTTTCTTGTGTACTCTTTGGGGCAACATCGACAATATTGAATGTTATATTGTTTATTCAGTTGAGTCCCAACATTAGATCTCTCGGAAATTTATAATAGTGTTGAGATTACTTTGATAGATGGCCAGTAATTGTTTTTCAATTCATTTGCTCTCCGACTCATCCAGAAAATGCACTTGGCTTGCAAACTAGTTTCTGCCGCTTGGTCATTCTAGGTCATGATTCTCAAATTTGGAAATACAGGACCAAAGAAATTTGAATATGTTGGAGAAGCAAACATTTATTTTGTCGCTATCACGTTTCAGGAAATAACTGTTGCTGTGAAATAACCAGTAACAACTGTAGTTTTTAAACATATTTTGGAATTATTAGAATCAAGAAAATTTATCTTTAATGATATCTTTTAAATTGGAAAAGAGGAACTATTGGAAAAAATATTGAAAATGGGCAAATGATAGTGGTTGACTGAGATTAGTTTGATTTATATTCTATAATATAATTATAAATATGAAGAACAAGTAAATTTTGGAGTATAGGAAATATATATTGTACTGTCCCTAAGCTTTTATAATGCACATGATCAAATTATTTTAAATTTTCAGTCACTTCTATTACACTTGGCAGATGTTTTCACCTGGCTGATTCCTGTTGAACAAAAAGTGCAATTAGGTGGTGTTCATTTTTTGACAATAAATTACACTTAATTGTTGGCAGCAAGCTGTCCTTGAATGGACTTATCTGTGGAAAGAGCTGTGACCAGAGAAACAAAGACAAAAGGAAACTGTTTTAATTATTAACACTGTGTAGACAAAATGCTACTCAATGCAGGTTTTATGAAATTAAATTTTAAACATTTTACGTCAGTGCCAGTGTTTGGAAGAGGCCTTTTGAAAACATGATTTGTGTTCAAAATTTATCCTTTATCTGTCTATTTTAAGGTGTCAAAAAATAATCTGACAACATTTAATATAAAAACTTGGCTCAAATAGCCAAATTGAGCAATGAACTGCTCTAGCCAATTTTAAAACATACAATCATGCAATCTCTACACAAAGTGAATTGATTTTTATCAGAATTTTTTTATCAGTTTCATGGAACTTTTAAACTTTTCTTTGCTGTAAGCATACATTAAAAATGGCAAAAACAATCTAGTTATGTTTATGGAATAATCCTGAAAATTTGACGTGCAAAGGCCAATGCTACTGGAAAGATTTTATGTCAGGACCGAGTAATTAATCCATATTTGTTTTTCAGAGTTACTTCCCAGAATGTCAAACTGCACTGAGTTGGGTTATAGGGTCATTACTTTGGAGGGTTGTCAGTTTCATGGGTTGCTGCTTTCAAAGGGTTGATACTTTAGGTGGCTGACAGCATTCTCACTGAAGTCAGCTTAAAGAGAGAGAAATAGGAGGGTACAGATTTAGAAAAACTGGACAGTCTCAATTTCAAACCGATGTGAAAGAGACATATTCCAGTAATTTAGAGGCAAAAGGTAAAACTTATTGGAAGTCTATGCTATCAAGGCTGCCTGGTTATTTTGTGTTAAAATTATAGCTTGTTAAGGCTTAAAACATCAAGTGTCTTTATTGGGTCCAAATAAATTGAGTTGCAAAGATCAGCTACCTCAAATTATGAGCTTGTTAAAATTTTTTGCTACTGCCATTGTCGCAACTGTCATGGCTATGGTTCTTGACAATAGTGGGAATGGGATCAGTTGAAAAAAGAAACGGACACATTGCTTTTAGACCAAAACCCATGATTTTTCATATCACTATATTCAAACTTGCACGAGCTGTGTCTACTGTCCTGATTTCTAGTGATATCAAGTCACTGATCTGATATGACTATGATATCATGGTCACTGTGGCAAAATTTGAGTATGGTAAATATCTAACTATACCCAAGATGTTATTGTTAATGTTATTAAAGTTTACTACTACTACTACTAACTACAGTACGCTTTGGCAATATGTCTGGCTCATTTGGTCTCACGATGGGTATTTTGGCTTGACTATATCTCACCAAAATTTAAACCATGCCTTGACCAAACTCTTCTGATATGCTGCGGAAGCATGCCAAAAAGGTACAATGAGGTATAAGTACAAGTCGAGTAGGGCCTGTCTTATGTAATGGTAGCAAATTGTTTACAGTCAAAGCACTTTGCACAGAGGCAGAGAATTTAATACTGAATGATCTTCTACTTTATTGCTTGGCTAAATATTCATAAAATTTAGAAACCATTATCAATTTTTAATATACAAATCATTATCATGGGTTTTCTCCTGTCAGTTTTCCTTGCACTGTTGTGGAGAAAAGTAAAAACTGCAAAAATGGTATTAGTGTTGTTTAGCTGCCTGACTGCTTCTGATTCATAGACACCTGCATTTTACTTAGTGTCTTGTTCCCCATGAGGTATAAGTTGTAGACAGTTTGCCTCCCACTCTCACTGCATTTTCCCACTGTGTAATTTTGATTAGCTTGACCAAAGTGCCCAAGATGTTAATTCTGGTACTTGTTACTGATTTAAAAGTCATAAACATTGATGTTATTCATCCTACAGTGTAGATATTTTTAATGACTCTATTATTAATGAAGTAGTAAGAATAGTTGCCTATAGGCTTATGTCTCTATGGAAACATTTTAAATGCTGTTGTCTAAATATTTTTTTCAAGCACTTTACTGTCATTTTCTATTTTCTGTCAGTAAGGCTTTCCCCTTTTTTATTTGTTGTCAAATTCCTTTCCTGATTTTGGATTGGTCGGAAAAGAAAAAAAAGCCCATAAAAGTCTGGAACTAGGAGGCCTAGTACCTCTGCATAATATCTGCAGAGCCTGGAAATGACAAGACAAGGTTACAAAGTCAACATGGTGACAATGGAGGAAGGAAAGATTGACATCAAGGTTAAACTCAAACGCGAACAGCGCAAAAAGTAAAAAAAAACAACTGAAAATCTCTCTGACAAAACATTGTCTGTATTTCAGATTAAAGTGGTAATTTTTTGAAATTGTCTTGCCTTCATCATAACTTTTTTTTGGAAAACGTGAAAATCTGGGTCGGTCAGACAATGCTAAATAGAGAAAAAAGGGAATGGCCTAAGGGGATCTTTGCTTTGCTTTGAAGAAACAAAAAAGCTGAATTACACGTAGCTTTGGTTTTAAAACTTGTCATTTTAACACAATATTTTTCTTTTTAGTTATAGTTATTGGTTGTAGTGTGGCTGGTATAGCAGGGCTGGCATTAGCAGGGTATTGCTGGTACAAGTAAGTAAAGTCGAGCATTTTATTATAGTTTTTCTTTTTGAGGAGCTGTTTTAAAGTTGCTATTTGTGTTGTTATTCAAGCTTATTAAGTGCTTGACTTCAAGCAGTTTGTCTTTTAGATAGCTTTTTGAAGGTGGGCCATTTGGCTTGCTCTGTTCAATAATATTGCTAACTGTTGTTTGCAGTGGTTGAATGATTGAACTAAAAATGTAATATTTTCTTGTAAGGCTGCACACTACAGCAAAGGCTGTGAGTGAAGCAGATTATTCAACTTATGGAGCTACAAAGCAGGGTGCACAGGTCACTCAGGTACGTTTCTATTCACTATAATAAAAATGAAAAATAAAATCACTTAATTTGAGTGTCGAAATGTTTAGCACTACTGTACTAATTGGGGACACTAAAACAAGCAAACAAACATTGTAAATTAAACAGAAACTTGTTAAAAATCCCAACTGGTGATAGGCTGACCAGTTGGATATTTACAAAGCGTAGAGGAGTTGAATCTGGGACCAGCAAACACAAATCCATCTAGTGGCTGTGAGGAGGATTTGAACTCGGGACCTCTGGACACAATCCAGTACCCTAACCACTAGGCCACATTAAGACATGCACAAGTATGTTAACCTGGACACTATGAATTTGAGTATGCTAAGAACCAAATTGAACCTTTTTAATTGGCTTTATTTGGCAGTATATTACGTTTGTTTTGTCCTGCCATGGATATTTTGGCTTGACTATGTCCTCAGAGGGTATTTTGGTTTAACTATGTCCTCAGGGGGTAAAGAAAGTTGTCTGATAACCCTGGGTTTGTGGATTTTAATGTTGGGTAGTGGATTCTGTCCCTTGCTTGCCTGACTGATGAGTGAAGTTTCTTGCGAAAATTTGGGAGGAAAATCAAATACAGAACAACTTGAGACTGAGATGATATATTTTTGGGCGAGTGTGAATGACTTTCACAGTTCATTATAGTCACAGCTTGCCTAAATGTCAAGTCTTAAAATTGATTCTCTTACTCTTTGCATCTTGATGTCTGCAAGAACAGATCATGAAGTTTGCAACAACTTAGAGACCAGCTGACTATTGGAGATGTAGACCCTATTGTTTTTTCAAATGATTTGTAAAAGTGTTGTTTTACGATTAAATGTTGCTTTCTTAATTTAATCGTTGTTTCCTTCATTATTATTCATATTTTTGATTATCGAGACCCTCAATTATCCGGACTATTTTAAACAGTCTCAACAAGTCCAGATAATCGAGGTTCAACTGTAACAAAACTTGAATGTAATGATATGAGCATATATATTTTCAATAATGTACATGTATTTTGAATCTTGTTTTAGGGAGACCATAAGCTTGATTACAGTGCAGAGATATATCATTATCAGCAGACAAAAAGTCAACTGTCAGCCATGGAAAAGTAAGTTGATATTGAAATAAATATTATGTATTATATTACATACTAACTATATTCCTAAATGCAATAATTGTTACGGTCATTGTGTAAGAATTATTTTTGTTTCAAACCAGGGCTAGTGGAACAAAGGGAGGGATAAAGGGAGAGACACTTGATGATGACGAAAATAGTGACGAGGGTGATGATGAAGATTACACTGTCTATGAGTGTCACGGACTGGCTCCGGTAAGTTCTCTACAATTCTATAAGTGGGTTGACCTTGGCATGTTAAGATGGTTTTATCATGTAATAAATCACTGGTAGTTTTTGCCCAAATGTAGATCGCTTGCACCAACAAAGCAACTGTTAGCACCTTGGGCTAATTATTTGATTCTAATACTTGTTTCGGCTCCAACTGGCGGTTAAAGTGACGCTTCACTGGTTTCATTGTTCAGCGAAACAAAGGACTTTTGTTTCTCGTGCGACAAAAGATGCTGCCAGAAAATGGGGGAATTTTTGCATACGTTATTTCTCGAAAACGAAGAGCAAACCAGCGGAAAAAAATACATGGTGATGTTTTTCTATTCAATTGAAAACCACATGCAAAAATTCAGGCACTTTTGAGGAAAAAAACACACGCACAAAATCGTCACTTAGCACCATTTTGCACTCATCCCTTCAATTGCAATTGCTTGTTAAAGGGAAGACAAAGGTCAAAGGACACCGTGTAGTTATTCAGTACCTGATGCATTTGATTACCATACTTTTGCAATTTGCACTGGACACATTCTCTACATTTAGTATTGTTTACTTTGCAGACGGGTGATATGACAGTTGTTAACCCCTTGTTCAGTGATCAAGAGGTGGTCGGCAGTGATCAGGATGGCAATGGTGATAAGAGTGGTGCCAGTGGTCAAGGATCTCCTGTAGCCCCTCGACATTCATTTAAAGAATCTTAAAATAGCTAATTATTAGTTAAAGAGGCAAGTTGTTTTATTTTTTGATCATTCATGGGATGTTAAAGTTATTTGTCGCTGTGGTTTTGGTTCTTAAATTTAAATATGAGGGTGCACCTACCTGGTTTGACAGTTGTTTTTTGTTTTTCTTGTCTAAACTACGGTTTTTATCTTGTAGCTTAGGTGGAGATAACTTTCAATAATTTAAACTAGTCCTTTAAACTGTTTTTAACAAAAAGTTCCTCAAAGAGGACTGTTGCCTTAACTGAGGATTTTGCATGTGAATATTGCAGGTGAATCATTTTGTGTTATGTTGTTTTCAGTTAAACTGACTTGGTTAAAATCAACAGCCTGGTGCACCCATTAAATACAAAATGGCTTGGGTTAAGCCCAGGAATGGATAGATATTCAAGTACACTGTAGGTGAAATGAATAATAATGAGGAAAGAAGTTTTATACAAAAATAATATTATTGAAATTTCAAATTATAATTTTTATATCTGGGTCATTGGTACAAAGTTTGTGTTAATCCTGAAAAATTATTTGGATGTATTTCCAAATTGTAAATATAAATAATCTCATAACACTAGTGTTGCATAGTGACAAATCCAGTGGATTGGTCTCGGTGATTGTGATGGTGGTGTGCAACTATTAACTATATATTATGTATTCACAGATGAAGTCGTAGCAATCACTATTAGTAATAATAATAATAATTATAATATTGTAAGTAGAGTATATGTGGATACTGAGTTAGTATAAGAATTGCAGCCCTTCTGCCAGTCACTGGCTTTATAAATTGAGACAAATCAAAGACTACGGTTTTATTTCAAGACTGTTTTGTATGTGACAAAATTTCCTTAGAAGTGTGACCTAGTGCCTTTTAAAAAGGCCTAGGGGTCTTGGATAAGGTCTGTGAATTGGTTCTGTAACAGTAACAATGCTGTTATAAGAATGACAGGTAATTCACTTTACACATCATGCCACTCCTGTGATCAAGAAAGTGATGTAAAGACTGCAAAGCCTTATTTTAAGAAGCTTTTTCAAACAGCTCTGTAGATTTCCAGTGTATCAGTCACTGTGATAATTGTTAAATTAATGAATTTGAGACTTGCATTGGAAGTAAAGAGCAAAGTGTTTGCATAGTTTCAAGGATGAAAGTTTGTGTTTTGTCAATAATTCTATGGTTGTTACCTTGGATTTTAGATTTTCAACTTGTGGAGCTTGCTTACACAGTAAGGCACTTCAACATACATGTCATTGTCATGGATTACCTTACATAATTAGAATAGATTGTTAACTAGGATACAAGGAAGCAAGGCTCTATGTGTTAAATATGATCATTCATGTTATTTCACTGATTTCAAAGTTTTTCAGAAAAGAGAGAAGGAAAAAGCTCTTTTGGTGAGTGTCAATAGAGAACTCAGTCATGCAATCTTTGTTGCAGTAATTATTGAGATAACCATTTAGCATTACATATTTATTTATTTCTCAATCTTTGTAAGAACCCAGGAAAGCTGTGTAACCAAGCTCCATATCTTTGAATATGTTTGAGGGTGATTTTCTTTTTGGGGGGGGGGGGTGTGGTGTCCAAAAGGGGTGCAAATATAGATAGCTTTAATGTCACGATTGTTTTTGATCTTCCGGTTTCGTTATTCCTAAACATCTAGTTTTGTTTATACTCAACTCGCTCGGTCATGATATGTGCATGCTTCTGCATAATATCAGAGAGAATTTATCAATTGTGACACAAGCACGCCATGTGAGAATGCTATTAGGGTTCTTGTTGATTTCGTTGTGAAGTGATAACCACTTACCATTTCAAAAGGCCTGACAATTTCAATCGTGTTTATTTTGGATTCAGACTAGGTGTAAAATTCTCTTCAAACTGTTTGGTTTTGTTGTGAATAAAAACTGCGTTACCTATTAAAGCATCTGGATGTTATCGAAGAAGGGTCAATTTTTGGAGTATTCTGTTCCCTGAAGAATTCTGGATCCAGTGTTAATCAAGGCAGATCCCGTAGGGCCATGCACCAACGAGCTTAACCCAGCTGTTTGTCGCTGTTTGACACGTGATTGTAACTTGAGGCATGTCAATCATAGCCAACTATTTCACTCTCCTCTACGGGACGTACCATTATTTTTTGATGGGGGAGTTGATTGATGTTATAATTACAGGTTAACGCACTCAGCGAGTGCATTATCGGGATTTACCTGCACGAGTTCACTAACAATGAACGAGAAATTTCAATACCGCACGAGGCTTTATTGAAAATTTCGAGTTTATTGTTAGTGAACGAGTGCAGGTAAATCCCGGTAATTCACGAGCAATGAGTGCGTTAACATTTTTATTATTCAAATTGAATACACTGCACAAAGAAATCGCCAAATTTTGGGGAAAAATGGAGTAAGTTCTTTCTACTATCCAGGTCCTATTTTTGATGTCAAAAAATTTGCACAAGCTATTGCCCACCAAAAAGATCATGCTTAACCTAAATGTGAGAAATATGCCCCCCCCCCCCTCCAAAAAAAACTGTCCGTTCCTAAACATGAGTGTATTCGGTCTTGATCTCTGCTGAGAGTCGCAAAACTTGAGACCCTCTTGTCTCCACATAAAATCCACGAACGCGCTTCGTGATTTTATTTATTGAAGACTTCTTGTTTCTATACCGTTCTTTTAATAATGTGTCATCGTATTGCACACGACCTCTGGCAAGTAGACGCTCATAGCCCTCTATTTTCTCGTATTTTTATTCGATCGTTGAACGCGCGGATAGAATCGCTAGAGAACTAGACGCCTGCGCAAAAAGGCAGACTTGACTGGGTAGGGACAACCTACCAAGATTACCAGTCAGGCGATCTAACCATCGAGCTGCGGAGAGACTCCTGATAAGCTAGGCCAGTTACTAACCGGCATCTTACACTGCATAGTGAAACTGTGTTAGGATAAAAAATATCCTCTAAGTTAAGTCCAACATAAGATGCAATTCACATTCAAGGCATCTTTTTATTGTTCATACCAACTTCGCGCTTCCATAAGTTTTTTATGCTTATGCTTATGCTTGCGTCGCTAGTGAGGGCCGGGCTTAAGTTTCCTCCTCAGAGTCCAAAAGAGCCGCACACGTGGAACTGGACCCTTCCTACTCGTCGTCTGCCGTGCGTTACGCGTTTTTGTCAGTCTCCCATTCTCGCGCTAACCCCATGGTTGGGGCTAAGGTCATTTCAAGCTACTGGGGAATCTTTGATTATAAAATTGGCCTCATTTGCATAATCGCTCCCGTCAATGATTGAGCTACAAAAATACCAACTTTGGATGTTGAAAGGGCGTGGCACGATGAACTGTCCAAAGAAATTGGATCACCAAATTGTCAAAGTCAAGATACAAAACCTTTAGCTTCGACCTCTATAGGCTAATTAAGGTCAGAAAAATTTAATTTCCTCAACTAAGATGGGTAAAAGCTTCTTACCACAAGCAAGCAGTGGAATCAGACTCATGACTGACAACATGAATCTGAACAAAATATCTCAGCTGGGTTTGTTAAGAACAGATAGTTAAATAGCTGTTATCGCAGTTATCAGCGGTTTTACATGTAAACGAGGCGAAAGGGTCAATTCTGCTTTGTATTGACCCTTTCGCCTCGTTTGCGTGCATTTCTAAACAAAAGAACATTTGATCGCAGACTCGACTGCAATAACAGCTATTATTAAAAACTGGATCATTGGATAATGCAATTCTAGAGTTTTCATTGGCTTAGCCATCATGGTATATGAGCCATTATACCATGATCTACAAAAATGGCGAGCGTATGCATGATTTTTTGGGCCTTTTTATCTTAATTGTAGTCTAGTTTTCTATATTTTGAGGGCGTTTTTAATAAAACAATTATTCCACTCTCGCTTGTTGGATATGAGATGATTATAGCCAACTCGGCGCTACGCGCCTCGTTGGCTATCTATCATCTCATATCCAACGCGCGCTCATGGAATAATTGTTAATTAGTTTATAGCAAACATGATGATGACGACGATGACGATGACGACGACGATGATAAATCATTGAACACAACGTAGTCAGTCCTTATTGAGGAAAAACTGGTCTCGTTCTCGACCAATATTTTTTCATTACAGGTTTCACCATAGTTCAACATCTCCGTTAGGAACGCCGGCTCGTAATCAAAGGGGAAAACAAAAATGTTTGTTTTCGCAACCGCCGCACATTGCCCATTCCTATTTTAAACGTTACACTCCCAATGCAAAACTTTGGGAGAAGAGCGTTTTTCTTTGCGAGCCCGAGACATTTTGACTTCTTCACCTTCAAAGTGTTTAATGCCAGGTTAAGACGTCCAGACCTCATTGATAAAAACAAACAAAGAAACAAATCGGTACTTCGAAACTTTCTTAGCCTTGCAAGAAAAAAAAAAACTAGAGTGCGAGACGCTCATAACCGCTTAGAAAAAGCGAGACTGCGAGACCAGTGAAATTCAACGAAAATTTGCAAAAGGAAGACCTCTTTGCAACAGCTTTAAGAGACTTTAATTCCTCGTACATAAAAGCTTAATGTAAGCTAATAAATAAAGTGAGCAAACTGAAACGTAAAAAGAATAAATCCTCGACGAATAAAACTTGAAACTTGGAATTACATTTCCGATAAAATTTCACGAGTTAAGTAAAAGTCGAAGCTTGATGTTGGTGAAAGTTTTGCGCTGTAAAATACTAAAATAAGCTTTACTAGGTTTAACAATTCAAATCTGAACGTATTTTCACTAGCCTAACAAACTCCCTTACCGTAAATACATTTTTTTAAAAGCTAATATTACAACAAAAATATGATACTAGAATTGTGAATGCCAGAATCATGTGGCATCTTTACTTCATATCGATAAGCAACCTCCCAAATTTCAACGCTTAATTTTAGGGTAGCATGTAGTAATATTGAAACAAAATGCACCGAATTTTCAAGAATATTTATAATAACATTATCTGATGACAAAAAATGCAATTTCTCAATCGAGAAACCGTCTTTTGGTAGTTAGGCGTGTCTCGAAGCTGGCATGTCCAAGAATTAATTTAAGTCACGCATTCTTTATCATACCAGTGTCACGCTAGGCAAAATTGCTGTTGTATAACGCGACTAAATGCTTGGTGTTCCACGTTAATTCTCTGGGGCTGGCGTGACTCTTGGGCATACCTTGGGTAATTTCTCATACATTTCTTGTAGCAAGTTCTTTTCTGCTTGGTATTTATCCAAGTCAATGGTGTATTTCTTGATGCTTTCTTTGATGACTTCACTCTGTTTTTCCACTGCAAACACTTCACGATCCAACTGTCGCACCGTTTCCGTGTCGTTCCGAAGCTGCCCTTCAAGATTATTCAACCTCGACATATTTACCTTGCCCAAGCCATCAATCTCCGCCAACAATGCTTGCAGCTTTTCCAGCACATCTTGTACTTTATCACGCGCTTCTTTTGCCGCCTCGCCAGCTTCCTTAGTTTTGTTCAGTGCGTCTTCGATGCTCTGTCCCTGTGTTTCAGCGACGGCCTTGTAGTCAGACAACTGGCTGGCGGCTTCCGATACTGGTGCAGTCACATTGTCTTCGGGGATTGTAAGTTCTTCTGCTTCTTTCTTTATCATTTCGGCTTTCTGTTGGAGATAGATTGACTCAATCAGCCTTGATATCGAAATGTGACCTCTCCTTAATGGATGTCTTACATTTGTCTTAACCTCACTTCTGAGAATTTGGAAGTACATCAAGACAATAGACACTCCCTGAGTTAATGATTTTAATCAAATTTCAGAAAAAAACGCTCAATCTGAGGTAAGCTTAAAACAGAGTACTAGACTCCTTAAAAATAAGCCACCTATCATTAGTCTTTGTTCTTATCATTTGTCTGTTTTCAGTGCATTGCGTCTGTAGCAAGTACTCAGATACCGATTACTTCTGGGAACCCAGCCCAGCTCAAACGCCGAACTTCGCATGGGACAAACTAAACTGAGCGAATTAAGTTTCAACACATTATATCCTTCTGAAGCAGACGGATATATAACAATTATTCCATGAGCCCGAGTTGGATATAAAATAACAAACGAGCGCGTAGTGCGAGTTCGTTATAATCACTTCATATCCAACAAGGGCGAATGGAATAATTGTTTTAGTAAATTCTCAAACCGGGTTTTGCAGCCGATTTTTATTTCGGCCATTATAGAGGGCTGAAGTTGAAAACTTCGTGTGGAAAATTTATTGGCTCATAGTCGGAGTTTTTAGCCAATCAAAAAGCTAGAAATGCAATAGTCGGAGCTGAGGTGACAATTTACTAAAACGTGTTGGTCGATCTAAATTCGAATTAAGTTCGAAGTATGACCCAACGGTCGGTCGAGCTTTACCCATTTGGAATTGCAATTTAGTTCGTCCCATGTGAAGTTCGACGTTTGACGGCCTGGGCTGAAGAGGTTCAGTTAGCAACATGTCCAAATTTGCAATCAAACAGGTGACTGTTCGCATCCACAACAGCCTCGGGTGTGAGAACTTGACAGAGAGTTCTGATAAGCTACGAGTCCAATTTCCCAGCCTATTTCTGGCCATCTCATTTTACTGTTCCTGATTCCTAGTCACCAAATCCCACTATCCCAGTGAAAAAATCGGCAAACTCCAGTTCCCATTTTACCTCTTCAGGCCCTCTCTTAATAGGCATTCATTCAACGCTAGCCAAAAAGGCCACATTACCACGTTCATCTGAACAAGAGCTTTTCAAGATCAATAGAACCCCTGCAATACATGTAACTCGTCGATTAAAGCACAGGCAACAGGCTGGAATTCTCCACGTCTTTTCAGACACGACAAGGCTGGATTTTCACATAATCTAATGCGCTGATAACGCGCTCCTCACCTGTTGTGTTTGGTTAGCTGTATCACGTGCCCCCTCAGCTGTTGACGCTGCTTCTTCGGCCAGTTCCTGTGCGTCACCCAGGTTAGCAGTAGCTTCATCTGACTTGTTGTTGGCTGAACTGATAAGTCGTTCTATTTCCGTTATATTAGCTTCAGCTAAATCAGCCTCTGCTCTGGAACTGTCGATAACTTCGTTGAATTTCTGGAAAGTGAGATGTGACAGTGTTAGTTTTAAATTCTGCGATAGAGAATCAACATCATACTACCATGTATCATTGGCGTAGAGGACGCGAAAGAACAAGAACTCTGGAGTACAAGCACGTTTAGCTAGTTTATAACTCAAAAACTCGATTTTGTCGAATCATGAATCGATATTTACAACAGTTTTGTCATCAATAATAATTATTCTTCATGGTAATAATTACACTTTGTTGCTATTGTTTGACAATTTTCTGTTAGCCTTTTGGAAGCTTATGTTTCCAGAGGGGCTAGATGTGTAAAGAGAAAAACATAATTAGAAAAACCTCTGTTTACTGTCTTGCTAGATTTACCAGCCTTGAGGTCAAGCTCTGCCAGACTGACATTTGGCACTGACAGGCTACAACAGCTGCCGGCTGTTGTTAATACTCGTAGAGAGCATTGACACCCTCGCCCACAAAGCCTTAGCGTGAGCATAGTTACAGGCTGTGCAAGTTTGCCTAGCACCAAATCACTACACCTGGCACTAGGCCTTTTGTTTCATTTCAAATCATCACTTGATCAAAGTCCACACTTCATAGTCTATATGTTACCTGGAGTCTCTTCAACATGTCTTTAGCTTTTCTCAACGTCTCCTCCCCTCGGTCAATAGCGTCATGCGCGGTTTCGTTAGCATCGGTGACATTTGTCATCAGGCCCTCAAGTCTTTCAAAAAGGCCTGACCACTGAGCCATTTTCTTTCTGACGTATTCCTCCTTCAAGTCAAAGCTCTCAACTAAAGTCTCCAGGGAATTGAGGATCTCTTCAGCACTCTTGGACGCGTCGGCCACCTCTTGTTTGGAGGTGTTAAGCTTTGCTGAAAGGCAATCAAATTGTCATTCTTTTACTGATATACAAAGACAGCATTTAAACGGTCAAATGTGACTGTCCTGCAAAAAAGATGTTTCATTGCTATTCTCGTTTCTAGCTCCAGCAAAGGGAATCTACCAGGACTATGGTACGGGAATTGTTTATCGCATCATTTAAACGGTTGAAGACTGGAAACTGGAAACATTCACCAATTCAGCCGCATCTCCTCAATCGTTTTTACGCATAGAACACTGAATAACTAGAAAAGTAGAATTTGTTCGTCTAGTATCATGAAATTAACTTAGTACTCTGATTGGATGCATTTTTTTAGAATCTAATCCGCCAATCTGAGTAGTTGCTTTCTAACATACCTTGCATTGCCGACAGTCCGAGGTCGGGAAGAGGCGCGGTTCCATTTTCGTACAGCTCCATAGCCTCGTCCATTGCATTCTGGGCTTCTTCACGTGACCTTTCAACTGCGCTTTCCGCCTGCTCGTGCAGATCTATGGTTCTGTTAAGCCTCTTTAGTAATTCTTCTATGTCGTCAGTTGTTTTTTTCTGCGCATTCATCGCGTGTTCTGTAGCATTTAGGGCTTGTTTAGACTTGTGGAGAGTTTCGTTCGCCTTTTCAATGACACCCTTGGCTTCCATTTCGTGTTTATGTGCCAGTATAGTGGTCTACAAAAAGAGACACAACCCGGTAATAAAATAACCAGTGAGACGGAACGAATCATAACTGGGCCTAAGTTTCTTATTAAGGAGATCTAATAGAACTTTTAATAGAAAAGCATTCCAATTAGGAATTTAAGCTTTAAAACGCTAAGAAATGTCAAAAGCACTCAAGATCAAGAGAATTCGAAATTCACGAAATGATTTGGAAATGGTCGTGGTGGCAATTCTTAACCACAACATGAGGAAGTAAACTAGCCTAAGTAAACAGACGCTTCCGCTCAATTCGGGTGAATCAAAGATTCAATCCGTAGTGAAGACAAAACTCCGCCTAATGTCATCCGCCTAATGTCATGGGCTGGCTGCGAGTCGAGCACCAAAGTTTAAAACAGAACCAAAACCAATCAAACACATTACCTCATTCAAGATCTCTGCCATTCTTATGGCTTGTTTACTGGAACTGTTCGCTGCTTGTAGCGACTCGTTTAATGCCCTCGCACCCTTGTTCAGCAACAGCTTCTCTGCCTCGTCAAGCAATGAACGCGATCGATTGATGGATGCCTCGGCTTCAGAAATATTTCCCACCGCACTGGCTACGACTTCTTCCGTCACGCTCGTATTGCTGGACACATCAGTTATGACCTCATTTATTTTTTCCACACGGCTGTTCAAAACTTCAAGGTGTTCCTGTAGAGTTCGGTCTGTCGAGTTCGAGCTTTCTGCCTTGTTGAGCAGTTCATTCACTGCTTCCGTCAATTCCTTCAGGCGACGCTCAAAGTTCGCATCCACGACAAGTGCTCCGCTGGAGCTCGAGTTGAAGTTGTTCACGATCTTCACGAGTCTTCGGATGTTTATTCGAAGGCGGTTAACCAATCGTTGAATTTCGCTATAACATGGCGGGCAACCTAAAGAGAAAAACATATCACATGCATTATCATATATACACCACTGCTGCCGTTTTAAACTTCCCCTAACCATCAACCGGCATTAACGAACAAACTGTCTTCCAGTTGGGAACTTGGGAACGGACAATCCAAAGCAAATTGAAGCTAAGTAATTCACCATACGACCAAGGAGCAACTGGAAATGGTCTATGCTGTAGGAGTTGGAAATAGTGGACTACTCCAAGGAGAGAGCCAAAGCACTGGCAAAGAACCGTATGCGTTGGAGGATACGGATGGACAACATAATTATGGAGCAGCCCCCCTCCCCCCCCCCTCCGCACCACTTGTGTCAGCACTCTCGCAGGTTTTACTTTGCTCGCATTTCGAAGACCTTGAGAGAAAATTGAAGTTCTGTGAACAGACTGCGTTGAACAAAAATGGGAAAGAAAGACAATTTTGACAAAACTAAAAACCCACAGAACTGAATTCAAAGTTGACCATACTCTTGGATAAGCTCAGTGCTGTTTAGAACAAGCGAGCCTAACCCAACCCTAACCCTAAGGTAACATAGATTTGATTAGGCAGGTGACGAGAATAAAAAAAATCGTCAACAAAGTGATATTGTGTTGATGGGTCGCCAAATTCCCAGAACTGACGTTAGAAGAACTGTATGGCTATCAGTAAGAAGAATTTAATGTTTTGAACTTGCGATTCCTTGTCAGTACGGGTGTTTTAAAGGAAAAGGAAAGAACGTTTCTAAAGAAAGAAACTTTGGACTGAAAGAGTTGACAGCAGACACGTCAAGACCACATCTACACACTACGGCTGAGGAATTAGCACTCTGCACACCGGCGCATCATATGTTTTCCGTCCACATTACGCCGGAGAAATTTAAAAACGCAACAATCACCCGTCATTTTGGATTTGCGTTTGAGGAAAACTCAGTCAGGGAAATCACATGATTATCTTGAGACCATCGTTTTCGAAATTTTCCGTCCGCACGAAAATGAAAAGCCATCGTTTTCAAATTCCGTTTTTCTCCGGATTGAAGAGCGTTTACGAAAAACTCCGTTTTCTCAACGGATAAGTGTGGACGGAAGGTCTATAATCCGGAGAAATAAAGCTCCGTTTTCAAATTCCTCTGGCGTAGTGTGGTGATATCCCGGCCACTGTGTCAATATTATTATATCAGTTTTATAGCAATACTTACTGACGCAGCCGGCAGTCAAGTTATGTTTATTTTCCTGGCATGAATCACACTTAATGCCCAGTACTCCAAACTTGCAGTTACATTCTCCGTATTCATTACAGCTCACATTAAGAGAGCCTTCTGGGTTGCAGTTACAAGCTAAGGAAAGAAACACGATGAAGCAGAGTAAGATCTCTATTATACACCCCACCCAACACCAAAAAATATCTCAAACACCAAACTCCCAATCCTTAGGCAACAACAACCTCGTTCCCAGGCTCTCTCTCCTCTGCCTCCCTTTGTCGTTGGGAGAAATGGGAGAAAGACCCTGGGAACGAGGTTGAGGCAACAAGCGAATAAAGGGGGCAAGTTTCTAAAGAAACTGTGGTGCTGCGTCGGCGGAAGTATTACAAGGTAATTTGGTTTTATCAACTGGGTTTATAATGTGAATTGGCCACCGTAAAGAGATTCGGAAGCTGACGTTTCGAGGCCACCTAAAATATGCTAAAAAAATTCTCGTACGACCACGTCCAAGGTATATTATCAGAAATTTGTAGTTAACTCAGTGTGTATTGAGGTAAGACTGGGAGTGTATAGATAACTGAATTTTATCTTTTTCGGGGCGACCTTCACTGTTTACAAGGTTCTCTACAGTTGACCAAACGCAACCCGAACAATGCCCTATCCTTAAGAACAAAAGAGTTGCAGATTAACAAGATCGAATCAAAATGGTGCACGTTAACTGTTCTTTTTTAGCGTGCATCCGCTGGTGCTTGCTCAACAATCTCGAACATTCTCGGCATAAAGTAAAACGCCACTCAAACATAAAAATGCGAGACATAAAAATACAAACGTCTAATGCGTGTACCTCATCCACCTTTTTTCCTGTCAAAAATAATAGAGAGCGACTACGATACACAAATCAACAACGCCGCGTATGAAGTAAGAGCTAAGTAAGTAAGTAAGAGCTAAGTAAGGGCGCGTTCCTTTGGGGTGATCTGGAGCAGGATCAGTGATCCGGGATCACTCGGATCATAGTACATCAAAGGAACACTACTTACGTTCACAGCCCTGGTCTGAGTACCCATAATGGTCTGATTGACATTCATCACATGCCCTTCCGGTCACTCCAGGTTTACACGGGCACTGGCCAGTAATGACGTCACAACTATCGTTTAAAGAGCCAATGGGATTGCACAAACACTGCTCGCAGCCAACCCCTGAGCCCACATTCCAGTAGGTGTCTCGGCAGCTGTCACACTTGTCTCCAATAACGTTTTCCAAGCAAGTACACTTTCCTTTGTCATCACAAGGGAGGGGATACTCGGGGTTATGGTCAGGAGGGGTCACTGTGCCTTGATTGTAGCAGTCACATGCTGGAGGACAGAAAGAGGAAAAACATTCAGAAGAAGGAAAGAGACTAGCATGGAGTAGAAGGACCTCTACAATCAAATTCCGCCATTGAAAACTACACTTGACTGAAACAAGAAAACAATAATGTAAAAGCACCCTAGCCACAATATCCTCTTCTCCTTTAAATCCTTTCACCCCATGTGGGCCATGGATCTTTCAAGTCACCTTTCCCTTTCATATGCTTCACTTAGTAGCTGTTAGCAGTTGAAGCCTGCGAGTCACTTTTGGCCCTCTTTTGTTACCCGGTAGGTTCCATCTTAAATCCTACTTAGTGATGCTGGTGCTTGCTTGCTTAGACCACAGGAAAGCCACACCCTCGGACCCCACACTATCTAGCCTCTGTAAGGATTTCCAATGTACTGTTTAAGTTTGTGATACTTACCAATACACTGCGGTTTTGGATATTTAGTGGCGCTTCCATAAAATCCAACTGCACAAAGTTCACATCTCTCAAGCGGGCCATTCCTAGTGTTGTAAATACACTTTAAGCAATCGCCGGTAAGGGATTGGCAGTTTCCGATGGCATTGAAGTCTATATTGCCACTGCAGTTACACTTCTGACAAGCAGTTGGCAAACCCAAAAGGCCTGATGGGTCGCCATAGTAACCATCTTGACAGTACTCACAGAGATCCCCCGAGTGCCCCTCAGGACAATCTGTACAAACAACGTTCTCGCCTATCAGAATGCAACGGGAGCCATATTTGCAGGGACATGGTTTGCAGTCATCTTTGGTACCTTCAGTTGGATTTCCATAGAACCCTTCTTTGCATGTCTCACAGTTGTCACCAATCGTGTTGTCTTGGCAATAGCAAACACCTGTCACTGGATCACAAGACTCAGAGTGGCCATAACATTGGCAGGGAACACACCTAAAAACAAAGAAGGTGTAAGGGTGTCATGCCCAGTCAAAAAAGAGCTGCAAAAACTACACATGGAATGATTTGTTAACTTAAGACATTTCAGCCAATCCTCATTAACAGACGACATTAGGCTGAAGTTGTCACATGGAGTCATTAATGCAGCTTCCAAGTGTGCCCTTCAGCACTGATGTCAAAAAACAAATACTACCTAATACAATAATGATTATGTTGCAACTCTTTGAACACAGTATGATTTTTTGACATAATTACTTACTGGCTATATTTATCCTCTGATCCCTTCTGCCTGGTATAGCCGACACTACACTGCTCACAATTATCTCCAGTGTAAGGAGCTGGACAGCTGCACTCTTCAACCCAAGGAACACGTAAAAAGGACTGTGGTAAATATACTGCCGACTCCATGAAAACATTGTCAATAAAGCCAGTCCCCTGAGGTGCATAGTTCATTCGAATTTTAATCGCTATTAAGCTGGTCAGGAGTTTTTGGAAATCAAACCCTCTGAGCAGTGGTTCCCATCCCAAAGATGGGTCTTCATGAAGACGAAACACATAGCTTTGAAAAGTGGTGGAAGGAACAGGGTTGTTCTGTGCATTGAGCCTTGCAGAGACCTTAAGTCCATTCTCGCCTTCCAGAATGATGTCTCCTGGTTCCACCTGAACTCCTTCAGTTGCAGCCACACGGAAGGTGAAACCAAAGAGCTGGCCATAACTGCTGCGGCGGTCTCCAAGGAATTTATCTGGGGCTGATATATAGAGGACCTCATTTCCTACAGCTGTTACGCTGATGTGGGAAGATTCGCGAAGGATGATGTACTGCTCAGTTACATTAGTACCTGTTGAAATAAGATAAGCAAATCAATATCAAAACATGAGTAGATGCTGACCAACACATGTGAAATTGATTGGAATTAATACTCTTAGATACAACAGTTATTAGTTTAGTATTTTTCCTAGCCTGCAATTCATGGGTAGCCTGTGATAATAAGGTATGTTACACCATTATTTTTGCCAGTAGAGAGGTGCATGAAAAGTGGGCATCTAGTTCATAAAAGAATTATTAACACAAAAGAATGAAACTGATGTTTTTCTTAAGTAAATTGACAGACCTATCAGCTTTGCTTGTAAAGAGGATGCTGGGTCGATGGTCGATGAAACTTGGTAAGGATTAACAAAATTTGATAGGGCTGAAAATTGTACTGTCTGCCCTTGTAACATGGAATTGATGGATGATGGTTTGCAAAATTTAACAAAAGTTTCAATTAGTGCGCATGGGCGAAGAACACAAAATGACCTTGGGTAGTGTCCTAACCAAGACTGCTTGATCCAGAGATTAACATGCCAACAATGTAGGTCACTGTGTCTCTAATATGTCAAACATTTGAGGCATTAACAAGGCCTTCTAAACCCTTAAAATATTAAAAGCATTATAACATGTACCTTGCTCATTAATAACATTCCAACCTTCCCGACCTGATGAGAACTGATTTGAAATGTTATATCCAGTATAACCCATAGCTGCCTCACATACACTACTGTGTCCATAACAGAAGCACTGTTTACATCCATGTGGGTTTGAACTCTCCAATCCATAGAAGCCTGTCTTGCACTGTGTGCACTTGGCACCAATGACATTCCTTTTACATGAGCACTCCCCCTTCTCATTACACTGTGTGTTACTGGGATCAGTTCCTTCAGGCGAACACTGGCAAGGCCTGAAAAGGGAGCACAAGAAAACTGAATCTCACACGATGCAGAAGAGAAGATACTGCTTGCAGAAGAAGTGTCCAAAAAACGTGAAATGAAAGATTGTTTTATTGCTTAGTAAACCTACCTACAACCAGTCTGTGAAAACCCAAAGAAGTTTGGCTGGCATTTGTCACATTTGACACCAGTCACTCCAGGTTTACAGGTGCACTGTCCTGTTGGATCACACTGTAAAAACACTGAGCCCACAGCGTCACACTTGCAAGGCTGACAGTCATCTAAAGAAGTCAGGCGGAAGAAGTTGTCACGGCATCGTTCACATTGTGGACCAGCTGTATTTCTCTTGCAGTTTTCACAGCGTCCATAGCCAAGGTTCTCATCATACACACAACTGTCTGCTAAACCATTACAGTCGCACTCTGAAGAAACAGTCATGAAGAAAATATCTTTTATCAGTCGTTACAAGCTCTTTCAGACTTATGCACAGTTGTAAAGAATGCACTCTTACTAGGAAGACTTACAGGAATTCTAACTACAAATTCTAGAATTCCAAGGACTTATAAATATAAATTCTTGACATTAGTAACCATATTCTTGCTGACAGAAAACAACAAAAATAATCATTGAGCTCCTACAAAAAAAGGGAATTTGACAAATCTACAAAGACGCCACAGAATATATCTATAGTATCAGTTAAACATTCCATTCTGAAACCCACTGAATTTACAAATGTAGGGTAGCAAATTTCAGATATTTTGTTAGAAAATTAATTGAAAAAACAGATTGATCATTTTGTGTCATTTTGCTTTCCTATTATGCAAATACATTATGCAGTCTTCCATACTTTAGACCGGAAAGCACATACACTTGAAATTGCAGTCCCAGCAGGTTTGCTAGAAAGGTCAAAACCTAAGTCACGTTTTAAGACAAACCACAGAGGAGGCATTGCTATATATATGCTCTAAAGCTTGTCACCAGTGTGAACATAAGCTGAAGTTGTTTAAACCAAATAACAGGGTCGACTATAATTTTTCAGGTATACATTTAACCAAAATACTGTAGATACAATTCAGTAGATAGGGATAGACATGAGATGTATGAAGTTCATATGTAATAATACTATTCAGGTCTCTTGTTCGCAAACCACACACAAAGGGTGATATATTTGATACGAAATATAGATCATATGAAGTAGATTAGAGTAATCAAGAAGCCACCCAACTGGTTTCTGTTATACAGATGTCACTGTTTGCCTTGTGTGACTCTAGTTCTTCTCTGAATGTCTGTAGAGAAGCAGACATGTCACAAGGTTCATGGGTAATTAAGTCATCTGATATTAGTTTCTGCAAATTAATAGCAGAGTTAACCTCATCCTGTTTAACAAATTCTGAAGGTTTCAGCATGTTATAATATGATTAGATTGTCTGATCTGAATTGTACATTACCCAGTACAATTCAGTAATTAACTAAGAAAAATTTTAAATTTAGAAGAAACTGATCATTATGGGGTGAATTTCTCAAACACATAAGCATCTGGAAAACCCCTTTTAGCAAAATTTGGTTGACTTGAATTTACATACATAAGAAATGAATACAAGCACCTCAACATTTTCTAAATCCTCTTTATAACAAAGCTGAGGGCACCTATCAACACAACATCTTTGATCTTTCAACTCTCCTTTCAATTTTATTGAGCTTTCACGCCAAGCTAATCATGCAATCCGTTCTCTTCATGTCTGTATATTGCATGACAAGGTTTTGTGTACTATATCATCCGTGGGTGTTAACGGAAGACGTAAAATCAAGCGGCTGAGTTCTTAAAGAAAAACTGGTTGCGGTATATTTTTAACTTTGGGGGCTAAGCTGTACACTGCACAAAAAATCACAATACTGGAATTATCTATTCGTTCGTTCATATATAACAAAGAATGGGTGGGATTATCTATTCATTCGTTCATATAGCTTACAACGAGATTCTGAAGTGGATGCGTGGATACACCGGCGAATAATTCCCTTTTTTCCTTGAATCTCAAGTACAGTTGAAGTGGATACGTAGTAAATTAGTGTCTAATTCGGACGTTACAAAAGTTTGCCATTATTTAATATATCTGATCCCTACATTGAGTACGTTGAAGGTTAAGATATTTTATATTGTGCAAGAGAAAATAGAAAACCAAATTAATAAGGGGATTCGTGACTGTTCAAACGTAAACACACAAAAAGGAAACCTGGATTCCTTCATTCTAGCGATCAATGTGCTCTTTGTAAACCTCCACCCCGTCACGAAAACAGCCGAAGAACCTCGAACTCGCGTTTATTCGAGAAGGTAGACTTCCGGTCTGAGAAATCGAACATTTGTTTCAAGACCTTTCAGTGGTTTCGTGGTTTTCGGAGACTTGACGAAGCCATAGGCTATCAACAGTAGAAGGAATCTAGCATAAATAGGTGATAGCTATTATTCTATAAAAATGCAGCGAGTATATATCAAGCAGGTCATCTGCAGCGCTGCAGGCTATTGGCAAATCCCGGCTTGATTTACCGCGAGATAAGCGTCAAATTTACTTTGTCGCGCGCTGGCAGGATTGCTAGCAGAATAAAAGGATATACCTGTGTTACGTCCATGAATATAGAAAATACTGTACTTACTGATGCATTCGTTGGCACTATCCTCTGTAGCCCTGGCCCATGGGCGATTATTGTAAAGCGGTTCGCATTTTTCACAGTCTACTCCCATCGTTCTGTGGTCACATATACACCTCAGTTCAAGTCGTCCAGAGGGATCTTGTTTCTTCATACACTCTGCGGCGTGCCCGTTGCATTTACAACGTCCTCCGATTGTCAAATCTATAATAGCGAAGTAGTAACTCCGCAAAACATTGGAATCACCAAACACTTCGTCTCCAAACGTATTCATCCGATCCAAATCTATTCGGATCGAGCTTGCCGTAACCCAGTCTTGCAATTCAGGGCTATCATCAAAATTGAGATTGTCCGGCCGACCTTGCAATGTAGTAAACGCAACATTTCCTCCAGTTAGGGGCGAAATGCTGCTGAACTCGTTCGAACATAAAACTTGCTGATTTGTTATCGCAATGTCATTGGATTTCACCTTGTAAGATTTCTCACACGAAGCTGAGAAATATTGATATGGGATCCACGGCCCGTTCGGATCAGTGCTTGTTCGCTTGTAAATTGCCATCGACTCAGGTCTTGGCGATCGAAAACGAATTCTGATATAAGACACATCGAAGCTTTTCATAAGATCCAGTGTAAGAGTTACGGGTTTATTTGGGTTGTTAAGCAGTGTTTCTGACTGCCACCAGGTCCTGTTTTGGTCATCTTTTATGTCCGTTATGTAAGATGCGGGATGGCTATACCTGTCCTCTGTTGCATCGCAAATTTCGCATTCTTTCGTGGGTGAAGTGACACCGGTTTGTACACAGAACTCGCTCGGAGGCGTCCCGCAAGTGTTGTTAGAAATAACTGTCTTGCCAAAAGCAGCGTTGCCGAACGAAGGCATGCATCTGAGAGGAGCTTTAGTAATCTCGTTATAGCATGGAGATTGACTGTCAACCTCTCTGACAAACAAGAGCAGGACTACAAATCTTAGAACAGACGAAAAACTCCTCCAATGTTTCTTCGCACGGTAATGACAGCACACCTCCATGATCCCTCTCGTGTTATGCTCGTAATCTTCGGTAGGCGAACGGCGGATCATGCATGGAGGGGAATTTCATGATATATGATATACGTGATATGCTCTGAATTATAAACTTTAGCGAGCATTCTTTAGCGGGAAGGAATTTCCGGGCCGTGATTGGCCGTTCTCGGAGATAATCTGAAAAGAACCAATCACAAGCGTGTTGACGAAATGTGAGGCTTTCCTCGGAGTTCAAAAAGTTCTGCACTGAAGTGTAAAATATGTCCCCGCCTTTCCGCCTAGAAAAGTTTGCCAAGACTTAGCCTGAGGTTTGCTGCGAATAAGTCGTATAGTCAACATTTGTTCGTCACAATTTTTCTAGCTTCACTGCATCACTTGAACGAAGAAGATTAGGCGCGAAATGAACACTACAAAAACAAAAAATGTCGGCTCAGTTTTTCGCCTCGACGAGATTAAGTTTGACTTTATTTATGTTAATGTTTCTTTAACATCAATGAGTGAAAAATTGCCAGTGACAAATTATCACGTCAGGAAGTGGGGCTGAACCGTTTCAGGTTCACTATGGGTTTTCAAAAATGTAAACTATTGCAAATATTTCATCTCTTCATTGAAGTCTTTTGAATTTTACGCTCAGTGTATTGCATGACACCTGAGCACATCCCGACTTTTGCAAAGCACAAGTCTAGGATGTCCAGCCATGAAAGAATTTTTAAAACGTCAAATTTTTGGCTGAATTTTTAACTACTTTATTAATAACACGTAAACGACATTTATTGGCACAGTAACGAATCCTGCAATCTGATTGGTAGTTAGCGCCGTCTGGATTTAGCTCTGCCCGACCTGCCCAGGATCACGGTAAACCGAGCGGGATGCCTGGAAATTAAGCAATAGAGCACTTTTTCCGTGTTTACATAGCCTCATCTAAACACGAGGAGGGATGGAAGAATTCGAGACAGTTATGCAAACCCGAGACGTAGTCGAGAATTGCATAACTTTCGAGAATTCTCCCAATCCTCCGAGTGTTTGGATGAGGCTATGTTAACACGGAAAAAGTGCTCTATTGCTTTTATAAAATATTTCTCAAAAATACACGCGAATTCAAAAACGTCACAACCGTGTTTACATACTCTGATCTAAACACACCTGTAGACCAATGAGAGCGCGCGTAGTGGCTCAAATAGTCAGTAGTGAACAGTTGCGAATGGTCGCGAATAGTGGCGAATATTTATAGTGGCAAATAGTGGTGTGAATAGTGACGAATGACAGAAATTTGGTATTCAGTTGCAGTAAGGCGGGATGGGATTTCCCAGCTAAAAATCATGGAACAAATTAAAAGGTGTTTCTAGACTTAATTTCTTCTGTTTTGACCTGCAAAAGCGTAAATAAATATCCTTGTGTTTTCTGAATTTTTAATGTCGGCGATGGACAGCCCCAGCCTGAATCCTAAGAAGAAAAGATAACAAATTCACTGAAATTCTGTTGCTTATTTGGATAATTAATTGACGCAAGATATAGCTTAGATAACCGGCGGTTATCAAAGCAGCTCGTTTGTGTCTTCAGTTGATAAACTAATCACAGAACACTTGTCTTACATTTATATTTTACTGTTGTTTTTTTTCACAGAACCTGCTTGATCGAATCTATCAGCGTCTATCAGCGTCCGTGGTGACTATTGACGATTATTAAAAACTGGATCATTGGATAATGCAATTCGAGAGTTTTCATTGGCTTAGCCATCATGGGCTATGAGCCATTATACCATGCTCTACGAGTATGGTAAGTGTACGCGTGATATTTTTGAGGCGTTTTCATTTTTTTTTTAAAGTTTACTTTGCTCTATTTTTGGGGCGTTTTTAATAAAACAATTATTGCTCTCGCCCTTGTTGGATATGAGATGATTATAGCCAACTCGGCGCTATGCGCCTCGTTGGCTATCTACCATCTCATATCCAACGCGCGCTTTTGGAATAATTGTTAACTATTCGTCACTATTCGCTACGGTTCGCCACTGTTCGCAATACAAATGACTATATAAAATATCATATACTGTTGAACCGTAGAGAAAGATATGAAGAAATGATTAATCATCGCAGTCATGCACACAACTTAAGCAGTTGTGAGATTAAAGCCTAAAACAAATGCAGGCCTGAACGGGCCGGATTCGAACCCATGACCTCTGCGCCACCGATCCGGGGGGGGGGGGTACTTAACAAAGTTTAATGCGGGGAGGCTCCGCCCCGTGGTCCAACCCCTTACCCTTTTATATATCATTTTGGCAGAAAAGGTACCCCTTTTATATACCTTTTATTGAGAAAAGGTACCTCTTTCACATACCTACTTTAGAACACTGCATCCCCTTTCTAAGCCCTTGTAATGAAGCTAATGAACAACATTAGGGGAGAATATCAAGCATTACGAGAAGAACAGTTTTGCAAACAAGTGTTATTTATTCAGTTCAGTTGTGGGCGGGAGTCAAGATACTCCGGACATCAGGTGAACAGCGATTCCCTTGGTTTGCGACCTTCATTTGCGACCTTTTGTTTGCGACCTTCATAAAACCATTCCAGTGTCTTCTTTATCTTACATACTTTTTAACGAACGTTAACGTGAACAAAGCGAAATCTCAAAATGCAATAAATCAATAAAACATGATTGTACTGCTTTTACAAGAAATTAATACATCGCAAGAAGTCAAAGGAAAATCTCCGCTGATGCCTTAGGGAGCCAGTTTCAATTTCAATTACACGTGGGTTACACGTAAATGGGTAGATATACAACACACATATTATATATGTTCAACTTGTGTTCTTCTCTGTAGTGCTTAATAAATAAACTGATACAGCCATAAGTGCGTCTATTCGAAATATTTTAATTAAAGGCCCTTGTAAATACCTAAATGACCGATTTCCCTACCCTTTTATATATCTCAACTTGTGAAATCCCTACCCTTTTATATACCTGAAGCCTGAAAAGGGTACCCCTTTCGGGCGGAGCCTCCCCGTATAGGCCATTATAGGGAGTACCCCCCCGGGCCACCGATGCGGTGCTCCACCAGCTATCAAGCCATCTGGGAGCTGGTCAGAATGTGAGTTCGTAATACACCCGTAGTTGATGAAGAATGCAAATGAATATATGAAAGATCATCTATTTGAACTGCGGAGAAAGATATGAAGACATGATTGAGCATTGCAGTTATGCACACAACTTTAGCAGTTGTGAAATTAAAGCATGAAAAAAAAAAATCAGGCCTGAACGGGATTCGAACCCACGACCTCTGTGATACCGGTACGGTGCTCTACCAACTGAGCTTTTACGAACTCACATGACTGATTTTGAAAAACTGAAAAAATTAATTTGACAAAACAAACTAAAGTACTTTTGTTTCTCTTAACGAAAATATGAGAGGAAACGGTATAAAATTTTGTTCACTCTCAAATTTCGCAGAGCTATAGATCCTCAAAAGAGTTTTATTCTGTTGTTTATAATTGCGGTACTAAAAAATACGCAAATATATTAAATTTGAATTGTGCAGGGTAAAGAGAAAGGGTATTTCAACCATCCCTTCCAGCCTTGATGAATTACCCAAAAAATTAGCCATTGATTCTGTTTTTTGCTCTTGTACTTAACTTTCGAAACTCTTCAGGGGAATGAGGGCCAAATTAGACACATTCCAGCCATTTGATATATTGAACATTCACCTTCCGGTGAGGCAGTATCATAGAACTATAATGTAGTGGCCAAAACCAAGTGGTTTGAGTCCCCAACTGCTATCTGAATTCCATTGGGAACTCAGATTTCCATTTCCCCCATGCTTTTACCTCGCAAAACAACATCCTTTGAAAAATGCGTTTATTTTATGAACCAAAGATACACTTTAAAACACTGATAGAGCTAAACTAAGATATTTTAGATGATACTGTTACATACAGAATCTCTTAAAAACTCAAATGATGATTTACCCAATAAAAAACCCACACCGACTGAAAAAGTCAAAAAGCAACACGAGTAATTCTGCATAGTAGCAGTTTGCATTATGACAACTTTCTGTCAAGCCTTTGTCCCTGGGGCAGAATCCCACAAAAAAGTGACAAGGGTGGACAGTGTGATTTTTCTACCTTTCATGGGCTAAAATTTGTAGCTTGATACCACGTCTGGTGCTCAAATCGAAGATCAATAGAGTTATCCTTGTTATTTAAAAATGGGAAAATATTTTTTTTAAAACTATCTATTTCACTATATAATCAGAACGTCTTATGATTGTCAGACTGCTGCAATTACCAGGTATCCCACATCGTTAAGTGCCATTCCGTCATTTCGCCAATTTGTGTTTCCTTCTTGCAACGGGTTTGGTTAACACGACAAAGCGATATCGTCTCTGTCCACGGTAAAATCTTCAGAAATTGGCGTGCTTGAATTCCCTTTCCGTAAAGATGGATCTCCGATGAAGAGCTGAATGGATAGTAGAACTGTCGTTCGTGTTCTATGTGAAATTTGGAGACGATTAGAGCCCTTGGGGGGATTATAGGGCCGATTTCCGTCAAGCGGTCCGCTGGGCTTTCGGCTAGAGTACCCAACCATGGTAAACGTTTGAAAGAGAGAGCCAACGGTGCAACTATAGCTCGATGGAAACGCAACAAATCTGCTAGAAAACCACACAGAACGCGAGAAAACTACCATTTACTAAAATTCAACAGTAATTTTTCGGCTCTATTTCTCTCCCCATACAAACACTTGTAAATATGCAAATTAGGCAAATTACGTGACAGTACACAGGTCAACAAAAAATTAGCTTCTCATATATCGAGCTTGGGCTACCTGTGATATCCCGAAGGTGTCCGCTTATACAAGTTCAACCGTACTTTGCCGAAAACTGGGCAAATATTGAAAATCGAATTATGTTTCAAGCCGTGATTAAAAGTTTTGGACGATCGACAGACAAGAGAATTGAGGAGAATTCTATTATTATTTATACAGTATTGTAAATAAATACTTCAAAGATGAATAAGGACATGGCGAAGTGATTTGAGCAAAATAGTTGATAAATAGACATTACACAAGACTGGGAGTTCAGCAGTCACTAATATCGTCTTGGAAAGGGAAGAAATAATAATAATAATAATAATAATAATAATAATAATAATAAACAAGTTACTATAACACGGGCACTAAGCAGATACCCCGTCGAGTAGGGCTTCACTTTGTTGAGCGGACGAGACGCGGTGCAGTCCTTGTGGTATTGTGGCGTTATGACTCTACGTTGGATAATTTTTTTCTATGATCTCTCAAAAGGTAACAAACAAAGAAAACAAATCACTGGTAGAAAAATGAAGAACGAATAAAAAAGAGAATGAAAATGAGAACCCAATTATACTTGCTTTGCTGATCGGACAAGAAGCCGTACTTTCTTCTTTTCTTTTCTTTTTTGTAATTGTCTCGGACAAGTATCACCAATAACTTCATGAATGGTTTCAACGGCTTTACATCTCTTGGTTTATTCTCTTACCGTTGCATTTTGCCAGTGGCCTTAAACTTTAACTTCTTCTAGCTGCTACGGATAAAAACCTCAAGACAGTGGTATCAAAATTGTCACTGTTTACAGACGATCTAGTTTCCATGTTGACTGACTCATGGCCAGTTTGATTAGTGATGTTTCATCCATACTGGAACTAAGCCTCTTTTCTACCAAGACAATCGGTCAACTTTGATGGGTGCGGTTTAAACAGAAACTTTAAATCTTAATGCATCAGTCAATTCCAGCAGTGCCCGGCCTGGCAATCGCGGGACATTTGCTCACGTTGTCCGTCCCAGCGGTGGGGCATTCGCGATTTTATCGCGGCCAGGAGGCTGGGGCATTTGCGTGCCCCGGGGCGACTCCCGGGAATTTGACACACGTGTTTTCGCAAGTGCCACAGAGGAATTCATCGGCAAAGACGAGGTGTTTGTTGAAGATTGCATTGGCTAGTCTGTCAGGGACTAGACAAACTAGTTGACGTTTTTAAAGGTATGTCTTCTCAATTTCAGATATTTCTTTACTTGTAAGCACATAAATAAAAGCAACAACTTGAACTATATTTTGTTTATCATGTATCGAGAGATCGGAAGGTTACCGGTCACCTCGGCACGAGGGAGTCTCGCCACCGAGAAACCACCTCGCCACCAAGAAACCAACTCGCCACCAAAGCGAAGTCTCTTCGCCATCAATAACTTAATAACATTAAACCGCAAGCCGAAGAGACTTATTCGTTCTACTTTGTTTAGTTGTATATAGACTCGTAACTAACTGTCCAACTAACTCACACTGTTCACTTTACGTTGAATGATGTTCTGAACCAGCGGTAGCCATAAGAGATAATGTTACTTTGTATAATAAGACAATTCGCTACTTGCACATGACCCATAATCCCTTGCGTTGTTGGGGGGTAACCAGTAGAAGAAATGTATGGTATCATGACAAAAATTAGTTCGGTGAGCTCGGAAAACCAGCTACTAATACTTACAAATGCACCAGAATTTACCAAAATCATGATAGGAGAAATTTGTACTAGTTTATAACTAAATGTAGAGAATTTTTTTTTTGTCCATACATCGTCTGTAAAATTACAAGACGATGTATGGACAAAAAAAAAATTCTCTACATTTAGTTATAAACTAGTACAAATTTCTCCTATCATGATTTTGGTAAATTCTGGTGCATTTTTAAGCATTAGTAGCTGGTTTTGCGAGCTCACCGAACTAATTTTTGTCATGATACCATACATTTATTCTAATGGTTACCCCCCAACAACGCAAAGGATTATGGGTATGTGCAAGTAGCGAATTTGGTTTTATCAGCTGGGTTGATAATGTGAATTGGCCAAAGAGATTCGGAAGCTGACGTTTCGAGCGTTAGCCCTTCGTCGGAGCGAATCGAATAATAGCTTTGTATAATAGCTTAGTTGTGTCTCATAAACGACTCGAAAAGAAAAAAAGCTAAGAAGGCAATGCGTCGTCCATTTCAACGATGCAGCGCAAACAAGAGCGCGACTTGTGTTGTGAAAACCATGATAAAAAAACATAAACACGCATGTAATGTCGCGCGGTTATTTTAAAATTATTTCAGTGTAAGCATAATATTTATAAAGCGAATAAAAATCTTATATATGAGACCTGTGGTTTAACTCAGGCGTTGATTTGGCTACGACCAAGAAACAGAACTACAGTGATTAAACAAAAAAGATGGTTAATGCAACAGACTTGTGAGGAAACATCTTGGTTTTGTTTTGCATATCAAGAGGCTTGACCACCTGGAAAAGTTTGAAAGATGCTCAGGTTTAAAAATTAACCACACGAAATCAGAAGCAATGTGGCTAGGAAAATGGAAAAACAGAGAAGATATATACGCCGTTCAACGTTAAGTGGCCGAAAGACTCTGTTTATGCTTTAGGGATACACTTCTCAAACTCAAAAAAGGTTTGCGATAAACTTAACTTCCACGAGAAAATTAGATGTTTTGGAAAATACCTTAAACAATTTGGAAGAGACGGAAACTGACTCTATTAGGCAAGGTTAAATCTGTGGGCCTTTCCAAGCTTACTATTTACAATGCATCCCTACTGCCAGTTTCTGAAAACTTCTGCGATCAGGTTTAACAAACTCACCTTTAATTTTATCTGGGACAACAAAGTGGCCAAAATTAAAAGAAAAACACAATTATTGGTGAACGCAGAAACGGAGGTTTGAGTATGATCGATTTTACTTTATTGAACAAAGCCCTAAAAGCGATTTCATCTGAGAACTCAACATGGACGGTTATTCTCAATGAAGCCACATTACACTTGGGAAGCATAACCTTCCTCTCAACCTGTGATTGTAACAGTAACGATCTTAACATCAAAGAGCTACCACTCTCGTACTTGGTTTGATAAAGGGGTTAACAGCTTAAAAGACCTTCTAGACTCGAATCTAGACTTCCTCACTAATGAAGAATTTCAACTCCGATACCAGCTGCAAACAAATTTTTTAGCGTATCATGGAGTAATAAACGCTATTCCACAAGAATATAAAAAAGCAGTAAAGCGAACAGGTGTACGGCAAGAGTATCTTACACAACCATGGGAGAACTTGAAAGTGCTAACAACCAAAGCCATACATAAAAGTTTCGTGAAACACATTTGAAGAACTCACCACAAAACGAAGCCTTACTGCTAATGGGTTAACAACGGACCAAATAAGCAAGTACTACAACCTAGCCTTCTCCATTATTATAGAAACAAAGTTAACTATGTTCCAGTACAAAACTTTACATGATATAGTTTTTACTAAAAGCAAATTATTTAAAGCCAAACTGGCGAGCAGCGATCTTTGCTATTTATGCTCAAAAAACAAGATATTAAACATATGCTAGTTTCATGTCCGGTAGTATCAGAGTTCTGGAAAATGTTTCTAGATTGGTATGAGACTCATGCAACGATAAAAACTAGAATTGTCAACTGTTAAAATCTTATATGGTATCCTAGATAATGACCGCCTTAGTAAGTTAACGAATCACCTCTTAATAATTGCAAAATACTAAATATATTGTTGTAGCATTAATGAAGAACCACTGAATTTAAGTTCGTATTTAGCAATAGTGATAAACAAAGCCGAAATCGAAAAACAAATATCAACGAGGACTAATTCACCTGAACGTTTAGTTTATTGTTGTTTTGCACTATTTACAACAGTATTACCTCACTAAGAAAAAGAAAAACTAAATTACACAAGTAGTAAAAACCAGAATGTGCGCAGTGACCAAACGTTACTATAAGTGGAAACCCTTAATTTTTTTTTGTCCCCTCTGTATGCAACTTTTTGCAAGTTATCAATAGAGGCAAGTTATCAATAGAGGAAAATATATTATCATATCAATAGACGCGTAACCTTATGGGTAAGAAACTTGTTAATTTTTGCATTATCGTTCTATTGCTTAGTTTGTCAAGTCCTGACTAAATATTCCAAAAAAAAAACATCCAACATCGGGTTCGAAAACAAACATTGTTCGGCAAACACGCTTTTGAATGAAGTTGTGATCAACGTGAACATGACTATTTCACATTTCGCATTCAAGGCTAGCTCTAGCCTTTTTTTCAATTCAGGAAAGTCAACCTGGAGTGCACTTTAAAATAATTGAGGCTTGCGAATTCAAATGTTGCGACCTTCAAGGCAGATCTTGCGAGCTTAAAATGCGATGCGTCATCATTCAATCAACTAACAATGTATTGTTGTCCTTGAAGTCTTACCGTCACATTAAAATACTGAAAAGTGCAACGTCTTATTCACTGATTAACAAAACGAAAAACTGCATTGGTGTTGGAAGGCAACGATTTTGGGGGCGGGGCATTTGCCCTCTTCCTTCGTTCCCACCCCGGGGCCTTTAGGCAGCTTATATGTCCCAATTCCGGGGAATTTGCCCATTTTTTTTTAATGTTAATGCCCGGGGCTTAGCCCAAGGGGGGATGGGCACTGCTGGAATTGACTGGTGCTTAATTTCTGGGGTAAAAAGTGTTTAAATAAAAAAGATAAGGGGACTTATATTCATGTTTTATATACAGATACAAAAACCTTGTTTGGCGATAGACTCCAAGCAACCTCACTTCAACATGGTCATATTCAGCCCGATAATCTTTAAATACAGCCCTCAGGCTTAGTTAGTGAGAGAAATGTATATGTATCTGAATTTGTTGAACAGTATTTTGTTACAGATCCTAGGTTTGGAGATCATATACACATAACGTGATTCACAGAAATTGTCTCTATAGGGCTTAATGCTTAATGATTCTGTATGACAGAGCTAGCCAGGACTGAACAAAATTCAGTACTCTCTGGAACAGACATTCCAATAGGAAAGAAACTTCAGTGATTTTGAAGAGCTTCCTTCACTACAGACATCACTAAAATTAGTCTATTCTCTTAGTATTGGATGACAATGTCTTTCTATCAGCACTGGCCTTATGAGCTTTTACCTTCTCTCTATTGTCCAAGAAATTGCTTTGTTAAATAACAGTCTGCTTTACCATTGGAGATAGAGAGATTTCAAATAACTGAAACATGTGAGTTGTTAAAAGTTCTCTATTGCCATCTTTCAGTGCTTGCGTCATATTTAGGAGGTCTCTCAGCTGCAGTTCACTGCACAATCAACATCTTTTTTTACTGTGGCAGAAATGACTGTCAGGCTTCCTCTACTGTCCGAGGTGGAATAAAAGCACCCCCAACCAGCCTTGCTTCTTCAAGAAGAAAATTGAAAGTAGCAGTTGCATTTGCCTGGAAAATAAGAGCATTTAAATAGCATTTTATTTAACTTGAAAGAAGTAAATAACCCCAAAGTTATTCACACACTTGTACTTTAGTGAGTGATCTTTAACAACAAA
>OZ026597.1:32729188-32741688 GCA_964020085.1 Micromussa lordhowensis
TCCCTATATTTATACTTTAAACTCTTGCTTGAGATGACAAGCAAACCATTTCTGAAATAAACTGCGATGTTCTACATGGATTCCTGAGAAAAGCTTCCTTCAAGATGAAAATTTACAGGCCATTGGTTTTACTGTTCATTCAGTTTTTCTTGTATGTGCTTAATGTGTCAACAGATGCTGCTGACTGTAGCTTCAATGGGTGCTATGATTCTCAGAGAAGGCCTCATCCCTGCATTGCCAGCCCAGTCAACATGGCATATAAGAGGAATATTTCAGTTACAAATACTTGCGGGAGACCTGCCAGTGGGTTTTGTGAACTTGGCCCTGGGCAAAAATGCTTTGAGTGTGATGCAAACAGCACTACCAAAAAACACCCACCAGAGTACATGGTTGACAACAAGGAATTTAATAATCCATATTCCCTTGAAACAGTAACTTGGTGGCAGTCTCAAACATGGTGGGAAACAAACAACCTAGGCCTGTCAAGTCGGTCTAATCCTTTAAAGGTAAATATAACATTGTCTTTTGGCAGAACCTTCCACATAAGTGGTGGTATCACGGTGAGATTTTACAATGAAAGACCACAGGCCTTGTTCCTGGAGAAGTCTAAAGACTTTGGAAAAACATGGAGTGTTTTGCAGTATTTTGCTTTCAAGTGCCCAGATTCTTTCAACATGCCTGGAGTTGCAGCTGTCCTCGCAAACAATCCATTTAATGTGACCTGCACTGAGGATTATAGTGGGCAATACCCTCCAAGGTATGGCAATGTGGAGTATAGATTTGATGCGCGGTATGAACCAGGTTGTGGCTACTTTGATCAAGACATGCAGAACTTCATGCTTGCAACAAATGTACGAATCAGTCTTGTATACCCACCCACAGATGGGCTTGAAAATATATTTCAGAATGAGGAAACTCTCAACAAATACTATTATGCTATCTCAGATGTTGTGATAACAGGACGGTGTAACTGTAATGGCCATGCTAAATACTGCACTGGCCCAGTCATGGAAGAAACATGTGAGTGTGAGCACGATACTATGGGAGATGATTGTGAAATGTGCAAGCCCTTATTCAATAATCGTCCATGGATGCCAGCTAATGCCAGCCACGCAAATGAATGTCAAGGTAGTGTCTCAGTCACTGCTTTATTTTCTTTGTTTCTTTAAATTATCAATATATATATATGGTGAAAAGTGATTGAGATTATGGAAAGACCTACATTCACAATGCAGCTGTAAGGTGTTTTCATTGTAGTTGTAAATGAGTTTTTTTCTGGCTTAGAATTGTTTGACTGTGTTTTGATTGTTTGACCATGTTTGTTTTGATGTGGTATAGAATGCCAGTGCAATAAACATGGATTGTTGTGTGTGTACAACAATACTCTGGGTCATGGGATTTGTACTAGTTGTCAACACAATACTGAAGGGCAACACTGTGAGAAGTGTTTACCAAAGTACTACAGGAATATGGATGTGTCAGTGGAGGATCTCAATGCTTGCATTGGTAAGGGCACTGTTTTGTTAATTGGTATACAGAGAGTTATATCTTAGCTAAATCTAAATTTAAGCCATAGGCTTATATATATATTTGGAGTTGGGAAGCTTATTAATTATCAGAAGAATTTGTGAATCTGATATTTCTTGCTAACTTTCAGTAGGGCTTACTTCTTTGTGGGGGGAGCGCTTATTATTGGAACTTTATTAACATGCACGTACTTTGATATAAGTTAATTTTAAGGCTGTAATACTTTCTTTCCCGCAGCTTGTAACTGTTTCCCAGAGGGTATTACAAATGACGGGACATGTCTGGAGGAAGCTACACCCACACAGCAGCTTGGACAGTGCCAGTGTAAGAACAAAGTGTTTGGACGGCAGTGTGATCAGTGTGTTCCAGGTTACTGGGGATACAGAGGAAATCCACCTGGAGAATGCAGAGGTTAGCTTTCATTTTTATCAGTTCTCCCCAGGATGTTTTGGAAGTTTGGGTTGTTTCGAAAACTCAGTCACAGCATTTTGGAGTTCTGAAATACTGGTATGCTGCTGGGGTTCTGATACCATTTCACTTATTCTGACACATACTTTAGTTCTACTAAAAGTCCAAAAAATGACAGTCTCACTATTTGCTTCTTGTAAATGATAACATATGGAATTGCTGTTCCGTCCAAAGAGTGCATTTCTGTGAAAAACGAGCTCACATAATGGCAGCTGCTCTTTTGAATAACATCTAATCCTATCTAATCCTATATTCCAGATCTTTTCCAGTCGGGGATGTTGTGGTGCTATGTGATGTTTTGTGACCAATCTAGCACCAGCAAAAATATTTCATGAATTATAAAATTTTAAGAATTAATTGTTTAGCATGTGTTGTATTTGAGGTGATAGATAGCCAAAGAGGCGCATAGCAATGAGTTGGCTATATTCATCTCATATCCAGAAAGCATGAATGGAACAGTAAATTTATTGTTTTATTAAAAGCACCCCAAAATATAGAAAACTAAAATAAAACACAAATAAAAATCGCCCCAAATATTGCTCATGGTGGCTAAGCCAATGGAACTCTTGAAGTTATATATCAAACACGAGCGACAGTGTTTCATCGGGATATCCAAACACCGAGAAGAGAGTTGAAAATACGACGCGCAGCGGAGTATTTTTGACGAATAATAATAATAATAACAATCTTTAATGAGGAAACTTTTTCACTAAAAAGTGGTTTACAAAAAGGACCTCGAAAATTAAAAATTAAAAATTTACAATGAATAAAAATGCTAAAAGATGCTACTAAAAACTAATGTATCTTATGTGTAATACAAAACTTAAATCAATGAATTAAAAATCTGACGCTTCAAAATATTTACATTATCAGAGGCTCGTATAGTTTTGTCCAGCGAGTTAAAATCATTTACAGCATGATAGCCAGTTCTTTGTTTACCCCAGTTTCTTTTAACGGATGGAATTTTGAGGTTTGCTTTATTTCTTGTGTTGTAACTATGCTGTTCTTGCTGAGTGACTAATGTTAATTCGTGATGCGTGAGACCATAAAGACATTTATATACATGTACGCATCGGCGCTGGAAGCGCCTTTTTTCTAGTGTTAACCACTTCAGTGTAGTTAACGCATCAGACGCAGAAGAATACAGTGGTCGATCTAATATTATTTTAGCCGCCTTATTTTGAAGCACTTGCAAACTAGACATTAAAGTTACATTATGTTTGTCTCCCCAAACTAAATCAGCATACTCGAATAAGGGCATAACAAGGCTTTTATAAAAAAGGATACGCGCTTTAAACGGTAACAAATGCTTAATGCGTCTAAGTAGGCCAAGCCTTTGATTAACTTTCCCTGCCATGTATTCGACATGATTTGTCCACGAAAAATCAGACGATATTAAGATTCCAAGATATTTAAAAGAAGTAACATTGTTTATACAATGATCAAAAATTGAAACGGTTAGAGCTATTTTCCTCTGTAACTTCTTGTTACTGCCTATAAGCATGCATTTGGTTTTCTCCAGATTCAGTGTTAACTTATGTTCATTTAGCCATTTCGCCACAGCCAGGAGGTCTTGGTTGAGCTTTTCAGTCAGCTCCTGAGAGGAAGACCCATAGCAGTAGATCACCGTGTCATCTGCATAAAGTGATGCTTGACAGGCATCTAGAACGCTTGGCAAATCGTTAATGTAGATGACAAATAGCAGAGGACCCAGTATACTTCCCTGAGGGACCCCATGGGTAACTGGCAATTCATCAGACAACTCATTCCCAGAACATGTACGCTGTTTCCTGTCAGTAATGTAAGAGCGGAACCACTGAAGCGAGTTCTCACATAAACCAATTTTGGAAAGCTTTCGTAACAAAATCCGATGGTCCACGGTGTCGAAAGCCTTGGTTAAATCCAAAAACACGGCCCCACAAAGTTTACCTTGTTCCATGTTCAATAAGACTTCATCAGCAAATGATGTCAAAGCAGATTCAGTAGAGAGCCCCTTCCTGAAACCAAACTGTTTCCTTGTGAGAAATTCGAGGTGTTTGGATAGCCGATGAAACACTGTCTCGAGTGTTTGATATATCTTCTCAATCGAAGCAAAAACTAAGGAGAAAATCAAGAGGTAAAATCGTCAAAATCTATACTAATTAAGACCGGGTATCAAAACCTCCTTCACTGTTGTGATTTTCTTTGTTTTAGCTTGATGAATTATTAATGAGTTTGAGAATTTCATTATCCAATGATCCAGTTTTTAATGATACTGGATATCTAGATTTGCTGATATTGTTGGCACTAAAGTGAGAATACTGTTAACCATTTCCATTAGCTTGTGGGTGCAATACTCTTGGTACAGTTAACAACACCATACAGTGTGACCAGTACGCAGGAGATTGTCCATGCAAGGCGAGTGTCCAAGGCAGATACTGTGTGGAGTGCAAAGATGGCTTTTACTTTTTTCCAATAACTGAGATTGCAGATTGTTTGCGGTGTCCCTGTGATTTAGGTGGGGCTTTCCCTCAGTGTGATAAAGTGTCAGGTGAGCAAATTTTAGATTTAATTTAATTGTATAATATTTAGTGGTATGTAATGTAATAGCATTATTACGTTTTGCATTATTATAAGTATAATATAAATACATTACTTATTTTCACTATTTACACTCAAATGTTCCTGTGGCCCAGATCAGCAAATACATGTAAACAAAAGTTCTTGATGAGTAATTTCTTAGGGAGTGATTTTCAATAAAAACTAATGATAAAAAATCAGGGTCGAAATGTCATGACTTTTTATTATTAGTCTTTTATTGCAAAATTGATCTCTACGAAATTACTCATCAATAACTTTTGTTTACATGTATTTGCTGGTCTGGACCACAGTTGGGTGTAAATAATGAAAATAAGTAATGTATGATTGATGCAAATATTATGGAAGTATAATTAACAAATTATTATTCCACAAGCCAACGAGGCGCATATCGCCAAGTTGGCTATAATCATCTCATATTCAACAAGGGCGAGTGGAATAATTGTTTTATTAAAAACGCCCCAAAAATATAGCAAACAAAACTTAAAAAAATAAAAATGCCTAAAAAAAATCATGCATACGCTTACTATATTCATAGAGCATGGTATAATGGCTCATAGCCCATGATGGCTAAGCCAATGAAAACTCTCAAATTGCACTATCCAGTGATCCAGTTTTTATTAATAATATATTATATCAGTCAAACCATGTGCAGACAGTGCTATGATTGGCTGTATTTCCGTCGGTGTGAACTGTTGCCCAAATGCCACTGAATAAGTCATGTGATTTCTTCACATCTTCACAAATCTTTGAACAATTTTCGTGGTCCATAGAAGCATTTAGAAAGTTATTGGAAAGATTGGGCCAGTTTAAGACAATTGCCAGGAAGTTTGATGCAAAATGTCTGTATCACCCTCACAAACTTAAACTACATTTGAAAAACATAGCAATGAGCAATAGTATTGTCCTGTTTTAGGATCCTGTTTCTGTCGTTCTGGACTTGAAGGGAGCCAGTGTGAAAGATCTCAGCAACAGCACTTTTATCCAGCGCTAGACTTTGTCAAGTTTGAAGTGGAAGACATGGATGGTGCCTTCACAACCTTAACTCCCTCTGAGGGTCAAGGAGTAGACTTCACTGGCCATGGCTATGCCATTCTCCATCCAGGGCAGTACGCTCACATCAGTGATGCAGAAGTCTTGGCCAGCCATCATTTCCATTTTGTTATACGTTATAGCATTGAAGGGAGTTGCACATTTGGTTTTGGTGCAAAGCTTGTTTTGATCATCAGAAGTGCCAGCTCAAATGACAGTGTAAAATTTGAAATCTTAGCAGATGAGCTACAACAAGGTTCAAGACAGGCATGGAGGTCACCTCAAACTGTAGCACTTCTGTCAGGTGAAATGTACAATGTCTCACTGACATACAACAGTTCTGATAGTGGTGACAACTGTCCTGTTCTTGTTGATGCAGTGGTCTTGATTCCTGATGTTGGTGTAACTAGGGTGTACACTGAGTCAGGAAGAGACATTCAAGATCAGTTGCAGATCTGTGAACAGGTAGCTCTGTCTCTTGTGGAACAGGAGCCAGCTTATTGCAATCAACTGGTGTTTTCTGCTAGTACAGAGATATACAATGGTACTGTGGGTAAGTGCTAAGTTACTATCCAGCCTGTTTCAGACTCTCGGTAGTTGGGGACAAGCTAAAAAGAGCGCGAACGAGATAAATAATGAGGGAGGACTAAAGCGAGGAACGGCGAGAGAGCCTATAAGAATTTCTTCTTCTGGTATAGCAAGAGCTGCTATACCCTCTGATTGGGTGATTTTGACAGTAGTTTCAATACTCCCTCATTTAGTGTCAATTTAGTGTCAATTGGTCTGCCAGAATGAATTTTTTTCTCTAAAACTTTGATTTTTCATTTCAACCATGTTAACTCAGTTAAATTTTAATTTTTAGTTATTTGCTTCCTTTTGTGGAGAAATGAATCTACACTATTTCTAAATAGCGTATTAAAATAAAGAAATAAATGATGAACATCTTATATGTGTTTTTCAGTGGTTCTAGCTGATTTGACTAAACTTGAATCCCCTTTCTTCCAGGCATTCTATTACGCTCTCCCTTAAAATGTCTTTTTATTCAAAAGTATGTTTATAGCAATTGATGGTATTTTGTGAAAATAATCCCATATAATATCTTTCTTGTCTGTACAGCATGTGGCTGTGATCCCACGGGTAGTGTGACAGGCTCACAATGTGAAGCTTATGGAGGCCAATGTGACTGTCAGCCTGGTGTGATGGGTCGTACATGTGACTCTTGTAATAACGGATTTTATGGATTCTCTTCTGCCGGATGCCAGTGTAAGGAGATTGCCAAGTTAACATAGTAGATAAATTTTACAGTAGCAGTTGTGCTATGTGTATATACTAACTGTTTACTAACTATTTAACGAGCATTGCAAATGAAGCAATAAAGTGGTGCAGCATATTGAAAATTTTGGCCGTGCTTTTCAAAAGTGAAACTAAAGTTCACTTTACATGATATGTTTCCGTGTTGTCTAATCTGAACATTCCTTGTTCCTGTTTTTTCTCTTTCTACTTCAGTAAACTGTAATGCCAAGATTTCCATTTATTTGGATGTTTGTACTTGATAATGACTTTGTTAGTACATTCTGACATAACTCCATTCAAGGCCAATATATTACACTGGAACACAACGACTACTTACTGCAAAATTCTAAATGTCTTTCAGCTTGTCAATGTTCAAGTGCTGGATCATTGCATGCTGCGTGTCATTTGACAACAGGGAAGTGCTCCTGTAAAGACAACGTTGAAGGCCATAACTGCAACAGCTGTAAAGATAGCACATATAATTTGGACACTGCCAATCAACAAGGATGTCTGCACTGTTTTGGCTACGGTCGAGCACTCACTTGTAAATCAGCCGAAGGATTTATCGCGTCAGCCATTACAAGCCATTTTGTCAATGAAACAGGTTAGTATCTTTTCCCTCTGTAATTCTCTGACTGTGATAAGGTACAGTTTGTTTTATTACCGTTGTTAGAGCTGCTTTCTACTTTCTGGTAACTAACGCGGTAAATCCAAAGATCTTTCACGACCAACTGACATTGCGCAATTTATGAAAACGGTAATCACGGTAATTACGGCGATAAATGTGTGACGTTCGTGTGTGCGCTGACTTGCTGTATCGAGTACAAGTCTCAGTACCGGGCATGTTTTTTGCGAATGGAAAAAAAACACATACCACTGACGAATTGAGGAAATGATTGAACCTGTAACTGTCTTCTTGACATCAATAAATTGAAAACCCTGTATTGCGTTCTTGATATTGATTTGTTTTTGCTGTTATGAGTGTTTTTCGATTATGGGTTTAAGTGAATCCACAATTGATTTCGGTAAAGTCAGTGATTGTTTTAATACATTTGTGCGACCTACTTATTTATAACAGATCAGATGCAAAATCAAAACTAATTGCAACTATGTACGGTATTTGCTCCGAGTTTTCATCGGCCATTATAGTCTTTGGTTTTACGACACTCACGGAGCCATGCTACGTTCTTGTCGTTACAGTGTTTGACTGGATAGTTGTGGACAGAGCAGGTGACGGTTTTCCATTTGCCAACTCCTCATCTAATGGCCTGGTTGTCACTTCAACTATCGCAGTATTGTACATCACAGCGCCACCCTTGTTCCTGGGCGCGCAATTTAGATCTTATGGCCAGCGGCTACATCTCAAAGTAAGTGCGTGGAAAATACCCAGAAGAATATGCTTGTGGGACTGCTTGTGGCTATTTGTTTCTAATGATTATCGAACTAGTTGGCTAAAAACTAAGACAGGTGTAGTCACACCTAGTAATTGCTACGAGTGCAAATAGCGTAATAAACCAATCAGAAGTTCTAAAGCAAAACAAGAAAAACTATCATGATTTACGTCCCAGATCGAGATTGTATGTCAAATCACGTGATTAGTTCGGTTTATCACCTGATTGGCCAAAACACAGCATCCCCATTCTGACTGGCTAGTGTGCTTCGCTATAGAGGCTCACGAAACAAAAACTAAATATTGCAACAGGCATGTAAAAAAAAAACCTGTAGTTCAAAAATACATCAACATTAAAAACTAAAACGTGTTGTTTAAAATTTGCTACTTACAGGTGGATATAAGAGATCCCAATCCTGGGCAAAACCCATCTCCAGCAGACGGTGACGTCATCCTCGTGAGTGGAGTCAGTGAAGTGGCATTGAACTTTATACCCGCCCCCTCTCCCAACGTCACGTCATATCACGTGGTACTGGATGAAACCCAGGTGATTGGCGAGTCAGTTTCATCGCTGGAATTCCAGTCTATTCTAGCCGAGCTTACATCACTCAAGGTCCGCGCCACTTACTACGCGTCCGGGACTGTGACATTTAAGGAGATCACCTTGGAGACAGCTGTGGATGAGCAAGGTGCACCTGGTGGAGAGAGTGTTGGGTTTGTAGAGAACGCTACGTGTCATATGAACTACACAGGGCTGTCTTGTGAACTGTGCGCGCAAGGTAACAATCCACAGTTATTATTCTCTCATCGATACTAAGTGCTTACCCAACCTGGTCCCAAGGGCGTTTTTCTATTTAACACCCTGGGAACTAGATTGATGGTTACGATCTTCAACAGCAAAGATCCGAATGTATAGCTTAAGTTGCTGGTAGGAAGGGATGGTGAGGATATGCGTGTGAGGTCAGAAAATTATTTTTCCCTTACCATATCCCCACAAACTGTCAAAACTCGGGTCATGCCTTATTGTACATTTGTGTCTGCAACTTTACCAAACCAGTGGGACACGCTGTGTCGTGTAGACGACCTTTATGGACCTTGGCCAGTAACATAAGTGAATGAAAACCTATCATATTTATATTCCCTAGTATTTGGTTCATTTATACTTTTGTCCAGTATTCGTTTCCTTGCCGTGAAGACCAATTTGCCATTCGTTTGTTTGTTACTTTAAACTGCACTATAGTTCCTTTCTCTTGATATCATTCCAATTAAAATGCCCCCAATCCAGACTCATACCCAGTGGCTCCTTACGGGTCAGACCCTTCCCATGACACCCCGCGCGCCTAGTATCCCACCTAGTATCCAATCTTTTCTCCCGCAAAAAAAAACGTAAACAGCGACTGGGTTGAGTCTGCCCCTAATCTATTGTTTTGTTTAAAACTGGTTTCTGTTCTTATTTTCCAGGATACACGCGCGAGGTGAATGATAGTGGACCATTCGGACGCTGTGTTTTGTGTTCCTGTAACAACAGAAGTACAGAGTGTGACGGAGAGACTGGTGCATGTACCAACTGCCAAGTGGGTACCTATGGGGACCGCTGTCATCTGTGTACAAACAATGTTCAGGGACCTGAGTGCACTCGATGTAAACCTGGCTACTGGGGGCTGTCAGAGAATGGCTGTCAAGGTAGGTCTAAAGTGCATCCCAGGATTGAGGTAATGTTTTGTTACCTGTTGTTATTTTCCGTGCAGTTTACGGAAACCTAACTTAATCTTTTGTTTAATGCGACGGTCAGCAATGCAAAAGATCTGGTTAAGTTTCCGCAAACTTCATAGAAAATGAGAATCCTTTTTTCTCAGTTTAATGTTTTGTATCACAAAGATTTTAAAACTGCTATGTTGCTATGTTTTTTGTTAGCTTGCGACTGTCACCCGGTGGGAACTGTTCGCGGTAATGTAACCATGTGTGACCAAGTGACGGGCCAGTGTGTATGTAACACAACAGCGAGAATTGGAGGTATGCGCTGTGACAGGTGCATGGAAAACAGCTGGAATACTTCGGCCACCTTGTTCAGTTGTAAAGGTAAATATAACAAAGAAACTTTACGCTTCTTCATAATGAAGTTGGTTTTATAAAGTGGATTAAGCCGCTTGTCAAATTACACAGCAGTCCGAGCACCAAATTAAATATGGAATGTACTTACGTAATGATCGATTTGTTTACTTGATGGAAAAGCTTTTCCTTAGTTATCTTTTCGCCGTTGTTCTCATAATGTGAGAATGCTAAACTTTACGTCAGGAGAAGTAAAGGCAGGCTTCGTACCCTTTTTCAGAAACAAATTTCCAGGACTTTTCCAGGACTCAGATTGATTTTTCAAGGACTCTAAAATTCACTTTAACCCTTTCATTTCCAAGATCTCTATGTTAATTCTCATTACTGCGGGCCAAACATTTCATATTTTTTACTTGAGTATAACAGATTTCCAAACCTTTCCAGGACCAGTAGCCTTTTTCCAGGACTTTCCAGTCCTGGAAAATGACACAATAAAATTCCAGGACTTTCAAGGTTTTCCAGGCGGACCCGTACGAACCCTGTAAGAAAATAGAAGATCATCGAGGTGTCAAATAATAATTTGTGTAAATTTTTGGGTATTTTGGGAAAGAGAGATTTTTTCTCAAAGGATAGGTTAAATTGAGGAAAATATGAAATATGTTGAAGATTTGATGGATTTGGAAAATTCAAATTTCAAGTGAAGAATTAGTAGACGGATACCAAACAGTCCCCTAGCAACCAGGGGCTCTCTTTTGCGGGGGTCAACTGTCTGGTAGTGTTTCCAACCCATCTTAATCCTAACAATTTCCTTTTTTATATCACTTCAATGAAATTTTACGCCTATTCATGTTTACCCCCGCCCTAACTTCATTTTGGCCTTATCCACTGCAGAGTGTTCTTCCTGTTACTCCGCCATCCAAGAGGACATGAATTTACTTCGTGCGCAGATCTCAAGCGTACAGCTTCTCCTGACGGCCCTTATGAACCATCCCGCAACGCTTCATAATAACACCTTTGTTGAACGCCTGCGTCAGCTTGTTACAGAGATAAGCGCACTCACCCCACAGGTCACCATGGCCATGGAAGTGGAAAGCAATTCGACATCTCAGTGGCTGCGAATTGATGCAGCTTTCCTCGATCTAAATGCAAGGCTAAACGACACTGAAACGGCTGCAGTGAATGAGACAAGTCATTACACATCCGTTGTAGACGCCAACAAGAAAGAAATCGAGAGGATCGTGACCCAGATTCGTGACGTCGTCAGAGAGGCATTCCGCTTACTGGACACTCCTATGAGACTGGAACTAGAGCAAGACGAAGCTCTCTCCAGATCCCTGTCGCGTGTAGCAGAGCAGTTGGTAAATCTTACAGACAGTGTGATTCACCATGAAAATCGCACTCTTGCAGCTGATGAGACTATACATGCGCTAGTCGAGTACGCAGTTGAGACAGCAGAAAATGCTGCTGAAAAGGTGCGAAATGTCAGCAACACCCAGGATCAAGTTGCTACTCTGTTGAAGCCGCTGTATGAAAGCGCTTCTAGGGTAAATGTCCTTGGAGAACAAACGGTGGCATTAGTGCTTGACAAACTATCGAGTGCTAGCAGAGCGTACAATGACAGCTTAGCAATGCTGGAGGAGGCCAGTCAGGCAAACCCTGACAGGAGCAGTGTAAGTGTAGTCTGTACTGTATTTCGTATTTTTCAAGTTAGATTAAGATAAACAAACCTTTTTTTAAATTTGAACGGCAGAGGTTTCGATTATTTGCCCTACAAGCTTGATCCCAGCAGCTACTGTTTTTTATATTTAAAATGGCTAAGACTAAGGTCAGAGAAGGCGCCATTTTGGGTTTCAATTCCAGAGGAACCCTGGGGCAGCGATTCACATTAACATACTCTTATTATATAAACGAAGGTGTTAAAAGACTTAACAAGGAAATCAACTGATGCAAAGACTCTGGCAGCACATTACCGTAATCAAACCAGTGACTTATACCAGTCCAGTGCGCCTGTGATAGTTCAGGTCCACACGGCCATTGAACGATCGGCTCATTTGGGTGAGACGGTACAAGATGTTGTCTCCAACGGTACACAACAACTACAGGAATCCCAAACCGCACTAACTGCTGCCCAGATGGCAGTGGAGAAAGCTAGCCGCGTGCACGG
>OZ026597.1:32746688-32856688 GCA_964020085.1 Micromussa lordhowensis
ATGTAAGGCTGGAGTCTCTCGGTGAAGCCTAAATGGCAAAAAGCACAATACGGTAGCTCAGGATGGTTGACTATCCGTTGCCATGGTAACAGGTAACAATGCCAAATTTGTTACAAGTCGACGGCCATATTTGAAAGTGTTTTATATAGCCTGTAAGGTCGTAAGACCTTACAGATAACCCTTACCCTGAACTCCTCTCCGTAAATCGTGCCTCAGATGCCAGGGTCTCCGAGGATGATTATTTCACTAATCTGCTAGCAGATTGCGCTGTTCCCCAGAATTAACAGTAGGGTTTTACCCAATGAGAAGACAACACTTAATATGTAGTGGTGTGAATGTTTAAGAGGAACAGCAGCCGAGCCTACTCGCAAGGCTACGTATACGTTACAGTAGCGAATCCCCTCGTAAAAGGATCGAATCCTCAAAAGCTGCGAAATTCGAAAGTAAACAGGATCGTTAATTTGATTTCGGAACGTTACGGTGTATACGTATTCATTATTTCTGGCGGTTGCAACTTGGAAAGTAGATGTTTTCAACGTCCGACTCACTGACTCACGACTTCTCTCCTTTATTTGGTATCTTTTCGTATTAAACAAAACACTTAAGTGGTTTACCGGCTGACGCTCAATACGTCGCAACAGCAGTCGTATAAACTTCACTTCGGTTAGTATTTTTCGCATTCTCCAAACGGTGTAGAACAACAGTCTGTTTAATAAACCGACTTCTTTGATCTTAAATTTCCTTGATCTACGTTTTTTTGCGAATTAGTTTTAATTTTCTAAAAGAAAGAGGTATTTCCTTGCCGTCTAAATCCTATGTCAATGTTATGGCTGTTTGAAATGAGGTCATACAATATGTGCATCACGTAGCCTAGGCAACCCGGTGTGCAACAAAAGGAAAAACCAACCGGAGTCCACGTTCCTTTATGCTTAAGTTTAACAACGGACTTCGAAACTTTTACGTGTGGTGTCATTCAGTGGGTTGTTTTCATCGAGTTAGATCTTATCAAAAACAAGCTAACTGAATCACATTGGAGGTGAGTAACTAGAGCGACCAGACCTTTCCGGTAACGAAGGAGAGATCATGGCTCCAAGGAAACAGATCATCGCGATCATATGTTCCATTGTGGCGGCGTTTATCACGGAGGTGTCTTGCGATTGTCGATCAGATGAAGCGTGTATCCCCGGACCAGTGAATGCAGCGCGTTTAGTGAGCCATACAGTGAATGCTACGAGTACTTGTGGCGATCCACCGGCTAAATATTGCCGTCTTAAACCTCTCAACAAGTGTTTTACGTGTAACAAGACATCGCACACGGTGGAGCGAATGACTGATGGTAATCTTAGTACGAGTTGGCAGTCCGTAACATGGTGGGAATGGTACATCAGTAACAACTTCACGGACGAACCGTTGAAGGTAAACGTGACGATTTCCTTCAACAAGAGTTATGCCATCACTGGAGAAATTCGTGTCACTTTTAAGTCTCCTCGGCCATATAAAATGATTCTCGAAAGGTCCATGGATAAGGGTTTTACATGGTCGCCTCTGCAATACTATGCAGACAACTGCAATGATCGATTCAGCATGCCAAGCACATCAGTCGAAAGCATAACGGACGGTGACTTTGGTCTCCACTGCACAGAGGAATACAGCTTAACCACCCCTCAAGAAAATGGCGCGCTGCTTTTCGATTTCTTGCGGCGTTACACCAAGACTGACTTTTGGAACAGGACACTGCAAGAGTATTTCACGGCCACTGATCTTCGGTTACAGATGTTATATCCCGGCACCGACCGGCTGGAAAACGTGGACAATAAAGTGGAGGATATTTTCAATCAATACTTCTACGGTATCTCAGACTTAAAAGTGATAGCTCGCTGTCAGTGCCACGGGCACGGACAGTATTGTGATTACCCAGATAGGAAAGGCAAGGACTGCGATTGTCGTCACAACACCGAAGGTGCCGATTGTGAAAGGTGTAAACCACTGTATAACAACAAGACTTGGATGCCAGCCACTTCTGACAGTGAACCAAATCCTTGTGAAGGTATCTACTTAGCAATAACACATATAAATTTTGGATTCTATATATTATGATACTCTAAAGCAGTTACATATTTAATAGGCGGTGTTTTGATCCGCATAGTATGTATGGACGTTCGAGTGGCACAAATGCCGCCTCATTTTCGTATTGGTTGTGCATGTTACTAAACCCACAAACCTCGAAAACCATTATTTGGTAAAATTCACATTAAAATGTCTTCTTGGCAATTTTCGCGGAAAAAAAAATTGTTAAATTTGTCAGCAGCTGTTTAGTTTATTCAGTGAGCCTTGTTGTCTTTTAAATCGTTTGAATAACGCAGTTTGATGCCGAAGGCTTTGTTGTCGAAAACCCATGGGGGATTGGCGCTTTTTAAATGATTTCGTTTCGTAAAGAATTCAGTTTCTCCTGGGTAGATACACCGATGTTTGAGAGATGTTTGGCGATAAACTGCAAGAAAATCCTTTTGTGAAAGTGTTCGAAATGTTTTTAATCTTATAACCTCGTGCAATGTGCAAATTTTGATTGAGTTTGCGTTCTATATTTGTCTGCGGCTTTGAATCGAAGAGATTACTTTTATGTTATGTTAGAGTTTAACAATTTTTAACCGCTAACTTATCACTCGTGAAGAATGATGAAAAGAAGATCCTTAGGGTTTTATCGCAGTACGATGCTTGTTTTATTTGCGTGCGCTCGGTTTTGGATTGCAACTTGTCTGAATACTTTCAAGTACGACATTGTACGTGTCAGAAGTCAGCGCTGAAGAATTTTAACCTTGACGATAATGGCATTCGGGTATCCATAACCGTTATCCGTTTATTGTACACAAACAGTTTCAGCAAAGTGGCTCACAATGTAATTTGCGGATTCAATGCTTGAAAAGGTAAAAAAGAGCTGCTGGTTGGAAAATTGAGACATGTCAGCGATATTTTCTGTTTTGTAAATATGTCAAAGATTTGTACACTGAGTTCAGGTTTATTAATCATCTGCTTGCATTCTTGTATCCAGGCACTACTGCTTTTTTATGGCTTCATTCCTTCCTGTGGTAGCACATTAATTACTGCCACCATTATAAGACCCATTACATTAGTGACCCATTTTCATCTTACATGCATAGAGGTACATTTTTCAATGTGAAAAATGTGCATAATGTGGGTTGTCATAAATAGTTGAAAAACATAGAAACAGCAGATGCACATAAATGTCAGGGGAAAGTGTGGTGGCCTAATTATTAGTACTGGGCTCGGGCCCGTTTCTTGAAGGTCCCGAAAAGTTTTCGCACCTGGAAAGCCATAGCAAAATTTCAAAGCTTGTGATTACAGAGCTGTTTTATTCACATATTATTAATATAAACAGAGGTTCTCTTCGCAAAATAAATTTCAGGCGCATACACTTCTCCGTTTTCAGATACAGATAAACTAAAAATGGCTTTACGGGCCTGAAAAGTTTCCGGGCTTTCAAGAAACGGGCCCCTGGACTCCAGACTTAGTGGTCCAGGTCATTCTGTGCTGTTAGGTAAAGCATATTACTCTCACAGGTCCTCTGTCTAATGAGGGTAATAGGGTGTAGAGTAGGAACCAGAGAACAACAGGGGTGACTATGATGGACTAAAGCATCCTATCCAGGGATGGGGGGGGGGGGGGGGTTGAAATGCTCCTACTGTAGTTACTTCATGTTACAGAAACTCGATAATGGGCCATTACATGTAGACTAGAACCTTTGTACAACAAAGCATAAACTGTAGGAATGAAGTGGACCTTTAAAATTATTGTAAATCTACTATCAATACAATAACTTTTTATGAAAACAGTCAACAGCTTACCTGGGATCAGATCACTTGCTTATGGTCTGAATCAGTGGCTCTTTCTGTAGCAGTGTCTCATCCACGTCATATCTGAAGGAAACAAAATTTCTTTAGTTTTTAAAATTTTTTATTACTCTTTTCACCTTGATCTGATTAAATACCACTTATTAACCAAGAGTGAGGTCATTACAGGGAAATCTCAGACCGAGACCTTGATGTATTGGCCGAGCGATAGCGAGGTCAATACATCAAGGCTGAGGTCTGAGATTTCCCTGTAATGACCGAACGGACGAGGTTAATAAGCTGTTTATTATATGGCCTTTTTAGTGCTGGAAAAAAAACGGAAGCGCTTTCCAATATCCGTTTGCGCATGCGAGAGATCATTCGAGGCCATGTTCACTGAACAGAGAAAACCCTGGCCGTGCGATCGAAACCAGAAGGGACAGTAAAAACAGTTTCTTTGAAAATGAGACAATTTTTGCCTTTATTATGCCAAGATCTAGGTCAAATTTAACATTGAAAAATTTTTTTATAATGCCCGGTCATTACAAGAAAATAATGCCCGCTCAGCAGCCAATCAGAGTGCGCATACTATTGTAGCCATATAATAATACATGTACATGTATATAATTGGCTGAGTTTTAAACTTCTCACAGAAGAGACTACTTGACTTTGGCATTAGATTATGTAGTTACCAAATTCCATACTGATTACGAGTCATAACTGTTAGTTTCGTAGTTGGCATGATTTAATTTATTTTCCTTATCTTTTAGCATGTCAATGTTACAATCATGCTGATAGCTGCCACTATAATAAGAGTCTAGACCATGGTATCTGCGATGACTGTTACCACAACACCACAGGGATGTTCTGTGAGCAGTGCGTGCTCAAGTTCTTTCGCAACATGAGCAAGCCCCTTGACGATCCTGAAGTGTGTCTACGTAAGTACATTTTCAGCACAGCATTTTGTACTTTATATTAACTGTAAATTTTGTTAAATCTATATGAAAATGTGTTTATGGCAGCTTAATTTTGTGATTTTTGAAGCATGGTATTTGATGACAATTTCTTATGGTGACTTTGAAGAGTTTTTTCAACCTTTCTTTGTTGAATAAGCACCATTTTTCTGTAACATCACGTCTTCATTAGAAAAAGTTGTGTAACAAGATGCACCATGATCATGTGAATATTAATTGTTTTATGCTACCAATCATAGCCAAAAGTACGCTGCAGGTAAGCTGCAGGCCATGCGGGATACATACATACATATACTTTATATCCTGTCAAGTTTTTAGGATAGCTAAAATTAGCTAATATCTTTGAGAACACAAAAACAACAAAATACAATACAATAAACATGCTAAAAATTTGAATGTACTGAAGTATGTACATAAAACTAGAGACAAGTTGCAATGCTACTGAAAAGACCAAGAGAGTAATACTGATTTTTAAGATTTTAGAACACAATGCTGGACATTTAAAGAGTCTGGCATTTTTGTTTAAAATAAATCATAAAATTTTCCAGCAACTTATAATTTTCCTCTAGGAATTCTGTATGCCTGAAAGCTCATGAGCTGTGTACATTTACAGACTTGAAAACATTCTGTTGTTCATTTCAGCCTGTGACTGCTTTATGCTTGGAATCACAAACAATGGGACATGCAATCAAACAACAGGACAGTGTGAATGCAAGCAAAATGTAACTGGTCGTCAATGTGATGAATGTGAAGACACTTTCTGGGGCTTTCGATTGCCTCCTATTGGAGATTGTAGGGGTAAGTGATTACTCTGGACTGAGGGCATTTGCATTTGCATTTGCAATATAATGGTAATAATATTACTTTAATGATAGCATGAAAAGACTAACTGGCTCATTACCAGACTCAGGCAGCTTTTCTGACCATTTCATGTTCAGAATTAGCCCAAGTCTTTGCTTTCAGAGAAATTTCAGGCGAGGATAAGCTCTTTTTCAGTTGGTGAGAATAGCCAGCAGTTGGCACCTACCCTCATCCTTGATCAAGTTATGTTAACTGTGACCAACAAGGCTTGGTATAAAAATAATTGCAGACTAAGCGAATCTTTTGAGAAACTCCATAGGTTGATGACAGTGTCAAGTTCTGTTTTTGACTTGTGATTTTGAAAATTTTACTCCAGGATGCAAGTGTAATGGTAATGGCACAAGAAATGGAAGTTTAAGCTGTAATCAAGATTCAGGCCAATGTCCTTGCAAGGAGAATATTCACCAACGTACTTGCTCTGAGTGCAGAAATGGTTTTTACTCATTTCCAAAATCTGTTGAAGTGGATTGTCTTCAGTGTGACTGTGATTATGGAGGAAGCATTGAGGAGATCTGTGAAAAAACAAATGGTTTGTATAAAATAATGTCTTGTTATTCCAGGAAGTTATAATTAATATAACTGGTTCAGAAGTTTAACTGTTGTTGGCTGGTCCATATTAAATACTTCCTTGAACATTAAGTATGCTATTGTTGGTTTGCACTGTCACACCATCAAAAATAAAAATCGTAACCATTTAATCTATCTGGGATATGATAGATGATTGTTATATAAACAAGCTCGCCAAGATGGAGGTCTGTGCGGTTTTTTATTTGCACGTTATTTGGAGAAGTGTTTCACCCAAATTTATAAAGCTTTGTATGGAGACGCTATGTTGCTGTCCCTTGGAGGGACACAAACCTGGCGGCCATTAAGTAGCAGAAACATCTGTCAGTGAGTTTTGCTATGTAAATGGAAAGTTGTCACTCTAGAGCTCCAAAACATAAAAAATTAATACTTCTTCTAGGGCAAGAACTGTTCACTTAGCAAAAACATATGCAAGTAAAACTACATGTAAGATGGAAATTATGCTAAACATAGCACAGTTTCCATTGGTAAAATTGTAATAGTAGGTGAAGGTAAAGAGCAGTGGACTGAAAATAATATCTCTTGTTTAGGAACTTGTCTGTGTCGAAGCAATATTCAAGGAAAGCGTTGTACAGAAGTTAGTAAGGGGTTCTATGTTGCCTCCTTTTATCATCTGAAATATGAAGCTGAAGATGCCACTGGAAGTTATGAAGCGACCTCTTACTTCACTGGAGTAGACGAAGTATTTACTGGCAGAGGATATGGAAAGATTGGATTCAGTCAGTTCATTTCTTTCACTGTGAACCTATCCACAAGCTTCAGTGACTATTATGTAGTCATTCGTTACACCAGTAATGAAGACGCCAACATAACACTGAGGCTCTCCATAAGTTCATGCAATGCATCAGCATGTCACACAACAAATAATTTTACAATTTCTCAGTTACCTCACGGAGCTGGGTTAGCCTGGAGATCCCAAGAAGCTGTTTCATTTCGTAAAGGCCAAGAGTACCATTTGAACTTGACATATGTCAGTGGAATGTACCCTAACTCTTCAATAGAAATAGACTCATTAGGGTTGCTTCCAAATGTGAGAGATGTCAGGATTTATGAAATTGCTCAAGATGATGGCTTTGTTCATGGTATGACTTTTCAGCTGATCGAAGATTGCTGGGTCAATTCTACCACCATTGCTGGATCCCAAAATAGCTCTGACATCTGCAGAAATGTCACTTTCTCCACCATGGCTGAAGTATTTGATGGAGCTATTGGTAAGTATTATTATGTTCTACTTGACATTAATTTTGATGAAAGGGTAGGTAAGACTAGCAAAAATATAAGACTTTGTTTTTTATGTACAGATACAAGCATTTATGTTGCTATGTTTATTACTTGCAGCTTGTTCATGTAACAGTACAGGAACTGAGAATGGCACAACTTGTCAGCAGTTAGGAGGTCAGTGTCTCTGCAAACCAGGAGTAACCGGACAATCATGTGACCGTTGCTTACCAGGCTTCTTCAACTTCACAGATAGTGGATGTTCAGGTACTGTGTGTTTTGTTTAATAGTTCTTTGACTCCTGTCAGTAGAGACTTCAAGGCTCCACATTTTCAGTGTAATGGGTATGTGTGCATTAAATTTTAACATTAGTCATACTTGTATTTGTGTACAAATACAAACAACAACCATTTGCACTGCACCCAGAGAAATGGATGGGCTGAAGGATGGTGGAAAGGTTATGTTACCATTTATGAAAAAAGTGGCATCCTACCTACACCCTTAAATAGTCCCCTTATATTTGCATGAATGAACTTTTTGAAACGCTGTAAATAACATCTGTGTGTGTTTTCCCCTTACAAACAACAACATTTCACTGCACCCAGAGAAATGGCTGGGCTGCAGGATGATGGAAAGGTTATATTTACCATTTATGAAAAAGGTGGCATCCTACCTACACCCTTAAATAGTCCCCTTATATCTGCATGGATGAACTTGTTGAAACACTGAAAATAACATCTGTGAGTGTTTTCCCCTTTTCAGCTTGTAACTGCAGTGAGCTAGGATCCTCAAGCCTGGTTTGTGATCCTGTGACTGGACAGTGTCCATGTAGGTCTGGTGTTGTAACAAGAACCTGTAGCAGATGTGATGTAAACTATTATGGTTTTCACACTGGACAGGGATGTGTTGAATGCAACTGCAGTGCGAGTGGTTCTGCAGATCTTCAATGTGACCGGAATGGATTCTGTCGTTGTAAAAACAGCACCACTGGCAAGAAATGTGGCATGTGTCGTGAAAACTTCTTCAATTTTACATCGGAGGGATGCCAGTAAGTATTGATGATGAAATGCACAACATCACTCCTCAGTTATATTTGATATTCTGTTTCAGCAATCAGCTAATTAATGCTGTGTTCACCTTTTAATAGGCCCTTTGCAGCTAAGCCATCAAGTGACCTACTTTTCATAAACTTATGGGCTGTAACTTAAAGAATGCCAGAAATGGAAAAGCATGTCAAAAATAGCATAATGGCCAAGTTTGAGGCCCCTGGCATCAAAGAATGAGATTTTATGTCGGTTTGAATTTAAATAAACGTAAGAAGACTTGTATGGGAATTTTCTTTTCTTCTTTTCTTTGGGCAGCTTTTCTTATTGAATTGTTATAAATGCATACACAAAGTAGCAAAACTTGCATACATTTGTACAACCAAGGGAAATACAAACATGATTAAAAATAACATGCATAAACATAACCCTCACACACTCGAGAAAAGGCTACTTAGAGGCAAAATCCCAAACTCACAATAATATACAATTACTTATTCGTCAGTTAGCTACAACACTGATTGACTTCTTAAATTTCTTTAAATGGTGCAACAGTTTTTATGCTGGCATTCTTTAAGCTATAACCTGTAATAAAAAACCTTTTTGGTAAAAATTTGGTCATGTGACCCCAGCTGTAAAGGACCTCTGAGTATTGCATTATGGCCAATGTAGTCTTTGGACAAGATAATTTGGTTTTATCGACTGGGTTGATAAAGTAAATTGGCCACCGTAAAGAGATTCGAAAGCTGACATTTCGAGCGTTAGCCCTTTGTCGGAGCGAATCCAAGTCTTTGGACAGTCTACTCTGAACTAACAAATGACAGATTTAGCTGTATTGTCTAACAAAGAGAAAACAAGTAGACAATAGAAAGGATCGGAACAGACTCGCTTTTGTTTCTTTTTTTGTAAAACAACACTCCTGTTTCAAATGGTTGCTCTTAAACAGTTAACCAAAGACAGATCAGATTCAGTTTTTGTATTGATCATCATCCTTTTATGTGCTTTCTAGGCCGTGTAACTGCCATGAGGGAGGTTCCAGTTCACTGCAGTGCAATATAAGCACAGGTATATGTACATGCAAGGCCAACACTGAAGGAAATAAGTGTGAGATGTGCAAGAATGGAACGTACAATAGTGACCCAGACAATCCAAATGGGTGCTCTCCATGCTTCTGTTTTGGTCGATCTGATGTTTGTTCCCCAGCTCAAGGCTTTGTTAAATCCAGCATAACAGCTGATTTCTCACCAGAGGACAATCATAAAATTGGCAAATCTCCTGGAATTGAGAGTTTACAGAGTTTGAATGATGGTGACACCCTTGAAATCAAATTTAAAGCCAACAGTTATATGAATTTGACTTTAATAGAAAACTTTGAAGGTAACAAACTTCATTCTTATGGCCAGTTGTTGGAAATGACGATGACTTATGCCGATGCGGACAGTTTGAATGCGACTTGGAATGTCACTCTGACAAACACCAGGCAAACAGCATATTTCAACATAGTACCTCAACCATCCTTGTCAAACACGCAATATCATGCTAGACTACATGAACATTACACCCTTAACAACTTAACGGCCTATGAACTTCAGAGTATTCTGGTGGACATCGCAGCTATTGAAATACATGGGCATTTTAACGGCAAAGGCTCTGTCGCAATAAAAGTTCAGTTGGTGTCTGCTAATAAAGGTGTTGGTGAAGAAGTGGGATTTGTTGAAAACTGCACATGTCCAAACAACTACACAGAGCTGTCATGTGGATTTTGCAATTCAGGTAAGGCGGACAGACACCTTATTAATGGGCATACATGTAGGCTTGTATCTCCTGGTCCATTATGTGGAAATTAATTGTGGATTTTCATGTGCTTAAATTAGTTATACAGTCAACCCTCTTCAAACAGGCACCACTGTACGACAGACACATTCCTAACTAAGACATGGGTGTCTCACTGGTTCCGACTGAACATTTTTACTTGTTTCTCTGTAACTGAGCCCCCTATAATCTGGACACCTCTAACCTGCTCATAGAGTCATGCGTCCATCTTGCCTGCTAAGTGCAACCAGCAGTTCTTACCTTTGTTAGGTAAAAGTGACCAATCCTCAGAAAACTGATTACCATGCTCTGTCAGGGAGACAAAGAAAGCTGTTAAAGAAATAAAAGGAAGCCCAAATAACTATTTAAGCTATCACAGTGTCAGCACAATTGTATTTGTTTTATCTGTATCCATGACACATAGTTAAGGAAATTATTAATCACTGCCTTTTTTATCTGGCCATCATCCTCTCTTTGTCTATATATTATTGCACTATACATTATTGTGCATGTACTTTTACAATTTTACGAAGTGCAAATCACCATGTTCCTAACATACTTCCTTTTGTAGGATATACTCGCCAGCCCCCCAACCTGGCCAACACTCCAGATGAACTTAGCTCGTGTGTACGGTGCTCATGCACTGGTCGTTCACAAGAGTGTTTTCCTGAGAATGGTACATGCTACAACTGTCGTATGGGATCTGAGGGTGAACACTGTGAGAAGTGTCAGCCTGGTGTGGACAATACTACTGATTGCAGACGGTGTATACCTGGATTCTTTGGTTTAACTCCTTCATCTGGTGGCTGCAGAGGTAACAATATATTCGCATGATGATTTATAGTTAGGAAAAGCCTTTGATCTTGACGGAATAACATAAAAATAATGGTCACTTTTATTTCTTGTACTTTAAAATAAATGAAACTTCAATTACACAATATTCGGTTGCTTCATGCTCAACAAAGGCAGTTCAAAAGATTGTTCTTCCAAAGTACTGGTCAGACATTTTGTCCTGTGGATGTTAAATTTGTTTTGCTTTTATATTGTTGGAAAATTTTACTGCATTTCAGTCTAAGCAACTGTTTGGTTTTGAATAAGTAGCCAGTGGCGTGCAGTGTTTTTATTTGTAAGGACCTAATCACAAATTAGCAAATAAGCAATGATAATTTTGCTAAACCTTGACACAAGGAGGTGGATATATCATATTATTAAAAACTGGATCATTAGATAATGCAGTTCGAGAGTTTTCATTGGCTTAGCCATAATGGGCTATGAGCCATTATACCATGCTCTACGAATATAGTAAGCGTACGCGTGATTTTTTTGAGGCGTTTTTAGTTTAGTTTGCTATATTTTTGGGGCGTTTTTAATAAAACAATTATTCCACGCACCCGTGTTGGATATGAAATGATTATAGCCTACTCGGCGCTATGCGCCTCTATCTCGTATCCAACGCGCTTGTGGAATAATTGTTGAATAGTCTCTCATTACAGGGCGTGCGTTGATAACCAGTGTAAACGTCGAACTTCATATGAGATGAACTAAACTGAGCGAATTAAGTTCATGATAACTTCGACGTTTGACTCAACTGAGTTCGTCCGGCTGAATTTAGATCGACCAACACATTACATGTATATCCGTCTGAAGCAGACGGTTTATAGAACGTGCTAAACGTGTAATTGTTGGTCGATCTAAATTCGAATTAAGTTCGACGTTTGACCCAACGGTCGAGCTTTACCCGTTTGAATCCACTCAAGTTGCAATTTAGTTCGTCCCACGTGAAGTTTGACGTTTAACCTGTACTTAGTTCCTACTTGCTTAGTTTTTTCTTCTCATCGCCCACAATGCCACGACACATCCGGGGCTTTTATGTGACTTCCGCGCGTAAATTCAAACTGAATAATGATCCCAGCTGTCCAGACAAAAAAAGTGGCCGGTATCTGCAAACAGTATGTATGTTTTGCGCGATTACGAGTTTATTGGGGAAGTTTCGTAAAAGTTTGCATATGGCTTTTGAAGATGACACATCGGTAGAAAATAAGAGACCTCTTCTGTGATTTTACCGCAATAAGAACTAGTCGCAAATTTTATTTGTGAATCACTTATAGTTAAGTTCCTATCCTAAACAATGATAAGTGTAAAATTACATTGTATTATTTGCGTTGATATATACAACAATTCGTCTCCAAAACACATGTTCCGCTTGAATTGTTCCACTTTTAATTTTTTTTTCATCTTGTGTTTTAGACTGTGAATGTGTGCTTCCCAACACGCTGTACGGTAACAGTAGCGTTTGTAACGAGACCACCGGCCAGTGCACCTGTAAACCAAGAATTGGTGGCCGGCAGTGTGATCGATGCCACGAGAACGCATACAATACCAGCAGAGGGTGTGTTGGTAAGTGTAGCTGAGGAGGTTACATCCGATTCCTCCTTGTTTGAAAAATTCTTCTTAATGCATGCGAAGAGTTTGTGATGTTTTTCTCCATCCAAGAAGCCTTATATGTCGCATGGATCAAGAAAACAGATGATGATCATGATTCTCCAATCAAAAAAAATAAATAAATAACACGAGCACTCCGAAGATTGTCAAGTGAGAAATTGCCCGGTGTTTCCAAAATGTACTCTTTCACATTTCATTTGGTCCAAAACAATTTGCAGCCCGGAGTGACTATTTGAAACATTCTAGCTATTTCCAGTTGCAGCTTGGACCGATGAAAAAGCAATACCAGTAAAATCCAGTAATGCAAAAAGGACGACACTTGCACAACACTAAATTAATTAACATGTTTTCATTCCATTGCTTAGACTGTCCTGAGTGTTACCGTCTTATCTACGTGGAGGTTGAAACGCTTCGAGTAAGCTCAGCTGCCCTTGCCAACACAATAGATCGTCTACAAAATGGACATGTCGGGGACGCCTCATTCGCCCAAAGACTTGATGATTCTGAAAACACCGTTAGTAGTTTGGTCTCTGATGCAGAAGAGTCCCAAGAAATCGAGAAGAACGTAACGGAGCAAATTAAGGAACTCAACGAGACTCTTAATCGACTGGAAGAAGTCTTGATGCAAGATGTGACACCTGGTGTGACTCAACTGTCAAGCGACTTGACTACAGTCAGACAGGATAAGGAGACAATAGAGCAGCTCATTGGGCTGATTCGTGACGCAGTGTATTACAGCAATAACCTTCTCAACATGTCGATCGATCCTTCTGTCCGCGAGGCTGAAACTGTAAGCGACTATCTCAGCAATCTGGTACCAAGGTTCACGAGTTTGGCGGATAATTTCACGATTGCAGCAACACGTCAGAATGAAACGGCCTACAACATCCAAGATCAAGTACATAACACTGAATCCATGATAGCGGAAGCACAGACGGTGGCTGAAAATGCAATAAATGAGCAAAACGATCTTGAGAGTTTCCTCGATGAACTGAAAATGCGCGTTGATGTGATACAAGTCTATGGTGAAGCCATGAACTCCACAGCTTATGAGCTGTTTGCTAACGCGTCGATTGTTTTGTTACAAGCCAATGACACCATATCACAGGTTATGTTACTGGATCTCAATAATATGGCCACGGTTAGTCAGATCGAAAGAGCGGCGATGCTGGCGAGTAAGGAGGCACAAGATGTAATTTCGAGAGCCAAGAATCTGACTCAGATGTACTATAATTTAACTGCACAAGTTGAGTCAGCTGTCGAAGAGGTGCAAGCTTTGATTCTTCGTGTGGAAAACGCTGAGTCAACCGGACAAGAAATCTTAAAGGAAGCACGTAGAGCAAGACAAGAAGCCATGGACGCTGTACAACTTGCCTCCAAAACTCTGGAGGACGCTGAAGAAATGTTACAGATTCTGCAGAATTTCGAGTCCAAGGCACAGGAAGCGCAAGAGTTTGCCGACCTTTCGCTTAAGCGAGCCAAGGAAGCTAACACCACAAGCTTGAATGCGATTCAGTTTGCTCAAGGAATCAACGCTTCCCTTCAAGCAACGCTAGCAACGGCTAAACGAGGCCTGGACCTAGCACAGCAAGCAAGGAATGTTTCATTTGATGAGAATCAGGTAAGTGAAGCAATATTTTACGGACGGCTTTTCACTTGATATCTATCTTGCAACCGTTCGCTAAAGGAGGACTTATATGGATCAAATATTTAACTCTTTCATTTTCAAGCACGACTCGGCTTTAACATTTAAACACATCATTCTGTTTAAATAGCCTGTAAACAGCATTCTGTTGTATAGCCTGTAAACAGGCGCTTCGCATGGCAAGAAAGAAGGAGAGGGGAGGGGAAGAAAACTCCCCTTTACTCTTCTTTCTTTCCACGCGGAGAGCCTACTGGCAGGCTACGTTTTGTACTAATTAGGACCGTTTTATCAGGGGTTTCACGGGGTTCTGGTGAGTTGTTTTAGTAAACGTGAACCTGTCTAAACGAAAACGTCTTTTTGTCATTCGTATTTTAACTGAACCGTCTTGTTGGTTCCCTTAGGCTGTGTCCATTATTCATGACGACGCAAGCAAACTTTCTCGTGACGCAGGCCAGTCCAAGTTCACAGCAAACTATTTCAGGCAAGTCGAGCAGAACGTCACCGCTATAAACTCCTCTTCTCAGGGGCACATCGACGAGTGTAAAGGAAACTATTCGAAGTTGGCTTCAGACGCTCTGCGAGATGCTTATTCTGCGAAGAGCGAGGCAGACAAAGCTGATGCAACTGCAAAGAACTTGAAAGCGCGCGTTGATCGCGTAGTGTTAGAAGCTGGTAGGCTGCAACAGGTGAACGTGACCAGGCTAAGTGAACTACAGAGCGAGATACAGAGGTTACGTACGGAGTTTACACAAAAAAATCTAGCGGAAATCATTACAGAACTGAAAAATGCCAAAGAGCAGCAAAAGCAATTTGTGATGGAATATCGAGAAAAAGTCAGAGAAAGGGGGGTGGAAATCGCTGAACTTAAACAACTTCACGCATCACTGTCGTCAGTAACATGTGACAGCTCATCATGATAGTCTACGGAGTGTAAAAGTAACCATACGGAAAATGCAGCGTGCAGCGACAGCCTATCCTAGGACTTGGGGGTAGGGAATGTCCCGTTTCGATTTTCATCAGGCAGGGTTATCTGCACGCTGGTCTTCAAGGACGTTGGTGTCATGGATACTGGACAAACAGATTCCAAATAGATGTACTAGGAAAGGAAAACTGGACGATTTTAGTCGAATATCAAAGTTTACCTTGGCTAAAAACGGCATAGGCCTATCTGTGTGTGTGCCAATACGTATCAACCTGTGATCAAGAAAACCTGATTGACTGGCTTCAGAATTGACATGCAACCTCAAAACGTTTAGGGTACTCTAAAATGGCCCATTACAGTCTTAATCTCCTATGGGGAGAAAATTACGTTTATCGAACTTGAAACTCTACTAACTATTGTCAGAATTACATAAATACGTAAAGGCTATATATGATCGGGGCTGCTCTCCGTTGTCGGTAGTGAAGACAAACTTATGCTTGTGTTCAGATTTTCTTATAGCTGGTACTTCGTTCTGATCAACTGAATATGATTAATTCAATATAGTGAAAACAAAAAAAAATGAAATACGGAATCCTCAAAGATAGCAATTCTTGGAAAGCAATCGAAATGTACAAACAATTTGCAACGAATTTTTGACTTTTTATGTTTTTGAATGAGTTACTTTGGTCCCTATCGGAACTATGAAGACAGTTTTAATACGCCTTTTTATAAAATATTTATTGAGTATTGTTGACGCGTTATCTTCAAAAATTATCTTTAGATTATCAAACTATTGCATGTGACTTTAATCATCATTGTTTTTGGTTCATTGGACGGTGAGATTCAAGAGATCCGCTTATCTGATGCTAGTTATAATATAATAGATGTTTTCATGTTGGCCGTCAGAGCCCGCTTTTCGTTTTGTCAGCATTAGAGGAGCTACCTCGCGGTTTGTGCATCCTAAATTGTTGAAGTTCGTCGTTTGTAATCCGTGTTAATCTTCTCCATCTTACACCATCCTTGTTCCTTTGTTGTTTCTTATTATCTCTTTGGTATTTTTCTATCTTAGTAAACTACTATTTTTCCTTCAATTTAAGGTAATTTTTTGGTACGTCGCCAAAATAGCTCTAAATAACGTGACTGAGCTCCTTAAGAACTCGCACTCTGCCCAAGTCCGATTTTTAAAGTTGGTCAGAGCCCGCGTTCTTGGTGCTGACCAAAAGAAAAGCAGGGTCTGGGAACGATATTGGGACTGTGTGTGAAAGGAACGTGTACTCTGACGACCATGTATATACCTCTCGATGCTTTCGTTACATTGCTTGCTTATTAGATTTGTACATAATTAATTTGTATGTCAAGAAACAGCTCGAACTTCAGAATAAAAATAGTATATGATTTTTACCCTGTATGTTAATTGATCGAGTCCTAGTGTGTCACCACCATTCCAAAAAAAAAAAATTCAAATTTTATTTATTTATTTATTTATTTACTCAAATTTAATTACACAGATGATCAAAACAAAAAGAAAAGAAGGAATTAAATATATATACAAGTATAAAAAAGAGATATCTGAGTAATTAGGCCAGTTTATACAGAATTCTAGATTCCTTATTTTAAATAAACTGCCTGTGATAAAATGCAAAACACATGAAGAACTCTAACATAGACAAATCGCAACAATGGCCGTTTTCACACTAGAGACGGATAATCCGTCTAAGACGGATTATCCGTCCTGACGGATAATCCGTCTTAGTGTGAAAACGGGACGGTGCTTATTTTAGACGAATTATCTGTCTATTTTTATCCGTCTGAAAATCCGTCCAGGTAGACGGATTTTGAAGACGGATCATCCGACGAGACGGATGATCCGTCATGAATTCACATTAGGACGGATAAACTCGTCTGATTTTGCCATGAAAAGCCTGGGACTAGAAAGAGCGCGTTGAGTTCTGGGAACGAAAACATGGCGTACGCCATGGACGCCATATTGAATATTGTGGAATTGTAACCGCGCCTGAATTGTAACCGCGCCTGAGAGAAAAAAACCGTGCAGTCTATCCGTCTAATGTGAATTCGAGACGGGAAAACTCAACAATTATCCGTCTCGAATTCACACCAAGACGGAAAATGAACCAGACGGATGATCTGTCCACACGGATTATCCGTCGCTAGTGTGAAAACGGCCAATGTGTTGTTTATAGTGGTCAATGCACTTAATTCACCTAGTAGTTATTTCACAGGCATGCCACTTTAACTGAATGAAAAAAATATATATATAAGTTAAACATAATAGGCTTAAAAATCCCAACTGGCGGGAGGCAAATCAGTTGACTGTTTTCAAGCTTGACCGAGGAGTTGAACAAGGGTCTACCGGGAAACAACTCAAGCCAAGTATTCAGAGCAGGACTTAGCCATTCGGCCAAGACGTCTACTTTTATTCCAAGTAAATAAATACTACCAAGGTTTACTAAGCAATACTTACAACACTAAAATATCTTGCTTTTTATCCCACTACCTCTCGATCAAAGAGTCATTTTGCTGCTGAACCAACAACTGCACTCAATAAATAAAATTACCAAGCCGATCGATGCTTTCTGTTGCGGATTTTGAGTTGTGTAGAAAGTATGGAGACCTATGGATTATCAGTGGCGTGACCTACAAGGACGACACGTTTTGTACCTTCTTTATATCAACGCTACTCGACACTAAAAATAATTTTGTCTTAAAAAGTTCTTTTTTTCCATTATTGTTACCCAACATGCATGTAGAGAATAAGATTTCAGTCTATGTGAGCCCGTCGATGCAGATGTGAGGCTAATAATCCTGAGCCTGACTCGTGAGACCTCATCATAAGGGGTGAAGACTGTTTCGGAGAGGGCGGCTACCGTAGAAAAACGTTTGATTTAGAAGGAAATGGGTTTTAATCTGAAACTAACGGTGGGTCTGAAATAACGGAATTCGAATTAGCGGGATCCGAACTTGCCGGTTATGGTGGAGTGAGCTAAGGAGTTCGTGGAGGGGGGTGGGGTGGGGGGGGGGTTGGCAGAAGCTTACTTGCTTACCATTTAGCCACAAAATCCGGAAATTTCGGTTGTAAGTCAAATGAAACAGTAATTTTCCGGAAAGTCCGTTCGGAAATTGTCGACTACCTGCAGAGGTAGTCCTCTTTTCCCGTTCGGAACGGAACGGCGGAAATTTCCTTACCATTTGCCAAATTTTCCAGTTTGCAGTCTTTCATCAGCCGAAAACAATTACGAGAAATCAAATTGCAAATGGTAAGCGCCATCCCGTTCGGTTGGTTTGCTGGTTTTGGAAAAACCCTTACCATTATTCAATGGTCATCCCAACCGGTTTACTCTGACAAATGGTAAGCACCCTATGTATCAGTCAGATTTGTTATCGTGGCAATGTTGAATTCGTTGTATGGTCAATTATTGGACAGAAACGCGTTTTAAAAAATACAAATCTAATGTACGAGAACGTCTTGTATAGCCCCTAAAGAAGATTTGTTGTGCCAAAATATTAGGCAAAGAGATTTTACTTTTTGTTATTCCAAGGTAAATATCTAATCTTCCTGTCGCGAGGACCAGTTTCCTGTTCTTACATACATGTAATACCTAGAATTAAAATTTAGTTACAATCTATAATTAAAATGAGGGATTTCTTTCTTCGTCTTTCTTAGCATAATTTCCAACGCCGGAAATACAAAAAGGCCAAACGCTTTCCTTTCTTCTCTTCGGAGTTACGCAGTATTCCTACACTGGAAAATTACCGTTGACAGGTTTCTAACCGGGCATCCAATAGGAACGCATTTCCGGTTGGTCACTAGAACACAGCAAATAAGTAGTTTTCGCAGTTTCTAAAGAAACCTAATTATATTCATCGTGGAGGCTGCCCTGGGGGCACGGCAGATGGCGAGTTACGATTTATAGCTATCCGCGTTTCATTATCCTTAGATTGTAACAGTGGTTGCGTACGTCTTACAGATGTTAGAACGAAGGATGTAAATTATCCACAAGGCATTTTATTTTTATCAAGACAATCTACGCTGGACGCAGGTGAAATATGTAACGTTTAGAAACACGGTCACTTGCAAGATTGGAGTTTATCCTGCTATTAGAGCCTCAACATGAATTCTTAACTTGATTCAAGACTCGTTATTCCACACATCAATTGTTCGAGGCTCGAAGTTATTTTAACTAATTTGTGCGAGTCCATATTTTGGTTTGTCGTCGACATGAGCGGCCCTTGACAAATATATATATTCGCACGACAGTCGGGCTGCTTCCCGAGCGGAAACAAGAACACAAACATGGAAAGATCAAAAAAGCGACAAACATTCGCTCCCGAAAGACCGAGTAGTCTTGTTGTAGGAGAGCTTAGAACTCCAGGGAGGTATCTAGCTCGACCAACGCTTCAGTTTAAACGATACTCGAGTCCGCCGGGTACGTTGCAGTTGTCTGAGGGAACTGATCGACTCAACCAAACACCTAACCGGTGAGTCGCCAAAACGTAGATTTGGCAATTACAGTTTAATTAACCATCATGAAAGCCGGCTCATACGAAAAATGTGTATCTATATTGAACGTCTGTATGTGTAGTCTTTCTTTTCCAGCAATAGATTTGCATGTATTATCGGTTGTAGTAGCGTACAGGGATACAAGTTTATCCATTATGCTGAGTATTTAATACGTGGATATTGTTTGCCTGTTAGTTTAGTGTTGGTCAACAATTCGCATTTGTGTCGACAACAATCGTCTTTCGTTTGTTCTCGCCTTGCACAATCATATTGTTGTTATTATTGTGTGGTCAGGTAAGAGTCAAGGATGAATGGATGACGGCTTGTTGACGTTTTGAAGTGATTTTTACTTCGTAACGAGAACGACCAGTGTTGTTGAGTTCGTGAAATAATACGTGCGGATCATTTTCGTGATTTAGCAGAAATTGAGCAATTTTTTCCGTCTGCTGGTAATACGTAAATAATAATCAAATCAAACAATGAAACCATTAGCTTCGTTTCTTTCAAAAGAAGTTCACTGGCTTTGTTTGATAGAAGCCAAACATGGATACCTATTGTACGCTTAATTCTCAGAGAAGTCAAAACAAAAAAATCTATTGACAGCGATAATCACAAACCGTAATATTTTAACCACGAAGTGAAATTTACATCTTAAAATTTACATTGTTGTCAAGTACCTTTGTCTCCCCCCGAAAATTTTTCACGTCGCGAATTACCGGTATTTTGTTGACCTACTAAACCACGCTAGTCACAACCATTTCTGTCATTTACTAGCTGGAGAAATAAATGACAAAATCTACGTCGATCTTCGAGAGCTAATGTACGTGACCTGTCAACCTAATCGAACAACTCGACAGAAAACTACGTAGTTTTCAGGGCGGCGAGCAATTAAGAATTTCATATTTTCTATTTACACAGTGTGAAACTCATATAATCCTACGGATGAAATCAAACGACCTCAAGATCAACGAATCAAAACTGATCGAAATTGAATTAACGTGTACTTTTGAACCTCTAAACGGTTCATTGCAATTCAAATGATACTCCACGCACGTTCGCCGATTCATTCTCGATCAACATGATCAAGGACGTGATCTGTGATCTCGTACTTCAGTACTTGTTTCAAACAAATACACAGCTTATTGGCGAGTTTCCGTTCAGAAGGGAAAATTCACAATATTAAAGGCAAAAAACTGGAATGAAAGGTTGACCGTTGTTTTGATTTGTACTTTGTGGCTCGTTCTCCTGAGTACAACCGGAAGTTATTTATTAGGCCGCTTTAGAAAGTCACGCAAGCGGCAAGCTGTCAGTTTTAAACCGCAAATGGCTGGCTAGGTCTAGTGTTCTAAACAAATGCCCCAAAGGTCCAATTGAAACGGAAATATAACTTGGAATATATCTCAAAAGGGAACGACAGCTTAGAAATATGGATTAAAGGCGATTCTATTCGATACAAATCTGTCCCCTCCTACTTTCTATCTATCCGCCGTTATCTACTTTTTGTTGTAAATACGTGAGAACGATGTTGCATGTTGGTCATTTCCGCGTGTGCAAACTGTCATGGCGAGCGATTGATAAATCTTGCACTGTGGCTTGAAGACATGAACTTTATTTTCTCGAGTTAAAAATTATATTTTACCTCACTGACTGCGCTTGTTCGTAAATTATTATTTAGAAAATGCATATCTTCGTACTGTCGTGTAACATCTATAAATAACTGCTTGCTAACAGAAATTTAAATATGGAGAACAACTTACTAAAGAGTAACTTTCGATCAGGACCAACCTTCTCTTTTGAGAAACATGCGAAGAAGTGCCTCATCACAGGCAAATACAAAATTGCATTTGTATGAAGTATCATTACACACTTTCATAATTTGACGAGTCTTAAAAAGGAGTTGACTACGCCGGGCAACTGTGAATACAGCTATGGCCTTTTATTATTATTTTTTAGTTTCAATTTTTTTAAATCTTTTCTGCGTCCCATGGCGCAACAAGGACGGCTTATGCTGCTGATTTTTTTCTTCCTTACAGTTGTTTTGGCGTGCGTTTGTCTTTCATGGTAATTCCTGCGTCATGACAACATTATGCTATGAAAAACAACCGTGCCATCTTGCATGCCAAAATCAGTTATTGCTGAATCATCGTCTGCTTGTGAAATGAGCTAACTATTACCAGCGTAAAAAACAATTTCTTATCTTTGATTTTTTTAACCACACAGTAATTTTATTACCTATAGCATTGGTAATCACCATACCGTTTTTTGCGTACTTTTATGGCAGGTAATTTTTTGGTAGGGTTTTTGCGTGATATTGTCCGCAGACGCCAGCTCCCCAAGAGACAATGATCATCGTCTCTTGAGCTCTTACAGTGTAAGGCCTTGTCCACCACGCAAGAGAAATTTCAAAACGGCGGTTTCGCTCTGAAAATGCATCAAATGTTTTACGTCCACACACGAAATAAAACTACGTTTTTAAATTTCTCCGGCGCAATGTGTACGGGGGCTAAGAGAGCCACAGGTATCACTTTCGAATTTAGTATTATCGTGACTATTTGTTGAGCGATGAATAATTATGTAGCTATGGTGGAAATTGAGTTTGCCTTTAGAGAGATAGAAAGCTGTTTCTGTTTGGATGCTGTCTTTTGTCTTGTTTCAAAAGAAAGCAGCATAATTTGCTGTAAACCACCTTAAATCGCGAGCAATAAAGAAGTTGAGCTCAGTTTAGTTAAAAAGAAACTTGTCCAAAAAATGAACAAACAATTAGCAATCTAAAACAATGTAATATGCGATCGATTTAAGGCGAAACAGAAATGACGAGGACTTGATTATTGTCGGGCAGTATCAACACAAAATATAAACAGAACTCACAAAAGGTTTTCATCCTTTCGCAAGTAAAGATCATTCAATGCTTTGCTTACGTTCTATTGTTACGTCAACAATAGACTTTCCTTTCGTATGGAATGGCTGACAGCTTGATAAAGAAGGAGGTTTATTCGATTTACAAACTAAACAACTGACGGAATAAGAAAAAAAGTTGATTTCAAGAAAAAAAACTCACACCCAAACGCAATGCGAAGACATTAGAAACGCTCTGATAAACACCCTCTCTCTGGCTTATGGATATTAGTCGGGTAATAGACATCACGAAACAGCGTTTTGTGTGTCATTAGAATACAGGAATTAATTGCAATAACAAAACCCTTTCTATCACTGCCGTGTCACCAAGCAATTTCATCATTTGCAATACAGCTATTTAAACGAACGGAGACCGCATGTCAATTGGTATTCTTCTTTGCGTGCCGCAAACCTGAAGCGAAAGATCTGGATTCCCGCCAAAATCTCACTTCACTCGACAATCTTAGCTATAGCTTATTTACCAGGCGGTCAGGCCGAGGCATTTTTTCTACGGTGGAAAGATTTGTTTACATTCAGTGCGACTTGGAAGAAGCATTGTTGACCTAAACCGTCTTAGACAAATTTGTGCTCATCTTCAAGTGCAGTGTTAGTCATTGTTGTTCGAATTGTCTCCGCTCAGTCTTCGCAGTTTATTGAAGAACTTATTTTTCGATACTTTGTGCAGCATGCGTTGAATCGGTACTTGGCGAAGAGTTTTCCCGGCGTATAACAGTGTTATTCACGGTACGGAATCTTTGAAAGGGACCGAGCTGAATTTCATTAAAGCTAATTACTGCCTTTTTCGTCTGATTGTTGACAATTTGTGCGTATATAAGTCACGGAAAGCCTTCTCAACTTTGCTCCTGGTCTGGTTCTATAACCGTTCGCGTCATTCGGTGACAAATATTACGCGAAAACTTTGTTTGTTTACGTATCTGGATCAAGAAAGCTGTTGAAACTAGCTTTCTGTTTACTGAAGTGCGCCTCCTGAAGCTATCTACGTAAGACCATTTCGAGCCGTCTGGTACTTCCGCCATTATATCAGACTACAACAGTACTTGTGTAATATTCGTTACCGGCCCAACGTGAAGTACCAGGTTGGTCACCTGAACGCGTCATATTACAGCAACCTACAGTAACAGCTACAAGAACTTTGAACTCATATTCGGTGCAGGTTCTATCAAACCGTTTCAATCTAAGTACGGGACAATGCTTCTAATAACGCGATAATCACATGCGTGGATCCGGTCCAATACGTTTCGCGGAAAAAAAAGGTAACGTTTTTTATAAGAGAGCGTTTTGAAATCCGCGCGAATATAAAGCCTGGCATAACAAGGATTCTGTGGAAAGGCAGCGTTTATTCAACTCACTGCAGAAGCGACGTGTTCACTGCTGTAGAGGCCCACTTAGTTCGTCCTACACCGTCAAATCAAAGAACGCTTCGCTTGATATCACCCCTTCCTGTTTTGATGCGTGGTATTGAACCTTAGTGGACTAATCTCTTCAGTTTAATATGGTCACAAGGATAAGGGCTTCCACATTCACCTACAGGTAAGTAAGTGCTGAATACCGTTTATATTTTGTTTTGTTTCTGGCGGCAGGTTTCGGTTTCTGCTATATCTAATCATCATATTTTTTTATCCCCGAAATTGATTTTTTTGGCCGTTTATCTAAGACAATGTTTAGCCCACGCAACTTCAAGCGATCAAAACAAACCAACATGCTGTTTTTATTAGCTGGGTTTGCGAGGCGTTAGATTTTAGATTCGTTGTTAATACATTCACAAAATTTTACCATTTATCATTATTTTACGTGCAAGTTTATATTGAAGATTAGAGTTTTAATCATTTTATTCAAGGCTTACATTACATTTGTATGTTTTGTAGTGCTTTACTCGATATTTGCTACGTTTTCTTCGCTTCTAATTCAATTTGCAATTTTCTCCTGAAAAATATAATAAATATGCGAAAACACACTCGCCGTCAATAAAAGGAATAAATTTCGTAACAAATTACGTCGTCGCATTTTAGCGCGAATACGTCACTGCCTTAAGTGTTGAATTGGAGGTTTCTCTTGAGCCTTTTAAGGTAAAGATCTCATGTAGAATAAATAAAGGTGCATTAACATGAAGTATTTACTTTACAATATAGAAATGTTTTTTTTTTTCTAAAAAAAAACTTCAAAACATCAAGAAAATAGCGGACAATTTGTTCGCAGAATTTGTTTGTCACCGTTCAAGTAACTAATTTATATGTTAAAGAACAGGTGCAATTTGAGAATATTTATAAAAGCTGAGCTTTGCAAATTATATGTGGCATCTATTGAGGCAAACGTAAAACTGTAGTGGGACTCTGGGTCTTACAGAAAAGTAGTGTGACGATTCTCCTGAAGTTATCACTGCTGTTATGAGAGTATCAGTGACAAGTGCTAAAGAACCACAAAATTGGTTAAAACTTGCTGTTATTAGTTTCCATTAAGGAATAATATTGATGTTTTGCAGAAATCCCCTTCATTGCTGGATTTTAAGTTTTATACAATATTATAGTAACCAAGTTCCATTATTGCTTTGCTATGCAACACATTAGACAAAGGAATTTGACTAAAACATCATCTTTTTTAACACAGACAAAGTAAATATGTTTGCTCATACAATGTACATGCCTTCAATTTTCAGTGGAATGTTCTACAATCTAAGATTTATCATCAGCTTTAGTTACTCACATCATTTGTTGTGCAGATAAAAAACATTTAAAATAGCAAAATAGCAAAAAGATATGGTCTGGTCTGGATGATGTATGTTTACAAGGCACAATGCAAAACACCTTGACTAATAAAACAGAGAAGGATATTGGAACACTGATCTTAAAAGGCCGCTGCTTTTAATAAAGTCAAGATTGTATGCTGCACATCAAAATTGATATTGTAACTGATTATGTAGCCAGAAAAAGTTTGTATGGGATAAATTTCCAAGCTCAATGTCTGATAGCACAAATGGAAGTGGAATACATTGTAAGTTGGAAAATTAACTTTATTATTACTAGTAGGCATCAATGACAAAAAAGTACTGCATGAATATATTTCAAGGTGTATTAAAGAAATTATTCAAATGAAGTCATTGCTCTGGTTTACCACATATAGAATGCATATGTATTTTAAATGAAATAAATTATTGCTTTAACTTTGTTACAATCTTACCTCAAAATTTACAAATAGAGCGCAAGAACTGAAATAGGTAGAGTTTTGAAATAAGCTTTTACTGTAGTTATCTTTTCCCCTACACACATTACTATGCATTATAAGGACTCACATTTATCAAACTAACTTGTGCTTTGGTTTTGACAAGAATTTCTAATCACCTCTGAAAGATAAAAACATGCAGGCAAACAACCTCCTACATTCACCAATTTCTCAATCAATTATTGCAATTATACTACTCTTTTATGCTGGTTTACCGCAGGGCATAACATATGAATATCATATGAATATTTGGAAAATCAAACCATGGCCTTCTCATAAATTGAGAGGTATATTATCAGAGGAATTCATGTATCTATGGCTGGTTTAATTGACTGACTGACTAACCAACTGACTGACTGACCAACTGACTGACTGACTGACTGACTGACTGACCGACTGACTGACCAACTGACTGACTGACCAACTGACTGACTGACTGACTGACTGACTGACTAACCAACTGACTGACTGACTGACTGACCGACGACTGATTGATCAACTACATGTTATATCAATGAACAGGAATGTGGCCAGGGCCTAGACATTAATCAATAGACAATATGATTAATTATGTAAGCTATTATAAAGTTTCTTACTAATTTTCTAACCTTTTCATTAATATTGTTATTGTAAATAAAAAAATGATTGTATTGTAAGTATTGTATTGTAACTATTGTTTTTCCTTACAATGCCAATACAGTCTTCCAGCAAATCAGTGGGTTACAAGAATAATAGTAATATATGTTAATCTCAAGAACACCCGAGCCCAAAGCTGAATTACTGACTTACCAATATTGCTCTCTTCTTACAGTGCTCCTTCTCCTGATATTGGTCGAAGATCAGGCTTGAGCCGAAAACACTATTATGGCTCCCTTGAGGCTGTAAGTGCAGTATAAGGATACAAAATAATTTTAGGGTGACTTCACCTTGGCTGCACCAGCAAAATGGTCAAACATTGTTTGCTGGACCATAAACAAACATCCAGCAGTTTAATTTTGTCTCATACTGACAATATTCAATCATTTAGCTGGTCCAGCCGACATATAAAATGTTGTATAAACTGTTTAACTGTTTGTTCAATCAGTTCAGTAAATCTTTTAATCTTCTTCTGGCAAGGCTCTTTAAATGATGAACTAACACATACCAGAAAGATCACCTTTGACGCATGTAACTGCTCTTCATGCAACTGTTAGACTGTTGTTAATATTTTACATTTTCGTGACATTAGTTGTAAATAATATTGTATCATGATGTTAATAGTTTAATTCTTTTTTGTCGTTGTTGTTGTTTTGTTAGCATTATACTCGTCTCATTAGCTACTTAAGCTAGGAGCCTAATGAGCTCCAGGCCCTCGAGTATAAATAAAGTTTTCAGTTTTTCAGTACATCTTGTCACTGCACTAGATGTTTTACTCTCTAGCCAGAACCTCCACATTAAAGCCACTCCATCCAATAGTTTATAAAATGATTGACCAGTAAATTTTGCGTTACACCTCTCATCTTGATTATTTACAAAACAAATGAAATAAAAATTACTGTCTCCAAACCCTGTCATCACTGACAAAACCCAATGTTTTGTTTTGTTTTCTGCAGTTAAACAGCTTACATTACACTGGAAGTGAGCTGGGTGAAAATGCAGGGCGGTTTAGGATGGAGAGCGGTGAAATTGGGGTGCAACCATCAATGCTGCAGGTAGACGGGCATAAAATTGAGTAATTTTGTCCCAAAACAAAACTTATGAGAGGAAGACTTATGGCAATGGACTGGTGTATGAAGTGTTATTGTGGATATAACAGCTTGTCTAGACTTGGATGATAGTACTGTGTACAAACTCTTCTCACAAATATGATGTGATGCATGCATCCTAATTTATGACTTGACTGTACCCAAATCCACAATTAACCAATCAGAATTTAGCTCTACTCTTCTGGTATCCTGTGTTATCAAGACACTGACCTGATAAAGTGGCTATCATATCATGGTCACTTGGCCAAATTTGTGTATGGTAAATACCTAATCATATATTTTATGGTATGCTTTTGTGGCATATCAGGCTCATAATGTTCTCACTATGGAAATTTTGTCACAAATAAGTCTTGCCAAAATGTAAACCATGGCTTGACCAAACTTGCCTCGTATGCCACCAAAGCATAGCAAAAAGGTACATTGGGTATAAGTTGTACCTAATTTAGTTTTGTTACTGGTCTTCAGCAATAGTTTATGAATATGTGAGGTGCAAAGTTTTCTCTTTATCCTACTTTTATGTGATGTATATATACAAAATAATTCATATATGAACTGCAGTTATAGATGAAAGTGTCACGGGTTTGAATCCCGTTGAAGCCCTGATTTTTTTCAGGCTTCTTCTTTCCAATTGCTTAAATTGGAAAATATACTGCAATGATCATTCTTCACTTTTATCCTATTTTGTCATCTTTAGAATGGTATGGTTACAAGGCAAGGCAGTGGAGTTCACCTTGAGAATCCTGAGTTTCAAACTAGATGGTACTTCAAGTATTTTCTTGGAAAAGGTGACCATTTTTCTCTTTAATGTTTTCATCTGTTCTGATTAATTTGTTTAATTTTTGTACTGATAATCATGGAATGCTTATGAAAAGGCAACAAGAGCATATTGATATTGATTATAGTTAACATTAGTCCACAAATTAACATAAATTAAGTGTAACCGTATCTTTGCAATAAGCAGTTAGAAAGATGTAAAGCTACAACTTGAAAATGAACTTGCTGAAGTTTTTAGCAATCTTGATCAACTTGTTGACTCCTTGGTCTTAAATCTCACACAGTGCATCAAAATTTTGTTGGTATTGATGGAACCAAGAGTCCTTTTGTTCTATCTGTTTGTCTGACGGATGCTGAAAACTATGGTGTTCCACAATATCGGGCCATTCTTTGGAGGAAAACAGTAAGTCTGTTGGTTTGTTATTAGAACTTAAAGGAGGCATGGTAGCTTTTAAAAAACTGTGCAAGTGTCTTAATATAAGCTTGAAGTTAATTCACCACTTCAATTTGGAAGCATGGAATTTTGAGCATTCTTTCAACAAGGGGCTGATGTTTGAAACATCAGCTTTCCAAATTTGCTGTGGAGGTTTGCTTTATTATTATTATTCACTTGCCCATTGGATAAGTGAAGGAAAAAATCCACAGGGTGTGTTTGAAACACAAAATGGCAAAATAAAGGAGTCTGTAAGGGTTGACCCTGACAATTATTCAGAGCTAACCACTATTAAGTCAGTGATATTTAGGCTATCTGAGTGCTATTTAGGCTAACCAGAGGACTTTTTAGGCTAACCCGGTGCCATTTCATCATTTCACCCACCATTTTGTGTTTTTCACATGCCCAAATCCACTAGCCTGACTGCAAAACCCAATTACTAACTTCCCCAGTATCTATCAAGGCTTTGTAGGTTAGAACCATAGAAAGAGAAGCTTATATAATGTGTCTGCATATTCTTCTAGTTAGCATATGGTGGTTAACTGTGATTTTTATGAAGTTTGCATCAATAGCAAATGAGTGCAATACACAATTCTAATTTCAGGGTGGCCAGAAGTTATGCATTCCATATCAACCCAACAAGCCTATCTCTCCGAAGACTGTGTTACAGTAAGTACTATCATAATTTCTTACAACGAGCAGATAAACTTAGCTTAAGTTGATATCATGGTTTACAGTAAGTGTATGTTTATTCTTGAGCTATTTTTTTTCTCAAAATCATGCAAGGCAAGAATTCGAATGCTCTGTCGATCAAGCAAGGCAATAATCTTTCAGTTCTTTTCTATAAAATGATTTGTCTCTTATATAAGTGTCCTATCCATGATGTTATTGATGTGTTTTGCCATTGTTAATAGAGCCTATGGTGTAAACAAGGTTGATAAAGGACCCCGAGAAGTGCTCAATCCGGAAATACAAAAGGTACGATTGACGTTTGCCAGCTGCAAGGAATCAAAACTGGAAGGAAATTCGACAAGAGAGTTGCAAATTATGTGCTAAACTTGATCAGGCTCGATTATTTTAATACATCTTAAAAGTTGTCGGTCATAACAGGTACACATATCTACTTACTTACCTGTCAACCTTCCCCTCCAAGAAGCGGGTGGTAATGGCGGGAAAATATTTAGGATCCAGTCCCCTGTGTTTGCGTTCACCGCTTTAATATCTAGATTTAGCCAAGCCTAAAAGCGGAGCTCCTGGGCCGGATTTTGATTTGAGTTTTGCAACTTTACAGTCTTTCTGTTTATGTTGTTTGGCCTTCTGTTTTGAGTTTAAATAATCTCAAGGTCCTAGAAATACACAAAACAAAAGCAGTGAAAAATATTTGTATAATATTATTAAATTATACTTCAGTTAGGGTTAGCGTTAACGTAACCGGCTTCCGAACAACCCGGCTCTGTTTACAACAAGTTGACCTGATCGAAAACCAGCGCTTGATCAGCGTTCAACTTTAAAAAAACACGTGACTTCGATGAGCTCTAAACTTGAGTTCACGAAATGGTCACGTGATACTGGTCAGCGAATACCTTGTTTGACTTGTGTCGGTTGATCATAACTTGGTTGTCCAATATCAAAGAAGGACGCTATAAACCAAGGGTGCATGTCTCTGTCAACCTATTAGCTGGAGTATGGCCGCCATCTTGCACGACTCCGTCGTCGTCGTGCGTACGTGCCCACGAGCAACACCGCTAGCCATGATAACCATGATAAAATCAGTTGGTGGGTTTCCTTTTCTTTCCCATATGGGTATGGGGCCTCGTTTTTATGCATGTTCTGAAAAAGTTGACGATGCTTTAACTGTTGTGTTTATTTCCCTATAGGAATTACTTGTGCTGGAAGAACAAGAGGTAATAAAAATGATATTTCAGTGATATTGGAGGACTTAACGCATGTTCCTGGCGATTGACGTTTTGTTGTTGTTTTCTTCTGACAGGGATCTGTCAACTTCAAGTTTGGAATTCTCTACGCCAAACAAGGACAGACTACCGATGACGAAGTGTTCAGTAATAGTAAGTACAGTGTAGTGACACATCCACTGAACAACCGCGGACCTTGGTAGACCCAGTCAAACAGAAACGCTAACATTTTAATGCTATAGGCACTATATCGGGTACCCCAGACAACCCTTTCCCTGAGGCAACTTTATCGAGCGTTTATATGTGAAAACGGTTCCCTTATATGTCGGAGTCGAAGTCGACTCTGCATGAGTATTCATAACCCTTATTGGATAATCAAATGTGCAAACATCCCTCCTTCTTTGAGCTTCCCTCGACCATTCTATCACAGTGGGTTTTGCCGAGTTAATTTTGACTTCATTGATACAAATTTCTGCTTTAAACCTTTAATCTAGGAATTTCGTGACACTCGCCACACCGTGAATTGTCCTGGTTAGGCGAGCCAATGTGTTTATATGAAGAAAAATTGCCCGCCTGCCAGGGTTACCCTAACTGCCGAAGTGATACAACTCGTCCACCTGAGTTGTCTCGCCTCCGGAGACAACTCAGGGACATTCATATAAATGGTTGTTTGAATTTTTCAACTACACAGTGAAACGTTAACTCACCCAGGTTAACTCGGGGGGAGGGTTTTCTCGGGTACCCGAGACCATATAAATGGGGAGCCGATGTGGGTGGGTATTGAGAGGGCTGGGTGATTTTGAAAAAAATATCCTGCAAGCATTGAACCAAAAGAAAACGATGCACACGACCACTGTCGAAAACCATTTCACACACGTTCAGTGAGGCGAAAAAATACCATGCATACACACGTCCGGAGAGAAAAAATTACTTGTGCATGAAAGCGTCCTGGTAAAAGATCTCTCCTACCTGGACCTCGATCATAGTCGAACAGTTTCGTGGTCTCCGGTGTAAGCCAGGGCGGACATTTCCTGGAGGATATCCGCCCTTAGAAAAGAGGATGACTATAATTATATATGCCTTGGGTTATGTGATGCATAACATAATGATGATGTCAGTAATGATGTTTTATATCTTTTTTACAGTTGACGTCTCTGAAGAATTCGAGCACTTCTTAGAGTTGATGGGCGACAAAATAGAGCTCAAAGGTTGGCAGAAGTACCGAGGGGGACTCGATGTTAAAAGTAAGATTAGGTTCTCCCGCCGAGCTCTCTGTCTATGCAATAATGATTGATAATTATGTTAGCAAAAATTATTAACGCTGACATATCTTGCGCTTTATTTGGCTACCCGCGCAAGCAAGATGGGGCTATCTTGCACGTCAGCCGGGATTATACAGTGTGTCCCGCAAGAAAAATGGTGTTTCAGTCTCATGCCAAGTGATGAATATTGCTTATTCAAACAAGATGGCGGGATATAAATAGTGTGAATTAACCGTATGCTCTTAGCCGACGAGGATAGGAAAAGTGAGCAAACTCTTTCTTAACGGTGGTTAACGTTTCAATGTAGTTTACTTTGTGTCGTTCCCCTTCTGTTTCAGACAATATGACTGGCTCGCATTCTCTCTATACGATTTATGAAGGACACGAAATCATGTTCCATGTCTCTACCATGTTGCCTTTCACTCCAGACAATCCACAACAGGTGACGAACATATGTTCAACTCGATCTGTCTTGCGCTGAATAAGAAATTGTCACGAACCCTTGCGTGCAAGCATACTTTGATAGGTTGGAGCTCTGGCCAGGGACATTGTGTTGTGTTCTTGGACAAGACACTTTTCTCTCACTGTGGCTCTTTCCATCCAGGTGTATAAATGGGTACCGGCGCGTTGTTGTGGCGACCTGACAGAACGCTGGAAACTAACTTGCGATGATCTAGCATCCCTTCATGGGGGAGTAGAAAAACTCCTGGTCACTCAATGCTACGCTTTGCGGAAATCGGGATAAGCCCTGGCATTGAGGGGCACTGACTGAAACTGGACTTTACTTGCTCTATACTAGACCTTTAATATTTATCTATTGATTAGCGGTGTAATTCTAATGCTGATTCTTCGATTTTCCTTTTCTTTCCGTAACTGGGCGTGGTTGACTCGTTTTATAGTATGGTTGTGTTTTCCCCATTAGGTGGAGCGCAAACGCCACATTGGAAACGACATCGTTATTATTGTTTTTCAAGACTGGGACGAGAAGTCCTCTTCGTTCAGTCCTCCAACCATCAAGTCGAAATTTGTCCGTATCTTTTACTGATTCTAATAAAATTTTAATAGGCCATTTCCGAGTTGCCGTCTGCCTCTGAGTCAAAACGAGTGCGAAACCATTCATATGAAAATGATTCATTTTCATGTAAATCAAACTAATTTTCATATGAAGGGTTTGAAACTCGTTTTGAAACAGAGGCTCGAGGTAACTCGGAAATGGCCCAACACTCAGGCAAGATGAAAACGTTTGTCCGAATTGCGTGAATGTTTAGTTAGCCTGAAGTGAACGCGACAGTGGGCATCTGATAGAATTCACAATTTCCTTATTTCTAGGTAACACATATTTAAAATAAGAAATGTCAATGCTTTATATCGAGCGTCGCTTTCTGTTGGTGACACTATTTTACTGTTACAATTCTTAACTGTTTTCAAAGACATATATGCTCTCGTATCCTACAGCAAATCGGACGACAGTTATCGGTAAGACGTCAGGCTTCTTATTATTTGTCGTTAAGCTATTATAAGTTACCAACAAAGCGATATCGTCTTCCCGCAGGTTGACTGTATTTTCCGAAAAGAATGTGCCAATTTTTGGTCCGCCGCTCCCATGCCCACCGGTTTTTAAGGATCACCAGGAATTTAGAGACTTTCTTCTCGTGAAGTGTAAGTGTATTTTAATTAACTGGCCGATTTATCAAACATTTATAGCCTACGTAGCTTCATTTAATTGTTGAAGCTTTAGGAACTATTTCCTTTAAAAGCTCACTAAGCTTTCGTATCCTAGTATTTATCTATTCTACTCGTTATTCCCTTGTTTAACTTTCATGCCTGTATTGTTTATCCTTTCAGTAATGAATGGTGAGAAAGCGGCATATGGATCGCCCACATTCAGTAACAGGCGTCAGCGAACTCTAGACAGTCTCATAACCAGGCTCCTTCAAGATCACATGCATGAGGTAAGTACTGGGTACGAATTTATGTCGCCCCATTTCTACTCCTAAAAGCTTGATAGTTGATTTAATTTATGACGAGGGGCCTACTCTCAAGGAATCTCTAAAACAGGCTTGGAGTAACGGGGTATAGGAATACGACGGTAATTTTTTCTGTTAGTTTTGACAGTTAATATCTGTTCTCTCTTCACCATAGAAACTTGGCGCTCGTAAATCCTGGAACGACGTCATCACGGATTCGTCTCGAGGCAGCAGCCGAAAGGGATTGGAAAGAGAACAAGCTTTCCTGCAGCTGGGACAGGTAGACAGTTGCTATGTGTGCTATCTCAATCCACTATACTACTGTGTTTCTTAGTGGTGAACACTCAAAAGTGTTTTTTTTGGTCGTCTTCACTACTCGCTGTATGCTTTCGAATGATTAATCGGAAAATTGGACGATACACCTTTCCGCTGGTTATTTGTTGTCATCTTAGTTTTCAATTTCTATTGCCAAGGAATGATAAACGTAAAGTTAATTGATCACTTGTTTTCTGCTCGATAAAACGTTGGTAGACGTACAAAGCTAACTTAAAATAATTTGTGTAGATCTTTCGCATTATAAGAGATATTACATTATTCAACAAGTTTCAAAAATGGTTTCGTACAAAGTCTTGTGTTTATTAGTTCATTTGCACATTTGATGATGAACGATTTGTGGGTGGGGACGAGATTTGTTAGCCTCTAGTTCACTCCATCAAACTTTATAAGCAAAATGATTTCTTTCGATTATTTCCCAGTCCTTGAAGCTAAAGACAATTGTGAAAGGCGATGCACCGACCAGTCTGGCGAGTACGTCTGGAAACGCAAAAGTTGAGGTTGGAACAAAGTTTTTCCTGCTATACTTATCATCATTACAGTGACTTATGTTGTAATATTTTCTTTGTTTTGTTTTCTTCCATCTACAGCCATGGACGCCCCAGTGCATTTTACAGGATTTTCCTACGAAAATATATTGCGGCGATTCTTGGGGTGAGACAGTTTGCTTACTGACCGGCTTTTTCTTGCTTACTGGGGCTCGGGCTGATAAATGAAAGATTTTATTTGAGGGTCAAAGGGTATTTAGCTTTTAAAAAGCTACATGGGGACACTATTTGCACATTAAAATATATCCTAGCTACATAAAATTAAAATTATTTACAATTTAATTCGGGAAAATCTTAAATAATTAAATAGTTGAGCGGATAATGCGTGTTCTTTTAAAAGGTAGAAAATACTGAGTTTAATATTGGATTTGGTGAATACATTTGGTGAAATTCCCAGATTTAGACTTAATGAAAAGCCTAGCAATCTGGACAGGGGAGAATTGGGATTCAAAGATACACCGGTATGGGCCGTCAAATCTGCTTAGGATGCCACTGAAACATGATTAGATCTATCCCACTAACCGAGCTCACTGAAGCCTTAAGTACAAAGTGCTGTATTATCTTTCTAGCCGTGTTGAAGATGAATGGGAGTTCAGTGGTAAAATAGGTCTTCGTTTTGTACTTCAGAATGGATTTCAAGGAAATTTTCGAACTTTTTTATATATTTTTCAACAATATTTATTTGGCGTTATTTGTAGGTGATAATCTAGTTTTGGGAACAGAGGACGGCATCCAAATGCTTCAAGGTAGAATTGACTGAAATTGATAAACTTGAATTCCTCTTATTGAATGAATTTAATTGCAGTCATTAGGTAAGAAAAGTTTTGTCTTGCCATATCGTAAGGACAACTTTCTGTACGGTTTTCCTGTAATACAATAAAGTGCTTGTTCCCTATTTTAGGAGAGAAACGTCGCTATATATTTGACAAGTCCGTGGTCGCGAAACAAATGAGTGTTGTGGAAGCTTTCGGGCTTCTTCTGTTTCGTGTGGACAAAGGTAAAGAATTCAACTCGTCCAAGTTGTACGTGTTCAGATTGACGGACTTCGAAGAGGAAGACGACGAACCAAAGACCAGGCAGTTTTGCAAAAATCACAGAGTAGACAAAAGCAAAGGTAACGTGACAGAAAATTAAGGCAAACACGCTCAAACTAGGACAGCATTAAACAGAATAGGTGTAGTTCGTGAATGTCAAATTGCATTTTTTTTCTCTTTTGCGTTAATCCTACAGCCCTATCGCAACCTTAATTGTTCATTGTAATCATCTGGAGTGGCAGATTCAAATGTGCCCAAGGTATGGGAAGAGATGGGAGGGGGTGGGGGCAAAAGGAGATGAGCCGTTTCTTGGTAAAAATCAGAGGGCCGAGGAGAATCGTTTTAAACGTGGGAGTTTTCCTGCTAAGTTGGGGAAAGCTACTTTTCCGTCTTCAGGCCTTGAAACTTAAGTAAGGGAAGGGGGCTGACCTCTTTCCTTCATTGTCTCAGATCGTTGAGGTTGTCTGGAATTGTGCTGGCTTGCCCTAATGTCAATCAAAGCCTCGCCGCCCACATACCGAGTGCCTACTTGTAACCAGAATGTCTGGTGGCATTGTGTGGTTCTGTTCATAAAATCTTTACCCCGTAGCCCACAAAACAATTTTGTTATCTTTTTACATCTGGGCCGGGAATAATCCATAAGAACTTACAATCAGGAGTTATGTAGCTGTAAACGCCTGTATGCGACATACTATCTTTTTGAAACTTAACATTTCACATGCCCAACAATGTAGCTTCTTTAGGAACAATCCACTCCACCTGTCTCAAGAACACACTCAAGAACGCTGAAGCTTTAAATTTGCTAATACTTTACACTATTTGTAGGGTGCCATTTGTTTGCTGTTAGCCAGTCGGGTGATGGCGAGCTGAAGCTTGCAGTAGCTGTTGGGAAGAAAGTGACGCTGTTACGCTGGAAGCATCCCGTCGTATGGAGCACATGGTCAGTAGGAAGCAATAAAGATGTGGCGGATGGATTTGAAATCATCAAGGTACAATGTCAAAATTTCTAGCTACAATCTTGGTCGAGAAAAAATAAGAAATAAAACCACCCCTCCCCCAATTCTATGATGAACTTGCGCTAAAGCCAAAACGAGAATGAAAGAAAGAGCTTTTGAATTGGTAGAAAAATGCTTCATTTTCAGTGCTCTCAGTCGCGTCGGTTTTCTATTACTCGACGCTTATCGGTCAAACCTTGTACGAAGACTGGATAACGGCTTCACGAAAGATCTAATGTGAAATCTTTTATCGATTGCTTATCCTTGTTTGTTATACAGGAAGTGACTGTGGGCGAGGCACCCATTCTCATGACGTTGGTATTCACAAGTGCTCACGAGAGTCTTGTTTGTGTGGGTTACAAACATCAGTTTGAACTCATCAGCGAGTCAGGAAACGTGTCGAGAATACACGTTGTTGACAAGCAAAAGGTATATCCAAAGTTCTCGTTGAAAATTGTTCTAGTTTAAAAAATAGCTCATTTAGTAACACAGAGGGCAAAATAACTGACTTCTGGTTGGTTAAGACGGAACGCATTTTTCATTAGCTTTTGTTCGTCTGGGGCAAAAAGGATTGTCGGAAATGGTTAGACGACAGCCGAAGATTCCAAACCTCACCCGAGGACTTCCAACGATTCCCGAAGAGCGCGCGAAGAGAGGCATCCGTTAACTTCCGTTACAAAAGCACTCTACTGATATTTCAGATAGCTTCTTTACTAGCTGAGTTTTAGCTTTTTTAAATGTGTAAAACCGACTAGTACAGGATGGCAGTAAAGGTGAATTATTTTCTTCTCTTTACAGAAGGCCACTCTTGTCTCAGCAGTTGACGTCTACGAAGAAGAAGAATCTGAGCTACTTATTTCGTTCAATCGTAAGTCACGTTAGAGCAACGTACTTAGCCAATCTTTTGTTTTTCACGTGGACATCATTAAGCTAATGTTAAGATGAGCGGGTTGTCTTCAACGTATTATTATCTCTACTTTTCTTTAGCCTCATTCCCTCATCGCGGTCCTCGTGCCATTTCCCTCATTACCCCGTCGAAGATGAAAGGAAGGCAGTTTATAAAATCACCAGGGTTGTATTACGTCTCATTGATTTTTTATTGATTATTTTGCTGCCCCACGCGGTCCAAATATGTGAAGATGCAAATTTGATTGGCTAAAAGGGCAGTGCAGACTTTTTCATCGGGCCACTCGCGCGTACTGACCATTATCGGCAGACTTCGTTGTCTAAGAAAAATATAAAAATCAAACTCTCAATAAAAAAAATACAGCTTTTACACCTGATGACACAAGAAACTCGCCATACTATCGACATTTTTTACTGCTTTGCCTTACAGATCAATCAATATTTAAGAGGTTAACAGGAGAACAGTCGTCCAACTTTTCGTTTCAGTGGAACTCGGCACCGAACTCAGTCGGTTTGTACAAAGTTTGGTTCTTTGTGAATATCTTTAATTTCTGATTGCATCGAGTTTCCAATCTAGCCTTCTTCGTGAACAGATATGTGCAAGTTATTTCCTGCCTAGCTGGACGGAGGAAAGGAGACGGGAGGTTTTGGGGCAGTGACAGTGTGTTAGCTTTCTATTTTAGTTTTGAAACTCTCCTTGCGCAGTTTTTCGTTATGACACTACATATAAAATATATGGAGCGGTTTTCATTTGAGCGTCGAAAAGTCATTGGTTTTGCATCAACTACGTTACGCTATGGGCTTAAAAAAAACTCCCGCCACTTTTTCGTCCAATCAGAAGTTAAACCTAAACCAAGTGTGACTCACAGGCACTCGTTTTCCCGCGCGATTCGTCAGCTACATGTAATTTATTCGAGATTTGATTGGTTCCCTGTAGTATCTGTGTCCTTTGTGATTGGCTGGAGTGATTACTTTGGTTCTGGTTTTACGACACTTAATTGAAAACCGCTCTAAAATAGAATAGTTTTGCCAATAGCTAGCAAGATACTTGCGATATGACTTGTTGTGAGCTACGTTTTTGTTGAGTCTGATGTTTGTATTTCATACGTATGTATTTTTCCAGTTTGTGCATTCCCTTATCTGCTAGCCTTCACCACAAACACGATAGAAATACGTCTTGTTGTCAACGCAAATTTGGTTCATACGCTGGTATTACCCAAGGTCTGCCTCATATCAGCTAAGGTAAGCTGAAAAAATAAAATGACTGACCTACAGTTTTAGATATACTAGCTATGCAACGCTATCGAGTAGTTTTCCATGCAATATTCCACAAGCCACTTGTATGTTGTCGTATACACGATCCTTCATAGAAAATACAGTGGCCAACACAATCAATGCGATATACGCGCGGCGCTGGATGGGAAGGTTGGATGTAATACCGTCGAATGTAAGGCTTTCCTGTATTTTGATTGGCTGTATTTTTTTGTGGCATGGCATAAATACATATGTCCGCACGGGTGTTGTTACATTTGGTCACAAACCTACTTCGTTAGAGATGTTCTCTTTCTTCCTACCCAAGTAAATTGTATTGCAATGAGCCTGGTTGTCACATGCACAGATAAGAATTTCTTTTTAGTAGCAATTTAGGAGCACATTTTCTTCCAGGAGCTCTAAACCTTAAGCCCCGGCCAAACAATTGCAACATTTCAACTCAACATATCGCAACATTGTTGTGCGCAACAAGCTGCGCATGTCTGGCCACACTGTTGGGACGTGTTGCGACAATCGAACTAGTGCGCATACTCTGGTGCAACATCCACAAATGTTGCTGGTAAAATTTGACCATTCTCAAACTTGAACCAACAATACCCAACATGTCGCAATACGTCTCAACAGGGTGGCCAAACGCGCCCAACATGGTGCGCTCAACAATGTTGCGATATATGTTGCGTGAAAAAGGTGCGATCGTTTGGCCGGGGCTTTAGACACTAAGTTCATGGTAACTTTGGATTGATCGCTGCTTAAGATAATTTCGACTATTTTTTTTATTTTGCTTGTCAGGCGGATATTTACTTCAGCGCGTCGCCACCTAAGTCATCGAGCCCGTCAGCTTGTGCTTCTGGTAGCGTTCAACCACCGTCTCCTACCGCCGTACAAGAAAAGACTTCTCTGTACAAAATATCGACAATTTCTCTGATGGGACAATTTCTCGATCCTCCCCTCGCGCGCAAAACTCATGAAGATGCGGTCCACGCGGCGCCAAATACTGATCTGGACTCAAGTGGCGAGGAATTAAGCGTCACTTGGCAACTAAGTAATTCTTCCCTCGAATCACGGGACACTTTCACGGACAAGGATATTCCGGCTAAAGAATCCGCGATTAGAACTAATTCGTGCCCTCAGTCAAGAAAAGTCCCGGAACCCGTTGACCCGCGGGGTCCTGTCAAATACTCAAGTAACGGAACATGGACAACGGTGTGAGAACAACTTCAATTCATCGTCTGAGCTTGTAGACAACTAGGAAGTGATGTAGAGGTCAAAGTTAACTTAAAGTTTCCCCTAATTATACTCTATTCTCCCCTCTTCCCTCTGTCCTCTCCTCCAAAAAACATCTATGGCAGCTCCCTCATCGATTTAAACACAGAGCTGCTGTGAGACACGCAATTTGTTACCATCAAATTCCGCAAGCCAATGACAAACGAATGATAGGACGTATTTTTATTATTAGCCTTGAATGGATTATGACTTGTCGCTCAAATTTAGATTTTGGAAATTGCTGGACAATGATTGCCGTAAGTCGAACAAGTCTAAAGGTCTCTAAATTCTATGTCCACGATTATCACAGAAACATTTACTTCTCAGGCCGAAGTAAAAAATTGTATGTACTACTATCAGATATTACTTTTCCTTAATCACAACGGTTACGAAAACGTAGTTGAACAGTTTAGAAGACTGAAGAAATCATCAGTCTTGGGAAATCGAGGCCTGATCCCGCTAAAACTTGTCTAATTACAGCTATAACTCTTTTATTTTATTTTGCAATGACCTCGTATACTAAGAGATCTTTTCAATCAATCTTGTACCAAACTTAAAGCAATCGAGATTTGGCATTCGCCATTTTTCCCGTATTTGTCACTGGTTCAATATGCTTCTATAGCGAGTTGTGATTGGCTGATTATGCTAAGTGTGCCGGCCACTGATTGGCCGTGAGAGTCAAATCTTTATTTTTAGGTTTTACAAAACTGTTTTACACTGACCGAAGCGCTTGTTATCGGGTGGGTAAGCCGGGTTCTAATCATGCTGGCAATGTTCTAGTCAGTTTACCCATGTGAGTTGATACGTGTTCATTGTAACTAAAAACAAAAACACAGCAGCAACAGGAACAAGGAGAGCAATAACTACTGCTACTATTTTATTACACATTTATCAACATAATTAATTCTCTTCGCCAATGTTGTACATGTTATTAGGTGTAAAGGAGCTACAGCACACGTCGATTACACCTTGAAAACTTTAGACTGAACTTTTTCAAGGACGTGTCTGCAATTATCAATCTTTCAATATGTCAGCTGTCTTTACTCTTGCTTCCATTGGGAAGCTTTATTGTCACCCTTATTATTGTGAGATGCCTTAAATTTTCTTCAAGTAGAACGTAGTTATGTGCCCCATCCACAGTTCAAGGGGAACGGGGGGGGGGGGGGGTGGCGTCCAAAGGAAGTCCTAACTAACTAGCTGTAAGATCAGCTGCAAGTTAGTTGCCAGCCCCCCCCCCCCCGACCATCGCTATTAATTATTTTGAAATATGAGGCGCGCGATAGCTGCTGTAAATTCCAAAGTATCAATATATTTATTAGAGACTAAATTTTTATTTAAAGAAGACTTTTTTAATTATAAGAGAGTACGCGAGGTAGATGTTGTCATCGTCGAAAAAGCACTTGAGTGAAAAGAAAATTGTTGACACATCAAGAAGATCTTTTTAACTCTAAGATTTGTTTTACTGTGTAAACTAATAGAGATGTTATTATAGAATAAAAGTAATTAAAACAAATGGTTCAACTGTTAAAAACATTTAAGCCCGGAAGAAGATAACTTCATTCAACGATGAAATCTCGAAAGAAAACGGACAAAAAGATTTTGTGAATAGAGTACTGAAAGCAATAAAAACAAACTTCTCAATAACCAGCGAATGGCTACATATAGCCCTCCGTTACTACCAGTATCGTTCTACACAGCTTTGAATTGGTATCAGATTAACAAAAATTGACGTCAGTTTTTCATGCGTCTGTGCTGTTATTGATCATGAATTTCGTCATAGCGTCAAAGTACCTGTGGATTCACGAGGCGACATCCTCGGAAACCCAGGGGCAGTTAGTTGGGCGGAAGGAGATAAATCGGGCAAGACAACGAAGGTTTACAAGTAAGGCGGGAAAAGCTTGCAAAACTTGTAAACCTTCGTCGCTTCATTATTTCCTCCCGTCCCAACTAACTGCCCCTGGGTCTCCGAGGATGACGAGGCGATAACAATAACAAAACAGACGCATGAAAAACTGGCGCCAGTTTGAAGCTTGATGTTAGAAGTGACGGAGAGGCTCGTCAGCCACGGTACGCAGACGTCCTTATGGCTAGCACTCGTCACGCAATCTTTTCTCCCCAACAAACGTTCTTTTGAGGAAAGATTGCGTGACGAGCCATAAGAACGTCTGCGTAGGAGGCTACTATAAGGTAGCGCAGTATTTTTCCCACCCCATTGCCGTTGCCATGACCAGGGGCCCGTTTCTCGAAAGTCCCGAAAAGTTTTCGCACCCGGAAAGTCATAATCTCGAAGCTTATGATTACAGAGCTGTTTTATTCACGTATCATAAATATAAACAGAAGTTCTCTTCACAAAAGAAATTTCAGGCGTATACACTTCTCCGTTTTCAGATACAGATGAACTAAAAATGGTTTTACGGGCCCGAAAAGTTCCCGGGGCTTTCGAGAAACGGGCCCCAGGGGAGGTGAGAGAGAATGAGCACGGAGAGCTTAGTAACCAGGTCTTGCCCGTTCACCACGTGAAGGTTTGTGTTGAAGTTTGACATGCTGTCGGTCGATTTTGTGTCAAGAACGCAGGTTTGTGATTCCAGGAGTTTTTTCCCGAGCTAAAATTGTCTTGACATAGTTTTAGTCTCTTTTGCTGACAGTCATAGTAGCAAATACTAAATTACCCACATCAAACAAATCGAATGTTCCGCTCAAGAAGCGTTTCATATGAAGTTAAGCTTAAATGAAATGCTCCTTTGTGATTTACTTTTCAGGATGAGTAGCTCAGAAGAACTATTTCAGCATGAAGATAAATCAGGCAACTCGTTTAAGCCTGTAAACCACAAAACAGGAGACGACGACAATAACTGTTCAGTCATTCCAAGAGACATGTACGGTTTGTATGGAGTACACGTGAGCAATCTTCCAGATGACATCTCAGAGAAGGTGCTGAACAGAACGTTCTCAGTTGTTGGCAAGGTTGCTGTATGTAAACTTCTGGAGTCAAGGCCACGTCGTGGTAGTCAGATGGAGTCTCATTCAATAGCTTACGCATTTGTTAAGTTTGAATCCTCCAAAGAAGCCCACAATGCACTGTCACAGTTTAATGGCTATACGCTCAATGGGAGCATCTTGGCAGTAAGGCCAGCTTATATGTCAGAAAGGATTAGAAGACGCCCTTCTCCAAATTTGAAACATCACGATGGTGATAAATCATCAGAAGAAGGCAGCATAAAGAGCAATGAAAACAAAAAAGGAGAAAGTCAAAGAGTAACTTATGTCATGAGTTCATCTGACTGTCGTCTCAAGGATGGCAGACTGCATAATAGTGATGTTATGTTATTTAATGGAACTTCTGTCAAAACATCGCCCCCTAAGAAGGTTAATGATAGTCGAGTGCTTGCACCTCGATTTCGCAAAGATTCGTCGCCCAAGTCTTTGGAATATCAAGCCTCGCACAATTCTCAAAGTGTACCTTCTCATGCTGCAAGCAGATCGGAGGTGCTTCCTTCACGGGCTGTTTCAAGGCAGAACGAAACAGTTCATCAAAATGCCACTTCTGATTTTCAAACTTCTCCTGATAATTTTCACAATAACACTGATGCTTCTGTTAGTGCAAGTTCATCTGCCTTTAGGCCATATCAGGGAACACCAGGTACATCAAACCAGGAAGCTGGAATGCAAAAGCCCATCTCTATGGAAAATGGTATGGCTACAGTAGCCTCTACTTTTTCTCATCTTGGACTGTCTTCAAATCACTCAGTTATGGAAAACAAGAATGCTCCAAATTGGAATCAATCTCATGGAAAGGATGATCATTCATGGAGACAGGATGGAGTACAGGTTTCATCCTCTTTGAATCCACCAGGAGGCACAACAGTCGTGTCATGGTGCAACAGCAGAGACAAGCCTATCGCCAGTCCTGACAGAACCAAAAGTATGGGACAGTGGAATCCCCAGCCAAGGCCAAGTGTGTCATCCTGGAGCACAGCAGATGTGGTACAGTTTTTTTACAACAGTGACTGTGCTGAGTATGCAAGATTTTTTCAAGAGCAGGAGATTGACGGCAGGGCATTGATGTTATTAAACAGAGATACACTGTTGCATTTCATGAAGGTTGGCCCTGCACTTAAGGTGCTACAGTTAATAGATGAGCTTAGAGCTTATGGTCCACTCCCTGCCACTCACTTGGGTAATTGGTGAAGGACTTTGAAGCCTCTGCATAAGTTTATTTCTCATGTATCTACCGATGAAAAGGTAATGATCAGTGTCATTAATTCTAATTATACTACAATCCTAAGGTATCTATTATCAGAGAGGATGAGGGTCATGCATTGACCATATTCAACTAAAGGTCTGTTTTATAGCACAACCAAGCTTGTGTTCTTTTCAATTTACCTCTTGATTGGTGTGAAGGAAACGCGACAAAAATGTTGCAAAATAAGCGATAGTCTAGATCAAGACTGTATACACGGTCAATCATTTTTGATGCATATTGCCTATATGTATTCAACCAATCAAATGGCAAGTTTGGTTAAGCTAAAGGGTGATAATCTCAAGTCAACTATATGCCAGGACTTACAGCCTGTGTCCAGGATTTGCTTTTGTCTACTGCAGGTTTAAGTGCTAGCTTTTTTCTCTAGAACTACTTATTTTCATTTTCCCACTTATTTCAAATGCTTGTGTCAGCCTGGTCATGTTGTCTTATTACCCAGATTCGTATTGCTATTGTTATTTGACACCAAGCTTGAGTCAAGTCACAAATGATCTAACTTATCTTCTTTATTCCCAAAATCTAACTTACCATATTTTTGTGCATATTCTGGAGTGCGAAAAAAAGAACAAGAAACTGCCAATATTTCACGTCAAGTACCTGGCTTTCCACAGTTGTTTTTTTATGTGGCCCTGGTGTGGTGGTGGGTAATGAGTATCTTACCAGTTCTTTTAATTTTTTCAGTGGGAAGGCTGATATCTACTTGCATAATATTTTAAAACAAGGCATTTTATGTGACTATTCCAATGTGACTAAATTGTTCTATAGGGGCCATTAAACTGTCTGTCTTGTAAGTGACAGTATTTTGTGGCTTAAGGAGGCTTGAAAGGGTTTTTTGGCCATGCAGAGAATGGATACCAAGATACCCTCGAGCAAATATTACCCACGCAAAAAAGCGCGCATTACCGTGTGCGATGGCATCCATGTACAAGTTGTAAACAAACATGGCTGCCTTGAGCAATTTAAAAATATCGGGTCTCTCTTCTGTTTCTGATGGTAATCAGTAACACAGACAGTATAATAAAAACAAAATATTTGCCCTCGATGTATAAAAAAAGATTGTGGACCTTCCCTGGATGAAATAACAATTTTAACGGAAAAGTGAATGTAAACACAGAAATATTGAACATATGATTAAGAAAGAGTCATGAAATTTAGTTTGTTCTCTCCATTTGTTACAGAATACTGAAGGTTTGTGGGAATGAATTGGACATTGAGAAATATATTTAACAAATGAAGCCAAAAAATGTTAAAATCATAAATTGTGCATACAGCAGCCAACAAAAATAATATGAAACCAAAACCCTGTGAAAATCACCAACACAAGCATGCAGCACTTAACAAGATTACTCTCTCAAGGCCTCATTTACAAAAAACTTGTTTTGTCCAGAAGAGTTATTGTTGCAGCAATAAAGCATTTCACTTACTTCAGTGCCTCTCACATTCATACACATGCTAACAATCAGCCAAACAGCACAGTCTGCAACCTGCAACTAACAAGTTGAGTGATGTGTACGAAACCCTGTTTTCTGCCAAATTTGACACTCGTGACGCTTTAGAAGGTGTCGAGAAGCCCCAAGAAAAATCCTCTTCATCGTTCCACTGCAAGTTCCAGATGAAACACTGCCCAATCATGGCAAATGTACAATGTTGAATAATGCCCTCAAGCAAGCCACCTTCTTAGAATGAAAACAAGATACCATCCAGTCATAATAAAAAATAATCTTTATTTACCCTCGGCAATGTTTATAGCACAAAGGATAGTGGGGACGAGCAAACAACTGAAACAAATAATTCAAATTCAACATAACATATGATGGAATTGAAAGCCCCACTAGACTGAAAGCTCCACTAGTTTGACCGATGGAAAGAGTCACTTTCTATAAGCATGATCCAGAAGATGGCAGATGCTGGTCTTTCCCATAACACACTTCAAGCCCTATGGCCTGAACAGACTGCATTGGCACCAACCACTAAATCAAGGTGTCCCTATGAATTGGTTTCCCAAAAAGCAAAGTGACATCCAACAAGAGAATTCTCTTTGTAATACATCCATGTTTCTAATAGTCATAATGCGAGCAGTCTGAATCTTAAGCATTGTCTTCTGGTCAGGAATGATGACACATATCACTTCACAAAACAATGCGAAATCTAATTGTTCACTGAATGAAATGTGCAAAACTTTTTCTCCTCGCGAAGATGAGTCCTCGAGCCATTGGCATTGTTAAAAACACATGAGCAGAAATAGAAATGTGAGCTAAAATTGTGGAAACAGGAAGTAAGCTTGTTTAGTTTGGTGATCTAGTATCTCAAAAGTTAGCTCAGTGACCTACCCTGATTTTTTTGTATACAACAATAATTTGTTATCTTGCATTCATGAAGAATTTTAAAAAAAATCATCTAGTAGAATTTTTTCCAACCTCCCACAGCTCCTTTATAAATAACCCAAGTTTTACTAGATAGTTCTTTTCTCATATCATGTATAGAGACTAGAGAATTTGGTGGGGTTTTCAAAAATTGAAAAAAAAAACACTTTTGGCAGCATTGTATTGATGCCAATAGCACCTGTTGGGACATTGCAAACACCCTTCAAAAATTGTGCAATAATAGTTTTATTCAGATGACAAAACATTCTTCTTCTGATAGGTACGACAGTGTTGTAATCTTTCTTCATTAGACGCTTTGTTAACGGTGGAAAACCCTTTCGAGCCTCCTTAAGTTCTTAAGGTTATCAGGCATTTTTGAGAGTGGAGAGTTGCAAATAAGGAAGTTACATTATGTTTATAAACTACCATGGGGTTTACCCCATCTTTTAAGCTGTTAACTAAAAAGCTTTCGTAGTCCTCAATCAGGACTAGAGTTTTTAATTGTGTACTTGGAACTGGTACAAATGATTTCTTTTGTTGAACTAAATAGGACATAATGTTAGTCCTCGTAGAATGCTCATTGCAGCAAAAATGCTGTTAGACATGATTAGCTTTTATATGGCAAGCTTGAGATCACTTGTTCAGTTTTTTTTACAAGAATAATGCCTTTTGCATTATTTTGTTGTGTTGTTTTACTCTGTCAGGGGTTTGCTGCAAAGTTTGCTTTTAAGAGCCCTTTTAAGGTCTTCGGGCAATTTTTAGGGTCAATATATTTCATTGTCTATGGACCAGGCAGGCTAAGATTGACTGTAGATTGCTATTCAGTTAAAATATTGTAATGTCTAAGAATATTTGTCACAGGGAACCCACTGGCATTTTTGTTACCTTTCCTGTTGTTGCTTCTAGCATGGAGAGGCTGAGTTCTTCATAAGGGAATTCCATTCATATTTTTCTTATTACTCTAACCCCAAAGATATACATAGTCTTACTTATGGTTTAAGGGAAAATAACCACAGCATTCTTCAGGTTATATTCATAGCCTTCTTTAAATTCAAGCTTTTATGCTGTTGTGGCATAACTCTCAGTTCCAAGGTTAACAACAAAATTCTATCTGTAACTTTTCATATATTTAGCAAATTTGGGCCTTTTAGTCCAGACATTACTTCCCAAGACTATCAGGTTTGCTATTCTAATGTCAACCCCATCAAAATTTTGTTAGGGATTGTTCATTCCTTGACGTAATTGAAATTAAGATAATATGTGAAAGGTATTCATTAAGTGCTTTCTTAGACCTTTGATTGGAACACTTAAATCCACCAAATTAATATAGATATTAAATGACAGGGTTCAACAGCCCCTGTTTCATATGCTTCCCTCTCCCTTTTCCCATACCCCACCTTCCAAACTTTTTGGGTTTCAAATAAAAATAATTTAAAACTAAATTTATTACTGAAGACTTACTACTGAAAACATTTTCTTGTGCTTATCTCATCATCATCGTCGTCGTCATCAATCCTCACAACAACTATAATTAACATTCTTGTTTTGCAAATTATAGTACAAATTTTCAGTCATGGAGAATTACCCCATGTATAATGCGCACTTTTTACCTTGAAATCGACCTTCAGTGCGTATTATACACGGATCGCATAGCATGCCATTACCATAATATAAAAGGAAAACAAACACAAAAGCTTTGCAGTGATTGGGCAACTGTTCTAGAACATTTATAACTGATCTGCAGTTTCATGAAGGGCTTAATTATTATCAGTTTCTTCTAATTGAATCTGTAGGCATGCTACAGTTGGAGAAATGGTCTTTTTCATACAAAATGCACATGAAGCTTGTGCTTGTTTTTTGTGTGATGTAAGGTCAAATATGTTAAAAATGACCAAACACATTCTGTTGTATTCTAAGAAAGGATAGGAAAAAGGTATCGAAAGGTTAGGAATATATTTGTACTCAGAGTAATTTAGAGTGTTAATATTCCTTGACAAAGTTCTGTTATGTTTAAAATTGAACATGTCCAATATACTCGGGACGGAATATATGTGTACTCAAAATTAGGGTGTTAAATAAATATTCCTTAACAAGTTCTGTTATGTTTAAAATTAAGTAGTTCCAATATTCTCGGGAAAAAATATATTAGTTTTGGACTCGGAAATGGACTATTGTTCATATTCCTTGACAAGTTCTGTCATGTTTAATTTTTTCTTGAACTTAAAGAATATTATTTTGTTCTATAATTGTAATAACTCCAATGAGTTCATTGTTTACTCTGTTTCTATCTTATGATATCTTAACGCCTAGTTCACACCAGCGAGATAACAACATTATGACATAATGACATAACGACATAATCACTTAGGTCGGTAAGGTGAACACATTGACGTTAAGACATGGGGAAAAGATCAGTTTTTTTCCTTATGTCGTTCTGTCACTATGATGTCATTATGTCACGATATTCACACTTGAAACATAACGTAATTTCCTTCCTATCTTGTTATGTTTCTGTCATTATGTTGTTATGTTGCATGTGTGAATTAGGTCTTAGGCCCACAAAGGGCAACGTACATGTATCTGAAGATCAAGTAAATGCAAATGTGAAATGTCACATTCTTGATTAACAACTCGGTTGAGCGGTTTATTTCTTCATGGATGCAGACAGTCATCCTTATCATTAATTGCCAAGTAGCTGTATCAAAGCTGCCACCTTTGGCAAATACATTGATACTTGCAAATTATCTGCATATATGTGATTGATCAGAAATAAATTAGAGGAGAGGGTTATTTAAACGGGACTCCATTTTAGACCCTACTTTTTTCATGGGTTTGTGCTTTAAATCACTAGCAGAATCCATAAATTACGAGCAAAGGGCTATTTTCTATAAAGGTTGTTGCTTTTAATGTAATGTTCAATGGCTGTAATGTAGCTCATTTCTTGACATGTGCCGTTTATATTTTTATAGTGCTTGTGATTACTCAGCTTGTATTCTGATTGGTCAATCAGCATCGTCAGCCCTTAGGCTGTCTATGACTACATCAATGATTTTTCCAAACGGGAAACTTTTTCTCTGGGCTTATTGAGCCTTTTCTGTAGCGTTGATATTGAATTACTCTAAGGTACATTTTGATACGTTTTGTACATCAAATCTTGGAGAAGAGATACGATTTTTTTTTTTAGATTTTCAAGGCGTGTTAACAGTTGTTAGTATCACCCAACTAGTGGACTAATGCAAATCCTGCATTTTAATTGGCTACGCTACTCAAGGACTATTACCAGTAGCAATAGTCCTTGAGCATAATCGAGCGTGACGCTTTCTTTCATTTTAGTCCCAAATAAATATTTCTTCAACTTACATTTGCTCACTTTCTTATTGCCATTTCTGTCCAACTAGTTGGGTGATACTAAAACAATTAGACCCTTGCCCTCAAGGGCCATGGGTCAATAGCCCATTTGGGTCAATGAAACATGAAGCATCTTTCTGCCAAATGTTTCAAATTTTTTTGCACAAATCACATTTAACATAATAACTGGATTTCATGTTACTCCTCCAGGGTTCGATCTTATTCTAAAAATTCCACTATTTTAGGAGATCATACATTTTAAAGTGTCAGTAAATGCATTTGAACATTTTGAAAGGCATTATTCTTACCTTTTCTTGAAATGAAACCTTTGGTTCAATGTTGTATTGGTGTTTTTGAACAGTATTGCTGATTTTAAACTATCTGATTTATTCTATCTTGATGGTTAGCATAGTGTATCAATAAGAAATGTTTATTTATGAATTGTCTATTTTTGCAATTTAAAATAAATATTGAATTTTGTAATAGACAATGGATTAAATGTCTGATGGCTGGAGGTATCTCCTCAGGGGCGGACTTAATGGGGGTGGATTGTGTGGCTAGCCACTCCCTTTTGGAGGAGCAAATTGCCACATTTTGGGGGCTCGCCCCTGTGATTCTACAACCCCAGGATACCACCACTCCCCCCTACCCCCCCCTCCCCGCACCATTGAAAAATCCTGTATCTGCCCCTGCTCCTCTGTTCCAGTGTGGACCATCAAACGAGAAACCGGAAAGGGAAAAAAGAAGGGTTTGCGTAAAAACAGAAGGGTGTTGTGAAGGGGAGAATCGGATTTTCGCACGGCCAACTTCCGGAATGTGGGCTTTCGCCTCGTCCCAGCATCCCAGGTTATCTCATACGCACGCGATCTATACAAGAAAGCTGGGATGATACCTGTTTCTGACATGATTAGAGATAGCGCTGGAGATGGTTAGGCCATGTTCTAAGGCTTGAGAATATCAACAATGCTAAGGTGTCTTAAACACGGAGCCCTGAAGGTGGAAGAAGAAGAGCCAGACCCAAGACAGCCTGGGGTCGAACGGTTGACAGTGAATAGCGGAGACTTGGCTTTAGCTCGTGGACTCAGATTGAAATGTGGCAAAAGACCGTGCAAAGTGGGCAGAGTTGGCGGCATGCGGCCACCCCCCTCCCCCTCCCCCCCTCTGAGGTGTTAGAAGGATGATGACGCGCTTGGTATGGCGCTAAATTGTACAATTAATATGGCATAGTCAAAAACCTTTTGTTGCAATAACACAGTTTATTTCTGCTATGTGGGAGAGGAGTCAAATATATTTGTTTTGATTTTTCCTCGGGCAAATAATCGATATACCGAGACATGCGCAGTAGCGTTGGAAGAGATTTGATGATAATAACTTAGGAGGGTCATTCTGATTCTAGTGTTATTTTGAGCCGTTCACACTGGTGAAAGGAAAACAAGAACAGGAAAACGTTTTTTTGGGTTTGTCTTTATTTCACTACTGTTCAGTCCCGACTAGGTTCCTCGTGGTTATGTCCAAGGTTATCTTGTACTCACCGTACAAGCGCAAACTCCTAGTGGGTGGGCCAAGACCCATGTTCTGCTGTCGACTGATGACTTGCTAAAGACCGGCAAACGTATTCCATCGCGGATTGCAGAGTACTGCATAAAGCATCAAAACAGCAGCAATCGTGTAGCTTGTGTCATAGCCGCCTCACCCCGGAAAAAATCGAGTTTTGTTCCGGGAGAGGAGCGGCTGTGGCCTCTGTTCCAAGACCAGCTGGATTACTGCTTATTGACCTACAACGAGCCTTTGTGGACGGAATATGGCGAGGTTATGTACCAGACGAAGAGGGTTGAACCAATAAAGAAGAGTTTTCAAAATCGTGCGAAGCTTCTACGCTCCGGATTGAACAATGTGCCATGACTCGCTGCCCATTCGACAGCGTAGCTTCTGCGGTCGATAAAAATCAGCCAAGGTTTCAGAGAGTGGGTCGAGGAGGAGGTGCTCAAACAGGGAATCGATACTTTGGTGATGGCCGTGGCTGCACGACTACAAGCTGTGTACGAGTCAGCGCTATGCGAACTCAGTGCGAGTCAGTGCTTTTGCTAGTAGAGGTCTTCAAGTTGTAGTGGATCTAAATTTGTGTAGGGCTAGAAAATGTAGTAACGTTCCAAGGTGCTCCAGTTGTATGCAGTTGTAGATGGATTTTGGTGATGTTGAGCGGTCAAGGAATCCGCATTGCACGTGTGCTGGTGATGATGATGAAATGATTTCACCTGTTGATAAAGCCGTACAGTGCATGCGAGATAAGCGCATGGAGGTGATACAAACTTTTGATTGGAAACCATACGCTGTACAATGACATTGATCTCAAATTATTTTGATGCTAGGAAATGGACAGCTGGCCAAATCGTCTCTAACTGAAGGTTGCCTATCTAAATTATACTTTAAACATTAGAATTTTACCATCAGTAGCACTAAGCAGTGACGTAATTCGGTGAATAAGCCTAACAATCTCTATCCACACTTTGGTGTACTGAAGACGGGGTTTTGTTCTGGAAAAATAGTTTGCTAATTAACATAATTCTTTAAAAAATCTCTTTTATATACCAGTTTACCTTGCAGCTCAATCTATTTCGTTCATCCGAACTAAAGAAAGCTGGTGTACCGTATTTTATAAGAGAAAGTACGAAATAACGATATTGAGACGAAATCGGTGCAATGTTCAGTTTGGTTGATGTTTTCCTATTATTTAGCGTTTATTTCACCAGTGACAAACAAAAAATGGCCTGTAGGCTCGATTTCTACCGTTCTCTCTCGTCCGGTCCCAAACAGCGGCTGAAAATCGAGGCTAAGCTAAGTACGAACAGATTAGTAAGTCACAAATGAAGAAAAGTACCCTTGATTCATAAGCTTCAGAGTTCGACTTGTGAATCATAATAAATGTTGGGTGAAGTCAGGATAGACAATGCAAATGCCCCAAGGGACATTCACAATTTTAAAGCAACTCTTAAAGCAGGAGCAAAAGAAAGCCGAAATATTCGAGCCCACGACAAGTAGATCATTAAGCAACTGTGCTAGAGATTTTATAAATTAAACAAAAGTTGTAGCCTGAGTATAAAGCTCTTCGAACTTAAGGGGGAGGCCAGGGAATACTTCTATTTTAATCTAGAATAAGTTTATATACGTTTTCCTTTTTAATGAATTGTAAAACACTATTGATCAGCATAAGTAAATAGCACTGCCAAAATAATTATAAATTGTCAGAATAAGGCTCGGTGCAGATATTCGTGGAATAGAACTCGTAACTGCCTGTAGTAACATGAAATTTGGTTCAAAAGAAAATTGTATTTAAGGGAAGGTTAGAGCTCGTGTTTATTATTTAAGACAAGTTTAGGGATTGACAGTTGACCAAGTGGCGAGTGTCTGAGGTGTTTCACGGAGCAGTGTTAAGTTGCGTGTGGTTTCCTTTGTGTATTGTTCGTTGCCTGCACCCTAATGACAGTACACAACTCCCTCCCTTTTTGTCTGAACCTTATTTGTTACAGCGAGTGATATGGCATTCCTTAAATTTCATTTTTAGACAATCCCAGACGAAAATGTTGGGACACAGTGTTGGTTGCCTTCTCTCCTCTTATAATGTTGATAATCAGGTATTTTTTCCCCGCTTAGTTTGAAATATAAAAGGCGACATTTTCCAAAATTAGTCGTATCCAGCTTAAAGGACCCTAGTCAGCCTCTGCCATTTTCGATGTCATCGAAATGACTGATGTTACACGGTGAGGCGAAATCTTATGACTTTACTGTAAGTTGTGTTCCTGAATATATGTTTAATTATCTTCAGTAGTTTTCACAGTGATTTCCTTCGTTTCGAGATGCTCCGAGTAAAATGTAATAACTAATCTCTCGCATGTAAAGAAAAACAAAGGTGTGGCTGACTAGAGCCTTTGAGTGTATGAACTACTTTGTCAGGTGTTGTAGGTAATGTGAGTTTTCGCGTTAGAGGGTAATGTTGTACCAAAGGCAGTAACGCTAATGGAATTGAATATCAGTCAAAGTCAAAAGTAAAGAACAATAATATAAGAAGAAAGCCTCGTTGAAAAGTTACAAAACTGGTTTTGGGGTTTTGGTTTTCAGTCTCTCCAAGGGCCCCATATTCCATTTTTCTTAGCAGTCTCCAACGCCTTAGGATCAGGTTTTTGGTAAAGCGGCGGCACTGAAGACTTCATGTAATCCTCCACTCGCTTCTGCATCTTCTCTACAACATCCGGGAGTGTTTTACTCAGATCTGTGCGTTCTTCAGGGTCAGCGGTTATGTTGTAAAGTGCGACGTCCACAGAGTCCACCTACAACAAAAGACCATTGACGTCATGACGGGAAAAGTATCGGGTTTGTAGCGGACTTTTTTAGTTACTGGCATAAAATTGTTGTAAAAAGGTATTGAATATTTCAATTTGCTGATCCATAATAAGGACTAATTGCCATAGAAAAGCAAGTAATGGATGTCACCTCCAATGCATTAAACATGATACGTCAATATTTCTGAAAGTTACACATTAGTCGTTACTAACATGAAGTTCCATATACTCTTGACAATTAAACAACAGCCTTGATACAATGGTTGTTTACCATTTACCCATAAAATCCGGAAAGTTCGGATGGAATGTAAATGGAAAGATTGATTTTGTCTCCCCGAACGGAAATTTTCTCGGGAAAACGGGATTTCTTGAAAGGTAGACCAAAATTCCCAATCGGAATTTCCGAATGGAAAATGTGCGTTCCATTTACTTTTTACTAGTTCCAGGCCTTTTGCCTTGGATCGCCCTTGATCCTACTGGCTTCCGGGAAAAAGACGTGGTAATGGAACAAGCGCATCCCCGTGGAAATTTCTATTCGGGATTTGACGCGTCCCATTTACTACAACTGTCGACCAACCGGTTTCTCCGAGTAAATGGTAAACAACCAATGTTACTCCCCAGTCGTCAGATACTCCCTTGCTTCCACGATGGCGTGACACGTTATTAGGGAGCGTTCGCGGCTACATGCAATCGAAATAGCTGTTAGCTTCGGTTTCACCAGAACTGTGAAGCTAACGACTTCATGTGTTCGAGCGATAACATTGACAAGCCAAGCTGCTAATTAATGACTGATTTCTATACCGCGTATCGAGGTACCTCGACATCTCCTTCCTAAGTCAGTGTGCCATAAGAACTTGCAAGAAGCACTCAAAGTACGCTTGATTTGGATTTTACAAATTGCGTGTCCTTAACGAATTAAGAAACAGGCTAGCGACCTTTATGGAAAATTTCAATTGGTAGAGATCTATTGGCCTCCGTCATATAAATAAAAAGATGGAGAGAACACGTCTTACCACATCCGGAAACTCAAGCTCTGCATCCAAAGGAACTGGCCTTTCCGGTTTTCCACCAAGCTCGGGCGGCTTATACCACGTGTCATTAGGGACATTCATCAATAGCTTCATTTCGCCCATTCTGAGAGCGATCCCGGTATAACCACCCAGGATATCAGACGCTGGTGGAACAGCCCCTTGTAGATCAATGTTATGTAATATTTCAGTGCGCGGTGAGGGTTTCCCGAGCGAAATCGTGTCCCACACATCGTGTCCATCTAACGGAATAGGACTTTTATCAATGCTTTTCACCCCTATAGAGGAAAAATGCGTTAGTCCGGCAAGAGACTCACTCGTTTGTGATATGGTACAGTGGTACTTAAAATACTCGTGAACAACGATATCAGGCGCTTAACATGCAATAATATGTATATATTTGATTCGACAAAACAAGTGGGGGAAATAACATCATATTTTTTTCCAAGAGGGCACGGTAACGAATCCTGCAATCTGATTGGTTCTTAGCGCGGTCCGGATTTTCCTATCTCTGACCACGGTCACGGTAACGGCGGAAACAGCGCGGGTGAAATTGTCATGTTCAGCTAGGTTTCGTGAATGAACTAGCGGTAATCGTCGATCTTTTCCCTTTTTACACTTCCATGGACGATTAATCAACGGAAGTTTACCTCTGGCCACTTTTAAATAGCATGGAAGGTCACTGTAAGTAGATTTAATTGAGTATTTTGTAGCTCTGAGAGTTTGTGTGCTTGGTTGTAGCTCGGCGTTGTAATGGCGCGTAATTCTGTGTTTTTCACCGCACAATTTTAAGCTAACAGAAGTCAAATGCAGTCGAGTTTAGCCTCTCTGATAGTTGCTGTATTTAAGAGAAATTCTGTAGAATATACTTAACGAATTTCCTCGCTTTCTGCTACTCAATTTACGGTAAAAAGGTCTGATTTCGGGCGATTCGCCACGACTGATAGAGATTGTGCTTGTAGTGCAACTTCAGTCAAACTGCGCGAAATTTCACCATCAGAAAAACACTTAACTGGTGAATTAGATGCAACTAACATAAAAGCAATTCAAAATAAATCTGTTAATACATCATTCTTTGGGTAGTGTCTGAGTTTACTCGCTCGTTCGTTCGTTAGATTGTTTACGATGGTTTGTAGACGGCACGTAAACCAATTCAATAACAAAGTTGTGTAAACCCAATTGTAAGCCAAATTAGCGCAGGAAAAAAATAAATAAGTTATTTGCCGGCTTAGGGTCGGTCCGTATAGTGAAAAACTGTGACCTCGGTCACAGTTTTTCACTATACGGACCTCCCAGCCGGCAAATAACGGTGAGCATTCGGACGCCGAAATGCTGCAATTACCTACTCACAATAAAAACGTTTTACCCCTTGAGTCATTGACTCTCCCTACACCTCGCGAAGTCGCAGATTTTCGATTGTTATTTCAGACTCCAGGGTAACAAACAAGAACACTTTTTGCATTTAGGTCTCACTGGTGAGAGATACCATCAGCACTCGAAGGTGACATTCGTATCCCTGCGCGTTCATGTAATATCCTCTATTTCTCCGTTCTTTTTATCAATCATAGAACTCATTTATTATCATTATTGTTGAGTAGGCCATTTCCGAATTCCCATTTGCCTCCGTGTCAAAACGAGTTTAAATGCGAAACCATTCATATGAAAATGAGTTCCGCCTACAAGTTCATTTTCATGCAAATCAAACTCATTTTCATTTGAATGGTTTTGCACTTAGACTCGTTTTGAAACAGAGGCACAAGGGAACTCGGAAATGGCCTATTCGCTCCTACCAGCCAGTCCAAGAATGGTTGGGTACCAGTCCGTTGCGTGCAGCAGCTCTTTACACGTGACTCCCTTCCTTGCCAGCATAGTGCTGTGCACAAATCCAACTCCTCTAACCCCTCCCTCCCATAATGTTGTTTTCTTTCCTCGAAGAGGCCAGTTGTATCCTCCATAAAATGGAAGACCTCCGTTGTCAGTGCTGAATATCAAAACTGTATCGTTCCATAACCTAAAAAGATGATTAAAATACTAAGATACGATTGAAAATCTATCATTGTCGCATAGTTTTGCCATCATTTTGCCATCGTTGACATCTCTCTTCAGTGAAAATTTAGTCTACGCGAAATTCTTTCACATCAATATAATGATAAGAAGAGCTGCCTTAAAATTGCATCTGAAACTGTTCCTTTTAATCTCCTTCCGCCATCACTGTGGATAAATCAACTTTTACGATTGAATCACTCTTTGCTGCGAACTATCGCCCTTCTGTGAATGGACATTTTAAGTGGAACTTTCATTTTCTCATTTTCTGCTACTAACCCTGCTTTCTTAAATGCGTCTGTGATGTTACCCACAGCTTCATCCAAGATATCAGCCATGGCAGCGTGCACTCGTCTCGTTTTGTCCTTTATAAATTCGTACTTTTCAATGTACTTCTCTGGAGCCTGGATCGGAGCGTGGACGTTTTGAAACGCCATGTACATGAACAACGGTTGCGAGGAGTCATGTGTTTGTACGATTCTCTCCACTCGCTGGGAAAAAAAGGAAGTCAGGCAATGAAAAATTAGGTACAAACATATCACACAAAGAACGGCGAGTGGAGTGTTCTCCGGCGAAATTCTTCAAAGGTTTAGAAAAATGACTTTTTTTTCTATCCCAATTTAACCATAGACTTTGCCTCAGCAATAATTTTTTTCATGGACATTGCCTCAGTCATAAGTTTTTCTAATTACGACCCTGCAGCCCGAAAATATTTTTCCAAAAAAAACTGAGATCGACTAGCATCCCTTCCGGGGGAAGAAGCAATAAAAAATATAAACGACAAAGAGTGTGGGTCAGCTGGCACTGGCTTTTCCTTATAGAAAATACTAACATTTACTCACATTCACGTAGGCATTGGTAGCATAAGTGCCGTTTAAATCCAATACTGGCTCCAAATTGTCACGAAAGTCAACCACTCCTAATCGCTTGTGGTTAAAGTGGCCCTCCGAACCGTCCCAGAATCCATAAGCGGTGTCAAAACCTCTCTTGGTTGGAACATAAGGCCACTTGTAGAAACCAAGATGCCACTTGCCAACCAAGTGAGTGGCATAACCTATCGAAAAGTGGAAAAGACATTAAAGTGATGTTATACGAGCCGATTTTTTTTATCCAAGCTCACAAGAGACAACTTTTCACGCAACTTTGATGCGGCAAAGGTCGGCAACGGTATGTCAAAAAAGACGATTTTTACCGCAACATCGTAAATTTAGGTAACCATGTTGAATCGCTTTTAAAAACCTGCAACAGGTATCGCATGTTTCTCTTGCGTTCTTTTTACCTTCAGTTATATGCAACTTGAGCACTTTTAAGTTTAACCAACACCATTTTACATATACCCAAAATGATTTAAATATGAATTTTCCTTCCAACAGCGTTTTTAATTATGTATAATTTGCATATAATTAAAACACTTACCAGCTTCTTTAAGTTTCTGTGGCAACAAGTCAAAGTCCAGAGGTAGCCCGAACGGGTCTCTGGGATGGATAACAGCATGTTGAAGACCTGGTGCCAGAAAGGTGGCAGAAAGACAAAACAATTTATGAGTCTTCTCTTTATGCGTCAACATTCAAACTGATAGCCTGCAAGCAGAGTGAGAATTTTGAATTACGGAAATGCATCATCGAAAACGCATTAGTGTGGAGTTTGTGACATGTCCGGCTGCACTGCAGGCTAGTGTTGACGGGGCTTTGGTCAACCAAATTCGAAGAGGAACGCGTGACTGCATTCGATTCCGGATTGTATTCAGCTATTATCGAACCAAACTACACTGGAACCTTGCTTTATGGACAGCGACACCAGCTTAAAACGAACAGTTTCGTTTGTTCCACCAAGAACCACATATAGTTCCTTGGCTATCTTTAAAATGAGGAACGGGGAATCTGAAAATCGAGGAACGGGGAATCTGAAAATCGAGGAATTGGGAAATCGGGGAATGGGAAGGGGGAACCCATTAGGAGCGAAAATTTGTATGAATATTAGTTTTCAGCTGCTCTTGTACATCATGAAAGTAAAATCTCAGGAGGATCAATAGTTTTGTAGTTTGAATTTTAGTGACGTGATGTGAAAACCAGATTTAGGGCCGTACCAGCGAGACTGTTCATTTATCGATTAAATAAACAGAAATGCGTCTTTCTTGCCATATATTTGTCGTAAAGTTGTATGCCTTTCCGTCAGCACATAATAAGGCTAGGACAAATATCTACCCTGCGAAACCCAATTTAAAAACCTCACAGTCCAGAGTTAAGATGAATTCTTCGGTCGGTGAAGCGGATCTCAGGAGTGAGAATCGAGATTTGAACCGTTCCACTATCCCGCAAAATCGATGTGGTTTAGCGTGCAATATAATTACAATGAATAAATTTCACAAGTATATTTGTTCCTGTTGAGTTGATACATGTGACAGAATAAATAGCTTCCGGTGCGGAACTGAAAGATTCTCGCTTCCCCGTTGCCCGTTGCCCGTTCCTTATTTTCAAGATAACCATAAATGGGAAAGACCGGAAACGTTTCTGTGACTCTGCGACGGACTGATCATTTGCGTAGATTTTCGATTTTCGTTTTTCACGATCATTTTGTAATGCGCTCTGTTCGTAGAAAACAAAATCTTTCTACAAGTTGGAGTGATTTATTAAAATCAAGGCTTGTATAAATGATTATTTTCAGCGCTGGGAACATCAATTTTGGTGCGAGACAATTTGAGTAATTTACATGATCACAATGTCAAATAACTCAAATTCAAGGCATAAACATCGTTCTGCCACACTTCGGGATGAAACGTATCCCCTGCCGTTTATTTTGATATTCCACTTCTTATGGACACCCGGAGAATACAGACACTTTTGCATGTGCTTTTGGAGTCCGTATTAACCGGGTTCTACTGTCTTGGATATACCTGTATGTATGGGATATCTTCCAGTCATCAAGGATCCTCGTGTTGGTGTACATACTTGCTGTACATAGTAATTGTCTAGTAAAACACCGCCTTTGACCAGCTTGTTGATGTTGGGAGTTTGTATCTTAGGATTGTGGTATCCGACATCGTACCAACCCAGGTCGTCCGCCAGAAGAAACAAAATATTGGGAGGCCTGGAGTTTCCTATGCCGTCGACCAAGCGAAACAAGGAGGAAATAAGAAGAAGGGATACTGCTTGTAAAATCCAAACTGCCATGTTTCGAATACGATCGCAGCGAATATGCCAATGACCAGCTCCTGCCCTGCTAACAGAGTCGTAGACAAGTCCTAGATATTTCTCTTTTTTGTTGCTTTTGTTTGTCAATGTTAAACCTAACTCGTGACTAGCATGCGATATTGTGTAAATCGATAGGCATGAATGGCGTTAATTGTCACGCAACGTTATTTGTCACGCAACGCAAGTGTGACGACCCATGTGTGACGACCCATGTCCACAAAAATAAGCAAAGCCCTTTTCGCCTCTCTGGTGCACGCTAAGAGAAGAGAAAAGGGCTATGGGGACGAGAATGCCTGCACACTCGACAGCTTAGTGACTCGTGACCACCATGTGGCCCGGGCATGTGACACTGTGTAAATTAACTGTTGAAAGGCCTAACGCAACAATTTATTGAGGCAAGTAACACATGTAGTTGCAACTGAGGGTGACCGGAAAAGAATGTCGGCACACCGCCGGGTCGAGCTGGGTCACACAGTCTGTCATGTGACTTGTTTCCACGATATCACTTAATACCGCGTAATGGCGTTTTTAGCAAGTCAAGGAGCGGTTCTCCTTCTTTTTATTTTGTTTTTCAACTCTGTACTGTTACATGGTTCGAAGAGTTCTAAACCTCCTCACATTCTGTTCATCCTCGCGGATGATCTTGGCTGGAGTGATGTCGGTTTCCATGGCTCGGTCATAAAAACTCCAAACATCGACAAGCTGGCCAGTGAAGGAGTGATCTTGGATAATTACTATGTGCTACCACTGTGTACACCAACAAGATCAGCTCTGATGACTGGAAGGTACCCCATACACACAGGTAAACCTAGACGGCTGGAAAAATTAGAAAATCTAACATTCGAAGCCGATGTCACGCAACGCTTCTCTTTTAACCCTTGAAGAGGAATTGCGTTACAACTTAACAGAACAACCGGTTTAAGAGCGTCGTTAAACCGAACCTGAGGAGATTTTTTATATTTAGAACTAGTTTCTCTTTTTGTTGCAACTTGGGCGATTCGAACTATTTGTTATGTTTTATAGCCATTCCTATGTAACACTGACTGGTCAAAGTAAAAACCTAAGACGGGGGTAAGCCCGAAAGCCGTATTTTGGCTGGGTATTATGTTTTTGATGCAAATATCTCGTTTACGTTTCAAGCAATCAAGAACCGCTTTGCTCATCTCACATATCTATGTTTTGGGTTGTTTTGTAAATTTTTTGGTGATTTTTAGGTATATTTAGAGAGAAATAGTTTTTCTCAAAGGATTAGTAAAATTGGTGGAAATAGGAAATTTTGAAGATTTGTTGTTGTTTTAAAATTAGAGTTTGAAATTAAAAATTGGTACATACTCTCCAAACAGTTGCCCAACAACCTGGGGTGCCATTGTGCGGTCGGGCAACTGTCTGGTGGTGTTCCATAACCTTTTCCCTTTCAACCTCTCTTTAAACTTACCAAAATTTCACTTAAATTCACCTTTACCCCCGCCTTAAGCAGAAAAAAATAAAAATTTAACAATGAATATTAACGCTAAAAAACGACGCTTCGATGCCATCTTGACATCATCCTCAAGTTAGAAATACAATAGCTCGGAATAAAGTGTGGCGTCACAGGTGAGAAATGTCAAACAAGACGTTCACGAATAGAGTCTTATTGCGAGTTCAGTTGCGGTTTTCTTTTACGAATAAACAGTATCGTGGCTGGGTTGTCGGTGAAACAAAGAAATGAAGTTTCGCGCCCTTTGCCAAAAACTGTGGAAGTCACATTTCGTTCAGTATTCCGATTGGCTCCGAGGTCAGACATGCATTCTAGTTTAATGGATTACAGCTTGTTGCCTAGCAGCAAATTAAAGCATATTCCCTGGCAACACTCTTATTTTCTTAAGCGCTTATTTTATTTTGCTTTTTATAGGTATGCAGCACGATGTAATACACCCTCCCGACCCTTTTGGATTGCCGTTAGAGTACAGTCTTCTACCTCAAGAACTGAAAAAAGTTGGTAAGTGTGAGAGCTATCAGCAGACCCCTGCCTAATTATTAATCACAGAGGTAAAGTAAACGATGGCTTAGCTTCATGTCTTAGCTTTTTGACTCAAAGTGCTACAAAATGCAGTTATTCGACTGATATTGTGGTATTCCCAAAGAACATTGGGAAATAGATTTCCTTAGAAACGCTTCTCTCGTTGTAGGTTACGCCACACACTTGGTAGGCAAGTGGCATCTTGGTTTCTACAAGTGGCCTTACGTTCCAACCAAGAGAGGTTTTGACTCCTCGTTTGGATTCTGGGATGGTTCAGAGAGCCACTACTCTCATTCAGTTGAAGGATTTTTAGATTTCCGTGATGGAACAGAGCCTGCAAGGAACTACGGAGGCACGTACGCCATGTATGCGTACATGGAGGTATACCTCACTAGAACACCGTACATTCCCTCTTGTAAACTGAGCCTACCCCTGGCATTTGTATTGCAACAACGAAACAGTATTCCCGTTATAAGACTCTCTGAGTATAAGCCCACGGTCCCTCCATCCCCAACCACGTGATCTAAACTGAATGAGTATTACAATAACACGTTATGTGATTCAGTGACTGTGCCTTTGACAGCGTTAATCCCGAGTCCCACCCCTCCCCCCCTCCCCCGGGGTTAATCTTTTGAATTGCACATACAAACAGTCTATCTGAGTGTGAGGGAAGTGTAGTTTCCTAGTGTTTAAGCACGCTAACAACCGGATCGTGCAGTGCAGGCCCGAGCCCCAGCTGAGTTTATTGTGTTGTGTTTTTGGGTAAGACTCAGCGCCTTTATCCACGCAGGTATCTAAATGGTCCTAAATGGGTAACGGAGAATCCAATACTGGGAGTAGCCCTGTGATGAACTACCATGTCATCTAGAGAGGAGCAAAGGTACTCCTAGTCACTTCATTCTAAGGAACCCGACTGATAATTATCAGCCTGACGGACCATTAGACTCAAACCATTCGTTCGAATGAATGTGTAGCTCACAACCCGTTGACAAAATGTTTTGTCAGTAAGTGCTTAACAACGCCCCTCGCGCTTTTAACGAATATCTGTTATTTTTTTCAGAGGTTGGAAAACATAGTTAAGTCACATGATCCAGAGCAGCCCCTATTCATGTACATGGCATTTCAGAACGTTCATTCTCCAGTCCAAGCGCCTCAGCAATATGTCGATAAATACAGTTTCATCAAGGACGATCTCAGGAGACGTTACGCTGGTATGGTAGACATTATGGACGAGGCAGTGGGAAACATTACCAAGGTTTTCACTTCAGCAGGGTATGCTTCGAAAAAAAATTGAATGTGTAACGAGTTTTTGAATAACTATTATGGGGCCGATTCTTCGATGAATTTGATGGAAATAAGAATGCTAAGCAAGCTGTAGGCCTTCATATAAGCATCGCAAGCCTCCGAACATATCAATTTAGAAAAAAGCAAGCTCTACTACCCTGAAAGCAAACTAAAACAATCCTGATTTTGATAGAAATCTTACTAAAGCTGTTTCTATTTGCAGTCTGTGGAATGACACGCTTGTTATCTTTAGTACGGATAACGGTGGTTTACCTAGATCTGGGGGATTTAACTGGCCACTCCGTGGTACAAAACACACCATTTGGGAGGGAGGAACTAGAGGGGCCGGATTTGTCTATGGTAATTTACTGGAACGAAGAGGTGCGAGAAGCGCGGAGCTGTTGCACGTGACGGACTGGTACCCAACTCTAATCAACCTGGCAGGTACACGGTGCGCAAGGAATTTTGATTACAGCGGACGCTGCGTCATAAAATGAAGAACATAAAACATCATTTTGATATTTTCTGTTTTATTCAAAGAACCCAGTCTCTATCCCCAAAATGGATAGTGTTTACAGGCCTATGAAAATCACTTGTTGTATTTTTTTTTTAAATGGAGTACCTATTATCTAAGAGAATTTTAAAATATTATCTTTGCAGCGTTTGCAGTGCGCTTGGTATTCGGTAGAATTAAATTCCCGCTATTGCTTGGAGCTGCTAGGCCAACTGTGATTGGACGATTTGAAATCAGAGTTGAGTTTTGAAGGTTTAGTTTAAGCCATGCTTTGTTTAAAACTGGGTTGCGATCGCGTCATGGAAAACTTGTTATTAATACGATCCATGTACATACAGTGAAAGCCCCCGCCGTAAGCGGACACCCTCGGCTCGCGAAAAACCTGTCCGTAACTGGAACTGGCCGCTTACGAGAATAGTTCTCGTAAGCTGCCACTTGTAAGGGGAAGATGGTCGCCTACGGGAGCTTGCCAAGCTTACAATTAACATTGGGAATGCACAATATCACTAAATTATTGGGTTTTTCTTGGTTTTATTGCTGCGATAGAAGCGATAACTGCATGTATGCAGTACTGTGTACTGCAGTACTAGGACTGGCCCTTAGTGATTAAAGAACAAATCCTAATTGCAGTCAGCATTAACAGTCTCACTACAACAAAAGCAGCGATACAGTTTACAAATATTGATAAGTATCTTTCAAAGTCAGCCCCAATTCCTTTCAAGTGTCCGTTTACGGGAGCTAACAAACAAACGGAAAGTCTAGACCGTAAGCCCTTTAAGAGTCCGCGGCCGCTTACGAGAATGTCCGCTTACGGGAATGAGTAAATACAGAGTTTGTATGGGAGTTCAAACGGGGTTTCGTCAAGGCGGCTGTTAATAGAGCTGTCTGCTTACGAGAGTGTCCGTTAAGAGAGCTTCCACTGTAGTTTCAAACGTTGATGAATCTTTCCAACATTTTTTATTTCTTGATATATATATAACATTGACTGATTTGGCATACTGAAGACTTCCGAAGACGACAGGCCGTGTTTTTGGACTGATAATGTCCTATAACCACTCTCTTGTAACTCAGAGAAGTTTGGTTGTGTAGCATTTCAAGTTTGTTTATTCTTCGCCGTCAGGAGGAAGCTTCGATCCTAAACATCCCAAACCTGTTGACGGTTTTGACGTGTGGGAGACAATCTCGTCTGGTAAACCCTCGCCAAGAAATGAAGTCCTCATAAACATCGATACCAGCCAAGGGTCCGCATTGCGTGTGGGGCAGATGAAGATACTGTTAAACGTTCCTAATATCACGTGGTTTAAGCCACCCGAACTGCCGGAAGAGAGGCTCATTGATCGAGAGACTGGGTCACCGTTAATTGAAGATGATCACAAGAGAGAACTCTTGTTGTTGGTACGTTTAGTTTTTCAGTTTTTTAAACCTAAAGCAAGGGAGGGCTTAAAGGACGGAGTGATATTCTATCAGTCCTGCTTGTTCTACAAGTTGAAATGAATAATATTTTAATTACCTATACCGTTAACTTCCGAAAGCGGTAAATTAATAACAAATCCTAAATTAATTTTATCAGAATTGTACGACTTCTATACTGAATTGTACTCTAACCGCGATCCACCCAATCATAACAATGTAAGCGAAGCGTTTCTTGACCAATGCCGTTTGCCAACTTTAAACGAAGATGCTAAGGCGGAGTGTTTTAAAGTTCTACAAACGTTTAAAAACGGAAAATCTCCAGGTAACGATGGCTTGACAGCAGAATTTTATCAAGTATTTTGGCCCACCTTAGGACATTTGTTAGTCGACTCCTTAAATAATTCTTATGAAAAAGGAGAATTGGCAAACTCCCAAAAACAAGGAATTATAAAACTTATTGAGAAGAAAAACAAAGATAAAAGATATGTTGCCAATTGGAGACCCATTTCTCTGTTAAATGTGGATGTTAAGATCGCGTCCAAAGCTATAACATTAAGACTCGAGAAAGTTCTTTCCGATTTAATTAGTGCTGATCAGTGCGCATATGTGAAAGGAAGGAACATCTTTGATGCAGTACGGACTATAGGTGATATTATGGACTATACAAAATTATACAATCTCCCCGGTCTCATGGTGACTATTGACTTTGAGAAAGCGTTTGACTCCTTAAGTTGGAACTTCCTTTTCAAGACCTTGGAAAAGTTCAATTTTGGAGAATCCTTTATTAAGTGGATATGTCTTTTTTATACTAATATATCCAGCTGCATTCTGCATTCTGTTATGTCGGCGAAACAACCCGGCATTTTTCCACACGCGTGCGTGAGCACTTAGTCACTGATAAGGCCTCGCACATTTTCAAGCACCTACAGAATTCTGAACACTGTCGCGCTTTGTGTTCAGTGGACTGTTTTCACATTTTAGATCACGCCTCCACGAGTTTCCAACTCAAGATAAAAGAGGCATTTCACATTCAAAGAGAAAAACCTTCCTTGAATCAACAAGTACATCATACTAATCTTAAACTATCCTTTTAATTCTCACGTTGTCACGTTCCATTTACATTCCGTTGTTACTAGCATAATTATCATTTTTTCCTATTTATAAATTCAACTTGTAACGCTTTGAACATTAATTAACTGAAGATGACAGAAGTTTCTGTCGAAACATGTCTTATAAACTTAAAAGTGTTGTCGTTTTCTTTAAAGTACTGACTTGCCTGCTAATATCAAGATCAAATCAATATACAATAATAGAATAAAAGAAGCAGGTTTCGTGAAACTTGGAGATATTCTCTCCGCAAACGATTCAAAGTTAAAAAAATGGGATGCTTTTAGAGAGAAAAATCTCTCCTTGTCAGATTATTTACTCCTACAAGGCGTTTTTTCCGCCATTCCCCCTAACTGGAAACTGCTCCTTAGAGATGGAGAGAATCATAACAATCAAATTGACAAAACTGTTTCAGACAATGTTGTTGAAGATATAATTAGAATGACTTCAAAATCAATCTATTCCACCCTAGTTAAACGAATCCAGATTCCTCCGACTGCCCAATCTAAGTTTAATTCCTTATACAACATTTCAGATATCATAGACTGGAAAAATATTTATTTACTGCCGGGCCGAGTCACTCTTGACACCAGAACGAGAGCCTTTCAATACAAAATCCTAAATCGCATTCTCTACACCAACAGAATTCTATATAAAATGAATTTGGTTCCTTCTCCGATGTGCACGTTTTGTGGATATCACGAAGAAACTCCTGAGCATATTCTCTTCAGCTGTACCTATACTAAAAACGTTTGGCTTTCGGTTATTTCTTGGCTAAATGTTCACAATATGAAAATTGATAAGCTTGATGAGATAACGATCCTCTTTGGTATTCCTGATAATAACCCAGCGAATTGTTTGTTAAATCACATAATCATTCTTGGGAAATATACCAATGACTCATGTCGTTGCAAAAATATCAAGCCGTCTGTATCCTTACTGAAGGCTAAAACAACTGAAACTCGGAAACTTGAATCTTCAATTGCAAAAAAGAATAAAAAAGAATCTATTCATTATAAAAAATGGGAAAACATGTTATCGTAATAACATGTTTTCCCAATAAATAAGTATTGGGTACTAATAGTTATATATGCAGTTGTGTATACAAACGCTCTACTCAAAAGAAATTTGTTTAAATATCTGTACAAATTATTATATAGGTTTATATTATTAACCACACCATAATCTATATCTAGCTGACTGTGAATAAAATGTAACGTAAGTCAGTTGTAATTAGTGTTAGTGGGTAGCGTAAGCGTTAGTGTAATTAACTTTATACTTGTTTGTATTACTCTAGTATTTGTGCTTTAAGTAAAATAAAAAAAAAAATTAAAAAAAAAAAAAGTTAACTTCCGAAAGTACCTACCCCCCAAAAGCAGACTAACGTAGCAGTGCGTCATGAAGTACAAACAGCTGATGGTATCTGACAAGCGTTCCTGCCGACCACTAACAACACGATCTAGTCATGAAGGACCCACCCATATTTTATCTTATGTTTTAAGAACTGTTTTTACAGATTTCCGGTTTTACATTTCTGGTTGTGTCCTGGTGTACCGGTACACAGAGGGAATAACCATTGTACTCCTTTGTTTACAAGCCTTTGTTTAGCTGTTGCATATTGTTGGGTCTATTGTATCGGTTCTTGTGTACCGGTGCACGAGGACAGAACCACATTTCTCAAAAGAGCTCATTCGTACCAACTTTATCAGTATAACGGTTTTTGTTACCCAAAAGTAGCGAGCTCTAATGGCTGCTAATTCCGAAACTTTATGAGGGTCGTTTTTTTCGGAAGTTTTATGGTAGTAGCTTTTAAATAGTTTGTTCTTGAATTGATGTAGGATCAAGTCGCCAAACCAGACAGGATTGAAGTCGCTCTTTACAATTTAACCGCTGACCCTAATGAACGCAATGACTTAAGCAGCAAGTACCCGGATGTAGTTCAGAAACTAAAAGAAAGAATGGCGTATTATGTAAAGAGCACAGTGACACCACTCAACAAGCCACCGGACCCCGAGGCGAGAAAGGCTGCTGAAAAGAATGACTGTTGGGGGCCTTGGCAAGACTGACAAGTCATGAAAGCATAATACCACTCTTGTTTAAGGACAGTGCCTACTAAATAAAAAGGTTGTTACGCCAGATTAAGACCATGAGGAAAAAGTAGATATTTACAAGGGCTATTGGAATCCACAAAGAAAAGTGGGGGTAGCCACGCATTTTTTCGAGATAATTAGCCTTGAATCTCAACAAAAATGCTGATGCCAGCATTTTTCTGAACAAAGAAGGAAGGATATTTCTTCACAGATTTCCTAGTATTCACATTTACATACAGAAAAGCAAACACATGTATGAGATCTTAAGACTACATGGTAAATAGTAAAATCCACTTTTCGTATGTTTTTAATTGAAAAAAATCGTTGCAACGGCGCTTTTAGCGTCTCTGACAGCCTTCCTCTGGTTCAGCTAAAATATAGTCTAAATAGCTTTTCCTCACAACTAAAACTAATCGCGTGTTGAATAGGCTTGATGCTTCCATTTCATAACATAAAATTTAGGGGTAACCGCGCGTTAGTTTTAAAGCTATTCGTCTTTTTTGAAAACTTTTTACGGCGCCCGTTACATTTTTTTCTGTCACCTCCCCAGTGAGTAAAACATTTGCGTCTCTCGCACTTGTTTTGTGCGCGCACTACGCCATCTGCGGGTACATGTTTAAAGCTGGATTTCAGTAAAATTTTCGACAGATAACAGCTAGTGTTTCAGCTGGAAGCCGTTAATAGTTAGTGGTTAGCGATACGCTGCTATTCTGGTTTTTCTGGTTTTGGTGCGGGTTCATTAGCCTTGACTTGGTCACAGAAAGAAATTTTTCTTTCATTTTAGTTGCGCACTCGGTAACGTAGTTGATTACGTCAATGCCAACCCTAGCGCGCGCGTGGCCGTAAACTGCGCGGAACGTGTGCGCACTAACAAAAGTAGGCACCGTCCTTAGCCGCAATATATCTTTGTCAAGTAACAATGGGGTTTAAATAAAAGGAAGTGAAATTAAATTTCACAACTTCCTCTAATGTTTTATGACCTTTTTATGCTACACAATTTTAAAACGCCGCCGCGAGTTTTGATTCCTTTGCCCTTTCAATTATTGATTGAGAATGAACCTCGACACTGGTAGAAACGACACTGATAGAGAAGTTTGATTACAATTACCCACCTCTATAATTCACTTGGCTGTCATCTGTGATATAAACAAAGATCTAAACGTAAGCTCATGCCGTATATTTCTTTCATCTCCTTGGCAGCTAGCCTTCCCTTTGTGATTTACAATAGCTTCAATCTGCCCAGTTGGTCAGTTACAAAATTTCAAGTCCGGAATATTTTTTAATATCTGAAGGCGTAAAATGTATAACGTTTTACCCGCATACCCCAGCAAAACGAAACCAGAGCTCATTTGCCTTTCCCCCAGTCCTCCTCCTCACCTTCATCAACCTTCACCTCTCCTTCTCCTCACTTCATCAACCTCGTTTTCCCGTTCTTCAAAGTACAAGAGCGATGGAATAAACTATTTTACAATAACTGCGGAAATTCTCGCGGGCTCATTGACACATGAATTTATGACGCAACGAACGCCGAGAACGGACAATTTGACCATTTTTTATTGTAAAAAACAACTAGACGGATCGATGTTTTTCATGCGTCTGTCCTGTTATTGACAATGAATTTCGTCATAACATTGTCAAAGCAGTCTGCGTCATGACCAATTACAGGACAGACGCATGAAAAACTGCCGTCTATTTGTTAATTGTTATTTACTTTCGTGAGTAATTTTCGTTTTTTTTGCGATGTTAAAAAGTTTTCGCGAAAATTAGCCACGCGAAATTTTCTACTCTGCTGTAAAATTCTCAACGCGCTACGTTGCCAAGAGAAGAGTAAGTCAGCTCTTATTCCCGAGGACCCATTTGAAGAAATTGACACCGCCGTCCTTCAGCTCTAAGCGCAACTAGACGTTGTCATGTACTCAGTATACCCGTAAATTCACGAATTAGCGCCCCCCTTAATTAAGCGCCCCTGCTGTCGGCCAAACTTTAAAAAAGCGCTTTGCCCCCTCCCCCTTATAGAAGATTACTGAGACAACAAATGACGTATAGTTTTGGTCGTGTTCAATCACAAGCACCTGATTATCGACTCATTCAAACACTGCACATTGGCCGTGGCAACGAATGGTAGTGAAGATCTCACATAGTTTTTCAAGAGGGACAGTATCCTTTCTGAGGGACTGACACATAAGCTTGCCATGATTTCGGAGAAATTAAATTAGCGCCTCCTCTCGATTAACCGTCTCCCTCGAATAAGCGCCCCCCGTCTTCTCCTTAATCTGGAACAAGTGCACCGGGCGCTAATTCGAGGATTTACGGTGACTCTGTCTATTTTCTCAGTTTCTTTTTGTTATGTGAGAAACTATCTGTTTCTTATTCAGTATTTTGACAAGTTTCAAGTAGCGCATTTTTTGACCAAATCGCTGAATTTAAATCCCGCGAAATATACCATTTCCAATTTCGCGAAATTAAGTTCCCGCGAAAATAAGTATCAAGTTAAGCTTGTAATGAGATACGATTATACCTTTGACCGGACTCATAATAAAATAACAGTAAGACTAGTAGAATGATGGCGGTTTTCTTATGTCACGTAGCTACTCTTTTTCTTTTTATCTTGTTTCCAAACTCTGTACTGTTGCATGGTTCGAAGAATTCTAAACCTCCTCACATTCTGTTCATCCTCGCGGATGATCTTGGCTGGAGTGATGTCGGTTTCCATGGCTCGGTCATAAAAACTCCAAACATCGACAAGCTGGCCAGTGAAGGAGTGATCTTGGATAATTACTATGTGCTACCACTGTGTACACCAACAAGATCAGCTCTGATGACTGGAAGGTACCCCATACACACAGGTATTAATCTAATCACTGAAGGAGTGATTTATGACTTTCAGGGGTTTATTAACTAGAATTGAGAATTGCTCAAATGTCTTTTACCGGTCGCAATCCTAATCTTTATGTTAAAGAACAAGGATTCGCCAAGCAGTTCAGGCCATTTTTCGCCTGAAGTACTTGCTTTTTCTGAGTTACAGTTTTCGTAATTTAGTCCAAAATTGATATTGGAAGGATTGGTCCGAAAATACGTAGTCAGTATACAAATTTCTCCCAAAATTTTGTAGATATATATATGCTCACCTTTGCGTCACGCGCGCAAGCGAAGAGCAAAGCGACCGGCGTGAAGGAGTCTGGTGAAGAGGCGCCTCGACGAAGCGACATGTAGTAAGTAAGTAAACTTCTATGTGTTTAGCATATGTGTTTTAGATACACTAATTGCGGACACTAGCAGAATAGCAACACTAATTGACATGCGGTACTTATATCAGCAAACCAATGACCTCTAAAAATTTGCCATAGCGCCCGGGCATAGCTCGCGGTTTCACCACTCGATTTAGCGCGCGCTTGTGCTCCAACGTGAGCCTGCATGCTCGCAGGCTCTTATGGGTTATTGACCAAGCTGGTTCGGTCAAGATGGCTGGATATTGGCCGAGTTTTTTTTTGTGTGTGTTTATGGACCGAGACGGAGTCGAGGTCCATAAACACGCAAAAAAAGAACGAGGATATTGGCTGAATATTGGGCAAGTTATCAGTTTTCTTTGCGTTAAGTTTATAGACCGAGCTGGAGTTGAGGTCCTTAAACTCGTAAAAAAAACTAGGGCAATATCCAGCTATCTTGACTGAACCAGCTTGGTCAGTAAAGGATTTATTACATGACTTTCGGAGAAATCTCTCTTCCTCGGTACAGCGGGTAATCCCGAGCAGCGGGCAAGATAGCGCCATCTAGCTTACCCGCTCGGGTAGCCAATCGCAGCGCGGGATTTGATTCATCTTGCCCACTCACGGAGCTAGCAATATAATTGAAAAGAGGGCTGAACATAGATGCAATACGTCAAACGCCCTTTTGTTTGCGTTTAGGTTTGCAGCATGGTGTTATACACGTGGACCAGCCTGTTGGATTGCCATTAGAATATTGTATTTTGCCTCAAGAACTGAAAAAAAATGGTAAGTTTCCTGCACGTTTTATGACAGTGCTTACTTGAGCTTCGTTTAGAAGCGTAGTTTTTTTCATGACAGTTTATATTTGACTGGAAGACTTACCTTTACAGTGCGGCTACTCCAACCAAGGCCATCCGACAAAATTGTTCACAATTTAACGAATCAAAATCACATACAGGTTAAAAATAGTTTTCCAACAAATTATCCTTGTAGTCAAGCGATACATTGCAAAGGAAGTTCAACACTTCTCTTGCTGTAGGTTATGCCACTCACTTGGTAGGCAAGTGGCATCTTGGCTCATACAAGTGGCCTTATGTTCCTACTAGAAGAGGGTTTGACTCGTTTTTTGGATTCTGGAGCGGAGCAGAGGATCATTATAACCACTCAGTTGAAGGATTTTTAGACTTCCGTGACGGAGAAGAGCCTGCAAGACACTGGAATGGTACTTATGCCATGTATGCGTACACGAAGGTAACTTGTCTCTATTGCAATTCTCTTAATCAACGTTGCAACATTCTAAATTCAGGCCGTTTGTTGCAGGTTTTTGAATCACTTTCATTGTCGCAACGAAATACTGCGTTCAAAGTCGCCCTGTGCGCCATGTTACACGATATCGATTTTTAACGCAACAATGTTGCGTTAAAAATCAGCGTTAAAAAATCGGTTTGTGTAACATCACCTTAATTATTGCAAACCAAATCTAACTGATGTCTGTCTGCCTGAAGTGACCGCCTTGCAGCAATGTGAAAGCGCTTTGAGGCGTGATCGGCAACTCCGAATTCTAAGAGGAATTTTGTTTAGATAGGCGTTCATTTTAAGACAAAAAGATTACTTTAAAGAACTCACTGGTGAAAAGGTCAGACTGTAGTTAATTGCGTGTTGCAGTATGTAAGACCTTGTAGCTGAAGATAACTGAAAAGGAGTATTAAGACGCAGTAGACACACCCTTTCCATCTCCCAATGGTTTGTAGTAACAAGATGTATTAGGAACGTCTTTGGTGTTATTTTCAGAGAATGGAGAAAATTGTTAAGTCACATGATCCGGAACAGCCCCTATTCATGTACATGGCATTTCAAAACGTTCATTTTCCAGTCCAAGCGCCTCAGCAATATGTCGATAAATACAGTTTCATCAAGGACGATCTCAGGCGACATTACGCTGGTATGGTAGACATTATGGACGAGGCAGTGGGAAACATTACCAAAGTTTTCACCTCGGCAGGGTATGCTTCGAAACAAATTGGTTATATAAGTTGTTTATAATTCACTGAAAGTTTACAATAACTGTTTCCATTTGCAGTTTGTGGAATGACACGCTTGTTATCTTTAGTACGGATAACGGAGGTTTACCCAGTTCTGGAGGATTTAACTGGCCACTCCGTGGTACAAAACACACCATTTGGGAGGGAGGAGCCAGAGGGGCCGGATTTGTATATGGTAATTTACTGGAACGAAGAGGCGTGAGGAGCTCGGAGCTGTTGCACGTGACGGACTGGTACCCAACTCTAATCAAGCTGGCAGGTACGCACGGAATTATGCGCGCAGCTCACGAAATTATATTTCAGCGGACGCTGTTTTGTGAAAAGAAGAACATAAAACATCATTTTGATATCTGTTTTATTCAAAGAACCCAGTTCACATCCCCCAAAAAGGAGAGTGTTTACAAAGCCTTTAAACAAAATACTCAAAAATCACCTGTCGTAATTTCTAGTATAAAATGGAGTAGTTATGACGTACTGAGAATTAACATATTATCTTTGTAGCGTTTGCAGTGTACTTAGCATTCGGTCGAAATTCGATCATGCCATTGAATGGAGCGACTAGGCCAACTGTGATTGGACGATTTGAAATTAGAGTTGGGTTTTGAGGGTTTCGTTCAAGCCGGCCCTGGTTTGGTTAAAACTGGGTTGTACCAATGTCATGGAAAACCTGTTTTAATGCGAGGTACAAGATTCAAATCTGGTGCAGGTGAATCTTTCTTGATATATATAACATTGACTGATTTGGCATACTGAAGACTTCCGAAGACGACAGGCCGTGTTTTTGGACTGATAATGTCCTATAACCATTCTCTTGTAACTCAGAGAAATTTGTTTGTGTAGCATTTCAAGTTTGTTTATTCTTCACCATCAGGAGGAAGCTTCGATCCTAAACATCCCAAACCTGTTGACGGTTTTGATGTGTGGGAGACAATCTCGTCTGGTAAACCCTCGCCAAGAAATGAAGTCCTCATAAACATCGATACCAAGCAAGGGTCCGCACTGCGTGTGGGGCAGATGAAGATACTGTTAAACGTTCCTAATGTCACGTGGTTTAAGCCACCCGAACTGGAAGAGAGGCTCGCTGATCGAGAGGCTGGGTCACTGTTAAATGAAGTTGAATATAATAGAGAACTTAAGTCCATCTCATTGTTGGTAAGTTTATTTTTGTTTTCAACCTTGTAGAGTTTGGTAGCTGCAAAGTAGGAATAATACTGAAGTATCGGGAAGTATTTAATTTAGACTAGGGCTTAGTGATTTGAGTGATTTTCTATCGGTACTAATTGCGATACGAGAGGGATTTTTTTAGTGATGGAACTGAATAATGATAAACACTTATACGAGCTTAATAGTTTGTTCTTTAACTGATATAGGAGCAAGTCGCTAAACCTGACAGGATTGAAGTCGCTCTTTACAATTTAACCGCTGACCCTAATGAACGCAACGACTTGACCAGCAAGTACCCGGATGTAGTTCAGAAACTAAAAGAAAGAATGGCGTATTATGTGAAGAGCGTAGTCACACCACTCAACAAGCCACATGATCCCGAGGCAAGAAAGGCTGCTGAAAAGAATGACTGTTGGGGGCCCTGGTGAGGACTGATCATCAGGCTCCGCGCGGTAAATGACAATATACCACTCTTGTTTTAAGGTGGTTCGAAACAGTTTCCAGTACTTTCCAAGTTTGATGGGTCATTATAATGGTATCAAAAACTGCCCAATCATTGGTGAACAAGTTGCTGTCAACTTTATGGCACAATAGGTTACCATAACAACAATATCACCTGTTAAAAACACCCTTAATTTTAGCTTTAAGTGCTTATAACTCGAAAACGAGTTCAGTGACCCCCATTTTTTATTTTCGAATTGTAATCAGCATGATAAGATGCAACTTTTTGCAAAGTTTAAAAAAATTCTACGGAGGGGGTTCAGAGCCACCTTAAATGTTAGAAAATGTAAGGTGGCCCTGAACCCCCTCTGTAGAATTTTTCTAAACTTCGCAGAAAGTTGCATCTTATCATGTTAATTACAATTCGATAATAAAAAAATGGGGGTCACCGTGCTCGTTTTCGAGTTATAAGCACTTAAAGCTAAAGTTAAGGGTGTTTTTAACAGGTGATATTGCTGCTATGGTAACCTATTGTGCCACAAAATTGACAGTAACTTGTTCACCAATGATTGGGCAGTTTTTCGATACCATGATTTTGGTATCAACCGATACAGAGTGGTTATAATGACCCATCAAGCTCTAAGTCTTGGAAAGTAGTGGAAACTGTTTCGAGCCACCTTAAACCACTGTAATCTTTTTTATGTAGCAACTGGGTTTATTGGGTAAATAAGTAAAATTGAATATCTCAGTTTCCTCCACGTGTCAGATGTGTGACAATTCAGTTATTTCACAAGGCATCTGTTTGTGAATCACGCGGTGATTCAATTGTTGATTTCCGCGCAGTGGCAAATCTTGACGCTGATTGAGAATTTTGACGGCGAGTTCTTGGGCTTTCGACCGCGATAAGAAAGACCAAAGCGCTTAACAAGAGTTCCATTGTTCTCATGGCTGTCTGTATGGCGAACCAAGGCCAGCTTTTAGCGTAGCTCTCTGCAGTGAAAACTCCAAACTCTCCAACGCTTATGTATAAAGACATGGAAAAGTGACACACACCGAAAGTAGACGCCGCACTCATAAAAACAAACAGTCGCTTTAGTTTTTTTATATCCCGAATTGAATATTGATTATTTGAACTACAAGATTGCACAGTCGACTCGAGATTGCGCCACATCCTGACACCTGCGACAAAATAGCCAACAAAAATAGCTAAACCCCAAATTGCCAGAGTAACGTGACATACAAAAATCATGACTTTAGCCTTTGGATAAAACCACACAACAAGATCGGACAAAATGAGGTAAACAATGTTCGCAACAGTAATCGAAACTAAGAGAGACAAGTTTCGAAGTTTCGGTGGTCCCAACTTAGTTTTTGTGGTTTCCAAGAAGATTAAAAGCATTATGCTAAAAGCCGACGTCATGCAGGCTGTAGCGATTCCCCAAGAAGTCAAAAGAACTAAGTTCTGAATCACTGATGTAGATTCGCGCGAGGTGTAAGGGTTCCAGAACAGCGCAAGGCATCGCCCGAATCCCGCAGTCATCAACGTAAAGTTCATTACTCGCAAATGGACCTTCTGTCTCGCGAAAAAAGTCTTGCGAAACCGATAGAGAGAAGACAGTGCATACAACGTCATTAGAGCAAACAGGCCCCCGAAGCCGTAGACATGGGCAAACCACATCCAGCCCCATTCTTCAATGGCTGAAGACCATTCTGGCGAAGGTTCAGGCCAGGTATTTTTTGCGTTGTTAACACCCGAGTCATTCTCAGGCGAAGCTGTATCTTCAGCCTGGGGGCTGCCAGTAAATTTCCAAGAACTCATTCTCGCGCCCTCTTTTTTTCTCCTATTACACAATCTTCGGTTTTCGACAAAACGTAACCGCAGAATTTCACGCAGCACTGTTCTCTGTAAAATCAACAAAATATATATGAATTCATATTTAAAGTGAGTCAGATTTCAGCTGCTGCTTACGTCATTTTCCTTTTACAGTCCTTTTGGCTGCTTGCATTAATTATAGTACATCACAATCGATGAACAAAATAATCTCACACAATATATTACACAACAAATTATATCACGTTGAACAAACTAACCACTGCTCGGAATCCTAGCTACGGATTCGAATTCGTTCTACAACCCTCAGTTCAGAATTCCAACAATGTTGATTCTAAAATGCTGCTCAGGATGTCAAGTTTTTTTCTTCGACCAGCTCTGTGTCAACCACTTTAACGATTCCTCTCTTTATGAAATTAAATTTTATCCACAACAACAATATCGCCGGAAATTCAAAATGGGGTTCTAAAACAAACACAGAAATGTTCTTAAGATCAAACAGTGACAACTTCTAATGCGATGGCGTCACTTTAGCATTGTCCCTTGTTTAAGATGTTTGCATAGCTGCCTTCCACACTGAATACAAAATCACTTAAGTGTAAAAATACTCAACATAATAAGCGAGTTCTCTTCTCCAGTTGCATAAAAGGCAAACAAACTGCAAGGTTGACAGAAAATAACGATAAAATTTTACGGTTGTTACCTATCCCGAACTAACTAGCGAGGCATTGGCGAAAGCAGTCACTTTTAATAAAGAGAAACTGACTCCCGAAAGTATCGACTAAAACCGTCATCATTTAACGGCCTAGTGACATGAAAGTAAAATAGGAATGCGACCATCACATTAATCAAGGAACGACTGATGTATGAGTTGTTGAAAATTCTACTTCAGTAGTAATAGCAACTGGCATTACAGACAAATGTATCTTGTACATAAATATTACAAAAGCGCGCAAAAGAGAGAGAGAGCGTCCTTTCAAATTCTAGTTCAAATTAAAGAACAACACAAGAAATAATTTGAAATTATAAAAAAATCATGTTTACTTATACACATGCCAATAACAGGTAAACACTGATTTGACATTTTAATCACCAGAAAGTAGTGTTTCTTCGATAGGTCACAGGTCACGAATTCTTTGAACCTTACAGCAGAAAACTGAGGGAAGACCGGTATAAATTCAGACTTATCTAGCTTCATGTCTTACTTAGTTTCGAAAAGCTCTGAAGATTTCGCGGAAATATTTCTTCGCGACATGTGATAATGAGTACTAATAAAAAACACGTTTACTTTTCCACTGAATAGAAATGTCCGATTGTTTAATGTTTGCAAATTTTTAAATAAATCGCGAAGTCACCAAAATAAGACCCTCGCGAAAATAAAAACCATCTATTGGGCAATTTACGTTCAAGTCATTTGCTACTGAATTTCGAATTCCAGTGACACTTAAATGTGTTTCGTGCTTTTAGCTCCTTCCAACTACTCCTTCTAATTTACCCATTTTCTAAAGCCAGGAAACGGATGATTTTTGTCCATTAGTGATCAATTCAAAACTTTCCTGACATCAAATACAACGAGATTGACATTTACTTCACCTATCCGACATGTAAAATCAAGTTTTTCCTTATTCCGGATGCAGAAAGAAAAATCATATACGGTTGGGTCTGTTCAGTCGCATATCAGTGATTTGCATGAAATAGAAGTCATGTTTTTTATTGACGTCGCAATCTAATTCTTTCAAAATTTGATTTTGAAAACTAAAAATTGCAAGTATTTCATTCATTGCATGTAACTCTACTCGCGAAACTTAACTGACATGTGCGCGGGAAAGTAATATTTTCCGCAGGCAATGTTTAATATCTGATGACGAGTAATATTTACGTGCGTATTACCTTACACTCGTGAAATTGACTGGCTCCTAGTACGTGCATAGAATAAAATATTAAACGCGCATATGTGGACAGATTGCGGAAAGAAATAAAAACTTTTTCCGCACACGCAAGCTGTCCACACAACTGCGCTATTTATTCTACGCACGTATTAAGGTGGCTGAAACTTTTTTTGATTTCGTTCACCTTTTTCTCTAAAACCCTTGATCCTTGGATCGCCAAAATGGCAACACGCAGGTTAACAACACAAACTTCGGATTTTTGATAGTTGAGTTGATGTACGTGCCGTTGCCGTGGCAACATGAATGAATATAAGCAGGCCTTTAAAATAGGTTTTGTTTATTTCCAGAAAATCTAGCCATTAGATTTTCTTTATCATTTGCATGTAACAAACTTGTAACGATGCTCACAAGTTAACACTATTTTAATAATAGTTTAACAGAGAGATCTTTAATTATCCCTTGTAGATGGTTAACTGGAGTAACTGGAATTTCCTCTGTTAAATGTAAATTTTTTTTCAATAACGAGAGGTTCTCGAAACATAGGCGCATTTCCGAGAACATGCGTTGCTTTTAAGGACGGTGGCTACTTTTGTTAGTGCGCACACGTTCTGCGCATCACACAAGGTTTATACTGAATCCAACTGTACTTGCAGATGGCGTAGTGCACGCACGCAAAACATGTGCGGGAGACGCAAATGTTTTACTTACTGGGGAGGTGACAGGAAAAATGTAACGGGCGCCGTAAAAGTTTTAAAAAAGATGAATAACTTTAAAAAACTTGCGGTTACCCCTACATTTTATGTTATAAAATGGATAGGTCAAGCCTATTCAACACCTGATTAGTTTCTAATTGTGAGGAAAAGCGATTTAAATACCCCATTCACACCAAAGCTTAAACATGTTTAAAAGTTGTTTAGTTAAACACGGTTTCAAAATTGTTTTCTTTATAAAAGCTGCTTATTGATATTTTTTACTTCAAATTCAGCACAAATTAAAAAACATGTTCAAGTTCATCTAAATCCTGCATAAAAGCCTGAGTTGCAGTTTTTCTTTAAAAGTTTTCATTTTTCTAAACCTGGTTTAATTAAACATGTTTAGTTGGTGTGAATGGGGTATTAGACTGTATTTTAGCTGAACAAAGGAAGGCTTGTTATTAAAAACATACCAAAAATGGTTTTTATGTTACCAACAACAATCGTACAAATGAAGCGAAAGGGTCAATTCTGCTTTGTGTTAACTCTTTCGCGTCATTCGCGTGCCTTTCTATACAAAAGAATATTTGACGGCACAAAGCAACTCCAAGTCTGAAATTGAAACAAATGAGGCTCGACTTACCAGTCGCCGTGAAGGAACGCTACCGGACACCCGAGAGAGCCGCGGAAATTTAGCCTAGAAACGGATCTGTCGTGTTTTGGTAGCTATGGGATGTGTTCGGAGAAGCAAAGTCACTTTCCAAGCTGTCCCCGAGCTGGCCACAGGTCACATGGTTGGGAAACTACTCAGCATTTTGTGCGGTGACTAATCCACGCAGTCTTCCTGCCCCGTCTTAGCTTCAGGAATGATGTCGACATTGGAATACAATACAACATATTTTCAAGCTTACAAAAGCAATCAAACATTTTCCGCAGATAATTTGGTTTTATCAACTGGGTTGATAATGTGAATTGTCCACCGTAAAGAGATTCGGAAGCTGACGTTTCGAGCGTTAGCCCTTCGTCGGCGCGAATCAAGGAATTGTGGGTTGTGCGTGGTTTATATACAGAAATGACAAAATTGATTCGCTCTGACGAAGGGCTAACGCCCGAAACGTCAGCTTCCGAATTTCTTTACGGTGGACAATTCACATTATCAACCCAGTTGATAAAACCAAATTGTCTTGTAATACTTACACCGACGCAGCACCACAGTTTCTTTAGAAACTTGCCCCCTTTATTCGTTTGTTGTTTATCGCTGCGAGCCGACCACTAACGTCTTGCCTTAGATAGGACCCCGCGAACGAACGGATGGCCAATCTCGTTCCCAGAGCCCACGTGCCTTTTGGTCAGCGCCAAGACACGGAGCTCTGGAATAATCAACAAGCTCGTTCCCAGAGCCCTCGTTTCTTTTGCTTTTAAAATTTGATAACTGCCGTTCTTTCAAAGCCAAATTTCGACTTTCCTAGTCTTTCCAGTGCGTATTGAATGTCTTTGTGGAAAGTATTCACATCGACTTCACCTCTGGACTCCAAATAAACCAAGCCACGCATGCGCTGTGAAACCGGAAGTCCTAAAATCTTGGTCTCCAGAGCCCTTCCAGAACCCCACAGCGGTCAAATGAGTGCGCATGCTCAAGCCGCGCGTGCGCGCGGGGAATGGATTGCACCATTTCCATAGAAACAAGGTAGCGCCAAAATGGCGGCAGATTTAAATTTCGCGGTATGTGTTTCATTTCGCAAGGATAAGCCGAAAACAAAACAGCTAAGGTTTTTACCTTAAACACAGCTCTAAAAGGGGCGTCTCTTTTATACATCTTTTTCCACCAATCTACTATCTCTGCAACAATAGTGAATTTTCTTGTCGAATTTACGAGTTCGTAGAGAAACATGAAGACTTGTGTTTTTATCGCGATAGTTGTCGTTGGTCTCTCTGGGGGCAGATTTTCGTATGAGAAAGGCTGTTGCCTAAGCAATAAAACTTGGGAAAAGAACGTTTGTAGGGGTAGAATGATTGAACTTAGTACCGAGATGCCTCGAGTGGCGGAGGTTGACCGTGGAAATTTTGTGGGATAAAGAGGGAAAGTGACCGGAAGTGCTTAAACTCGCGCGTGTTCACGCGAGTGCCCAGTCGTTTGACCGCTCCGCGACCGCTCCGCTGTGTTCCAGAGCTCGGTAAGTACTTGGTGTATCCCTTATCATAGTGTATTTAGAACGTAGCATAGTATATTTATCCTTATTATAGTGTATTAGATACACTATAATATCAGGAAGGGATACATGAAGTACTTAGGCAGAGCTCCGTGTCTTGGTGCTGACCAAAAGGCACGTGGGCTCTGGGAACGAAGATTGACGGATGGCACGCGCGAAACACGCGCAGAGTTTGACAGAAAACGAGGAGATCTGGTAATGAAAGTTGTGACAGGAAGAGATGCAAGATGGCGGCCGGGATTCGACCACCTTCAGGTCACTCCCATGGCCATCCTCACAACCACGCCATGCCAAGACGGAAGGTCACCATATCGTTTGTGATAAGAGACGAAGAAGAACCTCTTCACAGGTCAGGTGTAAACGCTCTTCAACTAGACAAACATACCGGTCGGTTGTACTCTGCAGGACGAGACTCCATTATTCGATGTTGGAATACAAATGTGGACAAGGTGTGTAGCTTTCTTTAATGATAATAACACTTAGGTTTACTTGATGAGAAGTTGTGGTTTCTATTCTAGCTATTAGTTAAGTCATGCAATGTTTCTTATTAGCCTGAGCAGTCTTTTGTTTCATTTTCCAGTTGAATGACTGGCTCTTCAGTATATTCTGTATACAAGCGTAGTTTATGCTTAATAATTTTAGCCTTACTCAAGTTGTAGCATGCACGTAGGTAATCTTTGAGTGTAAAACTAGTGTTCAGCACATTATCAAAAACGAGTCGTTTAAATGCATGCCATGACAAAAATATCTTAATCTTAAATCGTGTTAAATGTATCTCCTCATGAGCATAAACAATTATTAATTTTATTGTGTAGAGGTGACAAAATGATAGCCTCTATGAATATTAGCTATAGCAAATACGAAAAGCACAAAAACTTTTCTGTTGAAAAAGTGATAAAAAAGTGATAAATTTACTATCTGATATTTCTATGGCTTTGTGTTGAAGAGTTGCCATCTAGCCATTCCAACGCCTGAAAAAATGTTGTATTTTGATGTGTTATGTAAGGAAGATTTAGAACAATGACTTAATGTGGCATGCTCTCTCTTGTCATGTCAGGGGTTTCAATAAAGTTTGAAGTAGGCAGCCAGTTTGAGAATAGTAGGCGACGGTATTGACAAGGGGCCGCAAGGCCCCTTTTGCTAGGGGGGTCTGGGGGCATGCCCCCCAGAAAATTTTGAAATCTAGAAGCTTTGAAATGCTATTTCCAGCATTCTTGGCATCAAATTGTGTATAAATATAAGTACGATTTCTTAGCACCAACAACGTTTTTTAGTTTATTTTTACAATATGTTTGATAAGCTGAAAATAGCCTCTGAATACATTTCCTGGAATTTGAGGGCCACAGTCAATGAAAGCAATTATATTATAAAACTCTCACTTCTAAAACATCTTTACCATTTTTGAGCAGCTGTGAACGGCTAACTTGTTTCTGCGTGACCAAACGCAAAAAGAAGTTTGTCGTTCAAGGTAGCTCCAAAATGATATTAACTGAACTCCTTAGTTACTAGGGAAAGTATTTTGCTGACGAAACTCGATGGATGTCAATGGAAAGAAAAAGGGAAAATTCCAGACTTGTCAAGGCGCCGGGCGGGCGTCATGAAACGTGATAAGATCAGATATTTTTAACTCGGAATTTTTGATCAAACTTTAGTTTAAAACAAGATAAAACGCTTTGGATCTTGAGAGTTTTTTTGTTTTCATTCAAGCGAACATGGTTTTCAATTTAGAAAATGCAGGTTTCATTCAAATTTCGATTTATCAGCACCGTGACAAATCGTGAAAATGATAAACAAAATGATGGTTAAATTAGATTATTATTCGTACATTTGCAGTTTTCCACGCAAGGCGATTGTGAAAAGTTTAAAGTGGACGAAAAATTGGCTGAAATAAACCGTGTTCATTATCTAAAGCACAACAGAAAAACGGTTCGTTTGACGAAAACATATTTTGATTACGTTTTCATTTTTAATACTTTCTTTACTTGAACAGTCGCTTCTTTCGCAACATGTTACGGCACGTTTACTGATTAGCTCAATTTCAGTTTCAAAATCTCAACAGATGAGCGACTTGATATCTGATCACTGAATTGCCAGCATCTCGAACTTGAGGGAAAAAGTACATCCAAGCCCATCAAAATAAATTTTAATTTTGTTTGAAAGGATCTTTCTTTAATTACTTCAATTTAGGCAGAAAGTAGCCGACGCTTTTCGTCGGACGTCGGTGCTTATTGAAACCCCTGCATGTTATCAGTGTTTACATTTAATTTGGGTGAATTGCTACATGTACGTTTGAGATGAAGAAACGTGTGTAGCTAGCATAGTCGGGGGTTTTAAACGAGACCAAACAAAATCAAGCTCATAAAAAGCCTGCCTCTATTGTCTATGAACCATTTGGGTGTGTGCCCGGATAATTCCCTTGACCTGAATAATAGGTTAGATGTTCAATACTAAATTCACCACTTTCTATGTAAATCCATTGATATCTTCTGCAAAAATTGTAACAAATGTTTTATTTGAAGCAGCTGAGTTAATGTGAATTTTGTTCTGCATCCTGGTTTTAGAACTGCTACATAGCATCTTTAGAGCACCATACGGACTGGGTGAATGATATCGTTCTTTGCTGCAATGGTAAAACAAGTAAGGGATTTTGTTCACTTTGTGTAGGCTATATGACCTTTTTAAAGAAGATTGCCCATTTTTTAATTTTCACTTTCTAGTAGGGGTACTGTCTAGTTTAGGCAAGTCATGAAATTTACATAAACTTGATGATTGAAAAACTTGCAAAAATTAAATCAAATAAAAATGCACTTTAACTTCTTCTGTGGGTACATGTAATCAGTGCTATTTTTTACTGCTTTACCCTGGAAGTACTTGAACTAACATAAAATAAATATTATTATTTTGTTAGTATTGTCTGCATCATCTGACACAACTGTCAAAGTGTGGGATTCAGGACGGAGCTTCTGTATGTCTACCTTGCGCACACATAAGGACTACGTAAAGGCACTGGCTTATGCCAACCATAGAGAACTGGTGGCCTCTGGAGGACTTGACAGACAGATTTTTCTTTGGGATGTCAACACTTTGACAGCTCTCACAGCCACAAATAACACTGTTACAAGTAAGTTAAATTGATGACATTCCTTCTGTTTTGGAAGACGTGGTGCCCTCATGGTTAGTGTGCTTGAGTCCAGATCGAGAGGTCTGGGTTTGGGCCCTGGCTGGAGTCTTTGTGTCATGCTCTTGGGCAAGACACCTTACTCGTACAGTGCATCTCCCCACCCAGGTGTTTATAGAGGTTACTCGATGGAAAATGAACTGTGCATACAATTGTTATTCACAAGGTCAATAACATTTGTACACGGGGGAAAAGAAACAACTGAGTTTTCTGATACAGCTCAAGGAGTGGATAAAAATCGTCCAAAGCATTTTTCATGGTGTCAAATTGTTTATTTTATAGATTTGAATATTTCAAAAAGCAAAATTACTTATTGACATTACATGTATATTAAAACTGTACATGCTTGGGAAGTTCAGCTTTTCTTAACTTAAAATAACTAAAGCAGCAGTTTTACAAGTTAGTTTCAGTTTAGAATAGAGTGTATTTTTTGTGGCGTTTCAAATGCTAGATCTTTGATGATGCTGAATGTGAGACTGGAAAGTACTTTGAAGTTCCTAATGCCTTTCAAAACTGGCTACCGTATTACTGTTCCTCCCAATGACATTCTTGTCCTTTTGTATGGATGCTTAAGATATACTCACTTGTTTGTTAACATTGGCTTATTTTCCTGCAATCAGCTTCATCACTGAATGGTCAAAAAGATTCCATTTACAGTCTGGCTCTAAACAGCATGGGTACTGTGCTTGTCTCTGGCTCAACTGAAAAGGTAAGTCAGTATCAATACAGCGAGCTAGGCATAACATACCTCAGTGGCTATGAGTCAACAATTGGTTTGATTTCATTTTATAAATTTAGTAGACAATTTGAAGTAAATGTGCTTCTGTTCTGTTAGATTTTAAGGGTGTGGGATCCTCGAACATGCTCAAAAGTCATGAAACTAAAAGGCCATGTAGACAACGTGAAGTCAATTGTCATCAATTCTGAAGGAACTCAGGTGAGTCATTTTCTTGAGGAGATTCTTAACTTACATGTAGATAATCTTTTCTGGCTTCAAAGTGGAGTACGAAAACTTCCATAATTGTCTTGCAATACAATGCTATGTTATTTCTGTTAGACACTTGCACAGATCTCCTAGTTGAGAAGATGGCTGTGGGGGTGTTGGTGCCATTCCTTATCAGAGGTCAAGGAAGTGTTGTTAACTAGGACATCCTGTGAATCTGCCCAGTGTGTAACAAATTAAAACAAATCTTTGGAATTTAACAATGAATTTTTGCCCTTTATGAAATTCATATTGTAGGAATTATACCTCAGTTCCTACATAAATGCTGATTACTCAAATAGTATGATCAGACAAGTCATTTCAGAATTGCTTGAGCGTGCAACACCAGGTTGATTTGAAACTATAAGCACAGTTACTTTCTTAATTGTACACCTTGAGTTCCAATCTATTGCTAATTAACTACTCATATCAATAACAAACTTTGAGGTTGAGCAGTCTTTTAGAACTTTCTTCAAGTGAAGAGTCAATGTGTTTTCCACAAGTTTTACAAACTGTACAAAAGCAATAAGTAAATTGCAATTGGATACCTGTAATTGGGCACCAACATGATTATGTGCCTATCACATGGCAATCAGGAATTTTGTTATAGATACAGGGTCTCATAACACTATCATGGGGCCAGACATCGTAGGAACAGAGGTTTTAATCCCTTGGTTATGTCCTTTTCTATTTGTTCTTGTGTCGTAGTGTCTGTCTGGAGGCTCAGATGGAACAGTACGTCTTTGGTCTTTAGGCCAACAGAGATGCATCACCACATACAGAATTCATGGTGAAGGTGTGTGGGCATTGTGTGCCAATGATAACTTTACTGGATTCTATTCAAGTGGTCGGGACAAACATGTCATGTGGACTGACTTGAGCCTAGACAATTCTTCCACTCTGCTGTTTGTAGAGGATGCACCAGTTTTAAAAGTAAGTGTTGTTAACAAATAAGAACAGGAATTGGCAAGAGATAGAGTTTCCCAAAAGTATATCCTTCAACTTTCTAAAAGTGCTCAAGGAATTGCATGTGTTATGATTGGCAATTTGAGCTTCCTTTAGACCGCCATGGAGCACCAAGGCTCTGTTGCGTGTGTGTCATATTGTGTATATTTGCTGGGTTTATAAGCAGTTCTGAATTATGAAGAGCACTTAAGAAGAGTGAGAAGCGCTCTGCTGTGCAGTATGTTTCTTAATGCACCTTTCATATTCTTAGAAAAATTCCACCATGTATAATAATGTAACTTGGGCACTCTAGCTAAATGTATTCTTTTAGTAATTGGCCAAGAAGAGTCCAGTCAAAGAGGAGAAAGACTTGAACTCATTATCAATTCTCATATACATTCTTGTTTACATTATTTTATTTTATTTAATACATGTAGTTTAATCACTAAATGTTGCTAGAAATTTTGCCGTCTTTGAAATTTACCTGCTATTCTTCTTTATTTCAGTTGGAACTCTGTCATGATCCTCATTCTCTTTGGGTCGCTACAACAAATTCTACAATAAATAACTGGGTAAGGACATATTACGAAAACCACTATCAACAAGTCCACTACATTGATTGGTTGTTAAAACTTATTGAAAATTGCTCAGAGACGAAACTATCATTAGGTGATTTCCAGAGGAGCATCTACATGAATACACTTAAACATCAGTGATGCATGGGGGTGTGGTGCCTTCATGGTTAGTGCACTTCACTCCGGATCAAGCAGGTCAATCCGAGTCCTGGTTGGGACATTGTGTCATGTTCTTGGGCAAGACACATAACTCTCACAGGGCCTCTCTCCAAAAAGGGTGTATAAATGGGTACTGGTGAATTTAATGTTGTTGGTGGTTGGGGGTAACCCTGTGATGGACTAGCATCCCGTACAGGGGGAGTAGAAATACTCCTAGTCAATTCATACCATACTTTAATAGAGGAGAATGGTTGTGAAGTCTGGCAAACATCAGAGAAGCAAACAAAGATGCCAAGATTTATGTTGGAAGGTCCCTGATGGTGCACAATCTTTTTTTAATTTGCACTCATTCACTATACCTGATTTACATAACCAAAACGTTTCTATTGGTTTGTTTGGTGAAGACTAGAAAAGCATACAAATACGTACAACAAAGACCTTTGTCAGATTTCGTAACTATTCCCCTCTATTAAGGTTGCTTCATACTGCAGAAACCGGAAAATAAGCACTGATCTGATGGGCCTCAAATACAGACTTCGCATTGTGCCATTTACCTTTACCTCTACCACTAATGTTTTTGGTAGATTCATATTATTTGAATCTTTGGCAATTGCAAAGAAAAAAGCCAAAGCTGTGTATTGCGGTGCTGAAAATTATTATGTATCAATGCATGGAGGAAATTGCTATAATGAGATAGCATCAGGTACATGATGTATGTAGGGCACAGCTACCGGTATTGCATCTTGTATCATGCACTGGCAATGCATGCATGAGTTAACTTCAGCTTTCACTTGGAACATGTTTTTGTTAGAGGTAGAAAGTACAGGTTGTAGGAATTTGTCTTCTGTTTATTAGAAGGGTTTGATATGGCTTGAGTTGCTTCTAATATTATAAGCTAATGTAGATTTGTGTGCATTTGACATACACTGTACTTGTAGACAAAGCACATACACAATCAAATTCTTGTTCTTAAAACATAATTTACATTTTAAATATTGCTTTGCTACAATACTGTATTGTAACAGCAACCTTCTAGAAGGCTTGTGGTATTAGTAAGTAACAGAGACTTATTTCCTTTCAATCTTTTGCAGCCAATCAAGATCCCATATATGAGTGATAATGATAACATGGATGTTGGTGATTCTGACCCTCAGCCAACTTGTTTATCACCAAGAAAAACATTACCAGGTACTGCTATGAAATGCTATTAACATCTTTTTGGTAGCTTAAATGGAGCAATTCCTTATCTTTTGAGACAATAGGTCACCTCTAAGGATCTTGATACAAGGCCTCAAGCTACATCTACAGCCAGTTCATACAGAAATTGTTCCAAAAAAACAAGTTGTGAAAAACTACTGGCCTTATGGTAATTTAAAATTTCTTTTTATTTTGTTACAGGGGCTCCTAGCATACGGAAATTCCACGTATTAAGAGACAGGAGACATGTTATTACAAAGGACTCAGAAGACAAGGTTACTGTGTGGGACATTTTAAAAGTAAGGATATTCATTGAGTAGTGTTTTATGTATTGTTTTCCTGTTTTGTTTTAATTACTCAGTGACACCATTTGCAAGTTGCAATATATATGTTGTAGGTCAAAATGACATTCAGGTTAAAATGAAATTCCTTTATCTCTTAACCCTAATTATTCAAGGATCATGAATAATTAGGGTTAGAAGACAAAGGAAATTGAGAATCAAACTAGGTTAAAATCATTTTAACCTGAATTTCATTTTGACCTGCAACGTATACATTTACTTATAAACTTTCTCCTCATGTGCTCAGAGTGGTAAACAAGTGATACCTAGAAAATATTGGGTCTCAGAAATTTTGATCTGGTCTTGAAACCTTGCAAGCCTTTTTGATGAGTCACCAAGTCTCGTTTTTGTGTGTTTCATTCTGTCTAAAAGTTTAAAAACAAGGGTTTTGGTGTCCTGGCCAGTCTCAGATTCTACGATGACATGGCTCTACTGAGATCAATGGTAATCTTCGATTGGTGGATAGTTACACATGAGGGATCAAACACAAGCAACAACTAATTGGAGATACTACATCATGGATCTCTAAACCTCATCACAATAATGGAATTGTTTAGGTAAATCTCAGGTGTCTCACAAGTGGGGAAATTAAGAGAGATGTTCATTTACTTACTAGGCTGTGCTTTTTTACCGGGTGAACACATAAGTTATACTTTGCTTTTTTCAGGCATGTAAGGTAGAAGAGCTTGGTGTGGTGGATTATGAGGAAGAAATCAAGAAAAGAACTCAGATGGTTTTTGTACCTAATTGGTTTTCAGTTGACATCAAGACTGGGGTGAGTATGCTAACAACACAACAACAAACAACAACAACAACAACCCCTTATCTTACCCTCAAATATAACAAATACAAATAGAATTATAAATAATTCTAGAATTATGCTTCTGTTTAGTTGTATTTCAATTCATTGCTATGAATACACTACTCTAATTTCCCAAAGTCAATATCCTGAGATTGTTCTCTTTTTAGATATCCAACGTGTTTATTCTTTTACTCACACTAGATTCACAGTTAAGCCAATCCAATATTCATAAATATCCAGTGGCAAGGCTTATTTAGTTCAGAAAAAAATATGTACATTTTACTAAGTATGTACACAGTGTACAGTGTATAATGCATTGCACTTCCTTCATTATAGATGCTCACAATAAATCTGGAGGAAAGTGACTGCTTTGCAGCATGGATTTCAGTTACTGATGTTGCAGGCTTAGAACCAAACGTTGTGGATGGAAAAGGTACATTTTGACAGTCAATGAATTTGACCATTGTTTTCTATACAAACACTTCTGTTTTAATGTTTGAGCTGTTTGATTACTGATGAAGAAGTTTTATATAATTTTATTTTTTCTGTCCATTGTGTTGTAGTGTATGCCACGGATGTAAAACATGGTGAGTTGTCCTATTCTCATTGTGGGGTACTTAGCTGTTCTGATTTCTTAATTTTCTCCGATGAAGGGCTAACGTGAGTAATTTTAATATCGTACGGAAAGTGGTTATCAAAAGAAAATCAAAATGATATGAAACTCAAAACAAAGTCTTACAGTTGCGAACTGAACAGTCTCTCATAATGTTGTACTGATTTAAAATACAAGACAACCCACTATAGTAACGGCTTAACAAAATGAAGAAATTATATTTTAAAAAGAGTTCTAAAATCGAAATTAAGGCCTAGCCGTACAATGTGCATTCTGAGCTTGTGTCTTTGGGGCGGGGCGGGGGCGGGGGGGGGGGGCGTTATTTTCAGGGAGAGAGGAGGGTTCTGGGTCTTCTTATAGACTGATTTTGGTTTACTAACAAAACAGTTTAAATGGACAGTATTGTTTGGTGTCTGTTTTCTGCAGTGAATTATGGAGTACTCCTGCTGCAAGCGATCTTGGAACACTGGCCCGAGACATTCTCAGGAACAGTTGACGAGGCTGATCAAGACCTTCCAAGAGCTGATTCTCCAGGTCTGACAGTGTTCCCTACTTAAGTCTTGTATATAAAAATCCCAGACACGTCAGCTCCTTGGAACTGATGGGTATCCACATGCTAGGTTGTTTGGGTACAAGGAACTTTCTGGTCAGAATCCAGTCTCTGAAAATGGGTAGACCCGCGGTTTTAACTACTAGGCAACCTGGAGTTTGTTCAAAGCTCCTTGATAACGTGACAATTCTTTGGAGTACTCAGAAACGATTGTGAAATCTCGCGAGAGTTTGCGTTGTTCTGTGATTGGAAAGTACGGGAATGGGAGACTTGATGGTTCCTATTCGCAGACTAATAGACCCATTCCAGTTAATTCCCAACCTGGAGGACAAAACAACAAGATTGTTTTGCATTTGAAAGGTTTGTTTCTCTCAGGGGAGAAAACAACCATTGTTTGTCCTCCAGATTGGGAATTACTGAAATGGGTCTATTGACAAAGGTCGACTGCAAGTATGCCTGCTTTAACGCTAGTTTATATATGAAGGAAGATTGCAGATTATTCTGGTGGTACTGGAATGACGATGACGATGACAAATTATCACTCGATGTGATGTTAAAGTGTATTATTTTTATCCTCAAGAGATAATGGAAGGCTCTGTTTGTTTCCGTAGAAAGTGGAGATGCCAGTGCTAGTGAAGTCAATCTCAACCTTGAATCTGTAAGTATTTCGCGGGCTGGTTGTGTGACGGGGAGGCAGGGGGAAAGCGAGGAGGGGGGGGGGAAAGACACTTCCTGCGGGGGAACACAACTGCACATCCTGGAAGCAGGGACATTGGAATTAGGTCTAAATTGAAATTTGTACCGTTTAAGGTATAGGGGCCTTCGAAATAAGGCACGAATCCTGTTACGACCTTGTGCGCTTTCACCAGATCAGCACCTGTCACGCCACTTTCATCTCCGGATCCTTAGCCTACAAGCAGGCTCACGTTTGGGGAACACACATGCGAGCGGCTTCTTTGCACCCTCTTTGCACCTCTTCACCTCCCTGCTCACAGGCCACTGGATTCCCTGCCTCTACTGGTCAGTATCATTGAGGAGTGAAGGCTCTGGGAAAGATTATTGGTTTGAAATTGTGTCTGTGATCTCTAGGCTTCTCAAGCACGCCTTAGGTCTTCCCGTAGGTCTTCCTATTTCTCGAACCAAACAAATAGAAACGAAAACAAAATAAGTGAAATATACTAGGAATTAGGCAATCAAGCGTAATTCTAATTCTAGTTCAAAATTGTAAACATTTACGAAAGATATGTAGACCAACGTTGTTTTGAGGTCACAACCTGACTAGTTCCAGGTCCTAACCTTACGCGGTTTCTGATCCTACCGGAAGCGACATTTCAGGTTTTCAGTAATTCAGATGGCTAAAATGCGGTAAAAAACAACGATATGCAATTTGTTTTTTTCGATTTCCATATCACGATCTCATGTAGATTCCGTAAAGCGAATTAAAAAAAAAAACATTCGTCATGTCTTGGGTCGCCAGTTCACTTAATTCCAGCGATATCAACGTCACTATTGCATTTCTTTTAACAGCGTATAATGACAGGGAATGGTTTCTTCAGTGTTCCCGAGCACACTCCGCTGATCTTTACTGAGAGTAGTGGCACAGGAAGAACTCTGTTTAGACTGCTGGTCTCAGACGCCTCTGGAGAGAATGAAGGATATCTGCTGGCAGAGACTGTGCCAAACTGGGCAGTGGACGTCACTGTCAAGGTACTAACAGAGTAAAAGGGGCAAGTTTCTAAAGAAACTGTGGTGCTGCGTCGGTGGGAGTATTACAAGATAATTTGGTTTTATCAACTGGGTTGATAATGTGAATTGGCCACTGTAAAGTGATTCGGAAGCTGACGTTTCGAGCGTTAGCCCTTCGTCGGAGCGAATCAAGGAATTGTGGGTTGTGTGTGGTTTATATACAGAAATATGGAGCTACGCTATTGGTTGGTGCCTGGCAACGTGAAAAACAACAGAATGAATTAGTTGAATGAAAAGCGTTCGTTGATTCCGTGAGGATTAAGAGTGCCGACTTGAAAAATAAATTTTTGTTCAAGAGTTTTGCGGCTTTCTGTGCTTCTTTGATGTAGGGAGAGGCCGCAGACTGCCATATGTTGCTTAGAATGATTCGGCAGATTTAAAAGTGTCTAGCGACCGGTTTAGAAGCGTCTTTATCGTCTTTCTCTACGTCGCGAAGGTGTTCTCGGAATCGGTCGCCTAGTCGTCTGCCTGTTTCGCCGATATATAACTTTTTGCAAAGAGTGCAAGTTATACAGTACATGACATTGGCTGAGGTACAGGTAAAATGATCGGTGATCTTAATGGATCGCTTGGGTCCCGACAATTTCTCAACGTTGTAAATGAAAGGACATGTTTTACATCGTGCGTGTGCGCATTTAAAAGTTCCAGGTTGTTCACTCGTTTTGAATGCACTGCTAACTAAAAAGTTACCTATGTTTTTGTCGCGTTTGAATGAAATTAATGGCGGTTGCGAAAAGATTCTACCAGTATCGGGATCATTTTAAGTAATTTAAAGTTTTTGAGAATGATGGATTTTACTGCGTGGTTGTGAGGGTGAATGGAATTCTATCTTTGTTCTCCTTCTGAGACGTTTGTATTGCTGACTGCCGATCAATTTGTTGGGTGCGATGATGGCCTGCTTGAACAACAGAGGCAGGATATCCTCGTTTGTCGAAAAAAATTGCACATTTCCCCTGATTTAACGGAAAAAATCAGAGTCCTCAATACAAAGGCGACGAAGGAATGGAATTCTTGACGTGTGATGGACGTGTGATGGATGTGAAGATGAATACAACAAATAACTGTGAGAATCTGTGGGTTTGTAGTGCACACTGGTGCATAAACCGTTGCCTCTGTTAGAGGAAGTGGCGCAGACACAATCGTCAATGTAGCGATGGTAGAGCTCAGGTTTAGGGCCGTTGCATTGATTAAAAAATTGGTTTTCAATGTAGCCTACGAAACGATTGGCATAGCTGGGTCCCATTTTGGTACCCATGGCCACATCATTGATTTGTTTATAATAACTGGTAGCGAATGAAAAACAATTTAGTGTTAAACTAGTTCAGCCAGGCGGAGCAGTGTTTCCGAGCTTGGTTCCTTAACAGTGCGTAAATCAAAAAAATGTTTGAGGCTAGAAGACCTTCGCTATTAGGGATGACGGTGTAAAGGGATGTAATGTCCATAGTAAAAATAAGTTTTTCTTCACCCAGGAAATTGAAATCGCGAAAAATTTGAAGTGCGTCGGTGTTGACTGTCTTTAACGTAAGACGGTAAAGATCTGACGATAGGTGCCATAATTTTGTCTAAATAGCTAGAAATGAGTTCGGTAGGGCAACTACACGCAGAGACGATAGGTCGGCCTGGGTTGTTAGGTTTGTGAATTTTAGGTAAACAGTAAATACATGAAGTTCTAGGAGTGGTGATGATGAGGTTAGTAGCAGTAGCCGGCAATTCTTGTTTAACTATAAGTTCGTTAATAGTGCTCTTGACAATTTGTTGGTTAGTGGAAGTGAGATCTTTATCAACTTTAGCATAAAAAGAAGTGTCGGAAAGTTGCCGCAAAGCTTCCTTTTGGTAGAGGTCGGCCCGCGAAACAACCAAAGCGCCGCCTTTGTCGGCCGTTATTACAATTATGTCTCTGCGCTTACTAAGATTTTTTAGCGCCGCCCTCTCTTTCGAAGAAAGGTTGGAAAATTTGGTGTTACGATTGAAATTTAGTTTATTGAAGTCATGACGGCATTTACTGATGAAAAAATCTAAAGAGGCGAACTGGCCCTCTGGGGGAGTCCACTTCGATTTTCGAGTCTGAAGCGTCTCGAGAATATCTTTGTCCGAGGTGCTAGAATCATCCTCTTTGTCATGGAAAAAGGCTTTAAGTTGAACGCGGCGAAGAAATTTTTCAACAATTCGTCAAGGTTTTTGGATATAGGAACAAAATTCAAGCCCTTGCTAAGGACGGATTTCTCTGCATCGGAAAGCGAAAGATTTTCTGGAATAGTAAGTACGGTGCTAAGGCTTTCAAGTGACGAGTCACAAGAAATAGGAGGACCTGTTAATTGTTCAAGTTTATGGGCTTTAATTTCTGTATATAGCTCCATATTTCTGTATTTAAACCACACACAACCCACAATTCCTTGATTCGCTCAGACGAAGGGCCAACGCTCGAAACGTCAGCTTCCGAATCTCTTTACGGTGGCCAATTCATATTATCAACCCAGTTGATAAAACCAAATTATCTATACATGTAGAAAATAATCAACGTCAATTTTCTCTTATTTGTTACGAGTTCACTGTTGGAAAACGTTTTCTCTCTCTTCTGGGTGCCACTTGCCAAGATTTTAGCATTGTAGATGTACTTTAAAGAAACGTGTGAACACAAGGTCTTTGAAATGTGAAGATTGCATGAAACGAGACTCAACAAGAATTGACGAGATTGTAAACTCTGTGTTTAATCGCCGTGACTCATCATGCGTCCTCGCGGAATCTCGGACGCTTTTAAACTTGCCTGCATTTTAACAAGGATGGTCGAGAGTTAACTTTTTGTAATTCGTTTCACAAGCCGTTGATGTCAGCTATCTCATACTTGCAGCTCTTTTGACCGTACGCTGATGACAGTGTAATCCAGTAAGCCCTCCAAGCTTGTGTGTTGTTGTAGTCATTTACTCGGCCGGCCGTGATGTCCTTCGCGTAATTGTCATTGAGTCTCTTAGCGTCAGCCTCCACCTAACATAGGGCCCCGGAGCTGTAGTAAGATTACGCCAGGTAGAAGTACCTGTAGCGATATGACTGTGGAAAGGTAGAGGGGAGTGGGAAAATATTTCGATTACTTTCATCAAAAGTGGCTATCAGAGCAAGGACTATTAATTATCAGGTGCATTGTTCTTGAGCTGGCTTTCATCAAGTTGGTTTTGCTGTCTTTCTATCTGTAGAAACTCTCGCCGAAATTCAACAAAATAGCATTCTTCTTGCAAGCTCATTCCTCGAGCTCATCCAAGGCGTTAAAGAGGTAAAGTATGCTCTTTCTTCAATCCTCTACTCATTTCTCGAGAAACGGTATGGAAACTAAGCATTAGCTTTCAGTGCAAGGCGGATGAGATGGTTTGAACAGCAAGCGTGTGTTATGAATGCTCACCATTAGTGGTTCTTCGTCAATCACAGCTTCCTGTCCCTTGGGGTTATCTGGGATTTTGTTCTAAATATTGTCCATGCAAATATTAACATAACTAGTTTCGAGACGCAAAATTGCCTCCAATCAAAATCCTGCTAAACCCTATGTCTGTTGTGTGTTAACGTTACTATGATCATTTTCAAAGGGACCGCCTCTCAGCTAGCGACATGTTGCACGTGCGTAAAGTTATCGAGCACGTGTACGAGAAAGTGGTGGGTAACGAGAACAGTAGCAATTCAGGTAACCACACCGATAAAGAACAGGCCGGGCCAACAAGCGAGGAAGAGCTAGAGGAATTTGGAGCGTTGGCTGAGGCTCGGGTCGAGCTCCTTTGTCACGAACAGGTCAGTTCTGATTGTTTTGAGGATTCTCTATTATATTAAAGTTGAATTAAAGTTCTTCTTCCCTCCATCTCGTCTGTCTGTCTGTTTGACTCCACCAGACTGAAAGACAGACAGATGGGCTGGTAGATGGACAGACAGACAGATGGGCCGGTAGATAAATAGACAGGCAGACAAACAGACAGACAGAAAGACAGACAGACAGATGGGCCGGTACTGGATAGACAGGCAGACAAACAGACAGACAGATGGGCCGGTAGATGGATAGACAGGCAGACAAACAGACAGACAAACCGACAGACAGACAAACAGACAGAAAGACAGATGGGCCGGTAGATGGATAGACAGGCAGACAAACAGACAGAAAGACAGACAGACAGATGGGCCGGTAGATGGATAGACAGGCAGACAAACAGACAGACAGAAAGACAGACAGACAGATGGGCCGGTAGATGGATAGACAGGCAGACAAACAGACAGAAAGACAGATGGGCCGGTAGATGGATAGACAGGCAGACAAACAGACAGACAAACAGACAGAAAGACAGATGGGCCGGTAGATGGATAGACAGGCAGACAAACAGACAGACAGAAAGACAGACAGACAGATGGGCCGGTAGATGGATAGACAGGCAGACAAACAGACAGAAAGACAGATGGGCCGGTAGATGGATAGACAGGCAGACAAACAGACAGACAGAAAGACAGACAGACAGATGGGCCGGTAGATGGATAGACAGGCAGACAAACAGACAGACAGACAGATGGGCCGGTAGATGGATAGACAGGCAGACAAACAGACAGAAAGACAGATGGGCCGGTAGATGGATAGACAGGCAGACAAACAGACAGACAAACCGACAGACAGACAGACAGACAGAGAGTAAGTCTAACTCGTCGGGAATCAGTCAGTTGGCCAGTGAGTAGGTTAGACAGTTGGTCGGACAGTCGTTCATTTCTTCAGTTATGCTGTGTGCTGGCAGCTAGTCTGTTTCTCTCCCATTTGCCTTGTGATGTTTTTACTTAGTTTACTGCCTGATTCCTCTCGTTGTAGTTGGTATTTTATACGTAACCCGTCGAGAATCTCTGTTTGCTCTTATAAACTTGACGCCACTCAAAAGGAAAGGAGAGAACTCCCTTGCTGTTCAAGTGTAAAGTTAGAGTTCATACCTTGAATTTGTATTTATCTGAATATTCTAGGTACTGGACCCGAATATGGACCTAAGGACCGTGCGCCATTTTATTTGGAAAGGTGGAGGAGACCTGGTACTGCAGTATCGAATCATGAAGTAGAGACCCATACCCCAGACTCCTAAATAACGCCCTGCTTGAGATAAGTGAAAGAAGACTGGGAAGAGATTAACTCGCTATACGAGAGTTATGACGTCAGAGTTAGTGGAAAATTGGGATCTAAGTTTGAAATGGACCAGGATAACTATGGAGGTTCTCTTTCTTGGATGCCGCCAGAGGTCGTATGTCGAAGTCTTGAGACATTATAGGATATTTATTACATTCCGAAGTTCGCTTGTTTCCTTGACACTGAGCCATTGTCGCCTTTACATGAATAAAAAGAGAAAGAATCACGTGACATAAACATTTACCATACTGCACACCCACATGTACATAGTCCGAACCCTTTGTGTGCTTCTTATATTGTAGACAACCATCAATTGAAAAAATGTGACGCATTATAGCTATAAATGACTTGTATAAAACGCGATTAAAATAGGAATTTTGAGTTTTTACTTGGTGTCGAAAGTCTTCTTGCGCGGATGAAACCCAGACAACACCGCCACAAGCTATACCCTTTGACTGAATGTTCAGCTCCATGAAGAGCACAGCACAAGTGTAAGGTTTCAGGGTTTTCGTTGGTTATTTCGTGTATTGGTACGGAATGTTTATCGTTAATCGATTTTAAAAGCACAAACCAACAAACCTGTTCAACCGGCTAATACCGACATCTCGACTAGTAATATTAATAATAACAAACAGTATTAAAAATTGATATAACGCGACTTTCCATGAAATAATCAAGTGTGCTTTACATCAGAAAAATTAAAACTGATCCTAAAAGGCGCGGTAAATTTACAATAATTGCTAAAATACCAAACATGTTAAAATAGATAGAAATTCAGTAGAAAAGTGAACCTGATATCAATAAATAGCTAAGCTAAAATAAAATGCCTGTCCGTTCCATATCCTCGACGTTGCTACCGCAAATGCCCCATCTCCTATAGACTAATTCAACGTAACGAATTTTTCCGAGAACTTTAAGTAAAGTGCGACGTTTGGCAACCAGTCAAAACTCTTAAACCATTCACGGCAACTTTCAAATTCACTGGAGAGCTGAACATAAGGTAAAATAAGACAGTAAAGAACTCGGCAGAGGCTTTAGAATAAGATGAATTTAAAAAGGCTACATTTTTTAACACCCCAGTAGAAGTAGAAATTTGTATACTTCTTCACCAAGTCGGGCTTCCGGAAAGGCCGAGTCTTCACGAGATACTGCCAGACGTTCCTAGCGAAGAGCGCAAAAACTAGGGATGATAACGATATTAACAAAGGTAACGCAATGAATGACCCTTTTCACTGTTTACTTTTTCTCATTTGCATTACAGTGTAGTTCAACGTGGATGCAACAAAATTGCGCGAAATTGCCTCACATAAATGCTAGATTATTTTGTAATGCAAATGAGAAAAGTCAACTGTGAAAAGGGCTATCACCTGGCATTCGTCGACTTCGTCCGAAATCGTCCATGTTTGTGTTGAAAAAGTGCTGGAAAGCCACGTGATGCAATTGGCGGGAAAGAAGAGAAGCCTGTACTCATTGTGGTGCTGTATGGGTTAATATCAATAAGGGACTAGCAGACAAAGTCCAAAAGCTGCAGAATAGGGCTGCTAGAATTCTCACCTTTTCTAACTATGACGTTCGCTCAAGTGTTTTGTTGGATGGAGCTTGGCTGGGAAAGGCTAGAATATCTTAAACAGTTGGCTGTGACAATGTATAAAATCCATAATAATCTTTCCCCATCGTATCTGAGGCCTATCTTTACCAACACCTCAAATGTACATTCATACAATCTTAAAAATTCTGAGTTAAATTATTATGTCCCCAGACCCAGAACTGAGTCTGCAAAAAGGAGCCTACACTACAGAGGATCTGTTCTGTGGAACAAGATTCCCTCAGATATTAAAAAAACTGCCTAGTTTACATTGTAAATGTTTTTAAAACTTCATTTCATGGGAAACATTTTTCTAACACACCATGACCCCATTGTAACTCTTATTATTCATAATATAAGTTTTTGTGTTTTTAACATTATAGTCAATAGTTTCTTAGAGTATTTTAGTCTAGTTTTAAACACGATTCCTAGGAAGACCGTGTAAAATGATACGATTTCGTGTATAAATAAAGATTGATGATGATGATGATGATGATTGTGGTCAGTTGAATGAATATCCATCACTCCCTACCCCTCCCCTACGGACTCACCTACCCCCCAAAATATATTTTTCATATTCGAGCTGATACCAGTTTTATTTTGTTTATTCTATTTTGGAAAATTTAATTTTACATATTTTTCTCATAATTATTATAATTATTCGCAGTTCCGTGTTGTTCCGGGATGCTCCATGTTCCTGGTTTTATCGACGTCCTTAATTCACAGTACCGAGACTTTCGAAAGTGAAAGAGGAAAAAGCTCAACGAGAAATTCTAAATCTAATTGTATATTATTATTGAATTAGTTCCATTTATAATCATCATCAATGAAAGGCTAAATTAAATGCACAAGCTAAAATTCTTATCGTACAAAGAGATTCTGTTCTTTGCACAGTTTCACACTCGCGCTTTAACATCACTGGCACTCATGCGTTGGCGAAAGTTGTAACTCAATACATTATTTATCAACTGCTGAACATTTGGTGATGCTTGGGTAAAGGTTACCATGCTGTTTTGATAGCCATTAATTTTTGCCATGGCAAAACCCAGGCCGACCTCACCACGCGGGGTAGAAACGAAAGCACCGTACATTCTCTTTCCGATTCCCATGGACATAGAGCGTCGTTCCACTATTGCGTAGAGGAGAACGCCAAGAGAGAACACGTCAGATTTTTCGGTGTAGTGGCCAGCAAAAACCTCTGGAGCCATGTAGTGTAGAGTACCTGCACCCGTTTGCATGTAGTACTGTCCATCGTTGACGAGCCCTGCGTTGCTTTGTTTGAGAGCGATGTACTTCCGGGCCAAACCAAAGTCGGCCAGCTTTATATCCTCGTTGCGTGGATCCGTTAGAAGCACATTCTCTGGCTTCAGGTCGCGATGAACCGTGTTACGCGAGTGGAGGTAGGCCAAGGCATCAGCAATTTGACGCATCCACTTCAGATTCTTCTGGGGATCGTAACCCGGTCGAGCCAGCCGATCGTTCAAATTTCCGCCTGAGCAGTATTCCATCAAAATCAACACGTGTATTCCTTGTATATCGACTAACTTATCGGCTGCTATTAGGTTGATGATGTTGGGATGAGAAAGCGAGCGGAGTGTTGTGATTTCGTCCAAGGCACTCTTAACAGCAGTGAGATCAGCTTGGCAGGCGATGTCTTTCAAGGCAAATAGCTCGGCAGTGAATGCATCTCTGACAAGAGAAACAGAACCGAAACCACCTTGACCAAGAGCTTGCTCGATCACAACTTTCTTTCCCGAGACAGAAAGCATAGCCATTGCAGAGATTTGTTCCTCCCAGAGAGACTGTGTTGCCAGTTGTTAGAAACAGTTCTGTAACTGACTATAACAAGGAAAAATTCGTCGATTTCTCAGAAACTCGTTATATCGTTATGAATCTTGAATTTCTCAGAAAGGGCAGCGTTTTAGTCTCCTTTGTCTCTCGCTCCTCCCATTTTACCTTCTGAGTGTTTATTGGCCATTATCCAAAAGAACACCGTTCACGTATGTACTGCACCGCTGGCTTTTTGAGGGCAGGGAAGAGGGAAAGCGACAATGCCTGGGACCGAGAACCGTGTTTTCACAATTTGCAGTCAGTCTATGCATGTGTTTGTCTGTGGTGTTGATACATTTGGCGGACTGTCAGTATGGAGATCGTTGCACATGTCAGTGAATATCACTAATAGACCATTTCCGAGTTACCTAAAGCCTCTCTTTCAAAGCGAGGCCTGGTGCACAACCATTCATATGTAAATGATTTTAATTTGCATGTGAATGAAATCTCATTTTCATATGAAAGGACGAGCACCAAGACTTGCTTTGAGAAAGAGGCTAAAGTTAATTCGGAAATGGCCTATTCCAAATCTTTCGGCGGCCACGGCTGAAGCCATGATTTACAGTGAGAAAATCTTTTATCCCAGCTTTGAACATTAAACCCCAGCAGTAGCAGCCCTCGTCTGCTCGCGGGATGAAATCCTGGCGAAGCGGCGAGGAGAATGGTGAGTAGTCAAGTCAGCTCCCCTCCTTTGCGCGCTGTTGCAAACAGCTGACTTGGCTCTTTAGCATGTTTAGACATCTCCGGCTGAAATCTTCCCGATCTTTGTTTAAAACTGATACCGCATTTGTTAAATCAGGTGATGAACTCCTGATTAAATCAAAAGCAAGAATTGGGCAAACTTGTCTGCAAAGTTGAGTTTTGATATGACCTATGGTACGATGGCGTGATCAATATCATTAAAAGATGACTGTCACATGAATCATTGAAATCTGATCCGCTACATGTCCTTGATATTCGAGTTCATTAATTACTGTATTTTTAAATACAGTAGTATTAACCAAGCAATTACTAAGCCTTATGTGATGACTTGTTCTTGAGGCACCTCTTCGGAAGATGGCAAAAGGAGGGGGAGTGGGAAGGGGGGGGGGGGGGTACCAATGACGCATCACGCATCACTGAGAATTTCTTTCACCAATCACCCTAGAAGCGAACTCTGCCGATTCAACCGTGCACTGCCAAAAGCGATCGGTCGACAGAATGGGCAAAAATTACACTGAAGCTCATAGTCTTGTGCAAAGTTTAAATATTTTCAATTGACGTTATTCCTATTGTGTCGCAATTGTTTGGACCTAAAGTACCACGAAGATTCACAAAGGTCAGGGGTCAAGAAAAGAACGAAAAAGACCAGAAAAGGGTGTCACGTCTGCCATGATTTATTGATCTTTTTTTAAGACTCTATTTACTATTTACTTTGAATGAATGGTATTCTTCTAGTTCAAAGAACGTTCAATTATCACGGAAATCTAACTGGTAAATCACGCATCACGTACTTGTAAAATAGCAATTTTCTTCAGTTTTTGGGAGCCATGTTTGGCAGCCATATCTTTTTGAAGATTTTTACTCTCAACTGTTGTGTTACTAAAGTAACAAAGCTTATGACAACCCTTATGAACGAATTGCTAATTTGGCCAGAAAATATATTAAATGTCCGGAAAACGTTTGTTAGCTATTTTAAACCCCGGTGAAAAAATAAGATAATTTGTCCTTATACCTGTGTAAAAACCCGAGGAAATCGGAAGAAAGGATTTTATTTACTGGAGCATTCACTCGTAACAATAAGTGTAAAGCGATTGGTCGACTGCTATTGAAGAGTTTAGCTTGGAAATTTATGCAGATGGAGCGTTTACTTCACCGTGACACTCCTACTTCGGTGATTCCGTCGCTCAGTGATGGCGTCCGCTCCCCCTGGAAGTGGCAGTAAAGTTGAAGACGAATCCAAAGGTAAGTTCTGTTTTAATTCGGTCATTTATAATTATTACCTCGTCGCCTAATTGAATTTGTTAGTACTTTCAAATTTGAACAGGCTGCAAGCCATTTGCTAGTCACGTTCGATCATATCATGAGCTTAAAATTGCCTTCAGCCCAATAATCGATAATATGTAATACCAACCCTCCACATCTTCTTGTAAAGCTTTCGTACAGTTATATAGTGTCACAGGTGCTCGTACTAAAGCTGTTAAGCGTTGGGTTAGTGCACTGTAGACGAACGCAGTTTCTCTACGTGTAACCATTTACACACATTTTCTCTTGATGTAACTGAACTACTGAACCATGCAGTCTGCGGAGGGGATTTTAAACTATTAACTTAAACATTTTTGCATACAAGTAGAATGTGCGATAAGAGTTCAAGACTCCGGCGAAGGATAATCTGAGATTTTTTAAGCTTTCTGAAGTTCCCATGCACGACTTTCAATATTTCTAGACTCTGTAGTAGCATTAGTTGCAAAGCTCCCAATATTTGCTTGTATTATCCTAACAGTCGCATATTTCCTCAAAAGTGATGTTTCTATTATCAACACATCAGTGATCAGATGCTGCCACCTAAATTTAGGCTTTCCCTTATCGCCAGTTTGTTTTCTTCTAATTGGAATGAATTGTCAGTCGAATAGATGTCCGATATTTCTTTCCTTCATTTAACAGGCGCACAGAGAACGAAATGAGCAACGAAATGCCAACCAACTAAAATGCAAATTTCGCCCGCAACCTGACGTCGCTCGAGGCTCTAGAATTTTATATCCATTCCTATATAAGCCAAATGATTAGACAATAATTGTCGGTTATCTTTTTTCCATTTGCAGCTGAAAGCTTGGAGCTTCTCAAGGACCAAAAGGATGGTAATTTATTTATTTATTTATTTACTTATTTATTACAATCAATGGATTAAAAACCAAAGGATGAACTGTAAAAGAGTCCTAGACCCCATATAACAGATCACCTCAAAATATATAAAAACACAATATAGCAATAGTTACACAAAATACATTAAAATCTATAAACTACTTAAAAATCCCTCAGAAATTTCTTAACCCTAGTCTTAAAAGTATTTATATTATTAAACACGAATATCTAAGGGTAGCTGATTCCATTGGTCAATTATTCTATGGAAGAAACTGTACTTCAAAACATTAGTTCTAGCATATTTTTTGCTTAAAGTTAAAAGGTCCATAGTGAGAATCGGTCAGCTTCTGAGTGGAAATCTATAATTTTACTGATGTCAATATCAATGTTGCCATTAGTAATGAAAGTGTTTCTTCTTTCTATTCCTGGGTTTGGGGACGGTGGGAGGGAGAGTTACTGAACGGGTGCTTGGACAGCACAAAAAATACGACGAAAATTAGCCTTGCAGTAGACGTTTTATTTGACGCACAGCATCTATGCAGCATCTATGAAGCATCTATGTCACAATGGGGTTTCCATGCGTACAGTCTGTGCCTTGAACACCAGCTAACTTCAAATTGGGTCTTTTAATGCTTCGCTAACCTGATTAGAAATTCGGAACAAACAAGGAACTAGCAAGATACAAAGAAAGAGCAAACAATCAAAAGTACAAACTATGCCGCGGGAGGCCGTAGGAGGAGGTGTATGTGTGGGTGGTGGATGGAGGGGAGGGGGAGGGGGAGGGGAAGTGGCGCTCTGTGTGGTCCTTTTTGTAGACTTAGGAGGCAGGAACCAACAAGTCTTAGGGCTAGAAGAAACCTAGAGCTACGCCCCCAAAATGGCTTATGGTGGATTTTGCAAATTTCCAAGAAATTCCACAGCATTTTTTTGTGTCAGAGTTACTCTGGGTGACCCCTGGTACTAAAAGTCGAAGCCAGTCACGCAAAAAGACGTGACCCAAGGCCTCCTTCAATGACAGATCAAGCCTGGCTGGCGGCTACTTTCAGCTTAGTGTTGGTGAACTCTGTACGAAGGGCTAAAAAAAGTACGTGACGCAAGATAAGAGATGTAATAGACTCGATAGAAAGCTCGGCTCGGTAGAAAGCTGTTTTTAAAGAGGCTTCGGTCTGTGGCTTATGAATAATTCATCGGTATTTTGATTCCATTTATCTGTGGCTTGTGGCTTGTGGAAATGGAAATGGAGGACCAAGAGGACGGTAAGCGTACATACTCGCCCATCGTTCACACAAAATATGGTAAAGCTTATAAAGGTTTGAGTCGTAAGTGACTGTGAAACGTTTTCAAGTTATGAGAGGATCTTATAAGCTGCTGAACGAAAATAATGTTCCCTTCGCTTAAATTCGTTGCATGCATGAATTTTGCAGATGCCATGCTCACAAAGCATGAAAAACGCTCGAATCTACAGAATAAGGTTAACAATGAATTGCTTTAGTTCGTACATGACTTTTAAAAATGCAGAAAAAAGACTCAGTTTTGGAATTGGGAGAAGAGATAGAGCTTCGAAGATAGCCAGGACTATGCTTGAAGCATTTGAAAAAACGTCCCAAAGCGACAGCTGACGCAGTCAAACTGGATTTCGCTCTGAATTAGCAAAACATTCAAGCTTGGTACTTGCTGTATATACGTATGTTGATGCAATGCTTCCGTTAGGTTATAGTTGACATTGGCATGTCATGTTTTCGCTCGGCCAACAACTTCGTGCACAGGGTTTATTAAAATTTACAACGTACAACATGGTCACGTAATTTATTCAAAGTGTCGACTGTTATCATCACGTCTTACTGGTAGTAGATGTTGTTGTAAGTTATAACAAGTTCTTCGCGTAGAAAAATGTTACCACATAAGCTACAGATATTTGATATATTGGTTTCAGCGGCCTTGATTGTAAACTCATGATTAAATACCAGAGCGTTTAACGCCTTACTAAGTATTTGATCAGCGAAGAAATACAATTCTTGAGGTTCCTTCAGGTAGTTTTCTGGAAATGTAAATGTTGACATAAAACATTATTTTTGAGAGAAATTGCTCGCGGGTTATCTTTAGGGATTATTGGATCGACAAATTGATTTAGAATTTCGACAAAAAAGTGCTAGACACAATTTATTTGGAAAACTGTAAGAGGATGATAACAATTTACAGGATATAATATTTCTTTAAATGTATGCAAATTGGTGAATTCAAGCCGTTTAAATTACTAAAAGAACTTAATTGTACTTTTTTTATAGTAAACGTTCATGAATTCCTTGTGTTATAACTTTGCTATAATAATTATTGGAAGGTTTGTTCTCCACAAACCTGATGTTAGAATGTAACAAAATATTACATGTTGTGTGTTGCTTTGTGTTCTGTTTTATAGCAACACCTGTACCTTGTGCCATATGTGTTTTTCATATTTTTCCCATCTCTAATGCTTGTCCATTTTTGATATTTGATTTTGATTAGACCTGGCTTTTGTCTAAGCTTCCTCTAAAGTGAGCATTCTGCTTAGAATGGATATATTTTTCTTTTTGTGAGAGAAGGAATTGCTTGCATGATGAAGTGATCAAGTTTTAAATCCAGACCAGACATCTGTTGAGATGGCTTTTTTTCAGGCCATTGCACAAACCGTTGGTTTCATTCACAGCTTCAAAAAAAGCGATCATGTGAAGACAAATTTCATGATCATGTGATGAATGAATCTTTCCTCAGGGAAGGTGTTTCACAGTTTGTTTACAAGTTTGGTGCAGAGTTTCACACTTTTTAGCTGGTTAAAATTCTAGATATGTTACAGAGAAGAGTTTGGCAGATGCAGAATCCATTGAATTTATAAGATTTGCCTCAAACGTGATACTTTTGAGGAATTGGAGACAGTTGTGCTGCAAACTGTAGCCAAGAAACGTTTGTCATCACATGATCACTTTCTAATGAATCTGTGGTGCATGCGATGGCCTAAAAAATAGCCATTTCAACAGACATGTGGGATCAATAATAATACCACAGGAAGCACACAATCTTGCAGACAGGGTAGGACGAGAGTAAATAAAGGAATAAAAAGAATGGATAGTTAATTAGCTTTGTCTCCTGTTATCATCTCTTATACCGTCCTGTATAAACACTGTTAAACTCATACCAAGGCCTTTTCATGCTGTGCAAATATTTTTCTGGTTTACATAAAAATATTGACAAGGGAGCTAACTCTTGGCCCAAAAGATAGACTATCCATTCTTTTTCTCTTATTTAATCTCATCCTACTCAACAAGATTGTGTGCATATACATTTAAACAAAAATTATCAAGAGAGGAGAAATGATATGGTTAAAAGTCTGTGATCAGATACCAATGTAATTACTAATTAGGCAACGTTTTTTGTCTTAAAAACTTTTTTCGGACTGAAACGGCTAAAATCCTGCATCTCTTGGGGTGCAACTTAGGGTGGTAAATGTGAGACTTTGTGTAAAGGTGAGACTAGCAGTTTTCTTTGCAAGTCCTTGAGACATTTTCACCTTTAAAAAGCGAGACTGTGAAACCTGTGAAATTTGATGATTGAAATAAGTTCAGGTGGCTACAGAATTTTTTAAACTTTGCAAAAAGTTGCATCTTATTATGCTTAAATCACAATTCAATAATAAAAATTGGGGTTACTGCATGAGATCATTTTGAGTTATAAGCTAAAATGAAGGGTGTTTTAGCAGGTCATATTGTTACTATGGTAACCTGTTATATAAAAGCATGACCACAACTTGTTTACCAATGATTTGGCATTTGTATGATACCATTATTGTAGCATCACTTGTTAAACAGTGGTAGTATTCATCCTTCAAAGTATAGTTGTTAGAATAGTGCTGGAAACTGTTGCCAGTCAATTGTTTTTTATTGTCACCAACAAAGACTTCTGATAGAGGCTAATTTCACTTGCTCACCAGACCACCAAACTTTCATTTTCACTTGCTCAAGAGTGAAATTTACTTGTCTTGGGCAATTGACCTAGGTTTTTTCCTGCCCTTCTTAAGTAGTTTATACTTCATTTACAATCTTTGACTTAGAAATGCCCAACCTGCTCTGCCTTAAAATTTCCAATGATCTTCCTTGGGTTGATCTGGATATTTACTGCCATTTCCCAGAATATTATGACGGTAATTTTCATTTGGAATGACAGAGAAAGTACATGTAATCATTTGAATTTGGAATGAAAGAGAAAGTAACCATTTGATAACTTACATGTAGTTTTGTTTTGTTTTGATTGTGAGTGCCCTAAGAACTCCGGAAAACTTCTAGTACAGGGGTGTAAATGTCCAGAACATTCCAAATGTAAATGGAATTATCATATTTACCTGACAAAAATTATACTTCTTTTGGTACCTTAATATTTCTATTAAAACCACAATGTTATTAGTAGGTTAACTTTGTTCTGTCAGCGATCTGGATTATCAAATTTGTACAAACATCACAAATGCCACATGTACATACAGTACTTAGAATGTTTTGAACAGAGTTCACAGATCTTGTTTTAGAAACTTCATACTGCCATGCAAAGACTCCCATGGACTGTGAACATTACAATCAATATCAATAGCATGTACTTGTATGCCAAGTA
>OZ026597.1:32861688-32886688 GCA_964020085.1 Micromussa lordhowensis
GCTTTGTTGCCAAGACCCTTTCGCTTCAAATCTTTTTTCTTCATGGACAGCATCGTTGAAACTTCTTCGAAGTCAGTGGCTGAAGATTTTTCGAGGTCGAAGTTGTCTATTGCCGGTGGACATGGACGCTCCAGAAAGTACCTTCGTAAACCATTGCGGTAAGTTTGTAATGTTCCTGGTTCATATTCCTTGCCTTTGTTTTCTTTCGTCGTCTGCCTTATCTCTAGAAAGAAGTGCTTCAGAAGCTGCGGTGCTTCTTGCTTCGAAATTGCATCAAGATTTATTTGTTTGCCGTGTTTTTCCTTGAACCAAGACTGCAAACGGCGTACGGATGTACTCGTGCTTTTTTTAGTGTTTTTCGAAACCATGTTGTCTCTAAAAGAGGCCAGTTCGTCTTCTGTGTAGGTTACAATGGTTTGGTTCTCCGGAATAAATGCTTGACCTTTTTCGGCATTGACACCTGTTTGGTTTTCTTTCCCGACGCTTGTTTGGTTTTCCTCGGCAAGAACTGTCGTTTGGCTTTCTTTCCTCGTCTCTGCCATTTTGTTTTTTTCTTCTATGCGTTTTCTCGTACTTTTGAGTGTGAGTGGTTTCCTCAAATCTTCTAAAAATTTAAATTTCAGTTCAAAATTTGGCAGGCATTCATTTTCTGTAAATTTGTTCATTTCCAAGGTGATATTTTCGTACCACGAGTTGCATTTTTGTTTTCACGCTCGCAACTCGCAACAATTAATTTTTGCTCGCGACTCACGTCAGCAATATCCCTTTATGCACAAGTGCAATTCCACGCTAAATACCCTCTCATCGGTAGCCAATCAGACCGCGAGTTTACCTTTAGCTATGCGATTCTGCTCATTAGCCAGAGATAGATTGCTTAAAACACCAAGATCACTGAGTGTGTATATACTAATGTGATATAAACTGACTATTCTGAATTGCTGCGTTGCAGGAAACATTTGTGGGAAAGATAACTTCGTGTAAGTTTTTTAATCAATACCTGTTCAAACTATTATTAAATTGATATAAACCAACCACCTTTCATGAAGAAGTGACATTTAGTTTACAGAACTGTGAATATTTCAGTATGTCATGTACATTATAATTTTGCCTCAAGTCCCCGTAACAAAATTGACGGCCAGGAATAATAACTTATTAAGAATAAGGAGGTCATAAATAAGTAAATACATTGTAAGGTTTGGCCCAATTACTTTTTCCTGTCATTTTCACTGTTTTGTATAAATTTGGTTTATGGATGGTTGTTTTTTTGTTCATTTAGTGAATAAAGAAATAAATATTTAAAACTAATTGATTTTGTCATAATGATATTTTGTGTTTTGAATTTAAATTGAACAGTGTAATTGGTTCGAGTTGACCGTGTGTTTGAATTCAAGACTGACAGGTTCTTTTTTTAATATTTTAGGGATAAGAAATACCTTCTCTTCTTTGATATCTCCGCATGTGCCACAAAAAATGGAGACTTCACGAAATTCGTCTCTGTTCCTTCGTGTCCCACTCCTCAGGTACATGTTTGCCCTTGTTAATCACCTGCACTGTATACTGTGTATAAACTGAGGGTGCTACGTTGGAACCTGGTGTTTAATTACCTAAAAGACCAAAGACAGACTGCATTATACAACAGCAAGGGCATAAGGCCTATAAATAGTAAAATGTATGACTGCATTGTTTGTCTCACTGTGCTAGGTTTGTATCTCGAAGTGTCCAGACAAAAATGAGCTGGGAATCACTGAAGACCCCAGGGATATGGTGTGTAAAGAAGGAACTGAGACAGTCACTAAGGTATTTTCTGTAAATAAAAGGTCTTAAATTATGAACATTGTGATAAATTATGTTAATGTTTTCATGATTTGTTAAGGTTTGACAGACGTTTCTGGATACCCTGAAATAAATGTGTCTCCTCCATAACCTCAAAAAGTATTTTTCTAAGGTTTTGGTTGTATCAGTGAACATTATCATATTAAGTGGATTTTGTGTCTTGCCCAAGAATATGAGGATCATGTATCTTGTGGGGAGCCTTGATTGACATATCAACCGATGTATTTGCGAACGAATTGAGACTTAAATAAAATAAAGTTATTATTATTATTTGCCGATATCTCAGTCGTTACCCGATTGACACTCGACCGATATTTGACCGACACTTGACCAACTAGCAACCAGTGTCGTGACTGATACTTGGTCAATATTAGTGGCCGAAATATATATCGGCCCATATAGTCGGCAGTATGCCAACACTTCACCGATACTTGAATTGATTGGAATGGTAAGAGGGTGACACTTCACTGATACTTCACCGATACTAAATACCAACACTTTGTTGGGCATATTGGTTGATACATCAATTGATATGTCGCGCAATATATTGACTGATTTATTTGTCGGCAGATGCTGTTTCAATGAACCGCTATATCGACGGCATATTGGAGGTTCTTATTGGGTGCCTTGATTGTAATATTGGTCGATGTGTCGGTTGTTACGCGATTGAGTGTCCATTGAGTAATGACCCATATATATCACTCGCTTGTCAGTTGAGGGTCAATCGAGTGGCATTAATAAGTCACTGCCATATTGGTAATGTATCAGTGGATGTTTGCTGATTGACGGTGGATAGTCTATATCAGTGGGCTACGGGTTGACTCTCGCTTGACTATCGACTGACACAGGACTGACAGTTGACCAATATGCCACCGGTAGTTGACTGGTCGATAAGATACTGATAATATCACGGCCGATATACAGTTGTATTGGCCAACATCAGTGGACATTAAACCAGTATATCTATGGCCTGTTGATCAACTCTTGGTCGATAGCCAACCAATGTATCAGTCAAGTAAATGACGGGCCGACATATTGACTGATACATTGATCAATATGTCAATCAAGGCTCCCTATAAGACACATGATCTGAATATGACTCACCATTGACCACCAGAGGGCTTAATTAGTTTTCCAGAATCCAAATGAATGCATGTTAGGCCATGGTACCTGTTTCACAACTTTAACATGTCAGTTTTATGTGGTAACCAAGATTTTTCCCTCTTAAATTGATAGCGTAACCAAGTTGATATGGTTAGAAATGGAAAGTGTGCTCCATACTATTTGGTTTCACAACCAGGTATGAGTGCATAATTTGTCATAAAAGTTTGGTGTGTGGCTTGATTCAAATATTGTCAATATTGCATGTATTCTGTTCTTTAAAGTTATGTCACATATCTTAAGTTGTGTCAAAGTTGTGTATCCCGTCTATAGGGGCAGTAGAAATGTACATGTAATGCTACCTGTTTTGTGTTATGGAGACCAGAGTTGAAAAATTCATCAATTTATTTTTAGTACAGAGTGCACTAATGCAATAAGCTGCTAAGTTCAGAAATCCTCTTGTGACTCGCAGTTATCACAAGTTTGTAATCTGATGGTAGACTGTAATCATATCAAAAAAGAGTTTGGGCTGACTTGTTTGAGTACCTCTGTTTGCAGTGTTATATCGATGTATACCAACCTTAGCAGGTAATTTACTGGCTAACAACTCTGTACTAACAAATGCTGCTGGAGGTAATATAACCAAGGCAGCCATTGAACTTGGATTAGAGTGAGTATTGTGACATTCAATGTTTTTTTCTCCAGTGACAAAAATATTGGAGAATCATTGTTTACAGTATTTTCTTCAGTAGCATAAGTGATTGTTTCTGATGGAGCTACAAAAACATTAGTTCTAAATAGTGAAAGGGCATCATATAGTATGATTAAAGAATGATTTCCAGTCCGTACTACACAGTCTCAGCACCCTAATGTTTATAAACATTATAAGTTCCCACTCGATGGAATGCGAATCAATGTTATTCGTTACAAACCACATACCTTATCTTTGAGGCCTTTCAAATTCTTTCATTGATTTTTACAGCTGCAAATTTTTTTTATCAAGTGATATGTGAAAGAACGAAGCATAAAGCTTCAATGGCTTGGCATCCATTATGGTGGTTGTTTTTAAAGTTTACTTTTTGAATTTACTTTGTGTAACTAGTTGTGAAATGTTTTCATCTTGTGATGTCTTACATGAAACAAAACAAAAAATGGAAGCAAACTCTCGAGAGTGCGCATTACGGACTGGAAATCATCTTTAAATGTCCCAAGAAATTTGAGCCCCATGTATGTAATACTCTTTGTGGGACGTGGGTTTAAAAACTCTTTTACAAAGAATGATGAGCTCATTGGCGGTTTTGCCACCCAGAAATTGTCCAGTTTTTGAAAGCCAACTTCTTCTCAAATATTACTTGTACGATATACAGATATCCATTCTTTATAATAATTTCGAAAGTGGCGTGGTGAATGCGGGTTTCATGACCAAATACTTCAAAGTCTCACGAGGCGTCTGTCAAGGATGTCCTCTGAGTCCTCTGAGTCCTCCATTGTTTGTGTTAGCGGTTGAAATAATACCCCTCAAAATATGCCAAGACCAACTTTGCTGGGGCATCGAACTCCTGAACGGACAGAATGCCAAGATCTCACAGTTTGCAGATGATTCAACTCTGATTCTTGAAGATACCACGTCACTAAAAAATGCCATGAATATAGTTAATTCATTTGGAGTGTTGTCCACTTTGTAATTAAATAAAAAGAAAACAAAAGCCTTGTGGATTGGTGCTTTGAGCAAAAACAAGATAGAGCCCTTAAAATTCCAGAATCCAAAAGAAAGAATGATGAGCTCATTGGCGCTTTTGCCACCCAGAAATTACATTACATGTTTGTTGTCAACTTGTGTCTAGCAAGATGCCTTCTCTGTGCAAAGTTGTATATTGATGATAAAAAAAGTAAACAATGATGTCAGCAAAGATTTGCCTATAGCTATACAATGTATATTGGGTATTGCAAATCCTGGTTAAATAAGAGACAAAAGAAAATAAAACTTAAAACAGATTTAAAAAATTTCAAACCAAACACAGATTTAAACAGAGAAAGAGGTACAATGAAAGTATCCACTTACGGGGCTTTGCTTTGCCCAAGGTCACACTGCTAACCAGTGCCTGAATCATAAGATCATATGATCCTAAATCCAGTTTAATCTTCCACAAAGTTTTGCCTTCTAAGGGGTCACTTACTGTGATTGCATGTATGAGTAAATTAGCATTTATCCAAAAATTATGAATCGAGCCTTATTGAAATATTTGTTTAAATACCAAACAGCAACTAAAAGGCAGTGAATGTCCAGGGTGTCAGTGTCCTTAGGTGTACCAATAGATATAAAATAGCTTTATGTAACTTTTTAGTTTTTTTTTTCAGACATGCTTTTATTATAATTACCTAATGTTGCATTTCCTTTTCAATTCTGTAGAAGTCTTAAAGTTCTCATGAATGCTCAAAATTTTGGGATGTCGGTATGTATTTATTAAATTCTGAATACAAGCTATTCAAACTCTCATGGGAAACAAAAAATAGTTCGAAATAGCCGATAGTAAATGACTAAAGGGCAAATCCAAAGGAAATGGTTTTGAGTTTGAAATAATGGCGAGTTTGAATTAGCGGGGTCCTACTGTATTGCCCAAATGCACATATTTTTTGACTTAGATAGTAGTTTTTACAAAAATTGAAATACATTTGAGGCATGACTTGCCTACTAAGGCCTAGTAATATAGCAAAGCCAAGGTGCAGACTCTTTCATTACGAGCATGCAATCCATGCAAGAGCTTCTGTAGCTTCTGTATCCTTAGTCCTTTGCCCACACTGTGCACAGGCCTATGATAGGCAGTTTTCTACCATTGTCCAACATCTCAGAGATTGTAGGTAGAGGACACAATGCTCGCATGTAGCAGGCTCCGTCAGTAGCTACTGACAACATTTGCCCACAGCCTATGGTATGGTTTGTCTCTTAGAGTAAAATAAAGCTACCTGTCAGTAGTTGTAGAGACAATTTAGCAGGATTTGATTAAGTGAGGTGATATAGATGAGGCATTTTATTCAGTGTATAGCACACATGAAAAATAATGAATCAACTGTCAGATTTTCAAAAGAACTTTTAATTGATTCATTATTAAACACCCAATGGGAGACCAAACATGCACTACACACTTTGCTTGTAAGACTCGATTGTTGTTATCAATTGTTGTAAATGCCTTTTTTAACTTTCTGAACTAATTTATTTATGTTTTATTGTACACTTAAAGATATTTGAGGACATGAAGGCAGTGTGGTACTGGCTTTTAATGTGAGTTGAGGTTGTGTGGATTATATATTTTATAATAATATTACATGTTGATGACTCCTACTGTGATGGCTGTCATGCAGTTATGTTGAGAAATAATACACATATTTTGTAGAGCTGCCTGGATAATATTCATTCTGGGTTTGTCTTTGATTAACGGTAGAAAATGGACTGGATACTTCGCTTAAATTAAGAGGGGTTTTGTTTGAGGCAGGATTAACCAAAAGTAACATCTGGTTGTTTGACATGTAACATTTGGTAGTAACATCTTCATTTAACTTGTATTTATTTATTATAATGTGTTAAGGACGTTCGCGCCCAAAAACTTCCCACACACAGATTTTTTTAAAACTTTGACTGACGGTAGAAAATGATAAGATTAGATAAAAAACGTTAAAAAAATCGGGGGTCACCGAACTCGTTTTCAAGATAAAGCGTAGCTCAGACCATAGCATTTCTACGATTCTCAGTCATTCGAGGCGATTCTGGCCGGATTCATTACTATCGGCATATATTTAAGTTGAAGAATCATCTCTAAGCTATGAGTGTTTAACACGGCTTATATAGGCCTAATTGATAGATCTTTGCTACATATGTCATTAAATCTGCTAGAATTAGCCTTAAAAAAGACAACTTCTAAGTCACGCACACCTGTCTCCATGTACCAATTCGACCCTTTTTTAATAGTATATGACAAATAATTACAACTTCCCACACACAGATTTTTTTGTTTTTTTAATATAATGTAGAGAGTTAAAAAAGGAAGTGATCTGCCGAAAAAAAAGTGGGGGTCACCGAGCTTCCAACAAAAATATTCGCACACCAAGTTAACGCAAAGGTCATCAGCTCTATATTTTGTTAAGTTTTCGACTCGGTGCGCGCGCTTGAAAATGACGTGGCACGCGCTTGACCAATGAATAGCGTGCGCACTAGAGATGCGCAGTAGCAATGGGCGCGAACGTCCTTAATAGAAAAGAAATAATATAATACATCAAATATTTTTGCCTGCTCACGATTGGTCTAAGCACATCACATGACTGAATATTCCCCAGCAAAAACTGGAGAATATCCGAGTGATATTCCTCAATTTTCAAAACCACACATGTTGCAAAAAATATTTGAAGGATAATAAATATAGCCTCCATTTGGCATGAAAATATGCTTGTTCCTCGAAGCTCACAGTTTTTCTTGAGCTACACTCTTGGAAAACTGTGAGCTTTGAGGAACAGATAATGTCTGCGGACAAATATCTGAGCATAATTATTTCCACATCAGATGAAGGCTATTTTTAATTTAGTAAATTCTCAGCTCCGACTATTGCATTTCTAGCTTTTTGATTGGCTAAAAAACTTCGACTACGAGCCAATAGTCGGAGTTTTAAAATAGTGCGCCAAGTTTAAAAATTTTCTGCGCAAAGTTTTCAACTTCAGCCCTCTATAAGGGCCAAATAAAAATCGGCGGCAAAACCCGGTTTGAGAATTTACTAAAGCAATTATTCCATTCGCCCTTGTTGGATATGAAATGATTATAACCAACTTGCGCTACGCACTCGTTGGTTATTTTATCACTTCATATCCAACTAGGGCTCATGGAATAATTGTTACTTATCCCACATTTTTCCGGTTGGAATCTGTGTTGGAATCTACTCTATACGGACAACTTGCAGTCTGACAATATTATTGCTAATTGAAATATTCCATTTTTTGTGCAGATTTGCTGCCTTAAAAGACCTTCGTAGTTAAGTCAAGCAACTCGGATCCAGGAATATTTGCAGGAAATTACATTTCAGAGTCCAATTTCAAACATCCCAGGGGGGTGGGGGCGCATGCCTCTGGGCAGAGCCCCTAGGAGGTTGTGCCTTTGGCACTCCTATTTGACAATGCGCCTTCAAACCATTTTCGATTTTTTAATTATAATTTATTTGCTTATCTTCAGAGGAATGGTCCTCACCTTGGTGCTTGCATTTGTCTACATTTTGGTCACAAGGTCGGTATTGTATAAACGTGTTTTGTTACATTTGCTGTCCATACAGTACAAAATTATAAATAATATTGGCAACAGGATCTTTTGTATAGTGTAGCAGTAAACTTACTTTCGTTACTTTCGGGGGGGGGGGGGGTCGAACAAAGAACATTATTATAATGTAAAGATAGATAGATAGATCACTTTATTTATACACGGTAAATTCCACTCAGTCGTATACAAGCAAAATACCTACAAATGTAAAAATTAAAACTATATAATCATTATAAAAATATATACAGTGATTAAAAGCCTAATCTAAACAGAGCTAACTACTTATTAGGATAAAAATAAACAAAAATAAAAGTACTGCTTTTCAGGGACGCCGTGTCATTAGTTCACTCAAAACTGGAGTTACGTAGCTTCGTCTTAAACTCACCTAATGTTTTAGATACTCTAATATCAGTCGGAAGGCTATTCCACAACGCGGCACCGCTATAAGAGAGACTCGGTACGAGGTTGCGGAAGAACCAGCCTCATTTCACTATTTCTTAATCTATAACTAGTAGTATCATTACGAAAGATGAATTTATTTGATAAATAATCAGGTGTCTGTCCATTTAGAATTTTGAACATGATAACGGCTTTGGCAAAAAGCCTCTGAAAGTTCCTTTGATTTTTCCAATGAAGTCTACGGAAGAGGTCTGTAGCACTAGAATCATAAGGGGCGGACAACAATATACGAGCTGCACGGTTCTGCAGCTTCTGAAGTTTATCGGTGAGACTTGTACTGCAGCAATCCCATACTAAGCTGCAGTAGTCAAACTGGGGCTTTACCAAACCATTGAAGATGTTCAAAAGAGTGTAGAATGATACAAAATCTCTAATGCGCTTAATTAAGCCTAAAGCTGAAGACATTTTCTCACAAAGTTGGTAGGACTGAGCTCTTTTTATGAAATAAAAGACGGAAATTCGTAAAAACAGTTCTTATAACATGAGACTCAATTACTCGTTCCAGTTTAAATCTATGTTACTGCCACATGCGTGGGCTCTTCATGCCTACACAGTGTTGTCAGTGGTCAGAAGGAAAGCTAGTCAGATACTGTCAACTGTTTTTCTTCTTCATGACGCACTGCTATGTTAGTCTGCTGTAACAATATCCCGGTGCACTGGTTGAGTTTTCAATTGAAATTTGAAGAAACGTTCTTTTTTATACCCTCCTGTTTAAATTGAAATTTCCTATAGTACATTCCTGTTACAGGGTGCAACATTAACTGGTGAAGCACGAATTGACATTTCACAATGCTTTGTGACATAAGCGATACCCATTCTTGTTGTAGAGTGCCTTAAAATCCAATTACCATACGTAACTTTCACCTGATCTTTTTTTTATTGGAAAATAAGTATACTATTGAACCTGGGTCTCACTATTTTCGGGGAGGGGTGGGTGTGGGATTGCTTCTTTCGGGGGGTTGCTATTTTCGTGATTTATTAGCGGCCATAAGTTTACGTTACGTTACTTTGGCCAGATTAACAGGGTTCCACATTTATTTTATGTTGAAATTCATCACAGGGCAATAATTAACACTGGTCCCAAGGGAAACAGTGAATTTTGTTTCTTGAGAATCTCAATGTTTTCCTTGACTTTGTCTTGGGAAACATTGAGATACTCAGGAAACAAAATTCACTTTTCCTCAAGGGATCTGTCATTAAGTAGCAAAACAAATTGCTTGATAAAAATAAAGCAAATTTTGAAAAACGCGCTGAGATTCCAGCAACAATATCAGGCCACCTTCAACTGCATGCTCTGATCACGTGCAACAGGGGTAACAGTGAACTGTTTCCTGTTTGACGTCACAGTTTTCAAAGTGTCGCCCGCTCGTGGCATTTGGTGGTAAACAGTTTCATTGTGAGATATCATGTGACCATGAACTAGCCAATGAATGGGCATGCTGTAGCGGGAAAAATGCCAGCTATTTTACAATCTAATTTACAGTTTTACATACAGTCATATCATGCACATGTGTTTAGGGCAGTAATGATAAAACCTGGTATATGTATCTAACGTAATTTTAAGTGATTTTGCTTGCAACAAAGTTCCATGACACAGTTGCTTAATTCTTGAAAAAAATAAAAATAAATGATGTATAATAATATTTTGTAGATGGATAACAGGTCCTCTGATCTTCTTCACCATCATTGCTGTCCTTGGCATCGTCGTTTATGGTAAATAAATGTAGAATTTTAAATTATCAGTTTTACTTGATGTTCAAAATACTTACCGGTACTCCTTTGCAGTTGGTTGCTTTACAGATGGTTTAATTTTCCCACTGGCTCTAAACACAACACTTGAGAACCTGTAGTGATTTAATTACACTGTTAGGAGTACTCATCTGAGAACTGACAGGGATTCCCCACACAAAGATTTGTACATGTATGTGGTTTATCTGTTGGGTACGAATTGAATAAAATAATGGGGTTAATCTCCTTCTTTAGGGATGTATTTTTGCTACAGCAAGTACAAGTTCCTAAAAGACTCTGGTACCAGCCAAGACTTTGAGCTCAAATTTACGTTTGACCTGGACAGTTACACAAAATCCCAAGACACTTGGCTTGGTTTGGGTAAGTTTAATTTGTGATACTGTATATATATATTGAAACCAAATGTTGACAATTTATTTAATCCTTGTCTCTGCAACACAGCTTTCTTTATAATATGGACACACAGTTCAGTTCAACAGAACCCGTCCCCTAATGGCAAACTCATTTGCACTGCCACCAATCTTCTTTACTACACCTCTGTTACGCAGTCCATGTTAAAGACGTTTGACTGTGTAACAGAGGTGTAGTAAAGAAGATTGGTGGCAGTGCAAATGAGTTTGCCATTAGGGGACGGGTTCTGTTGAATTTGTGGCATTACATGCAGTTACAAATTAAAATTCCGTGACCTGCAATAAGCGGTGTGTTTAAAATAAGGTAAGTATGTTTAATAGTGACAAAAGTGAACAAGGTTATCAGTTTTGTCCTGAGTGGGAGCCTAGTGTATCTCAGAGTTACTGAAGAGTTCACTGAAATGGCTAAGCGCACAAAAAAATGCTTAGTGATCAGAATGTCACAATCTGGGACTGTTTGATTTGTTCTCAGGTATTGTGCTGACTGTACTATTGGTTATTCTTTTGCTGATTGTTCTGGTGCTGTGTAAGAGAATCAGGATTGCCGTTTCTCTGATAAAGGAAGCCAGCAAGTATGTTAACATTTTAGGACTGTATGTTGACAGTTAAATGCCTGTCTTAGAAGCAAAACATGAATCTTCAACTGACTTAGAGTAAAATTGTATATCTAAATATTATTGTTACATCAAGTTACCATCAAGCCATGTCTAAGGGCCGAATATTTAAACAAAGTTTAGGCGTCGTTTAAGAAGGTCTTGGTCTAAACCGGGTCTAAACGTCACTTAATCTTAAACGTCGCCTAAGCGCAGTCTAACACAGACTTGCAAACAATAGCGACTTGGACCTGGTCATGAGTAGGTTTAGACGTAAGCTAACGTCTTATTAGTGAAGGTTTTTGTCATGGGTAGAAGTTTGAGATATACAGACGCCTCCAGCAATGGGCTAATACGACGTGTTCGAAGAATCCGAAACTTGCGGGATAGGCTTAATCCCTTAGAAGATTATGACGACGCCAATTTTCGTCTACGGTTTCGCCTCAGGAAAGATTATGTTATCACACTCACTGCCATTTTAAAAAACGATATAGAGAATCAAACGAGGAGCTCATAGAGGCTTGCCCCTCACACCAATGCAGCAAGTGCTTCTGACCTTGCGTTTTTATGCTACAGCCAGCTTTCATCAAGTAATTGGGAATTTGTTTGGAGTGTCTAATTATGCCGTCTACAAGGTAATACACCGAGTTTCAAGAGTTATTTTGAAACATAAAAGGCAGTTCATTTCATTTCTAGCCGATTTCCATGAGACGGAGAGAAGCTTTTGCGACATAGCAAGATTCCCTTGTGTCGTTGAAGCAATCGATTGCACCCACTCGAGAATTGTTTGTCCAGATAGAAACAATGCAGTGGCTTTCATAAACAGGAAACAATACTATTCCAAGCGGCCTTATACACCCCCCTGAGGTGTAATGAGGATGATGATGATGATGAATACTATTCCATGAACGTTCAGGCCAACATTGTCGCCCGCTGGCAGGGAGTCACTCATGACTCGCGCATTTTTGACAATAGCACAATTGCTGCACTATGGATCTATCAATGGCCTCCTTGTTGGTGACAGCGGTTATGCATGTAGATCCTGCCTCATGACACCCCTTCTAAATCCAAAAAATGAAGCAGAAGTCCGTTATAATGATGCTCAAAGACGTACCAGAATTACCAGAATTGTGATCGGGAGGTGCTTTGGAATTTTGAAGAGGCGCTTCCCTTGCTTGCATGTGGGGCTGTGTACCCGTCTCGGAGAGAAAGTGAAATGAATGATGCGGATTGGGATGATGATGATGATGACCATGAACCTGAAGAACCTTCTGGAGCTTCAGATGCAATTGGAAACCGTGTGCTAAACGCTAGTTGCTTATCGCCCGCTATTTTAATTTAGGGACAGGAAGACTACTCTCGGCAGAAAAGTTGCAACTTGGTTAAAGTTGATACAGCTTTCCCCCCAAAAACCCATTTTTGCCTTGCTTTCGGCAACATGGACCCTTGCGTTGTGTTAATTTGTATCTACTTGTCCATAGTGGCCACCTAAACTGTTAACAGGAATAAAAGGAACTATATTGTACCTTATCATAATTTGTTTATTTTGTCATATTAAATCATATTTCATTACAGGTCGTTCAGTTTCAGCATGGGTTTTCACACACCAGCTACTAATGATACACTACACATCTTCATTTTCTTGTGACACATCTGGGAGAGACCTATTTCCATTTGCATGCATTGATTCTTAAGTTTCCACTCTTAATTGAAGAATCCTCATTTTCGTTTCGTGTTCATTTCTGGCTAAGGTTAAGAATGGATCTTCACCTTTTTGGTCTTCTTGTTCACATGCATGTCTGGCTCTGTTTACAGAAATATATTTCAAATTATTTATTTTGCAAATTGTCGGGAAATAAATAATGTATTAGAGGATAATTTAAAATTGCAAATTCGCTTACACGAAAACGGATACTTTCATCTTTTTCTTTCTGTTTCCGTCCTTTTTCTGTTGTGGCTTGAGCCGGTACTCTCCATACTGCATTGAACACTTGGTCCGGGTTCATCAGTGTCGTCAATCACAGAGCTGTTGACTGCTGATGCAGCAAGTTCAACAGAGTCATCATCGAAATGATTTTCCAGTGGATTCACTGATGCTGGAATAACGTCAGCAACCAGCTTACTAATAGCATTTGGTGAAGCAGGGGCTTTATCGCCACCTGTCTTCTTACTTTCCCTCCGTTGCTCATCTAGTTCCTTTTTCGTGTGCAGTTTCATGCGCCTCCAACATCCCTGAATTGCTTACATATCGCGCTTGTTACCATCGGGATTTCCGGCTTTGAAACTTTGCACAACTTTTTCCCACGATGACTGTTTCCTTTTTAAGCTGACATTGTCATATCATTTGTTTTCTATTTCGGGATATAGCTTCCCGAGCTCGGCAAGTAGAAGTTTTTCTTCTTGGCTAAAATTTGCATTTCGAGATTTTGACGCCATTTTTTCATCTGGTCTCTTCAAAATTCTGAACACGCGGTTTTTGGAAAACAATAGGAAGTTTGGCTAAACCACACTTAGACGTGTTGTCTCCGTGGAATGCGGCTCGGCTGCTTTAAACTAATGCCATTTAGACCACGCCTAGCCTTGGTCTTTGGAGGCCTTGTCTAAGGGTGCGTTCCTTTGGAGTGATCTGGATCAGGATCAGTGATTAAGATCTGTCTGGATCATGGTGCATCAAAGGAACCGATGAATCCGTGACCAGAGTGGATTCATCGGCTCCTTTGATGCACCATGATCCAGACATCTTGGATCACTGGTCCTAATCCAGATCACCCCAAAGGAACGCACGCTAAAACCTCAATTTAGTCAAAAACCAGGTCTAACATAAACTTGGTTTAAATATTCGGCCCTATAAGTTTAACGCTGGGGGTAACCCTGCGATGGTCGTGCCATGGGTATTAGGGACCTTGCACACAACACGACGTGCCACCACTACGGCCACCACACGGCCCCTATTTGGGCTCTAATACGTCTTGTAGAAATACCTGCTCGACTCGACTAAACTCTTCTAATATGCTGCCAAAGCGTACCAAAAAGATACGATTAGGTATAATAATCATAGCATTTTTTTTTCCTTTTTGAAGGGCGGTTTCAGCAATCATGGCGACTTTGTTTTTTCCTCTTATTCCCTGGTTGATGCAGCTTGTGCTGTTTGTCTGGTTCTTAGCCGTTGCTGTGTATCCTTTACCAACAAATCTTTAATAAAGCAGGGTTGTTCTATATCGGTTTAATCATGAGTATGTGTGTACTTTCTAGCTTCACTGTAGTGGTAATTTTAAAGAAATCTAAAAACTAAGTTATGTTGTGTCCACACCAGCGCTGCCATGTGCGTTGAGAACTGAAGAAGGTTTTCCGCCATTAGTCTTGGACTCGGATATTGACTTATTTCATTCTCGTCTTTATTATAGGACTGAGAAAATTACTTCATTGTGAACGGCTGAGAGCAGGCCAATTTATTGTTAATTTGTAATTTTCATTGTATTGGAAGTTCATGTAATGGATTCTCGTGTGAACCGTTGAGCAATTGCACTTTTTTTCAGTTTGTTAAAGCGATAACTTGACAAAAGGTCGGTAAAATCTCATGCTAATCACGGGGAACACAGAGTTGAGAAACATCTTAGGTTTGATAGTTCTGAATCTTAACTGGTGTAGTTACCTGGTAACCAATGGCACAGCTCAGTACAAAGTGATTGATGTACCAGAAAATGACCTGTACGGCTTATCGAACCAGACTGACTGTGACCCGAAGGTAAAGAACACATTGGCGCAGTACCCACTTGTTACGTGACGATCATATGAACGTTAGATTTTAAGATGTTAGTTTAAATTAGATTGGGTTTATTGGAATGGTTAATAAGAATCAGAAGCCCTTCAAGTACTTGGTGATTTGCCAAAAACGACGCTTGTTCCCCCGATTGATTGATTGATAAATCCCAGAAATGAGTGATAAGATTCTCCATACCGCTTAAGACCCTGTATTTGCCCATGCTGGCGTCCGATCTTACCATTTGAACATATACATATGGAAATGCACTGTGTGGTTGTATGATCACTACATTCTCCAATACGAAAGACCATGGCTTCGAATTACCTAGCCTGCCAGCAGGCTCTCCTGCGTGGCGGCAGGAGCAGAGTTGATGAGCAAAGTCTAGAGAGATGAGTCAGCGAGTGGAGCGAGCTGCTCGGGGGCCTGGCACGAGAAAAGATAGGCTTTCATGAGAGGATCTCTTTCTCACCTGCTCGCTTCGCTCGCCGACACCTTTGCTCGTGCCGCCAACAATGAGAGCCTGTTCGCAGGCTACGAATTACTTAACATCTATGACACTATTTTAGCCCTCTTGAGACCCTAATGAACATGATATAACCTTAGCTTTCACATTTTAATTGTGGCAGATAAAGTTCGGTTGAGCCGTACAAAGTATTTCACTTTTAAACTTTTATTGCGCTTTGAGTTGCATGTAAGGAAACTATTTTATATTTAGCATATATTTGTCTGATCTTATGTGTTAGACTTTTGAAACCAAGCATCCAAACACCAGTGCGAGCTGTGTTTTGGCTGGATTTGTGGAGAATGAGTAAGTTCTTTCATACTTTGGGGTTTTGTTCATCTTTGTTTGTACATCCTGAAGAAGTCCTTACACGTAACTTTATTGAAAGGCTGATAATCAAGAGAAGTTGAATGAATTTTATGAATGCTTTTGAGAAGCAGTATACGTTACTGTGGTGTATTCAAACATCAGCGGATCGTATTGTCAACCCAAATGAAGTTTTGAAAGATTCACAGAGCGTAATATTAATTTCTGCTTTTGTCGTCTACTTTACAGACACCTGTTTCGAATGCAAGTTTTCCATTTCTTTGGTTGGTTGTGGATAATGAACTTTATTATTGCCCTTGGTCAGTGTGTGCTAGCTGGTGCCTTTGCACAGTGGTATTTTACCTACCAAAAAGAGGTAAGAGAGGTCTCCTCGCCCTATGATTTTTGTTTGTTTGTTACTATATAATGTTTATATTTATGATATGGCAAATAAAACGTGATGATGATGACGACGACAATGATGATGTTGATGACAACGACGATGATGATGATGAAGTACAAAAATACCGTAGTCTATGATTTAAACTATTTCATACTTTGAAGGTGTCCAATTATTACTTGTTTGCCTTTTTTTGACAGGATGTCCCTACCTTTCCCATCCTTGTATCTTTATGGCGCACCATAAGGTATTTTTGATTCTGCTCAGACTATCGATTGTTAAACATGGTACTTACGTTATCACTGTCATGCCCAACTCCCAATCTGGGCGGCTGGGCTTGTCCTTGCATTATTCTCAACTTCCGGTTAATTAAGGGTTCCGGACACTCGCCTTCTGCCATTGTCACTGGACACTGGATATTGAGGACTTGGGACGTGATTAGTAGAACCTGTTCTACGGCCTGCCTTACAAATTCACAATCCTCTTTCGTGTCTTAGTGGTACATTACGCCGTTCCCTTCCAAATAGTCGGTACAAAAACAGGCAAACACGCAAAGTGGTTAACAATTTTTTTTCAGGTACCACACTGGCTCTTTAGCCTTTGGAGCGGCCATCATTGCCATTGTGCAGTTCATCAGAGCAGTGTTGGAGTACATTGATCATAAACTGAAAGGTGTGATCATCATACTTTTGGTTTGCCCAACATCTATTTGAAAGTGAAAGTGATTTAATAACAAGACTAACTACGATTTATTGTCTCTGTTTAAAACATTAGAGGCTAACCAGGATTACAAGATTGTCAAGTTCATCTTGTGGTTTGTATTCATTATACTTGCAGTCTTCTTAATTTGGGCAAATTAAATGTTTGTTACATGTAGAACTACACGTACTAGTTGCATGACTTGTATGATTGAAGTTTTGTAGTTTTTTTTTGGTATAAAATGTGAAAATATATCTTTTTTTTTAGCTGCTGCAAGTGCTGTTTCTGGTGCTTGGAAAAGTGTCTCAAGTTCCTCAACAAGAATGCGTACATTATAGTAAGAAACTGAAGTTTGATAATTTGCCTTTGTTAAAAATAGTCCACATTCCCGGCCTATTCTCGGTATTGGACTGGCACTAGCTTGCAATGGAGGCACAGGCGGTGGAATATCATTAACTAGAGATGAATGTCGTTCGTTTGCACTTGCAAAGATTCCCGGCATTAGCCTCGGTTGCAAGCTAGTTCCAGTCCCATACTTTGAATACGAATATGGTCCATTGTAAATAAGCTAGGAGGCGTAATGTAATCAACAAATTGAAATCGTGTTCCAGGGTATTTACTTGACCTAATGTAAGCGAGGTGTTGTGGCGCACTCTATATTTAACCAAACTTTGATTGAAATGCTCTGAGGTTGTTGTTGTGGGGTTGTTTTTCTTTTTTTAGATTGCCATCAAAGGATCGAATTTCTGCAGCTCTGCAAAGGAGGCCTTCATGCTGTTACTGGAAAACGTGTTGAGGTAAGAGAGTCGAGTAAGAACTGGACCTAGCATGAAAATGAGGCTCATAGGCGGGGAATCTCTTTATTCAAATAGTTATATGCAAACTATATAAACGAATTCTCGCTTGTCGCGACTAGGAAGCAATATTACCGGTGTAAAATTAGAAGCTCCTCTTTCTTTCAAGAGCTTGTTTTCTTGGTTTTCGCCGCCACGACATTTTTGGACATGAATATTTTTTCGCACTCTTTACTTCTGTTGAATCCTCAACGTGCTGTCGTGCTTCATGACTTTAGATAGCTTTTCCGCAAAGGTAAAGCAGCACAAGTTGTTGTTAGTAACTTATGTAACTTGTTCTTCATCAATAGGGTAATCGCAGTGAACAGTGTGACGTCATTCTTGCTGTTCCTGGGAAAGCTACTGGTGGTTGGAATTGTTGGTGCGTAATGGTTCTTATTCGTTATTGCCATAAACGCATTCAATCCTTAGTACAGAGCGGCAATTTTCGTCACTGATTGTTGTACATTTGTTTCAATTAATTTGGTAGCGCGTAAAGAAACTCGTTCTCGTAACCAAAGTCGCCAGCCAGTCCCTCTTAGCCTGCGGAGCCTTGGTACGGGTAAAAGGTGGCTCTGGACACTCGCGATGTGATTGGCTAGTCCTTCTTCGACTACGTTTTCGCTAGTAACGCTGGTCAGTTCGTTCCCGTGAATATCCCGTGCTTCATCTCCACTTAAAACAGTTCAGTTCTTTAAACCTTCAGGACACAAGTTTAAAGCTGGCTTGCACGGATAACTAAGAGAATATACCTTTTAGCTTGGGCTATCATGTACACGGGACCATTTGAAAATTTGAAAGCAAGAATTCTCAAGAGTATCATCACATGGTCTGAAATGAGGAAACAAAAGCTAGAAAGGTCCGTTTTCATCAAAGTTCTCCATAACGAAACCTATGTATGCCACTTCCGATCAAAATTTTAAATTCCCTTTATTAATATCTGTTGTTATTTGGCGGTGATCAAGAAACTTAGCCCGTGCTCAACAAACTCGACAAGGGGCCGGACCAGAGAGGCGAAATTCGAGCCTATGCTCGGGTATAAAGGCGAAAAAAATCCCCATCTTTGTAATAAAAGTCAGCAGCCCTTTTGATAGGAAATTCTGTGAGTGATGCGTATATATTCCCTCTGTTATTTTTCAGGTGTTTGCAGCTTCTTTTGGTTCGACAAATTGAACAGCGATGATCCTGATACGCTCCAGTATGACGTCGTGCCAACGATTGTAAGTTAAAGGCTGTTCTTGTCGAGTACAGCTATCCCCCGCCCCCCTCGCAATACTACTTTGAGCACTGTGCCCTTTTCCAGCCTTTGATTGCTTGGGATCTTATTGACAGTAACTTATTTTATTGGGCAGGAAACGGGTATTTACTGCAGCTATCATTAGTATGGGTAATGCACTGGTGACGAGTCAAATTAGGACATAATGTCACGCGCGTTTTTGTCAAAACTAAGTTGGCAGAACACAAGTGAAATAATCCCTAATTTCACAAGCATACCATTTGATTACCTTTTATTATCCTGGCCAACAAATTACGTTCAATGAATCTTGAGTTTTTGACTTGTTTATTGTATCGAGACAACGTTGCCATTGCAATTTTGAAATGATAAATTAACGTTGAAATTCGCACCAAAATAAAGGAGTAAATTAGCTCTTTTCATTCTGAAGACAGCTACAACGGAGGGAAAGTTAAATTATCACCCATGATATTATGTTGCAAATTCCATTGTGCAGTGCAATGAACGAGATATACATAGGAATATATACATCTTATTAGACGTTTTGGTGTGTAGTATCGCTGTATATTTTTACGAGTTGTGCAGTATTTTGACGAGCCCGTAGGGCGAGTCAAAATACAAACAACGAGTAAAAATATACAGCGATACTACACACCAAAACGTCTAATAAGAGATTTATTATCCAACGATTTCTTTTCCCAACAATCTGACTTGCCAAGGTTTTGAACTTCACGCGGCCGGGAGGAATGAGACGAGTACAAATATCTGTTATTTGTACTCGTTCGCGCGATATTTGTACTCTAGGAAGCAGAGTTGGGTAATAAGCTGAAGTAATTCATATACAGTGGAATCCCTTCGAACAAAAGGCATCAAGTGGACGACAACTTTCCTATCAGTTATGGGACTAGCCATGACACAAACCATCACCGCATTTACACCGGTCATGAATAGATACCTTAGTAGATAGACACTTGTACTATTCCTTAGTCTATGTGATCATGGGTTGATCGTATGTCTCTTACAAGCTTTGATGTAACATACTCCATGTTTGATTAATCTGTTAGGCCATGGTGATATTTGCGTACGCGGTGGCAGTCCTGTTCTTTGATGTGTACGACATGGCCATCGACACCATATTCCTCTGCTTCTGTGAGTATACAGTAAACACGTAGTCAGGTGATCTTAGCTCTTCATTCTGAAGACAGCTACAACGGAGGGAAAGTTAAACACTGTTGTAAGGTTTCAATCTTCTGGTGACGACACTCACAGCCAACTGTTTCTGTCTTACTGAAATAATTTTTGATTGAGTTAAGAATCTAGAACGTCCCCCTCCCCCCACTCCTTCTCCCACGAAATCAAAAGGCCCTTTGGGCTTTCTCGTGTGACGTGTTTTCCCGTCATGCAGTGCACTCCCCCCAGTTACCGGTCCCTCGCGGCTAACCGTTAGACCACTGCACCTCCCTTTGTATCGGGTATAAAGCAACAACAAGACGTAAAAATGAAAACAGCGAGCACACATTTATCAATTCGAGGTCGGGTAATCAACTAAATGTATACTCCTGACCGGGAAAGACTGCTACAAGTGTACTCCACCACGTTTCTCATGGGGAAGAGCTACATCGCGTTACCGGTATGGTGTCAATGAACTCGTTGCTAAGAAAGACGTTCTCTGTAGGCTCCGCAAATCTTTTTTTGGTTTAGTTTCGAATACTTTCAATTTTCATAGCACAAATACCATGCATCACTGCCTTATCTCAAATTAGCGGACAAATATGCAGAAGGTTGAGTGACGGCAATAGAATATCTCGTCTGTATCGATGTCTTGTAACTGTTACTCTTGATAAAATATATTGCGACAGGAACTGTTTGGTCTGAACCCTCATACAAGTGTCAAGTATTTGCATACATCTCCGATAGAGTTTTGAAATCTTACGTTTCCCATTTTAGTGGTGGATCTAAAGATAAATGACGGCAGTGCAGAGAAGCCTTATTACATGAGTGATTCCCTCAAGGGCATATTGGACCTCCAGAACCGTCCACCAGCCGACGCGAATGATGGGGGAGCGAAGTAAGCAAGTGGACTGGACGCGAGCTCTTCATACTAACTGCTGACAACACTGGATAATAGACCAATTTCGATATATTAAAAGTCAACCTAAAACAATAGATCTCAGCACGAGGCTCTGAGGAATATACCCCACAAACTCTGTAGTTATTCCTCGGAGCCTCGTGCTGAGGTGTTGTTTTAGGCCGAGTTTTAATATATCAAAATTGGTTAATTCTTGCATCACTCCAGTTGCTAGATTAATAATTTCCTTGCACTCAGGTCTTAAAAATCGTTTTCTAAGCTTACGTAATTCACAGTTAAACCCCGATGTAAATGAACAAATCTAGTAGGAAATTTCTTGGGCAAAAAAAAAGGTGTCGCCTAGCTTTTGTTACGATGTAAGGGACATATTTGTCGTATTTGTGCTTTGAGCTTCAACGTTCGTTTTGTAGAGGTTGTCATGGCAATACGCTGTATCTTTACATGATGCAAAAATTACTTATGCTACGATTTTTGATGCAGTATCATAGTCCCGTCCACGCTACGCCGCAAATATTTGAAAACGGCGTTTTCACTCTGAGATATTTGAAAACGCAACAATCACCTGTCATGTTGGATTTATGTTTGAGGAAAATTGATAACTCGGGCAGGACAATCATATGGTTTTCGTGCTCCGTTTATTAAATGTTTCTGTTCACACTAAAACGCAAATCCGGCGATTTCAAATTCTTCCGGCGTTGGATGGACTGGGCATCATGTACCTAGTAACACCATCATAGCCGTTATAAAGGACAACACGCAATGCTTTTCCATGCTTCTCTCCACAATGCGAGGAGAGAAGCGTTGCCTGACGACCCACGCAGTACAGTGGGCGCCGTTAAATAATTTTGTCACATGTAGGCAGATATCCGTTGTTTCCCGGGTTTTGTTCCTCGGGAGCGGCAAGTAGGAGCAGTTCGTAATTTTTCCCATACAGTTGGTGATCAAGCCAGTGTAGGTTAGTGTAACTAGTAAAGTGTGAATTCTGCTGTTTCTTTAAATTTCATCAACTCTAAAATAAGAAAGGTTGGTAATGTAACTCGAATTCGTGAAAACTACTGAATTCGAAATTGTAATAATAAATGGTGAATATTGTTCTTGTTATTCACTTGTCATAAATGTTCGAGATCCCTTTCACGGAAATTAACTGCAAATCAATTGGAGTGTTTTTTGTTTGTTTGTTTGTTTCAAGCTAACAAGAATCGCGCTGACTTAGAGAAGGAATGAAGTATTCCCTAGCCTACCTGTAGGCGTTGGAGTTTTTCTTCGGCGAGAAAACCTGGTGTTCGCTTTCGTGGCCGCCATTTTGGATAATACGCGACGCGGAGGAGCGGGGCGAGCGGTAGTGCCCGATTAGCGAATTAATGGTTGCGATGAAACCCCAGCAAACCGCCAGCAAGCAGGCTAAGTATTCCCACGTTCGATCTTTTTTTTTTCAAAGGACTCATTGATTGTTAACATCTTTAACTCAAGGTGTTTTTGCTTACGCGCGATTCCTTTAAATTAAAACGGGAATGTAATTATTCCTCATGTTATGGTACCCCCAACTTGCTTTGAAACGTGCTTCCCAACGTTCTTCTCTAGAAAGTTACGGGTTCGTTCCTATCATCAAGTGTAACCCTTGGTACAACCTGCAAGTCCCGAAAGTAACTAAAGTAGCGAACACCGGAGAATAATGGATAAAGAAAGGTTTCGCAAGTCTCTGAGGTAAAGACCTTCCAGAAGTAACGACCTCGGTCATCATTTGACTTCCATGAAAATTATGATGACAAATATCATACGGAGCACAATACTTTAAGTGATCTGTTCTGATGTAGATTCTTTGAAACGATTTTGTCCTTCGTCTCTAAATTACCGTAATATGAAATACACTTCTATAAACTGAAAAGCTAAAAAAAAAATCATTCAATAAATGAATCGATTTCAAGCTGCCTGAATACAGCCGAAAGCAAGTCTGTAGTGATTTGTGGGAAAAATTGTCCCCACACGGCAATTCCATATTGGTGCCCAGTTTGATTTTCGGTTGAGAAGGGATTTCGATGCCAGAAAAGTGTAGCGCACGAGTTGTGAACGGTATAGGGAAGAAGAAATTACCATCGCTCTGTGCTCTCCCCTTTGTATTTCTTGCATCCGATCTTCACTCGTCTAAAATTAAAAGAGGAGGGGGGGGGGGGGGGGTGGAGTCCGTAGTTTTTAAAAATGGGTCAGTCATGGTTACAAAGGGCTTCCTAAGGAAAACTTTGGCACTGAACGGACAGTATGTGTCAATATTAATCAGCCACAAGATATTATCTCTTGTCAGCCAGCACTCCTGCCACTAATTACCTGGCCAAAAGTCTTCAGAACACTTGAGAAGTGATTGGTCAATGCAATTTGACGAATCTCACTCCTTCACACTCCTCCTGTATGGTACCACAAGGAAAGTCACTGGAAAGGGGTAGGTCAACTGAACAACTAGTGAAGAGAAGGCTGTTGACCAAACAATTAAGTTATCGGACTGAATACTTTGAGAAGCTACTAAACAAACTTACACTGGTGAATCTTCCTGTCGTCGAAACTGCAGAATCCGACCTTTCTATCAGAACCTGTGATGGCACAACGAAGTAGGAGGTACCTTAAGAACGGAACGGCAGCAAGGCCATATGAGAACAGGAATATGGAGACTATGGAGAAATGTTTTCCATGGAAAGAAGAACAATTGATCAAGATTCCCAAGAAAGGAAACCTTAAAGATGATTTCCAGTCCGTACTGCGCAGTCTCGGCACCATAATATTTATAAACATTGTTAGTTCCCACTCGATGGAATGCGAATCGATGTTATTCATTGCGAACCACATACCTTATCTTTGAGGCCTTTCAAATTCTTTTTCCAACAGCTTCATTGATTTTTTCAGCTGCGAAGTTGCTTCATCAAGTGATATGAGAAAGAACGAAGCATAAAGCTTCGACCGCTTCGCATCCATATTGGCGGTTGTTTTGAAACTTTACATCATGTAAGTAGCTACGAAATGTTTTACATGTGAATGTCTTACATGAGGCAAACAAACTCTCGAGAGTGCGCAGTACGGACTGGAAATCAGCTTTAGTACCTGTGGTAAGCTGGGATTGAAGATACATGGAGCAAAGAAAGATGATGATCAAAGTAAACACGAGCTGTGAAGAGCCTCTAAGGCTCAATGGACAAACACTGGAGGTAGAGTCCTTTACTTCGGCTGGGTAGTGTACGTGAAGGCGGGACGGATGCCGCATCAAGGCCAAAAGAGGGAAGGCTCGGACAGTCTACCCCCACCCGAAACAATGTTTGAACATCAGGCTGGATCAAAATACATCGGATGGATCAAAATACTGTCGGGGTGGGGGTGGGGAGGTGAAGACAAAGAACACTTGTTCACAAAATGGCCAAGTGCACGTGTCCGACGACTTTTGACAGGTTTGTGAATTCCATAATCTCCCTGGGAGTTGTCAATCTGACGACTTATTAGTCTCTAGTATTCCCATCACAGCTTTCATTTATCTAAGACATAAAAGATGACCTATGCACATGTATGCACTCGCCTGCTCATATACGAAAGCAGGATAGATCACTTTTATTCGCACCGCCTATATACATTGCTTCGTTTGCCTGTGTTTTTAAAAGGCATATCGGAGTTTTCAAAGCAGTCAAACAGTGAAGGTCAAACAAGGTGTTCCTCCAACGCATTTGACATTTCACCGGCATTTAAACGTGGAAAGCTCAGT
>OZ026597.1:32891688-32911688 GCA_964020085.1 Micromussa lordhowensis
CTTATCATGCTTATCTTAATTTGATAATAAAAAAAGGGGTCACCGAGCTTGTTTTTGAATTATAAGCGCTAAAAGCTAAAATTAATGGTGTTTCTAGCAGGTCATATTGTTGCTATAGTAGCCTTTTTTGCCATAACTTTGACAGCAACATGTTCACCAATGATTGGGCAGTTTTTTGATACCAAGATTTTGGCACTTCACAAGTTTTTGCACCGAGGAAAACCCAAGATTTTGGCATCAACCAATACAGAGTGCTTATCCATGACCCATCCAAGTCTACGTCTTGGAAAGGGCTGGAAACTGTTGTGAGCCACCTTAAACTAATACCTATTAGCAACTTGTTTATTGTTGCTTACTTACTCATGGATTTCGTAAGGTGAGCCACATTCTTCTTCCTTAGTATAAGTGTGATACAACTTCTCTGCGTCCTGCAGGAATCCCAAAGCTTTTTCAGAATCACATCTTTTGGACCACAATATTCCAAGCTCGTTCAAAGCATGCAAGCATATGGAACAACACCTTTTATCCAACCGATGTTCCTCGAGAGCTTTAATACACCGTTCAATATGCTCTTCACCCGTGCTTAGCTCCTCAGTTTCAATGAAGTTTTGTCCAATCTGGTAATCAAGAGCAGCTGTTAACATCTTTACTTTTTCGCTTGGAATGTCATCGTCTTGAAATGACGCCAGTTTAGCTTTCAACTCTGACAAGATAAGCCTGGCGCTGTACTTCGACTTAAACGGGTCTGTTTCGGGGTCCTCTCGTGATTCTTCCTCTGATAGGCGTCTGGCTTCTTTGTATTTCTCGTATCCTTCAGTTCGAAGCCAGTTGTTGATTTCTTCTAGCCTTTCTTCGAAGCCAATTTCAATCTGTTCTAACTCCTCCGCCATTTTGAAAGCCTGCGAACAATTGTTTTATCTGCCAGGGTAGGGTGTAAGAATATTGCATTTTTCTTTTTTTTTACAGTAAAATAAAGCAACTTATTTAATTGTCGAGGCTTCAAAATAAATTTATTTTATATAAAAATTGCAGAGTTATGGTATCTTAGGAGTTAAGTCTAACTTAGTAAAACGTTTTTGCTCACATCTTTTTTCCACTCTCCCCACCCTTGTTGCTTTGTGTTAATGCATTCTAGTCACCACACAGGTGGCCCAAGCTCGATATATGAGTAGCTCTATGTGGACCTTTGCATTGTTACGTGACACGAGCGATTTGCATATTTATAAAGATTTGTATGGGGAAAGAAGTAAACCCGAAAAAAAACGAAAAATTACCGTTGAATTACAATAAAAACCGCTTTTTTATTGTAATTCAACGGTAATTTTTCGTTTTTTTTCGGGTTTACTTCTTTCCCCATACAAATCTTTATAAATATGCAAATCGCTCGAGTCACGTAACAATGCAAAGGTCCACATAGAGCTACTCATATATCGAGCTTGGGCCACCTGTGGTCACCAAAACGGAAAAAATGTCGACTTTGCCGAAGTGCATGAAAGTTTTGATAAAGGAAGAAGAGAAACCTTCCTATATTTACAAAGACATCCCTGTGCCACAGCCTAACACAGGAGAATTGCTTGTAAAAGTCCTTAAAGTTTCCATATGTGGTTCAGATACCATTCTCTATCAATGGAATGAAGGTAACGCACAACACATTTGATCGACATTGCTCAAATCCCCATGCTTTAGGACCTTTACTTTAAGGTGGCTCAAAACAGTTTCCAGTACTATCCAAGACTTAGAGTTTGATGGGTCATTATAACCACTCTGTATCGGTTGATGCCAAAATCATGGTATCAAAAAGCTTCCCAATCTAAAACATCTTTAATTTAAGCTTTAAGCGCTTATAACTCAAAAATGAGCTTGGTGACCCCTTTTTTATTATCAAATTAAGATAAGCATACTACAATTCAACTATAAAATATGGGGATCAAGCATGATAAGATATAACGTTTTGCAAAGTTTAAAAAAATTCTGCGAAGGCGGTTCTGAACCGGCAGCACTTTTCCACGGGTGGCGGGTAGCGGGTGATGGGTGACGGGTAGCGGGTGACGGGTAGCGGGTGACGGGTAGCGGGTGACGGGTAGGGGGTGACGGGTAGCGGGTGACGGGTAGCGGGTGACGGGTAGCGGGTGACTGGTGGCGGGTAGCAGGCGACGGGTTGTCGTGTCTTAGGCCGAAGACACAAGCGAAGCTGCGGGAAAAACCTCTGGCGCAGAGCTATTTGACTTAATGTGCAAGATGGAACTTGACCTCGTCTCTAATCTGTCAATCAAACCGGAATTGAAACGAATTGAGACGAATTGAGCGATATGAAGCAACTCCTTCATGTGCGATTCAATAAGCGCGTTCAGCAGGCAAATAATTAACTAAAATAATGGCTTTTTTCGGGCAAGTCGTATATCCCATCGTACTGAGCGCACGATGTAAATCTTGAAGGAATCATGAACATTGATCGAACAAACACTGTGTTCGAAGTTTTATTGCATTACTTACAGTATGCGTTAGAAGTTTTGCGGGTATTGCGATGAAGAAGTTTTGATCATTTTATGACACGTTTCATAAATTAAGGACGAGTCATGAACAGCATTCCATTAGTTACTTTGTGTTCGAAGTTTTATTGCATTACTTACAGTATGCGTTAGCAGTTTTGCGGGTATTGCGATGAAGAAGTTTTGATCATTTTATGACACGTTTCGTAAATTAAGAAGGAGTCATGAACAGCATTACATTAGCTACTTTGTGTTCGAAGTTTTACTGCATTACTTACAGTATGCGTTATTGCGATGAAGAAGTTTTGATCATTCTATGACACGTTTCGTAAATTAAGAAGGCGACATGAATGGCATTCCATTATTTACTTTGTAAATTTTAGGAAAATGGGTAGAAAAATTTTGTATTAAACTTTTTTTTTTATAAATGATACAACCCGTCACCCGCTACCCATCACCCGCTACCCGTCACCCGCTACCCGTCACCCGCTACCCGTCACCCGCTACCCGCTACCTGTCACCCGCTACCCGCTACCCGTCACCCGTCACCCGCTACCCGCTACCCGTCAGCCGCTACCCGCTACCCGCTACCCGTCACCCGCTACCCGCTACCCGCTACCCGTCACCCGCTACCCGTCACCCGCTACCCGCCACCCGTGGAAAAGTGCTGCCGGTTCTGAACCCCCTTCATAGACTTACATAAATCATGCAGTACCATTTCCATCATTTAGAGAGCTAACCATAAACACTAAAACAGGCTAGCCAGAGTGTAGCAGCTCTCAGGGTCTCAAATGAATGGCTCGATACAGAACGAATAGAACAAACAACAGAAACAGTGCCCCAAGCCCTAAAACAATAACAGCCGCTACAGTGATAAATCAATAGCAGCTTAGGAGAATGCTACACTTTTCCTGAAAAGATGACTCAGTGGAGATGTTCCACTGCAGAGATGCAAGAATGAGAATATCTAAGCAAAAATCAAAGCAACCCCTTCCCCACCCCCCTCCCAGCCTTCAGAAAAAGAAAGAATAAAGGAAGTTACTTTATTCTAGCTGGACACCAATCCTTAAGTTATGGCCATGCATATGTTATGTAAAGTTTCATTTTTACAGTTGCACCCTTTTTATAAAAAGATGAGGTGAGATAATACCAATATTCAGGTCCTTCTGTAATGTGTTCACTTTTTTGACTTTTTTTCTATAGCTGCCAGGGCAATAGCAACATTACCTTTCATTCCTGGTCATGAGTGTGTTGGAGAGGTAACTCTTAATGTTAAACTTTAACATATGTTTTATCTCAATGCTCTTTGATTAAATTTTGACCAGCAGAATTAATAAATTATGTCATTAGGTTGTGCAGGTTGGCCCAGATTGTGGAGATGAATTTTCTGTTGGTCAACGAGTTTGTTGTGAAAATCACTTTTACTGTGGAAAGTGCTATCAGTGTTTGCATGGTAAGAGGGCAATGAGATGATGATGTCTTTTTAAATTAATGTAATTTAACTTCACAAACTCTGTGAGATTTAAACCTTAGTTTATATAGATGCTGTTATATGCTCACCCAAATAAATTAAGGTTTGAAATTTATTATTCAAAGTTACTGGTTGCATTTCTTAGCAACTATACCAGTGAGCAGGTGCTATTTTGTGAATAGACCATTTTACAGTTGTCTGCTCAGTGACCTGGCCTTTGAATGGTAGCGAGGCTGGCAGTGACCTTGTTTTGTTACAGACCTCACTGCTTTTGTTGTGTAAATCAAGTTGTTCTAATGCTAGCTAGGTTCATTTACATGACAAAAGCAGAGAGGTCTCTATCAAAGCAAGGTCACCTCCAGCCTTGATGTCATTCAAAGGCCAGGTCACCAAGCAGACAACTGTAAAATGGTTGAAGGTTATTCTGTGACCAGTTGATAATTCCCCTTTTTTTGGCTTGCCAGATTTACGCCACATTTGCCAAAACTTGAATCAGTTTGGCCATGGAAGAGGAACAATTTATGGAGGTAAAAAATGATACAAGTTGACCAATACAGTAACATCAATGATTGTTGTTAATAAAAAGTTTGAGAGTTATTTACTGGATCCCTTTTTTGCAGGGTTTGCTCAGTATACCATTATTCCAGCTCGCTATTGTTATAAACTGAAGACAAACCTTGATGTCCGCAGGGCTTGCTTACTGGAACGTAAGAGGTTTTACATGCAAATCACTAGCTTGAGATTTATTGTGATTGTGTTTAGAATATCAGATTTGCTAATTACGGGTTAGAGACTGTTGTGAGTGTTTTGTTTTCAAATACACGCACACGCTTACTGTACAATGAATGAGAAATTTTCAATACTGCATGAAGCAAAGCTGAGTGCAGTATTGAAAATTTCGAGTTCATTGTACAGTAAGCAAGTGCGTGTATAATTTTTTGAAAACAAAACACAAACAGTCTCTAACCCTTTTAATATTCAATTTGAGTTCACTGCTGGCAATAGACTTACAATGGCTTCCCACCCAAACACTTCACAGTTTTTATGTGTTATTGTAATAATGCACTCTGTCACTTTGATGTCGCTAGGTAACAGGAACTCATGTGATCAATTTTAACCAATGACGCGTGCAGATTTTAGACAGTGAACGAAGATTGAATATTAACTAAAGATAATGATCTCGTGTCATATAAATGAATAACTTAGAGGGGGTGGGAGGGTAGTCAGACTAGAGGGCAAGAACCTGTACAAAATGGGAACGAGGATTGGCATGACTCAGGGGAGAAGAGAAACTGGTAAGAAATGCTTTTAGTATTATTTGGGATGTTTATATAGATTCCAAAAACAATCATTATTTGAATGGAGTGTCTAACAAATGCCAATCCATGGTTGGTATTGATTAACCTGCGAGTTCCGCCATCTTGGTTCCGACAGGCTTAAAACAGGATTTACTACTGGCCTGGTGCACTGATGAGCAGTTCAGCAATTGTCAACCACTTCTGACACCAAGTGCAATGTATGAGAGTCACACACTTAAATCACATGCAAGCACTATGAAAAGATCACAAGTTTATTGATGAATTCTGTTTTTAAATATTGGGGGCCTGGAAAGTAATTAACGACCACAGATCGGAAACCAAGACAGGTTACTAAGAGATACTACGACTCACAGTAATTCTATTTTCTTTTTTTTCACTGTCTCTAGCTTTTGGTGTTGCTCATCAAGCAGTGGAAGAAGTTAGCCCAGTTGGTGACACTGTACTAGTGCAAGGTTAATATTACAAACACTATATACAGAAATATCTAGTATAAATGAATATTATTAAACTACATTCTCCATTGCATGTATTTATTTATTTATTTTATTTTTTGCCACACACAATAGAATAAATGAAAATACATGGATTAAATAACAATACCAAGAAATTACAATGATTATAGTTAATTACAGATATAGTACACATATAGATATATAAAAGTACAAATATAAGGTTTAATACAGAAGTAAAAAAAAAAGTATATATATTTGAATAAAGAAAACAAAATGGCGAGGGAACCTAAAAAAAAACCACAGGGCTTGTAGGCTTAGGTTCCCTCTCGAAAAGCAAAAGGTGATTGAATTAAATTTATTATGACAAGTATGACAAGCCTTATTCAGTATGAGAACAGAGTTAATAGTTGTAAATTAAAGATGCTTTTAGGTTTTTTTTAAAAGACGCCAGTGAGGAAGAGCCCGAAATTTCAGGAGAAAGAGAATTAAACAATTTAGGACCTTGAAAGAATATGGAGAATTGCCGGATATTTGTTCTACATAATGGAAGACGAAAGGATTTTGCATGTCTTGTATAATGAGAATGGATTTGGTTGTTGATTGCAAATTTGTTTTCAAATTTTCGAGGGAGAATAGCGTTCTTAAACGAGAACATAAACTGACCTAAGTGCATTAAGTGAATATCTTGAAATTTAAGCAAGTTAAGCTTCTTAAAAATTGGTTCTGAATGAGCATTATAATACGACTTGTTTACTATTCTAATCAAAACTATAACAAAATTCTCGAACGCGATTGGCTATCAGCAGCCTGATTTGAGCATTAATTGGACAGTTGCACACGTCATGCTTGTAATTGGACAGTACACGTCATTTTGTGCACGCTGTTTCGGTCCACTTTTTCGAGTAAACTGCTTTGTTTTTCAGCATTCATAACAACTTTTTAATATCGTTCAGCGCTCAATCGATGCTTTGTCCCTTTCTCGAATTTTGTCAAAGTTTTGATTAATTGGTAACAGGACATCTTGTCGTCCAATTCAGTCTGTAATCATACTTGTGATTAACAAATCGGACTCCCGCTTTGCGGTCGTCCGATTTTGTTAATCACTCGTATGATTACAGACCAAATTGGACTCCACTCAGTTCTATTACCATTATTAATCACACGTTTTTGCAGAACTACGATTCTTTGAAGGTTAGTTTTATAAGTTGATCCGTGCCAGACTAGATTGCAGTAATTTAGGTATGGGAGTATCATTGCATTATAAAGCATGCGCAGAAAAGGAGTTGAAAGATAAAAACTAGATCTGAAAATTATACCAATAGATTTGGATACTTTAACCGCTACACTAGATATGTGAGACTTCCAAGTTAAGTTGTCGTCTAAAATTACCCCAAGAAAGACTGTTTCATTGACCTGTGCAATGGTTTTCTCATCAATAACAACATTGAAGTTCGAAGATTTTTTCTGCCTTGGTCTAAATTCCATGAAATTTGTTTTAGTTTAGTTCAAAGAGAGTCTACTTGCTCTGAACCATGTTGATAGTTTAATTAATTCACAATTTAAAGTACTAATTAAGAAATCTGGGTCTTTGTGTGAGATGAATAGATTTGTGTCGTCTGCGAACAAGATTGAATCGAGGTTTGTAGCATTGTTCAGATCATTAATGTACAGGATACAAAATAGAGGGCCTAGAATTGATCCTTGCGGAACCCCACAGTGGATCTAATGGGGGGTTGATCTCGATCCATTATATTCAACAAATTGAGTTCGTTTAGTAAAATAACTTTTCACCCAATCTAATGCCAGGCCACGGATACCGTAGTGATAAAGTTTGTCAAAGAGGATTTCATGATTCACAGTGTCAAAGGCCTTAGAAAGGTCTAAAAATACTCCAACAGTATGCTCTTTGTGATCAAGAGCAGACAAGATTTGTCGTACAAGTCAATAAGTGCGTGAGTGGTAGAATTTTTTTTCCTAAACCCATATTGGTTATCACAAAGAATGTGGAAATCACTTAGATAATTAAAAATGCGATTGTAAACAATACGCTCCAGGAATTTTGAAAAACAAGGTAGAATGGAAACAGGTCTATAGTTTGAAAAAAAAAGCTTTATCACCAGATTTGAAGATAGGCACCACACGAGCAATTTTCATTTGGTCAGGAACAATGCCATGCATAATAGACAAGTTTACAATGTGTGCAAGCGGAGAAGAAATAAAGTTTATAGACTGCTTATAATAGACATAGGAATGTTGTCATAACCAGCAGCTTTACCTAATTGAAATTCCTTTGCAATAGCAATAATTTCGCTTTCTGTAGCCAAGGTGAGAAAAATCGATTGATTGAAGGATCCAGATAAAACATTTTTGTGGGATATGCTGGATTGTATTCCCTTGGCCAGGTTTGGCCCGACGTTGGAAAAATATTGGCAGAATTTGTTTGCGATAGCTACTGAATTTGTTATTTCCATTTCATCTGCTTTAAATGATTGATTCAATTTCAGCTTTGGTTTCTTTTTATATATGAGATCGTTAAGCACCCTCCAAGTTGCTCTCATGTTGTTTTTGGACTCATTTAGTTTTTTTTATCATAATATAGCTTTTTTGCAATTCTCAAGGAGTGATTTAGTTTGTTCCTGTACTCTTTATACAGTGCTTCTTTCTTGGCAGATGTGTCAGAAAGATATTGTTTGTATAATTTGTTCTTACGTTTGACAGATTTGAGTAAGCCCTTCGATAACCAAGGCTTTCTAAGCTGATCCTTTCTCTTTAATTCTTTGAGTGGAAAGCATGCATTGTAAATCTGAGAAAATTTACTAAGAAATCTGTCGTAACAGATTATTGGATCATTGTATCCAGGTATTTGTGACCAATCAGTACTTTCGAGTTGTTGTAGAAAGCTCAAATTGTTCGCTTCGTTCTTATTGCGCACAAATATAGTTTCTCTTGACCTTGAAGAAGAATTGTCATCGGAACAAATGGAAAATATAGGCAAATGGTCCGAGATATCAGTCAACAATAACCCAACTGTTCGGTAATGATGTTCAAAATCATTAGTAAAAATATTGTCAATAAGAGTTACACTGTGAGATGTTATCCTGGATGGTAAAGAAATCAACGGCGAGAACATACAGGAATGAAGTTCATCTAGAAATTTGCCAGCGTCATGGTGTTGATGGTTCAAGAGGTTTAGGTTGAAGTCACCCATTAAATGACATATCTTGTTTTCTCTTTAGATTTTAGCTAATATTTCACTAAAGTTGTCAACAAAGACGTCGCCACTTTGGTTTGGTGGTCTGTAAATTATGCCCACAATAATATTTTTGCCATGTGGTCTTATGATCTCAATAAACAATGGCTCCATCACCTCCTCATTAGGCACTTTTATGTCTTCCCGAATTTTGAAGTTAAGATCATTTGACACATACAGTCCAACAACCCCGCCTGATTTGAATTCGCGGTTTTTAAAAACAAAATCGTAGCCATCGATATCCACGTTATGGGCCGAATTTTGAAGCCAAGTTTCAGTTATACCAACGATAGAAAATTTTACATCTAGGTTGGTTAGCAAGGTTGTTAAATCATCTAGTTTGTTTTGAAGACTTCTGATGTTGAGATGAAAAATAGAGAAATAATTGTCATTTGCCTAACTTTAGAGTGGAAAAATTTTAGTGATGTTAGTGATGTAATACAGTAATAAGGGATAGGGCTTAGAGCAGAGTAGTAAATTCCGTTCCATTGAGGAATCAAGACAATCATTATCAATTATGATGTCCTATGTCTGTATGGGGAAAAAGATCTTTATGAGCTCTATACAGGGCTAAAAAACTTGAATTCTAACTTGCCCTTTGGACAAGCAGCTCTCAAATTCTGCTTGCCCTGGGTAAGTCTTAGTTTACTTTTTGTTATTAAGTTGGCAGACAATTTGCCTGGGTCCTTACCTGTTGGGTAAGTAAGACTGAAAGGTTATGTGCCAGCAGGAAAATCAACTTGTCCGGGACGACCAGACTGCACTTTATTTAGAGACCTGTCTATATAGCACTAGAGCATGCATTAGGTGCTTTTGTGTATGTTGTAAAAACTCAATATCTTAGCAACATTAGCCCTCTGTATCTAGGTCTAGATTGTGTTGAGCACAATGTCTGGTGCACAAATGTGGATTCTTTAAATAAATTTCATCCCTTACCTAAATATTATATTTGTGAAAGGAGAGAATAACTTTGTTTAAATTTGAATAACTGCTGTGTTGCAGGGTGTGGTTCAATTGGATTAATAGCCGTGGGGATTGCAAAGTGCATGGGAGCTGTCAAAATGTAGGTGATAACATAACTAACATAAACATTAGGAACTTGAAAATTGTAAATCAGTAAATCACTTAGAATAGCTTGTTAGGGAAGTAAATAAATGCATGGTACTTACAGCTGTTAGAGTTACAGTACAGTATTCGTGGAAAAAAAGCTTTTATAACCACATACTACTTATGCAAATGGCTGTGCATCGGAATAAGTGCTAACATGACCTTTGGGTTTCTTTCCAGCTATTTTGAGGCTTTTGAATTTAGCTTTTATTGAGTTTATTCCAAAAATCATAAATATATAGATTTAGGTCAACCTAAAAGCGGAGCTCCTGTAGCCCGATTAGGCTTATCCAGGATAAGGTTGAATTTTGAGTTCAGTTTTGTAACTTTGCTGCAAGGTTTTCTGCATATTGTTTGGTGTTTAGTTTTTCTTTCAACTGAAATGAACTGCTTTTTTCAATCCAGAAGTCAAACGAGTGGATTAAAAAATCAAAACATTATCAGAGGAAATTGTGAAAATTACTTTGATTGTTTAATAAAGAATTGCCAAAAACTATTGGGCTAAAATATTATCTGAATGATGTTAACATGTGAGCATTGTTCCAAGGTTTTATCATTGCATTGACCCTATTGCGTAGTACTAGTTGTAGTTAAATAAATTAGCCAGAAATCTTCCAGTTTGGAAATCTTCCAGTTTCCACGTAAACACGACAAACGTTACTCCTCTAGCTGACCTAGCATATTGTGTAGCCGCGTTGAGCTCCAGAAAGCACGCGAAAAATTAAGCCTCCTTTTTGGTTTAGAGGTCCCCTTATGGCCGCCATCTTGCGCGACTCCACCGTCGTCGTCGTCGTCGTCGTCGTTGTCGTCGCCGTCGTGCGTACGCGCCCACGAGCAATACCGCTGTCCATGATTAACCATGAGAAAATCCATACATGGGTTTCTTTTTCCTATATGGTTATGGGGCTCCGCTTGGCGGCCCTTCGGGCCGCCGGAGCTCCGCTATAAACATCTGTTTGCTAGATTCAGTCTTACACTCTTGGGGATTCACTGACTGATAAAAAAGCAAAATCAATCAATCAATCAATTATAACAGTCAATCAATCAGTTGGTTAGTTGGTCATTCAGTCATGGAGGCAGGCAACCAGCAGTCACTGAGTGGGTCAGACAGTGATTGACAGACAGTGAGTTAGTGAGTCTGTCAGTGAGTGGGCAAGTCAGTCAGTCAGTCAGTCAGTCAAGCAGTCAGTTAGTGAGTCATTTAGTCATTAAGTCGACTGTAGCAGAGTGCGGTACTGAGATGTTTGCAAGTATCAATCTTGTGGTCATCTCAGTGTCATGACGATTTGATAGAGAGATCCATACAAGAAAGATTTACTACATAAGTACTCTCTTCTGCTTTTTTCTCTGTAGCATTGCTACAGATATCGTGGAAGATCGTCTCCAGAAAGCAAAAGAAATAGGAGCAGATGTAGTGGTTAATGGGAAGACGGAAAGTCTTAAAGATACTGGTTTGTAGATTATTTTTACCTACAATTGGTTATAACTTTGTGATAAGTAAAACTTTCAGTCAGGTTGTTAGGTTTTGATCGCTTTTTAATCTGCCAGAATAATACCATTACAACGTTATGTTTTCCAAATAAACATTCACTGTTGACTCAGTTAATATCATAACTGAGCGAAACAAGGAAATGAAGTAAAAAAAATTTGAACATAATCCAAGAAGTACACATTATTTATAATATATTCCGGTCTTTACAATGTAGGTCCCTGTGGTCCAGTGTGATAAATCTGCCACCGTAATTACTTGTTGAAACAAGTGCGTCGTTTTGCTAACTAATTTAGCTCCCCAATTTATCAAAGACAGGATTTTCAATTTGACCGCCTGAGAACGGTGACAACTATTATTTCTGTTGTCATTTTTCTGAGGCATTGCGTGACAAAGTCACTGGCTCATTACCAAGGGTATGTAACACAACTTATAATCCATCGAATATTTTCGCTCGCGATTTGTCTAAATGCTTCACGTGACTGAATACTAGGGAATATCCTAGTGATGTTCCCTAATTTTCAAAACCGCGCGTGTTGCGAAAAATATTTGAAGGATATTCAACACAATAGCCTCCATTTGACATGAAAATATGCTCGGATATTTGTCCTTAGACATTATCTGTTCCTCAAAGCTCATAGTTTTCCTCGAGCTATGCTCTCGGAAACTGTTCCTTCTCTCAACCGATAACATCCGCGGACAAATATCCGAACATATTTTCGCGCCAAATGGAGGCTATTGTTTATAGAGTCCCTCGATTCAAGTTTTCTTTTTGTGGTTACATTTTGGCTATTTTGCTATTTATTTCGCTAGTGGTAGTACTATTTAACTCAGAAGGAAAATGCATTTTATTTTTGTTAGTTTTTAGAGAAACGTCAGGGGATGGCGTTGGTTGTCTTTTAGAATGCTCAGGAGCAGCGCCATTGGTAAACAACTGTTTCTCTTTACTGAGGTGAATATACCATCAACTGTATTCTTTATCCAATAACGAAGTGCATTGTCACTGATCCCATACGTGTGGTTTTGTTGCGCTGTATCCAGTATTATCATTTTAGTAACATTTCGAGAACACGGAAGTGTGCAATGAATTGACTTATTACCTTAAGAGCCTTTCATTACAGAGCCCTTGAAAGGGTATTTAAAAGAGCCATGTTGTCCCGACCCTGTGGCTTCGCTAGCAAGCTCATATCAGCTACTAGCCACTAAATAGTGCACAATTCAATTGGTATTGACCCTCGTCTAGCTTTTGGTCAGTCAGTAAGCAGCTTTGAGGTTTGTTGAAAAATTGCTGCATATCATACATGTTCGTTTCTTTGCAGAAAAGGGGGAAAGGTCGTCCTTGTAGGACTTCTTAAGGTAATCAGAAAACTTTTCTTTGCGGTTGTGTCTTTGACCGTGAGCGCTTGACCTGCTGCGGTGATCTGGTGAAAGTGCCGTTTTACGCCGGAGCCACTGGTGACCTAGCCCTCGTGCAAAGGGACTGGTGCTGCTAATAAGTTCTAAATTTTCGTTAAAATATGAAAAGACTCAGAAGAGTGCACTAAATTTGGACGGCAGTCACACTATTCTAAACAAACACGCACATGTTAACCAAAGCTCGTATTGAACCTATAATCTAAATGTTTTCATTGTAAATTTTCATTTGCTTTTCAGCAACCCCTTCATGTGGAGAACTTTCTTCAAGATATTTTGTTCAGGTCTTTGACAATAAAGTCTATTCATGGTAGAAAGATTTACAGCACTTGGGAAAAGTCAGAGGAGTTATTATTTAACAACAAGTAGGTAGCTTTAAAAAGTTAGAAGCGTAAAGAACGAAATTCACTCGGCACGACTGAGATGTTCCATTGTGTGATAAATACTAAAATACTAGGGAGATGTTGACAGATTACTGCAGCGGTGGTTATACTATTGTTCCGAATTTTTCAAGCTATTCTTCACTAATGTAAAGTGACCATTTTGTAGCCTGCATTGAAGTTATGGCGTTATGAGCCGAAGGAACGATTGCTAATCACAGCTGCTGTGAGTACAGTGGTATCAGAATGTTACTTGTAGTGACAAAATCTTATATATTTCCTTGCAGAGTTGATGTTACTCCCGTAATCACTCATGAAATTCCAATGAGCCAATTTGAACAGGTGAACGAAACACCCTTTATGCTAGACTAGTTACATGATTGAGTTTGTTGGCGGAAATCTCTGCGAGGCCACCTTTGTGTGACTCCGTGTGATTTTTATACGGCGAACGCAAAGAACGCATTTTTAAGGCTAGGGCGGTGTTTTACTTCAGTTACCCACTGTAGTTTCTATCGAATATTAACTGTCAACTGAATGATTGACGAACGGACCGACGCATTCACCGAATTATTAACTGACTTACTGACTGACTGATGGGTGGACGTGCAGACGTACGGACTAACGGAAGGACGGACGGACTGGCTGACTGACTGACTGACTGACTGACTGACTGGCTGACTGGCTGACTGGCTGACTGGCTGACTGGCTGACTGGCTGACTGACTGACTGACTGACTGGCTGGCTGACTGGCTGACTGGCTGACTGACTGACTGACTGACTGACTGACTGGCTGGCTGACTGACTGACGGACGGAAGACGGACGGACGGACGGACTGACTGACTGACTGACTGACGGACTGACTGACACGGAGGACGGACGGACGGAAGAATTGATAGGCTGACAGACTAACGGAAGGACTGACTGTCACACTTACCGACTAACAAAAAACAATAGGAGGAGGCCTGTAGTACCTTCCACGCACTAACCATAACTGTTATTTTACAGGCCTTCAAGTTACTCAAGTCAGGGGAAGGTTGTAAGATTATGGTTGATCCACACACATAAGAGTAAATTGGGCGTATTAGGCTATTTTTAGTAATATCTAGGATTTAATTATGAATTTGATATTATGCGGAACAATGTAATTAAATGAGATCGCAAATTTCATAAAATAAAACTAGAATTTGCCACCTTAGAAATGGGGAGAAATCGAGCCTCATCTCGCTGTCACTTGTGGAATTGTTACAGGAGACAATATTGTTTTGACGACATGACTGATCATCGCAGTTATACACACAACCTAAGCAGTTGTGAAATTGAAGCCTGAAAAAAGTCAGGCCTCAAAGGCTGCTTAGGTTGTGTGTATAACTGCGATGTTCAATCGTATCTTCATATCTTTCTCTGCAGTTCAAATGTATGATGTATGTACTGCGAATCCCTCCAAAACACATCTTCCAAGTTCCTTGCATTCTGCAAGGATTTTGAATCACATTGTCGAATGTTTGCATACATTCTTCCTAGAAGCAAAACATTGTTAGTCCTTTGATGACATCACAGGCTAACTCGCCTCATTCTTCACTATTGCTCGGTCATGGGCGCGGAAAGGGTTAATTTACGGACTTTGAAAATTCGTAGAAAATTAACCAAAATAGCTACAACGATACTTTTGTCGCAGTGCTGATCAGAAAAATAAGGAGATTTATATAAGCGAGAAAAAAAATGGGGGTTAGTTGCACTTTAAAGGAATTGACAGTGTTCGACTCCTCTAACTCTTGAATTTTTACTTAACAAAAATCAGTTACTGTTAAAATCAAGCATACCAAGGTACTTTCGTTGCCAATACGTAAACACTATTAGTTTTTCTAGAAAATAACGTATTCAGACTAACTGCGTATATCTCTGTTTGTTTGATGGAGCGGATGACTGAATGACTGAATGCTGCACTGGTGACTGCCTATAAATTGACTATCTGTCTGTTTGTTTGAAATTCCCTCTCTGTCTGTCCGGCTTTTCAACTTTTTAATACCTGCATGTCGTTTTGTAGAAATTTCTTAATTTTGCAACTCTTGTAGTTTGAGTAAAGTAGACAGGGTGCCCCGGGTAGGCGGGCTACCCTGTCTAGCATGTGAACACTTCAATGCGTTTTCTAAAGAAACGTATGAGAAGTTAGCCCTCCCAGGGTAGCTCGGTTAGCCGGGGCACCGTCCCTCCATGAAAACAGGCCCTAAGTCAATTTACTGAGCACTCGTTTCAATACGAATCAGTCACAAACTCCATCGAAACTGTATAAACTCGTGCCTTAGAGAGATTTTCTGCTTGATTAGCAAAGCTTGGCAATGCATCGCGCTAAAATAACAAGGAACGAATAAAATATGCTAATAGAATTCATTCTGTTTACTTTTCGGAATAAAAGGAATACATAAAATAGGCTGCTTTTGAATTTAGTGATTGGACTTAAAAGGATATTGTTCCTTTAATGTAGGAAAAAAAAACTTGGCCTTGTCTTTGCTCGAACGCTCTCGGGTGAAGCACTCAGTAAATTCTTAAAATTGAAATGCACTTTAATCTTGTTTTATTTTGAATTTGTAACTATCGTTTCTTCTATTGCGGTTTCATTGCTACAACTGAATAAACAGATAATTTACTGTGAGTCAAAACTCGATCCAGGGTATTTTGAATAGCCCGTGTAAATATGTCTACACTTGATTTACTTTTTCATGGATATATCATTATTTCGACGACGCTGTGTTGCTTCAGTGTAATTTTGTCGCGCTATCAAGACATCGGACTAAAAATAATTACTTCTCATCTTATTAGCGCAGTCGAGTTAGCTTGTGATATGCAAATCTGCGAAAGCCACACTCCGGCATTATCATAATTTCGATTTTATCAAATGGAAATTAAGCTTTTTAGCCGCGCAAAGCTGTGCGCTGACAGGAAGTGTTTAGTTTCTTTTCACTGGTTTCAAATAGACTCGATTCAAAATGGCTTCTCAGGAGTATAAAGACAGTGATTTTTATGATTATTGTTGCCCAGTTTGTCTGGAAGAGTTTCAAGATCCAAAAGTTCTTCCAACGTGTAATCATAACGTGTGCAGGCAGTGTCTTGAGAATATTATTATGCGAGCGAAACCTGCTTACTTACAGTGCCCGACATGTCGACAAGAATCTTTCATTCGAGAGGAAGACCTAGACGGCTTACAAACAAACGTGTTTTTGGTGAAATTGCTTCAACAGACCGAACCACAACAGGACCGGGAGAAACTTACTAAGGGCATTCAAGCGTGCACCTCAAAAGCCGAAGTTTTAGGAGAATTAATCAAGGAGCTTAAGTTGTGTAGAGAGCGAAAACTCGAACGTGGAGACAGCCTAAAAGAGGAGATCCACACAATGGCGGACGCGCTTGTAGAGAAGACGAGAAAAAGCGAGGCGGAGTTGATAGATAAATTGGAAGACTTTATTGCGCAACAAGACAGGGTTTTCAGTCGAGTTGAAACTAAAGTGGAAGCCTTCAGAAGGAGGATACAAGATCAAGTTGATTTATCTTTGAACGCGTACGATCGAGAGGAGGAAGGTGAGATTTCCAAGATGAAAAACGCTTTGGCTTCTCTCGCTCGCGATAACCCCGAGGACAAACTGTATAAAGAAATCAACGAACTGGATTCATTCACCGTGGCATTTGACGCCAACAAAGATCTTCTGCAAAAAGCTAAAAGTCAGGGGATTGGTAGCTTAACCCTGAGCGACCAGTGTGGAGTGAAAATTGGCCTTTGCACTCCTCTTCATGTCATGAGGGTATCACTCAGTACACTTCGAAAGATTTCTCCTTCGAATTTCGGCTTCGAATCATTCTCTCCCTTAAGTATCGCGACAGATGGAGAAAAGCACGTGGCGGTGGCGGACCCAGAGAATAACAACATCCTTATTTTGAACAGAAATGGCGATTTCGTGAGAAGATTCACATCTCCTGCAAACTCGTCGCACCCAGCCATGATGTTTTCAGGTGTTACGTTTTCGAAGGACAATAAAGACCTAATTGCGGTCAATGGCGCCCGTGACGTGCACCTGATTAATCCCAAAGAAGGAACATTTAAAGTGAGTTACAGAAGCAGCCCACAGTGGGGCGTTAAATACTGTTTCGTCACGACCGATCCATATGGACGATTCCTCCTCACTTGCGAACCCTTGGCGAAGCAGTACCGAGCATGCATTGTCGTGCATTCGGATGCGCCTTTCGGGAAACCCGATTTGAGGTTCGGGTTTTCAGGCGAGGGCGCACTGTTGTTTCCTTTCAAAGCTCTTTACCACGACAAACACTACTACGTGACTGACATGGAGAAAGGTTGTGTTATGGTGTACAATGAAAACGGCGAATTTCTTCGGCATTTTGGGAGGAAAGACGATGGAATTAATGGCGATGGGCATCTGGTTTTGCCGACAGGAATGACTTTTGATCCCAGCGAGGAAACATTTTTGGTGTGCGACTGGGGTTCCAGTTCTATTCAGACGTATAAACCCGACGGGACTTTCCTAGGGGCATTTCCAATCGATGGACGTCCCACGGATATAGCGATGTTTTCCGACGGCACCCTGGTCGTGTCTTCTAAAGACGACCAATGGATTCAGTTCATGTCAATATCTCCGCTTGGAGCGTTAACAGCTCAGAATGATGCGGACGATGAGTGAATTGCACGTCATTGCGCGCATAACTCGGAAATCATTGAGTTTTGTTCTCAACTCAATTAAATTGTTAGACTTGTGACATGACATAAGTTAACAGTGAATTACAAAGCAGAAACCTATCTATACATCCCCCTAATATTAACGTTTCGATCCCCTGTTTTTCCTATCGATCCAGTAAGGGCTGTAATAAAGGTGATAACAGAGCTCTATATTACACATAATTAAATGTAACTGTTCAGATGTTTAACAAATTATAAAAGCTTCGGTTATTTACTGTTCCAAACTTGTTAAGACTTTTCAGAAGCCACATTTCTCAGTTTTCTTTCTGTCGCTGAGCGGTAGAGCGATTATTACATCTCTCAGATAGTACGCGCTCTGTGATTGGTCAATCTTACAGTTCATACGCATGCCCACTTGGCTTTCTCAAAGGGAGTGACACTTAATACTAGTAATTTCTAACCGAAAGTGAATGTTCTGCAGTAAAGTGGGGGACATTTGAGGTGTACATGATGACATACTGTGGGGGTATTGGCTAATTAGGAATAAATAAATTGTCCTAGCATATTTTTGAGGATTGAACATGTTATGATGTTTTCATCGGTTCAGTCTTCTGTACATCAATACGTCTAATCTCTCATGGCCAGTCCGTTTCCCAAAAAAAGTCATTTACCTTGGAAAACCCTTATCCGATGGGAATTTCGTGTCAACAACCGTAAAGAACGTTTGACTACACTTAGCTCAAATTCAACATCGAACTTCGGCAATTCGCTTGCCTAATTTAAAAGAAAGGGAGGATGGTTGTTTTAAAAACTAACTTTTTTTTGCTTCTTATATTAAGTTAGAGTTTGAGTTTGTCACCCATGACTAAAAGCCTGCAAATATTTGCGTTCGGAAAAATGTCAGTGCTTCACATGATTGAACCCGCACCCTTGCGCCTGATTGTCTCAGAACGCAAGAGAGCCAAAATAATGAAAAAAAACCCTTACTACGCTACACCACACTCCGCCAGAGAAATTTGAAAACTGCGGTTTCATTCTTCACTCTGAAAACGCATCGAATGTTTTCCGTCCACACTGCGCCGGAGAAATTTGAAAACGCATCAATCGGCGGTCATTTAAGATTTGTGTTTGAGGAAAACTCGGGCGGGGAAATCACATGGTTTTCGTGACGTCATCGTTTTCCAAAAGCTCCAATTTCAAAATGTTTTCATCCCACGCTAAAACGCAAAGCTGGCCTTTTCAAATTCCTCCGGTTTGAAGAGCGTTTTAGCCTGCGAAAACAGCCGTCCTTCTTCGCTCCCGGCCCTAGTGGCGTTTCTCGAGAAGGGCGTCTGCGATTTACCGCCGAAAATTCCATACTGATGACGTAAGTGTGAGCTTTGTAATGTTGCCTCAATCTGCAAAATAGGCATAAATTAACATTTGCGGTCTTTTCCCCGAGGAGATGATCAGGAAGAAACTTGCATTCTTTGCAGAAGAGGCGCTGAAAAGGGAGACAGATACTATGTGAGGACTCAGTGATATTAACATCACTGAGCGCCTGCAAAAGATACCCCGATATCTCGAACATTTGTTCGACTTTCTCCACTTCTTTTCACGTTTCCGTTTTGCTCTCTGTCATGTAAAAAGCAAATCGAGAAGCGACAGAGGTTAGTGGTTAACATTATTACCGTGGAAAATGTCTTGCGTAGTCGACAATTTCTTTTTTTCGGATAGCTGCAAGAAGCATAATATCTCTAGACAAACGTGTAGCTTTCTCGAACTAAGAGCGTACGACGACAAATATGATATCCGTGATAAGAATCTACCTACTGTGCTTGCGAACAGTTCTGATCACAGCCGCGCCCGGTGTCATAATATAGAATGCAAGTAAGCAACATGTTCATCGTAAACTTAATTTTTTTGTCCCTCGAAAGCAAGTACTTCGGAACTTAAAAACACATCTCTT
>OZ026597.1:32916688-33001688 GCA_964020085.1 Micromussa lordhowensis
CCCGTTGAAGCCCTGATTTTTTTCAGGCTTCTTCTTTCCAGTTGCTTAAATTGGAAAATTCACTGCGAGGATCATTCTTTACTTTCATCTATAACCGCAGTTCAAATATATGAATACCCAGTACCCATTTATACTCCTAAGGGCCTGTTAGGGGATTTTTAGGTAAAAAATTAATGGGACACAGGATATTTGGGGATATGGGATATTTAGATCAGATAAAATGGGATATTGAGTAGGAAACTCGTTAATTTTTGCAACTGTAATTCAACGACGGTATACAGGATATTCTGGCCAAAATTAACGGGGTGTGGGACACTCAGACCCCTTTTAAAGGGGCCTCGATCCTGGGTAGAGAGAGGCATAATTAGAGAATTTTGCGAAAGAAAACAACACAATGATGCTAGCCAGCACAGTCACTTCCATTTGAACCAGAGTAGAAATTTAAAATGAAAGATCGTCATTTGATTAAAAACATTTACTACCCCTAAATGTATACTTACTGTGCATTGAGGTATTCCCTACTACTCTCTTCTATCTTGTCTCTTAGAATTGCCACATCAGCAGAGAGCAGGCTGTCTAGATGGCTCAATTCTTTTTGAACTAGAGAAAGAGTGTGTGCTTCTGCCTGGGTTCTCTTGTATCTAATTAGACCAAGCAGATATAACAGCAAGAAAAAAAAGTATAATTAAGTAGAAAAACAGCAAAGTTGTGAAAGTTGATAAGTGCAAGACCCCGGAACATCACATACAAGATTCTGAGGAATCCTATAGGATTTTTTACAAGATCCTATACACATTCATGAGAACCCCAATGAAGTAGTCGGGGGCAGATCTAGGGGGAGGGTGCAGGGAGTGCACTTAACCCTCCCTCCCCCCGAAATGACATGCAGCTTTCTAATATGACTGATATTATGCAGTCAGTTTACACCATTCCTAAGTGGTGCACCCCCTCCTAAGAAAAATCCTGGATCTACCCCTGGTAGTGTTCATAATCAGGATCCTAGGGGATCTCATATAAAGATCTTACAGGATATTGTGGACTCATGTAGGCACAGAATCTTGTGGGATGCTACGTAGGATTTTAACCAGTGAGGTTCCTATCATGCACACATGACTGTCACACAATAGCAAGTACTTTCAGCATTTGGAAATCAGGCAGTAATGACCTAGTCCAGGATATAACTCCATGAATATCTTACAAAGTTGAATTATGAGCTGAATCAAATCCAGGCTTATAAATAATAAACAAATAATAAGATATTGCACAGTCCCCATCTCTGCTTCACATTTTTTGTAACAATTCTTCTAATCCTTCCCATGTATCTCCTTATCTAAAACAACACTACATGTATTATACCTTTGCTTTATGGTTTCTTGAATAGCTGCTTTCTTCCTTTTATTTTCTTGCTCTATCTGCTTTTGTTTTTCTTGCATCTTCTCTAATGCTGACAATTCTATTGCTTGTATTCTATAAAATAATCACACAAGCTGCAATGAGCAGGCGCTATTCATATGCTTAGAAAACAAACATAAACTGTAAGTATCAAATTCATTGTCTTGTTTTTCATACACTTTCCATGCAACTCTTTGGGAGAGTCAGGTTTTCAGTGGATATGTTTTCACATTTTTTGTCAATTATTGAGCAGCAAAGAGTTTATCCCTAGAAATATTCATAGCATTTATATGGTATAAATTACAGTAAAAACCTGCATTTTCCCAACTTAGGCTAAACAGACATTTAGGCTACTTGGGTTCTTAAAAATACTGAGTTATTTTTTTTAAGAAAATAATTTCAGTCAAGCTTTCAAAAGTGGTTTTATTCCTTACATAAAATTGGCATAAAAAGTATTTATTTATGCAACAGTGACTTTTTTGGCAAAAAGATGGCAAAATGCTATTTGTCCAATTTAGTGAATTTTTACCTATGAATTTTCACCTGTTTGAATTTTTAGGCTAAACAGGTTCTTGTACCGAGGGGGTCTAACTGGCAAATTAGCTAGGTTCTTAAAAAATCTAGGTTCTTACTCGCGGGTTTTTACTGTATTATTTATTTTGAAGTACAGAAAACAAACTCAAAACAGCTTTGGAGAATTAATTCCATTTTCTGCCTCGTGTCTCTGTTGCAATACAGAAAATCGTTTTTTGCATTATAAATCAGTCCCCATGTTCTAATGTATAGTATGTATTTTATTTAAGTACCGGTATATTTTATTTAAATTTACTTTTAATAATTGGCAAACTGTAAATCACGTGAAAGCGGATGTGTGATTTTAGTTTGCATGTCTCCAGGATACCAGATTGTGTCTGTGTGGAATGCAAAATTTAATTCTGTGCCCAAAAAACGTGCGTGTAACGTATATAACATAAATAAAATACCTGTCTTTTGGTATAAAAACTGAATAAATATTAACCATAAAGGGTCTTACTTGTCACTTTCGTCGATTATTTCCGGTAGATCGCTTTCTGGCTCTTTCTCAGAGTCAGTCAACTGTGGAGCGTGTTCACGATCGCTATCATCTCTCTTCTTTATGGGCCTTGTTTTTGGCGGAGCTTCTTCAGACTTTGCAATTTCTTCCTTTGTCTTCTTATTACTTTTTCCTCGTCTTTCGCATTCTGGAGAGGAATTTTCTTGCTCATCCTCCCTTGAATCAAGTCGGGAAGTTGATCGGCCAATGTTGTTTGCACTAGCACGTGAATTTCGTTGCCTTGTAGGAGTACGATCTCTCTGGCCTTGGTCTTCATCTCCTTCTTGTTTATCCGATTCTTTTAACTCTGTGGAAGGGGCTCTAGGTCGTATTTTCTCCCGAGGTCGCTGTCTTTTTGGAATGTTTATGGCTGCTTTTTTGCGGCTTCCCGAGATTTTTCCTTCTGCATCGACGTCTTCACTCGAATTTTGTCTTAAGCGAAAAAGCTCTTCGTCGGTGAATCCGGCCCACGACGACATGAAGAGATAAAGAAATATTAGCACTCCATGCTTTTGTATTTCTCCAAAAGGATTTTACGACTTAAGGCTAAATTCATTGCAAGATTGAACGGAATGAAATTCCTTCCTTACAGTCTGCCGCCATATTGAAAACAGACGTGTTCCTATTCCCAGTCTCCGTAGGTACAACTCATAAGGGAGACTAAGTACCAGCAACAAGAAAATGGCGGGGAAAAGTGATTCTGTAGGTGATCTCGTGGGAAAAGTGCTCCAGGGAACTTGTGGATGGTCGGATTCGTCCATTGTCAAGTGTGGAAGGTTCTATCCAGGCTCTGTGAAGACAACAGAGGACCGTTTGCTGCATTATTCCAGGGTCTTTCCATGTGTTGAGTGTGACACCAGCAACTATGCGATTCCCAGCCCAGCTGTTGTGGAAAAATGGCTCAAGTGTGTTCCTGCGGGTTTCAAGTTCCATTTCAAAGCTTTTGGATTCTTTACAAGAAAAGTAAGATTTAATTGAAAACAATTATTATGGAGTTAAATGTAATTAGAAACGAAACTGAACAGGATTAATGCACGACAGTCTTGCATTTATGGACAGCCCACGGAAAATGGGTCATCCATTTCTAATTTATGTCCGCACCCACCCACCCTTTTTCTTGTGATTTTAAATTAATAAAGAGCCCTGTATAAGAACATTCTAAAAGAAATTAACCATACATGTATATCACACTGGAAAATTTGAGGCTTTGCCAGGGAATAACATTCCAAAGCTGATTTTGAAGAAAATACTCCTTCAGATTTTGGTAAAATGCAAATAAACACCCCTCCTCCTCTCCCCCAGGTATCCAGGACTCACAGTGGAGGTAGGGGTGGAGTTGCCCACTGCAACCGTGGTCCTAACTTAAGTGTATTTCCTTTGTGGAAACTCTCTGCATTCTTGTCTTGTGTAAAAATTCAAGGAGGCATTTTGGGATAAGGCATATCATGATCCATAATATCAAAAGTTGATAGGAACATTTGCAGACTGAAAACTCTTAAGAGTGCTCTGCCATATATTGACTAATTTAAAAATAAATATCAGTTATTTTCTCCAGCTTCCAAGCAGTCAGGAATCTTAAACCCTTGAATCTGATTTGCTAATTGTATGTGATCAAAAGGCCATTCCGAAATTGCACAGAGAACAGGGGCGAGTTGTAAATTTTAACCAATCAACAAACTGACACCACGAAATAAAAGATCATGTTGAGAGTAGTCATTTGACCAAGTTTGACGCTTTTAGGATAAATAGAGACCAAGTTATAGACCTTGAAACATGTTTTAAAATCGATACAAGCATCTCTAATTTTGACACAGCGTCTCCCAAAACCATATACTCTCAAGATTTTTTATGATTTCTGTGATCCTTTTAAAAAATTGTAAGAGTTGATATGGTTTTGGGGGACACTGTCTCAACATTAGAGACGTTTGTATGGAATTTGAACCATGTTTCAAGGTCCATAACTTGGTCTCCGTTCACCCTAAAAGCATCAAACTTGGTCAAATGACTACTCTTAACGTGATCTTTCATGTCTTTCAGTTTATCGATTGGTTAAAATTTGAAACTCACCCCAGTTCCCTGTGCAATTTTGGAATGACCTATTGGTCTGGATTTTCCCATCCAGACCCCGGTTATGGACTGCTCCGAAATTTTCCAACTTTGGCAGCTTTTCAAGTTTTTTGTTACACCGTAAAACAGAGTAAAATGTAAACATCTAACACAGAGTCAAACAAAGCAGCAAACAAAGCCATGTTTGATTTTTCATGAATGTGTTTTGCTTAGATTTAGAGCTCCTTACTCAACTTTATTTGAAGCTGTGCTGTGGTAACTAGAAAATCAATTTACTTTGCTATATAAAGCAAACTTATTCTCTGGTCATGCCAAAGTTTAAACAAATTTAAATGAAAGCTATTTCCGTATAATAGTGTAGAGTTTTTGTACTTGCTGACAGTATCATTCCTTTCCAAAGAGTTCTAACTTCCTATAAAAACACAAAGGGGGCTTCTGTGAATATGGTGTGATATCACTGATATTTATTTAACTGTTTGATATTGTAGTCCATCTCTCTATCAGCACTACCACATGTTGTTAGAGATGAGCTGCCAGTAAGCGTCCTAAATGGACAAACATCAATCACATGGGAGGAACTGACAGAAGTGCAAAAACAGAAACTCTGGGACAGATACAACTCTGCACTTCTCCCAGCTTATCAGAAGAACAAGTTGGGAGTTGTGGTTTTCCAGGTATAACATGCTGTAAACAGTGTTTATGAAGCAAACTAAGGGGTGGACCATTTGACATTTGAGGGGGGTGGGTGATTTTGAAAAAACAACCTGCGAGCACACTTGTACCACAGAAAAAAATCATGCACTGCATGACCACTGGCAAAACATAATTACACAAATTTAGTGGGCCAAAAAATATCATGCATACCCACCTCTCAAGAAGAAAAATTTCCTAGTACATAACAGGGTTCCAAAAAACTTTGTACCTGTACCAAATCACCCACAAACCCCCTGTGTCCACCCCTAACTGGTCCCTTATCCTTCCTTGGTATTTAGTTTCTCCTATATTTGAAACTTAACTGATAATTAACCACTAATACACGTCTTTTGCATATAACTTATCAGCTAAGCCAAATGCCTTGTTTGGTGTTTTAACAGATGAGAAATATGAATATACAAAGTTTGTCTTTTTTTTCCGTCCCACATCATCATCATCTTCATCTATTCTCATGCTGGCAAGTACATAAGGCTGTATTTCAAGCCTAATGGTTATGACAAAAAATATTACATTTCATTGAGTGTAGGAACCTAAAATTTAAGCTAAAACTATTGTTTATTTAACAGAAAAAGTTTCTGATTTGATTTTGATTGATTACCTTTTTGACAAAAATAGTTTGTATATGTGTCTTCAGTTCCACCTAGGTTTTCATCCTACTGACGTGAACAAAAAGCACATAATAGAATGTAGGAAATTTCTTGATGTCCGTTATCCTATGGCTGCAGAGTTTCGCTCCCGAGTTTGGTTTTCAGCAGAAAACCTGCCTGTGACCTTAGACTGGTTGAAACAACATAATATCAGTGAGTATACCCTTTTATGCTCCTGCGAGGAGAGAGGAACTATGAGAGAAAAGTGTCTTGTCTGATGAAAATTCTGTACAAAGACTTTGACTTGGCTTGAAATCCCATGGGGTGGGGTAGGAGGGTATGGGGTAGGAGGGGGTGGAGTATGGTAAGGGCACAGTTCACACTTTTTTTGGAATTTTTAATAGAGTATTTGGAGTACAGTAAGTCATCAGTTCTCTCTATGTGATGTGAACTGGCTCCTTTAGTTTATTAAATTTATTGAGTGTTATTAGGGTAGATAGGAGGTAAGAAAGCAGCATGCCATGAATTGTATTGTATTTTGGTAAATACCCAATCCCCATCTTACAACTAAATTGGGTTAATACAACAAAATGAGATCTACATGGTAATGTTTTGTTACACTTACACCCCTAACTTGATTGTTGATGCCCCAAACATTTACAAAGAGGAAACATTTTAAGTGCAATGTCGTCTATGTAAATCTTGTATAATGTTGGCAGGATCCAGGGAAAACATATTTGGAAGGGAAAAAAGTTCTTCTCTTAAGGTTACTATGCACCTTCAGGGGTGTCTCGCGTGCAAGCGATGTAGCGCGTCCAGTTTAAACTGTAGATATCTAAACCCCTATATCAAATTAAAGCTTATAGGACTGGCTATCAGACTATACCAAAAATTTTGAAAAAAAATGAATTCTCGAATTTTTCACGACTCCTAAATGCGAGCGCCCAAATCACCTTTTGAGCGCTCCCTGTCAAAGCAAATTTTGTTTTTCGCTTATTTAATGTGTTCCTCCGCTTCCGGGGCCAAAGCGCTAAAAAAACGTGTCTCCGATTTGCCATATTCAATTTCAGTGAAAAGTTACAGAACATTTTTGAAATAGGATAAAGAAAATGTGGATTGATCGTACAAAAATCGCTCTCGAAAAAAAAGTATTTTGAAATAAAAAATTCGGGGACACGTTTTTGTTGTTTATATGTAAAACTAGCTACTGTCAAAATTTGAGAGCAATCGAACAAATTCCCTTTGACTTGTAGCTCTTTAAAGTGTCCCCTTTTGGTGAAAAAATTGTTTCGAGAAAACAGCGCTGAAAAATTTTCCTGCTTCGCAAACAAACTCCGCCCACAAACACAGTCAACTGGGTTCTCAGATAACTGAGCCAATCAGCGCTTGGAAAGTTTACTGCCGTTGGCTTCCTGGTGAAATTTTCCCGCGTAATCTTCAATCAACCCTTAGTGTTTAGTGTCACGGTTGACTGCATATACGTCAACAGGTTTCCTGCAGCCTGTCAATCAGACACGAAAGTTTTACTTCCGGTAAAAACGAAAAACCGTATTTTCTCCGCCATCATTTAATATTTTTGAGAATTTTTTTTTTTGGATGAAAGTTCATGCGTAGACCTATACATTAACCTAAAAATCAAAATTTCGAAAAAATGGTCGGTCTGAACGTGCATAGTAACCTTAATATAAACTTATCTATTGATCAGTTTTATAGAGTCACACAAACCAACATGCTACAAAACTAATGAAATCTCACACTGATAATGCAAATCCCAGGATTTATGTAACAACATGTATTTCATTGGTGTTTTATAAAGGTCTGGTTGTTGCTGATGAACTACAAACTGAGTTGTATGTTGACAAGAGTAACACTGCAGAACATCAAAAGGTACTGTCTGTCATTGACCAGTTATCATTTAATAAAAATCAATTGATCTTTGATACCTGTGAATGCCCAAAAATTCAAGCAGCCAAGTGGCTAGGATGAATTATGTTCTGCTCTAATTTCTAGCTGGACTCAAGTTCAACTACAACTACTTGGACATACTAATAATGACCAAATGGTGTAGCTCCTGCCAGTTCAGATTTTTTAACCCTCTCATCATCATCCAGTCTGTACGCACCGGTGAGCGCATAAGGCAGTTGAAAATATGAACTTGGGTTTTGGGGGTGTGGTCTGGTAAACAAAAAAATTAAACAAAAATTTTTGTTACTTTTTTCAATCCTGTTTAATAAGTAGACATAAGTATTGACATGTGTTGTACAGAACATGTGCGTATTAGCAAAGTGACATCATGAACATGTTGCACAGAGCTTAAAGATTAGTTGCTTAAAGATGATGGTTTTAGAAACAAGCGTTTGGTTGTTTTTCAACATTGAACAGTCAATTTTAACCAGTTTTTTCAGGCAAGGAATGTTTTTCATAACATTTCGCCTTGCCAGAAGTTCTGTGAACAAGCATGGAGGTTTTGTTTCTTTTCACAGGATCCAGGCAGCGGTGGAGTGGTACCAATTGTCATGGCACTTGGGTCATGTGACTTTGCTTATATTCGAGTACATCGAAGAATTGGCAAACATCGCATTTTGGGTGAAGAGGAGATAAAGAGGTATATATATATGTAGGTCTTGTAAATTCAGTACAAATAAATGTTGTTTTTGTTGCTTTATGAAGTGGAGGATTCAGTGATGTTAAAAGAACAAGTGAACTTTAGGTACATACTTCACAATTATGTTTGTTCACAAAAAGTTTTCCTTTTTTCAGTGTGCATAATGATGTTATTGGGGGTTCGGTTGAGATCAGAAGAATCCGTTTGGAATTAAAATTTCCTTCTCTTTCATTTGTTATTTCAATACAGACCAGACATACAAATTATTTGTTTTTCTAACCGAAATATAGCTCATAGTCAGTAAACAAACTACACTTCAGCTTATTTCGTCAAATACACCCGATACATGTATCATAACTAACTTGTCTTGACAACTGAGGTGACTAATGCCGTTCCTGGGTAAGCCACAGGTCAAGGGGAAAAAATCTTCAATCTTCAAGTCAGAGAATTTTATTCTGTGTCAGGGAAAAACTGACATTTTGAAAAAAAGGTCTGGGAAAATTGATGTTATACCGCCTGTGATTGGTGGAAGAAACGTTTCAGGTCACTGTAAAATGTGAAGGATGTTTTTGCTTAACGAAGAATGCGAATTTGATGAAACTTTCCAGTCTGAACTGAATGGGTAATAAGAACGGCTGTAAGGGGAAGCTGGATGCCGCTACTATATCTGCCATTTTGTATTGATTTGGTCAGAGAAATTTTATTTTTATCAGGGAAATGTCAGGGAAAAGCCGCAGGGAATTTTGGAAAGTGATGTTTGCGGCATCCTGGCCATCTTCGTATGGTTCGACATGGTGAAAAAAAAAATAAGAAATTGAAAAAGGCAAGGAAAAAGAGTCAGCAAGCATCTCGCTTTAATTTTTTTTGCTTCCATAGTTGGGGAGAACGTTTACGTTCACCTGAATTACAGAGTTCAATAAGAGGACCGATCTATTTTATGTGGGGAACAGACCATGAGGACCAGGTAAGAAATAACACACGGTCGTATATGACCTGCTGCTTTTAACCTCGCTCTAGTTCTGTACTTTATGCGAGTAAAACGAAGAGCGAGGGAGAAAGTAAGGACGAGAGTAACGTACGCTCCCTTTTAAATACACGCCCATACGCCTTCTTCAAATGTCTAGTTTTTCTAACCTTTTGTAAAACAGCACAAGATATTGCATTTAGAAATAAAAGGACAGTTACAATACGTCACATATAATTTCATTCATTCAGAATTCATTCATTCATTCATTTTTTTGATAGAGTTGTGGGAACATGGAACTCCCTTCCCCTTTCCATTCGCGAGGCAACTAGTGTAAATACTTTTAAAGCTTTAGTTAGAAAGTTTTTTATGGATTAAAATTGTATTGGAACGTTTTTTTCCCGATATCTATATTTATATTAATTATTACTATAACTATTAATTTGTATTATTTTTTTGTATCACTTTTTTGTACCATTGGTGTTCTGCTATAATATGGGGTCTTTGACTCTTTTGCATTACATCCTTTGGCTTCTGTTATAGTGTGCCATAAATTGTAATAAATAAATAAATAAAGAGATTATCTCTTGCTCTCAAACAATATGCGCCATGGATAATTAAGTTTCACTGACAGAAATCGCGACTTGCTAAATCCCTTCGACTTCGTTTTTAGCCCATCATCAACTCAAAGAATCTGACAAAAGAAATCGGACCGTTGGCCTACAATTGGAAGAATAAGATCTCCAACATTGGCCTGCTAAGGTTCTGTTCCAAAATACACACAGCGCAAACGGACCCGTTCAACGAAAGTTCTGCTTCAGAAAGGAAAAGTGTCGAAAACGAAGGAGAAGGTACCTTTCACGCAGTCTCCGCTGAAGACGAAATCCCGGGAACTGAAACAGTCTCACCTCGCGTAACGCAAGACAGCGAGGACTCTGGCACATTGGTAGATAAAAGCGGGAATACTTCTCCGCTGTTACTTGAAGAACCTAAGTTATCGTTTGCTGGTTCATCCAAGAAACGAACTTCAAGTTCAGCGGGTTTAATTTCACCCAAGAGAAAGCATACGTCAGCGAATTTGAAAAGAAAAATTTCCACTCCAAACAACCAGAGGATGATATCGGATTTTTTCAAGAAGTAGTTCCGTGACTCAACTAGTGATCAGTATCTTCGCGCACGGACATCGCACTAAGTTGCCTTTGAGCTGCCTTTGATAAATGCAGTCGAACCTCTGCGACTACCTCTTGTAAGCGACCACCTCTCCTAAGCGACCAGTTTTACAAAATACCAAAAGTTTCCCAGTCAAATCACTATATTTGGAACCTCTTGTAAGCGACCGCCTCTCGTAAGCGACCGCGACTACTTTTAGAGCTAAAAGTTTGAAATTTTCTTTTGTTTTTAACCTCCCGTAAGCGAGTACTTGACAGATAATAGAGCGTTAATTGGATATGGTGTTGGAACATCGTATTCCTGGGTAGTACAAGAGGCGGAAATTTCTCAATGGGAAGTAACGGAGTTTTTCTCGAGATTGACTTTTCACGTGAACAAAACATATAAAACAGGGGGTAAGGCTCTGCAGTTACCATATGCTAATGAGGCAAACTTTTGATTCAATATGGTCTAAGCTCTCGTATGCGATAACCTCCCGTAAGCGACTACACAGTCATGACATTTTTAGGTGATCGCTTACGGAAGAAGTTTCGACTGTGGTGCAGTGGAACCCGGTTAAAACGGTCACCAATTGGCCGTATTATTGACGGGGTAGGGTCAAATCACATGATTGGTAACGGGGTTTTCTTGTAGGAAAATGTATGGGCGTTTCGCCAGGACCAAAAAAAGTGGTCGTAATATTACTCCGTAAGGCGGGATTCACATGTAAATATTATAAAATGACCTAGACGTTTATCTCCTACATAAACATCCCTCGGAATTCTACATACTTTCAGATTTTGCGTACGAGACCTGAACTATTATGGTAGCTATGCTCTATAGCGCATGGTTTTCAACTAGGGATTCCAAAATATAGCATAAAATATCGCTAAAACAAGACAAATATTTTCATACACTGGATGAGACTCGGGTCAAAATTCGTAATTGACGATGCTTCGGCATTATATATGAAATATTGACTAAGAGAGTCGAAGAAAATTCTATATCAGTAAATATAATTATATTTTTAGAGTGAATAAATCCTACATTTATTCTGAGTAAACGTGATTGGCTATGTCTTAAGAAACAGCTGTCATTCTAACCGCCTAACCTCCCGCATGGTGCCGCCATCTGCTTCGTCTCCAAACGCAGTCAACAGGACTTTCGCTGGTTCTTCGCAGGTTCCCCAAACCGTGCACCGAACTTTGCAAGCAGATCATGCACAAAGACATTTGAAGCATTTTGTTTAAATAACCATAATCAAGAGACTATGTAGTCTCTTGCCATAATACGGTTACTCAAATGGCGGGAAAGCGTCCGAAGTTGACACGTTGCTTATTTGATCTATGGTCTCTCGAGGACAAGTATAGTGATAAGGGTAGGGCCTTCCAGCCGGGTCTTCCAGATTACAAACGGGCGTGCTTGCTACTCGGCCACGAAGGTTCCATAAACTGCAAAGTTCTAATGGCTTCCGCTTAAGCTGTCCAATCAGCATGCAAGAACGGTGAGAGGCGTGGTTGTCAAGTAATTTACGTTCGTTACATTTAAACCTTGCATTTGATTGGTTCGTTCGGAAGGAGAAGCCAGTAGAAAGGTTCTCAAAGAGTTGTCAAAAATTAATTTCAAACTTCGTTTGTAGTACCTGGACAACTCTCGTCCTCAGGAAAATCGTCGAGGAAAAGACCCTGGGTATGCGGTTTTCTTTTGATGAGCACTTCGAAGAAATTTGAAACGCCCTTAACGTTTTTTGCCCGTTGAATAACTTTTGAATATCACAGCTGCGTGGTGCTGTATCTCTTGAGACTTGGATAAAACAGTTGAATACAGTTGTAACTTGTATATAAAGCATATGGGGATTTTTCCCCAGCCCCCCGTTCGCGGAGCTGTCCTTTGTTAAAAACTCCCCCACCCTACTATTTCTATACGAGAATAGACCTATATTCACCTACGATCTCACCCCACTTACTGGAATACTAACCACTCGTGTAGTTTCCAAGTAAACTTTTCAAGGGCCCTGGAAACGGATAACCAAACATTTCAAAATCATTCCTGAAAGCTTCTCCTAGCCTAAAAATAATCTCTTGTGGAACCTGTGAATAATACGCCATGAAAGTAGAGGAGACCCTAGACGAATGAAATGGTGGGAAAGTCACGCGCTCGTTAAATCCCGCCTTTTTTAGCACGTAATTGACGTCATCCGCTAGCGTTTCAAAATGGCCAATGAAATCAAACTTAAAAGTACATGGAAAGCAAAGTTGTTCGTACTTTCCCCAATGATCATCGCGAGCGTGATAATTAGAAGACGTTACAATGAACCGGAGAAACTCAGTAAAAGTCACATTATTATTTTCCGTGCTAACAGGCTCCGCATCTTCAGGTCTGTAAGTTTTGACTATCAGCTGGCGGAATCTGTTGGTGTAAAGTCTATTGTTGCCGAAAAATTTATCTCGATAGGCAGATAGTAAACGGTGCAATGGCTCACGAACAAATAGGAACTTGAAATGCGTCTGAAGACGTTTTGAGTTCTCTGATTCGTTATACTCGCTCATGTGTTTCCACAAACTCGGCGAGTGTGGGTTCCGTTTTTGATATTTATCACTGTCGTTTCTTAAATTTAACAGCGTTCTCTTCATTGGGGTGCTGGCCGACTTGGGAACAGCACAGTAAATAAATTGATTGTTATCGTCGATTAGAAGTTGTCCGAGTCGTTGTCTTGTGGGTTGTGGATTTTGATCAACATGTTCCAGACAGTATTTTTCCAGTGTTTCTTTTCTTTTCTTTTGTCTTTCTGCCGCCTTTGCGAATACATCTTCAATAGGTGCAGCCGTACTTATCTGTAAGGCAAAAATGTTTCTAAGATAATTAGATACTGAATTATTTTGTAAACCACTTTTCTGTAAGCCTTCCCGGTGGTTGCACTGTACTAGTAACTGTATGCTAAACTTGTGGCATCTGTGAAATGTCCTTGAAAGTGTGAATATGAATAAGCACCTTCCGAGTTGACTTTTGCCTCTGTGTCAAATCGAGTCTTCGTGCGAAACCATTCATGTGGAAATGTGTTTCGCCTGTATGTTTACTTCATGTAAATGACATCAAACTCATTTTCGTGTGAAAGGTTTTGCACGAAGACTCGTTTTGAAACAGAGGCACAAGGTGACTCGGAAATGGCCTATTTAAGGCGGGGGTAAACCCGAAAGCCGTATTTTGGCTGGGTATTATGTTTTTAATGCAAATATCTCGTTTACGTTTCAAGCAATCAAGAATCTCTATGCTCATCTCACATATCTATGTTTTGGGTTGTTTTGTAAATTTTTTGGTGATTTTTAGGTATATTTGGAGAGAAATAGTTTTTCTCAAAGGATAGTAAAATTGATGGAAATAGGAAATTTTGAAGATTTGTTGTTGTTTTAAAATTAGAGTTTGAAATTAAAAATTGGTACATACACTCCAAACAGTGGCCCAACAACCTGGGGTGCCATTGTGCGGTCGGGCAACTGTCTGGTGGTGTTCCATAACCCTTTTTTTCCCTTTCAACCTCTCTTTAAACTTACCAAAATTTCCCTTAAATTCACCTTTACCCCCGCCTTAAGTTGTGTGTATTACCCCTTTATTTCCGGGTTCTCTCCTTCTCTAGTGTTTCTTCCGGTATTGCGTTTTAAAGACTTAGCAAACATAAGTCCCTTAAAACCCAAAGAGTAATGAACTTCAGCAGAAACTCGGCTTCTTCTATTGGAAATTCACGAATCTGGTTGGTTTTATCGTTGCTGTTTATTTTACAACTGGTTCATGCTTTAGAGTGCACTATCGAGTTATGGAACACGTGGGAAGTTTGGAGAGCACGAAAGAAGCGTAAGAGTTGCCCGAGGCGATAGCCGAGGGCAAGTCTAGCTTCTTGAGTGCTCTCCAAACTTCTCTCGTGCTCCATAACTCGATAGTGCACAGCTAAAAGCATGAACCAATTGTTTTATAACATAGCCGGTGGAATTGTAGGAGTCCGATTTGTTTATCACCAGTATGATTACAGACCGAATTGGACGACACGAAGTCTTATTACCAATTCATCTTAAAAATTACAATTTCCGAGAAAAGAAGAATAGCCAAGTTATAAAAGAAAGGGAACATATGCATTAAAAAGACTGAAAGGAGGCGCAAATTGTTTCATGTCGCTCTGAAATTGAGATTGGTTGATTTAAACTACAACTTTGAATGTGATTGGCTTATCGAACTGTCCGATAAGAAACTGTCCAATAACAAACTGTCCGATAACAACTTGGCAAGTGAATTAGTGGAAAATAGGAGTTTTTTTAACCAATCACAATCAAAGAAATTGTAATTTTCATGATTAAAAACAAAAACAGAATAAATTGCATTGTTTATATAGGAAGGGACATCAGTCCTGGCTAGATTTCATACGGGCCCTCTACCAGGTCAAACTGGAATTTGAAAATGTTGGCCTCTCGGGAGAGAGGAAAACCAGAGCGCTTGCCTCTCACCTGGTATCTCCCCAGGTGATCTTATTAGGTTGCCATCCTTGCTCTCCTTTGCCTAGTTCCTAGACCTCAATACTTTAGCGGGGTTAATCGTTTTCTGGTCACGTGGTCTGGGGCGCAACGTGTGCGTACGTCACCGAAATCAATTTACCGTGAAGGCCTGGGAGAGAGCCGTACAAGAACTAGTCAGCACTCTCCTTAAACACCGAGCGAGCCTATAAAAGGTCAGCGGTTTGCACTTTGTTGGCTAAAACACGGCATTTACGTTGAGTAAACAACTCGAAAACAATGGATATGCTTTCCCAAGTGAAACAAAAATAAGAAGTTAAAATGCATGTATATGAAGTACGATACCTAAATTCTTCTTCTGTAGATGCCATTCTTGTTGTTTTCGCTGACCTTTTTACAAAGAAAGCAAACATACGAAAAACTTTCCCTTGTGCGGTCGCCTGAAATATTACTTCGTGCGAATTTCGCGGGAGTACGACACGCCTGGGTGAATAAGCCAATCAAAGCAGAGTATTCCAATTTGTGATGGACGGACTGAGCCGCTTAGCCTCCATTTATAGGCTCGTTCCGTGTTTCAAATTCACAAAAAAGTCATCTGGCCTGCTGAGCCTCGTTGACTGCGCCCACAACAAACTCGGGTATACAGCGTAACGTTTTAAATATTAAGTGAGCTAATATAAATACATACCGATTTGTTAGCTGGCTTCTTTGTCCAGCTGATATCTGGGATCCTTATTGTATAGCTTCCTGTAGAAGTTAGATAATCATGAACATCCTTGATTTCAGAGAGTGATACTTGATTGTGGAAATATCACCAATCAACTTGTGTAGGGGCATCCAATGAAAAAGTAAATCATTACCTTAAAAAGGTTTAAATTTACATCGTATAAACAAGTTTAAAATCGAAGTTTAGATGTTAAACCGGAGCAAATGCTACTGACAATGCGATTAGTCAACAAAATTTCAACGTAAGATAAAATTGAAAGACTAAAATAATAAAGTACCAAAAAATTAGCTAAATCTTGCTGCTTTAAAAAGTATCCTTAAAGCGTTTTCATAATTCTAATTTTTCTCTCTTCAAGATCAAGGCCTTCCAACGTATTTTGATCCAAATACTGAAAGCAAACAGCGGTTACAAACATAACAAATAGACAACGCATGGTCTGAAAACTTAACTGTACTGACTTGACGTTTCGTATGTTATCACATACACCTTCAGAAGGGACGGTTATAGCTATAAGCAGGTTCAACGGAGCTGTTCTTTTGTCCGTTTAAAACATCATTAATGTTATAACAAAGTAGAGTTTTCTTTAAATCAAGGAGAGTCCACTGTAATAAGGAGGAACTCGGAGCAGACGCGTAAACAGCGATAGGCTAAGGTGCGGATTAAATAAAGGATATTACATGCCCGCTTGTGGATACGAATTTTATCTTCGAGGGCTCAACTCGATATCTCACGAGTGAGCGCAGCTAATGACGAGTGAGCGCAGCTAATGACGACTTCTTTTACCATTTTCCGAAGATTTCCGAACACTTTCCGAAGATTTTTCCGAAGATTCTCCAAAAGTTGTCCGAAAGCCAGACAAACGTTTCCGAACATTTTTCGAAAATTTCCGAAGATTACCGAAGATTAGGAAGATAACCGAATATATCCGAGGAAGATACGATGATGTTTCGATCACACAGCAACACATCTAAGTTCAGTTTAAGTTATTATGTAACCATGGCAATGTTGATCTTTGTAATACATGTATCCTACACGTGAAAGATAAAAATAGTATCTTCACTGCCCGCAATGAAGATGATGATTTTTTAGTAAAAGGAAAAATCCTGGTATTTCACTAGTGTTTATATTTAAGAAGTAGAAAACATGTGCCGTGTTTCTATCGAGTTTTAGTATAAATCTACTAGCGTTCTATCACGAAGGCCGTTCTCTGATTGGCTACACTACTCACTATCTATTCTGTGATAGACAGTGAGTAGCGTAACAGTGTGCACTTGTTAACAACATGACGGCCGTTTCTTGGCGTTTTCGAAGTGTTGAGAAGAGGATTTTTTTTTTTTTTTTTACAATACCACTAACTTTACGTTACATATACTAATTACTATACAGTACTTCCTTAGAAACAGTTCTTACCCTACTTTTACAGTTTGTTTGTTTGTTTTTTTTTTTTTTGGAATTACACACCTATGTATCTAACGAGTTATATAATGGTGAACAGGTTTCCACTTAGCCTCAAGCATCTTACTATTATTGTTCTTGGCAGCGATATGGCATTCAATTTCGTATTTTCTCTTAACTAATTCTTTATAGGAAGGGAAAAAAGGAGAACTTTTATTCCTACGGCAGTTCCATAAATATAGCTTACCTAAAACAATTAAGTAATTAAACAGAGGACATTTAGCATCTGTGACACCGAGTAAAATAGTCTTTAACTCGAGCTTCCTTTGTTCTTTAGCCATAGCGAACCAATAAGATTCAAATTCTTCCCAAAATACACGAGAGTAAACACAGTAAAAGAATAAATGATCTATTGTTTCCACGGCGATGTTGCAAAACGTGCAGAGATCGCTTTGTATTAACCCTATCTTAGCTTAGCGGGAATTTGTGAATAGAATGTCATTCAGTATTTTAAACTGAAAGCATTGCACATATGTTTCACAGATACAGGTCCTTATTAGTGAGAAGGCCTTTTTTGTTTCCACATCGTCGATAGAAAATTTAGATTTCAACTTTGTGAAGCCTCTGGACTCTGTCGCCTTACAAGATATAAGCAGACTGTAGAAATCCCTAGATTTGCTGAGTACTGGATCAAAAGTTTTGTCACCGATTTTAAATTGCAGTGACCTAACATGGTCTTTATTAACTTCGCGGCTTCGAATTTTTAGATGACTTGGTACAGCGCAACGAACACCAGTCCAGGTCAGAAAGTTTTTAGAAAGGATTTTTAGATTAAGTTTTGAACGACTAGTAGATTTATACTAAAACAATTAGATTATTCCCTCTCGATTTCTATCGCGCGCCCTGATAGTTGACTCGGGCTGCGCCCTCGTCAACTATCACGCAATAGAAATCTCGAGCTCATAATCTAATTGTTAAATAGAAACACGAGTGGAAGTTTGGGAGAACGAGAAATGCTGTGGGAACACGAGCCGCAGGCGAGTGTTTCCACAGCTTTTTCGAGTTCTCCCAAACTTCGATCATCAAAATGTAAATTCTATTTGTTCGCGCCATCACTACGTCAACAGCTCGTGCTAGTTCTGTGTTTTTATGGAGTTATAGAAACACGAACCAATCAGCGTGCGTATTTGCTTTGGGTTATTTTCTAAAATAAATTGTTTGTATGCTTTCTAGGAGTGAAAGAGTCCCACTTGCCCCCACTGTTCTGAGGAAAGATGTTATCTTAGTCTTGCCTTTTTTGGGTTTCCAAAGCGAAGCTCTTACGCGACGTGTTAAATCTTGTATCAACCCTCGATATCTTACCCTCGACCCTCGACAAAAACCTACACTCGGTAGAGATGACATGGCCTGCAACAGTGGAGTCGTGACCATGTTGTGTAAGAGCTTTGAAATGCTCGTTCTTCCGGTCATGCAATCGACGTTTGGTTTTTTACCGACACAGAAGGAGTCACAGTCGCAACAACTAGCTTTGTAAACTAGTTTAGATCTTTGAGAGCGACTTAACCGACCTTTGTATGGAAAGAAATACTTAATCCGGCAAGTATTTTGTAAAATAACCTTAAGATTGACAAATCCATAAAACTTACTGTAATACGCGTGTTGTTTTTGCCAGGCAAGACCATGGTTTTCGATCCTCCATGTGGATCTCATCAGTTGCTGGTATTTCTAAAATACTTTGTACGTCTCAAGTCGCTAACGCAAATCGTACATATGCGAGAATATGTAAGACATTCTGCGGCTTGGCACAAAGCAAGTAGAAGAACAGATCGTCTCCACACAACCTGGTCATCAAGCATATGGACAGACGAATTGCTGGGAAAGATTCCTTAGGCCAATTGAGTGTAGATTTTAATAACACCTATTATCAACTAAAACCCTAAATTTATATTTTTCCGTGTTAGATTGCTTTTTGATTTCTAGGTGCCCTGAAACATTCTATTGACGTCGCGACATTGGCTATGCTGCAAACCTCCATTACCCAAGTTACAGCTGAAGTTAGTTCAAATTATAAATAAATGTTTTAAACTAGTAATAACCACAGGTTAGGAAGTGCGGGCGAGGGCTATGCATGATTTGTTTCACTGAGGTTAACGAATTCATTGTAAAACAGTGGCGTTGTGTTCTTTTTCCATTTTGGGCATTTATATTTGCAGGGCAATAAAGGGTTGCATAGTGTGGGTGATTGTTTTCCCTAAAACGAGACAAAGGGACCTAAGAGTGGTTAATTACTGACCTTGTGAAACAGTAACACCAGTTTGATTATACACTAGTTCTATTTTGTGTTGGGTTTGACAAAATGGTTATTTTTTCACGTTGTAAATAAAAACACTGTTGATTATAAAATGGACATATTGATTTAGTCAAGGTCATTTGATGTAACCCGACAACAACAGACACGGACAGGAAACGTTCCGATCACAAGTTCACACGCTCGATTTTGATTGGACGGCGCGCCAGCTATGCATGAGCTGCACGTGATTCTTCGACGAAATAGACGTCGTCCACGTGATAAAATTGTGTTGTGTGCATTCCAATTTATGGACCGCCACTTCTGCATGAACTGCACGTGATTCTTGACATTCTTAGCTTCAAGAAGGCGAAATTTACATATTATTTGACCCTTCAACTACATTTTAATGTAGTTGAAGGGTTAAAAAGATCATTGACTATAAAAGGTGAAACAGCTATGCTTTGGTGAGAATTGTCTTCTGCTTGGTGTTGGTTTCTAGCGGCCAGAACGCCTGTGCTCAAATTACTGCTGCTTCGTGTTTGTCTCGCGTGGTCAAAGCGTCTGTGCTAAAATTACGTCCTTTCATTTCATTGGTTCTTAGTGTCCCTAAGGACAAATATTTGGAAGGACGACTTTTTTTGCTAAATTCGAGTCACTGCAAGGCTATATAACTGCCGCGCATGCGTTTGAAACCAATGTTGAGATTAGGATTGCGGGCTCCGCTGGTCGCCCGCAAAAACATATAAAAAATATAATTTCGGCAGGTCCTGGTTCGGAGAGCAAGAAAGAAAACATGTCGTTCAAGTATATAAAATGAAAACAGTTGTTTAAGTTACTTTTCGAGTTACGTTTTCGAGTGCTAGAAATTTGGGAAATAATGCTACCGTGATAAATAAATCAATAAATCAATTTATTATATAAACTTTAGTGAAATATCAGGATTTTTCCCTTGACTAAAAATCATATCTTCATCGCGCGCCGTGAAAATATATATGCTTTTGAAAATGACCGACATCTTTGCATGTGAGGCGTGTATTCTGCATATTACGGCCTTGGTACGTTGTTCGGCGTTGTTCGCGATAAATTTCTCGTCGCCAGTTTCCACTCTCTACGCATGAAACGCCTGGGACTGTGACCCTCCTATATTCTCTATAAATCTTATCAAGTCTTATCATAGTTAGTAGCAAAGATATCAGTGACGTCACCGATTGTTATTAATATGCCAACCAGAGAACGATTGGCTGGTGAAACAAAGAGCTCTATTGTTTAACGCTGTGAACATTTAAATAACAAAAACAATGTTTGTAAACAAATATCTTCCCTATAAATCGTGTAAAGCCGTTGCGTAACGACCCTAACGTACAGCGACTGAAAATCCCCTCTAACACAAAAAGATTAATGAGAAAATAGTGATAAATTTTACGAAAACACACCATTCAGGTATAACTCCGCCTTATTTTAAAAACTACTCTCTGTTTTCTCACTCTCTGTTTTCTCAGAAAATTGATGATTATTGAGATCGAGCAATAGTAGCCAATAAAGGATAATCATGCAAATGAATAAAGATCATATATTTGAACTGCGAAGAAAGATATGAAGACATGATTGATCATCGCAGTTATATACACACAACTTAAGCAGTTCAAGCCTGAACGGGATTCGAACCCATAACCTCTGCGACACCAGTGCAATATATGACCTCAATGTATGATCTTTCATATATTCATTTGCATTCTTCACTTTCTACGTGTATATTACGAAGGTTCGAATCCCGTTCAGGCCTGAGTGTTTTTTTCAGGCTTTAATTTCACAACTGCTTAATAATTAAGTTGTGTGTATAACTGCGATGATCAATCATAGCAATCACTGATATATATGTGCGGGCTTTGTGTTAAAACTGATCTTAGAATTTACAATTCCAGACTCTGTCCACGTTGTTTTGATCAATTAAAGTAACTTTAAAATCATGTTACACTTTCATCGCTGCGCAAGAACTACCTGTTATTCCAAATTATACTATAAACGAATTATGCAAAACTTTTCTATTTATTTTAAAGATCTCCAGTGAAGTTTTTACCGAGAACTCCACAGGGCGCTGTATGTTGGGTGTTCATCCGCACACAGTTAGATAAAATTATTTTCAAATCAATTAATCTACAATAGGACAAATTTTAACTTATGGTTGTGCCTGGGAACTGTGTTGCCGAACCAAGGACAACCTACCTTTTATGATTTTCGCCAAGGGAAACTCCAACAAGATCCCAACGAAAACCAGCATTGTTAGACAGGAGAAGGAAAGAATCAAGAGACTACACGGTTTCCACTTCATGATAAGGAGCGATAATCACTTCCCACCCTGCAACAGAGGTCTAGCTGTTAACAACTACTGTTCCAAAATTGAAGTGCTTTTCATCTTCATTATTGACAGCACGAATAATCAACGCGCATCACACATTATTTACATATACACAACTGCAAATGTGTTTTTTTCATCCGCATCCTTACCTTTTCGAAAGAACAATATAGCCCGGTTAATGCGAACAGCTGTAGGCAATAAAAGCTTGGTCATGTAAACTTGGCGAGTTTTGTGGTATTCAAAGGCTCATAAAGGGCACCGTGACACTTTAGTTGTCCCTGGCAGTTGCTACTGAAAATTCATAGTGTCATTCGAATCATATTCAAAGATGTCGCGCATGCTATTCAAATTTGGACGAAATATAAGCCCCTACTTGGCTTGGATTATCTCTGAATTCAGAATTTTAAGCCATTTTTGGCGACCATTTGCGTTGTAAACATCATGAAAGAAGAATTATAAATATTCTATAGGAAAAAGAAGGTAAGTTAGCCGCTAAAATCTGTACTTAGTATAGGTAATCTTATGAATGTGAGTGCAGTTAAAGATTTACACTACAAATAATATTTGAAAATTCTCTCAAAATTGCACGAACCTATAGGCTCGTGTATTTTTACACAATTTTCAAATATCACTGGTAATTTAAATATGTAATTGCACTTGCATACGATTACGTATTACAAAACAAAACACTTACAAATAGGCGTTAATTTACACTGAAGTGCAAATTAAGGTGGCTCGAAACAGTTTTCAGTACTGTGCAAGACTTATATTTTGATGGGTCATTATACCCACTCTATATCGGTTGATACCAAAATCATGGTATCAAAACTGAGTACTGCCCAATCATTGGTGAACAAGCTGCTGTCAATTTCGTGGTTCAATGTATTACCATAGAAACAATATAACCTGCTAAAAACACCCTTAATTTTATCTTTAAAAACTTACGATCGATTTACCTGTCCTCGGCCAATCATTCTTAGTCTAATAATTAGAATATTGGTAAATTTTGTTCTTATAAATACACAGACGAAGAGTGAATAGGTTAATGCGAGAGTTAAATAAGAACAGTTCGTGGAATATAAATTTGTTCGGCGTTGCAGGTGCTCATTACAAAACATCGATAAATTTTGTCCAGTTAAGTTGCCTCCAGACAGCATCGGCTGATTGATGATCTTTTAAGGTGGCTCAAAACATTTTCCAGCAGTTAGATTTTGATGGGTTATTATAACCACTCTTTATCTTTTCATGCTACAATCATGGTATTAAAAAACTGCCCAATCATTCATTGGTGAACAATGTTGTTATCACAGTTTGTGACACAGTCAGTTTTGTTACAGTATAACCTGCTAAAAACACCCTTAATTACAGCTTTAAGGGCTTATAATTCAAAATCGGGGCGGTTAAATTTTTTTATATTATCAAATTTAATAAGCACGATAAGACGAAAATTTTGGTTTTAAAGTTTTAAAAACTCTGTACATAGCGTTCAGAGTCAATGATTGCACAGTTGTTGGATACCATGATTGTAGCATCAAGCGATAAAATAGTGGTTATAACGATCCATCAAAAGCTAAGTGCTGGAAACGATAAAGGCAGCGATGGTTGAATTCATAAGATTCGAGGGCTTTTTTAGCTAGGTTCAGAAGCATTCGCTTTTTTGTGAACAGTTTTCCAAGATGACGAAAGGCGGTAGGCCTGATTTAACATGGTTTTGTAGGAATGATCTCTTGTATCCGGCCCTGATCCACAAAAACATGTTCTTTCCTTTCGGATCAACCTTCAAGACTCGGAAAAGTACGACGCAACTCGCAAAATTTCCGCGGGTATTATATGTTAAACCATCGAATAAGGTGTATATCTGATTTACGTGTCTTAAGTTAGAACGCGGCCTTACAATATGCCCTAGAGATCACACATCACAATCAGGGACTTTAGTGGAACTCCGCCTTATAAACACGTTGTTGTTAAAGCTACTTGTTTTGGCCTGAAGAAAACGTTTAGTCGGTCTTTTCCTAGTTTTAAGAACTATTTTAACACGACTCAATTTTATGGCCCAAAGGTTTTCACTGTACTCAAAAAAGTAATCTAAATTACAGTGAAGCTGGACTTTTTCCCCTGGCGACTTCAGAAAGCAACTGATCATAATAACGTTTTTATCCAGACAACACAAGAAAAATTTAACTCTGAGAAACTCACTTGGCACTGAGCAGGTGGATTACACAGAAATCGCAACGACTGGACTGCTGATAGCAAAGAACTTCCAAACAGCACCACACTTCAATCGTAGTTTGATATTCTTCCCCGATGTAAATTAGGTATAAATCAGTGTGAAGTTGTTTGGTTACAGCAGCTGAATACATAGTGAAAACTTCAACATGGGTTCTTAATCAATTGTGGCGTCTCCCAGCAACCTTTTTTCCCAACAAATTGTAAGAAATTTTCTTACTTTTTAACTTTGTATTTTTTAGTTGTTGTTGTCCTGGATGGAACAGGCTACAGCGCTGATCGCTCTTTTGTTAACACTTGAGTTCTTGAATGCATCGTATTGAAATGGAAATTGAATTACTTTCTGAATCTTGGAAGGTCGAATTAATGAACAGGGCAATCGTCGTTCATGAAAACAGGATAATGTAATGTTTGTTCAGGCCACCTTCCAAAAGGTAACCAATCATTCTCGATATTTTGCTTTGTTATGATTATTATTTTTACCGACTTATGGTTTTATATGATATATGAATTAAAACCCGAGGAAAACAAATCTAAGCGTGGCTCGAGCTTTACTGATTTGATCCCTAAAAGGTACAACAAAACGGACATGACCGCGTTTTAAAAGATGCTAAGAATGGTGGCGCTCCGTCCTGAACACCCTAAGGGAGACCAAAATACGTGATTTACAGGCCTAAGCCGTTAGAAGCCACCCCGACCTTTTTACGGGGTCCCCCTGGGGGTTTTCCCTCATAGGTCCGCTTTGTTATTTTGGAACGGTTGTTGTGCTTTTTGATGGCAGGCATCCGTGCTTCGCGGGAATTTCATTCGTTATTCTCTTTACACGTTTTTGGATGAAGTCTTGTGGATGGCTTATTTAACCCTGCGGGTGTGCCAGTGAGCGTCACGATCAATACACCTAAAGACCGCCTCTACTTTCTTCAGTGTTTTTTCCCCTGCTGTTTCCATTTCCCTTTGCCCCCGCTAATTACCCCCTTTTCCACGCCACGTAAGTATAAAATGACTGGCCCCACATAAAAATGCTGTCAAGGGGTGAGTCGTTTGTCTTTTGAACTTGAACTTGGGGCAGTCGGTGATTTGCTTAAGGCATTAATTTACTGGGCGTTTCATTTTTTCGGGATGCGTGTATCCGTGTCGTGTATGCTGTGAGCAAATTTCTGCCTTCTAGTTTAATTAACAACAGTTTTAACAGTACTTACCAATTCTATAACTAAGTCGTAAAATAGGTTTAGTTAACATCAAACAATAAGGTAACAACTGCACACAAGCCAAGTTGCCCATCAGGCCGAAGCCTATCTCGCCTTGTTCTGTTGCATGAAGCGACTCGGGGTATTTCTACTTTTCCCTTGATGGGATGCTAGCCCCAGCATTAAATTCGCCGGTACCCATATATACACCTGAGTGGAGAGAGGCACTGTGAGTGTTAAGTCTCTTGCCCAAGAACACAACATAATGTTTCCGGAGTAGAGCGCACTAGCCATGAGGCCACCTCATCTCCCACAAAACCTCAAGAAATAAGCTAAGAAATGAGAAAATGCACCATATATAGAATTAAAGACCAGGTAATCTAAAAACGAACAGAAAGCACGGAAAAAAACATGGCGCTGTTAAATTGAAAATAGAGCACATATTTGTTTACAAACTTGTTTTTGTCATTTAAATGTACGAAACATTAAACAAAAGAATTCTTTGTTTCACCAGCCTATAGTTCTCTGGTTGGCACATTAGTAACAATAGGTGACGTCACTGATATTGCTATAACTGTAACAAAAGATTAGGAACTGTGACACAGTCCAAGATTAGGCGTACAAAAATTCGAAGTAAAGTGAGCGACTCCTGAAGTGATGGCTGAAAATTTCACTGCTTTAATTTCGCATGCTCTAGATCTTGGTAAGATTAAATTTGGATATTTTCATTTCTTCCGACGGGGACGGGGACATTATTTTTGCTTGTCACGCATCTTATCACCTATTGTTATTATTAAAATGTTACGTTACGGGAACGAGTCACAGCATGCAAATAAATTTCCTTGTTCAAAACGGTATCGTCAACCCTCGAGGTACTTCGGTCGCAGTATTGGCTTGAGCTGCCTTTTAGTTATCTCTTGTACTCGTTGTAACTAATAATTAGCCATTCCAATCGTCTGTCACGATATAGTGGTCGAGAATTCGACGTACATGTAACCAAGTGCGAAACAGTCTAAATATTGGAAACAACAACAATGGACACCTACAAGAATCCGACGGAGGTCGAAATGAATAAACTCGTTCTTCCAACGCACACCAACGAGCGGCAAGAAAACTGCCTCAGTGGCGGACAGCTGCTGAAATGGATGGACGCCGCCGCGTGTCTGTCGGCCGAGAAACACGCTGGAACCTCGTGTGTGACAGCATCCATGGACGAGCTCTATTTTGAACAACAGATTTATGTCGGCCAAGTTGTTAATCTCACGGCGCGGGTTAATCGCGCGTTCAATACAAGCATGGAAGTCGGAGTGAAGGTACAAGTGGAAGATTTACTCCGTGGCGAGGTTCAAAAAGTTTGCGAAGCTTTCTTCACTTTCGTAGCCTTGACTAAGGACAACCGAAAACAGCAGTTGACCCCTGTTGTACCTTTTACGGAGGAAGAAAAATCACAATACGCGCTCGCTAACGAGAGAAGAAGAATGCGGATTCAGTATCCGGTGAACCTGAAAGAGCTTGCAAAGAAGCAGGATAACAATGGAGGCAATGGAATGTGCACGGTAACGGCGAATCATCAAACACGGTCGGATGGTGGAGAGATTGCTGCGGCCAAAACCTCCCTTGAAAGCGTTGAACTGGTCCTACCTCCACACGCTAACCACCATCAGACCGCATTCGGTGGTCAAGTCATGGCTTGGATGGAGGCTGCCTGCACCATCACGGCTACCCGCCTGTGCCGCTCACATCCTCAGCTGCAAGCTGTCGACGAGGTCAAGTTCCGTGGGCCCATCAAGGTGGGGGATCGGGTGATAATCAAGACAAGGGTGAACAATACGTATGACGTTCACATGGAGGTGGGATGCCGTGTGGAGGCGTATTCCATCGGCGGTGAAGTGCGACACGTCAATAGTGCCTTCTTGATCTTTGTAGCTCCGAGGCGTGACGATGGGAGGGGAGGCCTGAAGATGTTGCCACAGTTACGGATGGAGACCGCCGAAGAAAAACGACGCGCCGTGGAGGCTATGGCAAGAAAACGCCTGCGCATTGAGCGGGAACAGATCCGTAGATCTGTCGGACCTGTGATTGCCATACCTTGGAGTCCACGCATTAGTCAGCTGCTGAACTACAATAACATAGAAGCGTTGGTGAACCTATACCAGCTGACGAAATGGGAAGAGGTGCAATCTTCTTCGGGTATCACGCTATCCAAGTGCGACATTGACAGTTACCTCTGTGTGAAGGTCACTTACTCTATCCTGGTCCGTCCTGAAGTTATTTTCACGTTGCTTAGCGACGAGCTTGCTCGTAAAGAATGGGACCCTCTTCTGATTAAAGTGGAAGTGGTGGAAAAAGTCGATGATGGCGACGTCATTCTGCGCATGGTTCTAAAGAGCATGATGCCTAACGCTACGCAACCAGATGACGTAGTGTTGCTGGTGTCACGCAGAGTTCCTTGTGACGGACGAGACCACTTCACCATTGCCTACCGATCAGTCACAGTAACAACTCTACCGCCAGTCCCAGGGTACAATCGTAAAGAACACCTGTGCTCTGGGATGCTCATCAAGGAAACTGAGGGGGAGGAGGGTAAGTCGACTATCACTTACATCAATCAAACGACCCGTGAATTGGAGTCATACGTTATGGGTGATTTGATGGGAGTCACCGACTTTTACGTTAAGCGATTCAAGGAACTTGAGTCATTTCTCGTGGAGAGGTCATCGAGGGCTTCGGGTACATGATCTGCTTCTCTCTGTCTATTGTTCCATTCCAGAGGCAAAGCTGAAACTCGGTCAAGCGACTCAGAACTGAACGATTTTTGCTTAATTGTATAAAACATAAATTGGCTCTTCTCGACTGAATTCGTCAGTTGAACTGTAGTCCTCAACTTGTTTAAAATCAAATGGGCAAAATACTATGGGTATCTCGTACAATTCACGCAGAAAATAGTTCACAAAATTTTGATAGCTCCAGAACGATTCGCCACCAACTGACAGTATCTCTTGAGACCATAAAATTATCACAAAACCATTTTTAACGAGCCTCTTTTAGTTCATTTCGCACATTGTTGAAAATTGAATGAAATGAAGGTTTTGGACTGGGGAAAATTTGTTTGAATTCTTTGATGTAAAAGCGTAGGAAAGCTAAAGACGACTCAGCTGTTGTTAATGTTCAAAACTTTAAAAAGGAAAATCAAATTAAATAAAGTTGTTTAATAAACGAAGTTGTTAGAGAAGTAATAATGTATCCTACTCAAAGGCTCCCAAGGGGAGGGGAGAGAGATCAAAAGGGACCTGTTGGAGCGATGGCAAACACAAGCATGAGGGACCCTTTAGCTCCTCGTTTCTGAGTTTTTCGCTCCTTAATCCCCATTACGTCAGGGATGTAGCGACCATTTACACACGTACGCACGTTCGTACCTCCAAAAATCTAAAAAAAAAAATGACTTGAACAGTGTTACTAAAACTTGGTCTAAGCTGTTTGTCTCTCCAATTATCAAAATAGGAGATTCAGAAATTCAAGTGAACGCCAGTTCTTTCTTTTCCTCCACTCTAATTTCTTGTGATTTTCAGGCTGATATCAAAATTCTCACCCATCCTGGTCTAGTTTAATTGGGCTTTGTTGTAAAATCCACGTCTGTAGCTCCCTTGGTGCGGAGAAAACACCATTCTTGCCGGTAAGTCTTATTTACTGGTGAAAAGGGTCTGTTCTAAAAGCGTCTCGGCTGGTTTACCAGAGTTTTTGTCATCATGCTGATGCCATTTTATTAAGAATACAGTCAAATCTTTCTATAACGGCCACCTTGCGGACAGAGAAAAGACGTTGTGGAGAGGTGACCGTTATGGGGAGATAGGGGTGTAAACGTAACACCTTTTTTTCGGGGGTACAACGTACGAAGACGAACTACGCGCGGAATGGATCAAATTACGTGACCTTTAACAATATAACATGCCTTGGGGCTTTGTATTCACCGTTCGTCAGTCGTTGAACTAGTCGTTGTGGGGAGGTTATTTTGGTAGTTTGGGACGCGCTTTGGTCTCCGTTGCCGTAGTTGCGTTGTAGAGAGGTTAAAATAAGAGTAAACATTATAGACCGTTCGCCGAGACGAAAAAAAATGCGGCCCGCGTTGCAGATAGAGAAGTGGCCATTAGCAGAGGTTCGACTGTATATTAAAAACGCTATTAAGATTACTTAACCTTCAACCTGCTTAATTAAAACAACGGCTACCCGCTATACCGTCAGCGGCCTGAAAAATGGTCATTACAGTATATAAAGGGCCGAATCCTTCCCGAATTGTTCCGTTTCTATGTTCAATTCTCCTAACATCCCTAAACGGGTCAAGTTGCCAGGACCACGAGTCGTCAATTTCCTGATGAGTAAATATATTCAGTTAGCCAAACTAGTTACTAGTTTGCAACGTTTTCGAATATTCGAGTGGTATACCATGTTTATCACTCGCGAACTTCACTTGAATCACACCTTCATCACGCCTTTAGATCACACCTTTATCACGTCTTCAATCAAACCTTTCTGGCACCTTTTCAAGACCTGGGTTCCTCCTATTCGCACAACGAAAACGAATGGTTCAGAATTTTCTTCACAGAGTTACACAATACCCTTTGAGACAGAAATTGCCTTCTCTTTCTGCTCGGTGACAGAACCTCTTTCTCGCAGGGTAACCACCTAACCGAAAAGTTTGAAAATTCCAGGAGCAGCATTGTATGGAACTTCGGGAAATTCTCGAAAGCCAAATTAGTGTCCACTTTTTTGGGAAATAAAAGTGAAAGTAATTCCCAGTCTGTTGAAGCTAGCAGGCTCTTAGTGGAGAAAGAAAGTGGGACAGAGCCTGCGAAGAGTCAACTGGAAAATGTTTATCCCTTCCCCGCTGGAATGATTCCGGAAATTGAAACCGGAATTTTTAGTCGAGCGGAAAGCATCCAAGTGGATGATGCATTCAACAAAGCGTGGGAAATAAACCCTAACAAGTAGTGAGATCATAGTTAGTAGAGGGAGATACAGTAATAACCTTAACTTTGCGATTTTTTCCCGAGCAAATACATTTAAAATAATGTTTAAAATATCCTCAGCAACACTGCTTCACGTTCGGTTTTCTTATCTTCTTATTTTACGACATCACATGTCAAGTCGTTGTCATACCAATCAAATAACACAGAAGACCTAATATTATTTAACATCATTAGCTTCAACTGTTGACAATATTTTACCTAAGGTGATTTACAACTAACGATGACCGTACTTACATACGTACAGGACTTGTCTAAATCAAAAAACTTTGTACATACAGTCTAGAGTTGGAGGTGCCAACAAGGCCAGCTTTTTTTACAGAACGTTCTTAACGAACAGTCATTGAAATGTCATACTTTAAAATAGGAATTATGAAGATTCACTTTTCTATGCTAAAGAGCGTACATGGTGGTTGTCTGTGGACGAAATCCTAGTGTGTGATCATTCAAAGAAAAGCTATCGAATGAGCAGTACTTTCATGTTGTACTGTTGTTTTTTCCATGTTTGAACAGGTAATGTAGTTTGTATTTCGGTATTTTCTGGATGTCATGAGTTAAGTTGCTTTCATAATGTAGAAATTACATTTAAACCCCCAAAAACAAAATCAGATGTGATTAAGATCTGTTTAACTGTGAAAATGGTCAGAAAAAAAAATAAAAAATGAGTTTTTCTCATGCTTACAAAATGAAAAACAATCAAGGAAGATCACTTACACACTGAATCCGTGAGAATTCACAAATTTTCCTTTTTCCTGCGGTTGTTTCAAACAACTACTAAAGCTCTACAGTTGTGACTTTGACTAAAGGAAAGACAAGAACTTGAGAGAAAGGCAGTTTAAAACACCTAAATACATGTACACCTCAATAATATTAAGGTAAAGATATAAAAGCTATGCATCTACTTCAGCTAAAAAGTCAAGTCTATTTTAACAAACTATATAGAATAACTGCATTCCCTTCTGGGTCTTTCACTTGCCAATGTCCTTCACCAATGTTTCGAACTCCACCTGGAATTTCAGAACACATTTTGTTCACGTCATTCATCATAAAGCAAAGAGCAGTGTTTTTTACTGGCTGAGATTTAAGAGATGGGTGTGAAATTAGTTGCAGTTCCAGTCTGTCTGAAAGAGGAAACTTGCGGTAGCTAAGGCCTTCTTCTATCTTGTTATAGGCCAATGGTGTTTTACCAGTGATCAAGGTGTAAAATCTCTCTACTTCATCCATGTCCTTGTTCACAAAAAGTAAAATGCGAACTCCAGGACACGGTGACAATTTCTTGACCGCAAACAGAGGACCATCGTTATTTGCAGCTTTGAAATACACCTCATCCCCATCTAAGATAGCTTGCGGCATATTGACCTGCTCCCAATCTCTAGAGTTTCCCTTGACTACATTCAAACAGCTTTCAGAATTCTTCTGCGCTCGCTGTGTAAACATCAACATTACACCCAGTGCTGGGGATGTAAGACTTCCATTATCCATGCGCCTTGTCTTGGAAGCTGGAGAATTTGTGGGGCTTGCTCCATTGGTAAACTTATGTTCTGGTTCTCTGACACACAGAAATGGGAAAATAGACCGATGAGATATCAGCAGAGAAGACAGGGTTTCCTTGAGAGATGCACCTTCACCTGCAGGAGTGGCTATCTCTATATAGCAGGGTGGAGGAACTGTTAGACATACAGCTAAAAAGAATTAAGAAAATAAAGATCAGTTTCCCACTACAATCATCTGAAATAAAAATTTAGAAATGGCTTGTAAACCTTTACAAAAGCATAAATGCTTAATGTAAAATTGTACATGTAGCTGCAACAGTGGCTTGTATTTCTGGCCCTAGTTGTTCAAAGGCTGGATAACACTATTCACTGGATAAATTTGCTATTTAAACAATAGAGTGTTTCTGTCGAGGAACATTTGGCTGATAGTTGCCTCGCGGGAATTTGATATTCTTAAAACAAATTTTTGCCCGAAAAGCGAAGCTTCAAGGGCAAATATGCTAAATTTAAGAACATCAAATCTATCAGACTGATAGTTACACTCTATTGTCTTTATTGTTCGCCACTAAATTTTCTTCTGCACAGCAGTTCAAAAATCATATTGAATTATTTTCAACTTTTTCAGATGAAAGCCATAACAGCCAAATGTAAAATTTGAAAAAGAAGACAAAACCCACTTAATACAATTTCAATAATAATGTTTATTTTCTATAAGCCCGCTTGTTTACAGAAAAATTTTCTTGGATGAGTACTATCCATCCGCGTATTTTCCTCGGACGGGATCTATGGGCTGATAGTGTCTCTCTGTGGATGAACACTATCGCATCACATGATCAATTTAAACCAATAAGAATTCAAGAAAAATTTAGTGTTGAACTATAACCAGCAATAATGCACGCTATACAGTGGATAGTGATTTATCCAGTGGATAGCATTATCCAACTTTCGAACAACCCAGGCCTGATCTTAGTTGGCACAGATTATTAAGATTTCTTTCTCCATTTGCTTCATAGTTTTAATTTCAATGGAGGAGATTGTGTATATCAAACATTTTGGAATGTGTTTTGAGGCATTTCCCAAAACCTGCAAATGTCATCAGAACTACATGTACTTTCCTGCACATCATATACCTACTCAACTCCCTTTGGGTTTGGAAGTGTGATGAGGCACTGTTTAATACATCACATCATCAATGTATTTACAACTAGCCTCACCCATCCGCTCTGAGCCTGCAGTATAACCATTCTATACTATCAATGATAATAATTCCTTTGTCACATGTACATTTAGTATCAAAAATAATTATATGTGATGTGGTTATTTTGCAAAAAAATACTTGAAGTGCACACCTTGAATCTCAGTGAGCTTAAGATGGGAGATGTCCTCTATTTTTCCATCCAAAAAGCATTTACCAAGAGCTTCATAACCAGCAGGGCTTGAAAACTTCATTAGAAGCTGAAGGCCACTAAAGCGAAGAGGTTCGAGTTTGGTATCACCACTCTTCTTTGATAGAGCTTCTATTACCCTCCTGATGACTGCTTCATCAAGACTGGAGACACTTGAACTAGAAGTGCTTTCAAAGCTTAATAAAGCTACAAGGTCATCTTGACGGGAGTAACTGTGCCAAGCTTTACCCACTTCAGAACCCCATTTACTATGGACCTGCGAAGAAACCAACGCATTACACTCAAATCTCATGAAAACATCCACCCTCTTTAAAGAGTAATGACATCCCAGGGATGAATTTTGCACACTTTGTGCTGCTACATCATTTTCATTCCTCAATAATATTGGACTGCAAGTGAAAATAAAGTTTCAACAGACTTTTCTTCCCCTAAAGGGGTGGCAAATGGTAAATGAGAGACTTTGCGAGGTGGCTAAACTAGTATTTTTCTAAATGCAAGCCCAAGACATTTTGACTTTTCCAGTTGCGAGACTGAGACTCATAAGTGTTCTAAAGTGAGCGCCAGACATTCAGACTCTAAGACATTTAGTAGACAGACACATTTATAATTAAACAAACAATCAGGACTCCAATACCTTTTGGCCTTACAAAACATAGAAGCTCTGAGGGAACCCTGTGGAAATATTGAGACTACTAGATGCACATGGCCACTAAAAAAACAAGGATGCGAGACCTGTGATATTCAATGAAAATTTTGCTAGACTCAGACTTTTTGAAGGACCATTCATCACCCCTGAAAGAGTGTCAATTAGTATCAGACCGCGTGTTTATTGTAATCAGGATAAGGCACTCGTGTTTTGCACCGAACATGCAAGCACATGCTAGCCCTCTTTGTAGGATCATAGATGTGGTTTCTATATTTTACAGCTTCTTTTTATATCATGCATATTATGAATTTAGTTTTAACAGTGCATTCTTTTTATTTTTACAAAATAGCTCAATATCTAACATGGTCATGACTTCAATAACAATAGTTACATGCTAGCAATGAGCTTGTAAGTTTGTAGTAATTGCTATTGGACCCATAACAATTTATAAGAAATGTAAGTTGGCCAGGAGTCAACAGTTAAGGATTAAGTTAACAGGACAACATAAATAAAGACAGGGAATTTTAAGGACACTTTAACAACATTCAAGTTTTTTTTTTGACAAAAATTAATTCTGCCATCTAATCAACCTTTTTTTATATATACATGTATGAAAACCAACCAGTTCATTTAACCTGGGCAGCAAACACTTAATATATGTGATCAAATTTCACATGCTCCCTTGCATTAACACTGATGATGACTGTATTTCCTTGCTTGTTTATTGCATCACTTTTATTTTTATTCCACCTGTTCCATCATACTCAACATATAAAAGAACACAAGTCAAATAGAACAGCAAAATGGGCTTAAAATACACACAGGATGAAAATTGCACTTTCTGTCAAATTTACACAAACACTTATCAACAGAAAGTTTCCCATTTCGGTACGATTTGGGTTTTCTTTGATTTTGTTTTTTTTCATACATGTTTTAGTTTTTTTCTGTACATGTTAAAACTTAAATGTATCTTCAGCCTGCTCTGCACTTCCTCAAAATCAAAAGTAATTTTACAAACACCTGCACATAAACTCTAAGTTAAAAATGTTCTGATTATTTAAGATGATAAACAATATTTTTAATAACAGAGCAAACTGTCAAACCTTGAAAACAATTACAACTTATACAGTATTGACAGCATTAGTATATGTATGATCAAGACAATTTTAACCTTGAATAAAAAAAAGTTCTTTTCATAGATTTGAAATAAACTTAAACAAAAAAAACCGTGACATTTTCTTGAAATAGTGAGTATCACAAAGGCAAAGCCTTCTACATATTCATTAATCAAAATATCACAAACTGTCAATCACAGATAATGCAATTTCTAACAAATGTCATGTCATTTTAATGCGATAAAACAATGGCACAATTGCAAAGCTTACAAATGCATCCCTTTTCAATGTTGGCGTCCGCCAATCGCTGAAGAAACAAGACAACCAAATTGACAGCAAATGAGATTATTTTAGGGTAAACGGACAAACATGTCAATTTTCTACGACGATAACAGATTCAGAGACGTCCATTTCCTCTGGGAAATGACAGAAACAAACTCCGAACTGCGACCATATTCGTTTTAACCGAAGACTTTCTTACAGAAAAACACCGGAAATATCCCGCTAAAAACACACTGAGGGGTTAATGTTTTCAACAAAAACAACTTGAAGTACGATAGTTCACAAAAAAGAATCTGCAGGTAGATCGAGGTCAATCACTGCGACTGTTTTTCGACAATCTTAAATACAGCCTTTAGACAGCATTTGGACATGATCGCGCTTGTCAATTTCGGGAAACATTTCTTCTCGAGAGAAAAGAAATGTTCAATCGACAAAGAATTGTACCAATTCACTTTTAACTTCTTTATCTCTTTTGTCCGAAACCTGTTAAGCTGTGCTTATCCTTCAGCGCTGACAACTGTGAAATCAAATCTCTCGGGGTATGCTTTATAATCAACAGACAACCTTTGCACAATGTCTCGCCTCAGCTAATACGCTTTATCACAAATAAAGACAACACAAAATAACTTTTACCTTTTTCCGTCTCTGGGACACTTCTGAGGCAGGATGGTAGTGATATGGTGGTTCCAAATGCGGAGAAAATATCTTCCGAACCAAATATCGTGTTGGGATTTCCGAATCTTTTTCAAGTTGGATAAGTCGAGTTGTAGCAGCGTCGGTTTCATCTTGATCGATATTATCTTCATCCAAGAAGGCGAGATCATACTCTTCGTCTTTCACAGCAGCCATTGATTACACAAACGCTATTTTTCCGTTACACTCGTTGACAAAGAGACCGTGGGAAGAAATGTAAACCAGATAGCGTGCCTTGAAAATTGTAAGCCTCTATCAAAACGCTCCCCCTCCGGCAATGTTTTCTAAACAAATAACGCGAAAGAGACTGGAGCTTAGAATTATTGTTTGTCGGGGGAAGATTGAGGAGAGTAGAATCCAGATTCATTAAGTGGTGCTCGGTTAAGATGGCGGCGAATGGGGAAGTTAAGATAGCAGGGCTTGAATGTTAGCGATTGTGGACAGAAAAACTTGCTGTTAAAAGAAGAGACATGGAAGAGAAAGGTGACAGATGCTGAGATTTTATTTCTGCTAATTTTCTTAATTAATATGTTCCCTTATTCTTAAAAAAAGCATCACAATTTGTCAAGCCTTAATTTCTATGCATATATAGTGTAGTGAAGAAGAAAAGTTTCATTACCGGTGTTTGCCAGTTATGTATGGGTTTCAGTGTTTGTCATAACATTTTTGTTCTGTTCAGAGCCACTCTAAAAAATTTGTACAAAATATCACCTGAGCGCCGGCGTTCAAGTTTATCTACTGATTTTGTCCATATAAAATGAACGCTATATAAACCTTTTCTTGGTACATGTAATTAATAACCAAATTATTTTGATCTCATCCTTCATGATTAGCATAGAACCAATGCAACTTTCATCAGCCGTGTTAACCCTATCTTTTCTCTTTCATTTGCAATGAGTCCAGTAAATATGTTTATTTTATTTTATTTTTTTTTTTTATAATACAATCTTAGCCAACCCTAAATAAACGGAAGACCTTGGTGGTGCCTCCTGTAGGTGTCTTGCATAGTTTGCATTAATAATTGACTTTTTTGCATCTCAAGACACAGAACAGGAATCTGATGCCTTGGAGTATGCCTTTGATCTTCTGGAAGTTGGATGCACAGGGACAATTGAAGTTATTCCAGAATCAATCAATAAACCTTCTAAGAAAGAACTAAAACCACTGACTACTGTAAGTTGTTATAAAATAGCTGAGCTACTATGTGTACACTCATTTGGTCAATAGGTGTGTTTAGATGAGAGTATGTAACTGCTTTAGATTTGCAGGTTTTTTTGAGAATTATTTTATACTGTAGCCTCATCTAAACACTTAGGGAGCTGGGAGAATTCTTGAAAGTTATGCAAACCCTTGACTACTCTTGGGTCTCAAATTCTCCCAACCCTCCTCGTGTTTAGATGAGGCTATGTAAACAAGGAAAAAGTGCTCTATTGCTTAATTGTTGAATGCAGTAAATCAGTAAATCACTCTTGAATTTTTATTCTTGACAGGCTGGTAACTGAAAGCTAGCCATGTTTTTCTATGATATGGTTTTACTACTTTTGTAATTTTATTTATAAAATTTATAACCTAAATTTATAGAAGAAGGTATCAAGAATAGTAAATGTATAATGCTTAGAACTGAAGACCTCAGAGGAAACTACCAGTTATGTTTTTTTTGACATGAAAGTTCATAAACCAGACAAGTTTGATTTTTACTCCTTGTATCTTCGTATCTGACTACCCACTTACTTTATCCTCTTATTACTGCAGAGAATGTTTGAAGTCATTCAGAGAAGCCCTCCTTTCATCTCAGTCAGTCTTTCACAGATGTTTTTGCTCAAAAATACTGTCAGTAATGTTCTCTTATAATCTTTTCTTTGCAGCTTCCTTGTGGGTTACCTCCTCTGTTTGCACCAGATTTGAAGTCTGATTTAGAGAAATATCTGTTGGATCCCACCACCCTACCCATCCATGACTTTCACAAAACACAAAGGTAATGTAAATAAATTATTGCATCTCAATGTATGACAAAACTACGGACTATATATGGTTGTAGTCCATTCCTGTAACAGTTACCGGTACATTTTAGCTCTTAAATGACTTATTTTCCATGGTGCAGCTTGAGTGTGAGTAGACTAAAGAGTTTAGATAGTGTAAACTTATGGCTCTAAGGGTACATGTAAGTAACCAAATACAGTGAGGTTGTAATGAGGGGATAAAATAAAAAAAATAATGAGGTGAGAGTGAAGTGAAACAGAAATATGTTAGCAGCAATGGTCAATGTATTTGTATGTTTGGATTGTTTGCTGGTCATTTAAATTTTCATTTGGTTTAAAATTACAGGTTTTGGCCCCGTGAAAGAGACCCAGAGAGTTTGTTGTTTTCAGATGTCTGTCCTGTTCCATCAACATTGAAAGTAGAGAGAAATCCCAACTGGAGAGCTGCTGGGCTATAATGAGGTACATTTTTCCATTTGTCCCTCCTTTAACCTCCCCCAGTGCCAGTACTTATTTCATCATCTTGCCGTCCATTTCTTGGCTCTGATTGCGTGGCTCTGAATTTCCAAAAAAAACAAGAAATGCCATAAAATTTTAAAATGTGTTGTAATCACCACCACAATATTGTAGGTCACAGAGGATGTTAAATGTTGAAGACTGTGTACAGTTTTTGCAGGACGCGAAGTTGCATGCAACAAACATGTGACCGTGAATGGGAAAACGTACACTAACGCTTTTCCGTTTAATGGAAAATTCTGTTTGTATCCGTTTATCATCCGTTTAAAACGGTTCATGCAAAACGTTTAAACGGTTGGCTCGTCTGTTTCAAAAAAACTAGTATCTGTTTAGCGCCTTGGGCAAAACGTTTAAATGGTTCTCATATCCGTTTTTAAAAAAATGCTATCTGTTTAACGTTTGAGGCATAACGTTTAAACGGTTTTGACATCCGTTTAACGTTTTAAACTTAACATTTAAACGCTTTAGACTAAACGTTTAAACGATCATCTGATCCGTTTTGGAACTCGAAGAAAAAAACGACCACCGTTTTAAAGTGCTTACACATTAAAAGGCTCAGCTTACCTGTTTAGAGGAATTAATTTTGTAACCATGCGTGGTGAGACTTGTTCAGAGAGAGCAATGATGAAGATGAATACAAGGGATTTTATGGTTAGTTCTCTGGAGCACTACAAGATTAAAATCCTTTTGAAAGAAAAGTCACAGAAAGAGGGTTCTTAGGAATTGTGTATTAGGAACCAATTTTCAGCATGGAACGATTTGTCGGAATGCACTGTGCTGTCTTGATTCAGTGACTAAAGCTGAAGGACCGTGGACATGACATCGCTGGCGATCGCCCTTTTGATCAATCTTTGAACGAAACAGAAACAGAAGACTAAAGGTACATAAGTTATCTGTCTCCACATTAAACTTAAGTTGCCTTTTAAGAATAAAACGGCTGTGCATCATATTTTTCCGTTTAAAATTAATTATATGTTTCCAAATTCAACAGTTAAACGTTTTAAGCTATCCGTTTCTGGACCTTGATCAACCGTTTAACGATTTGAGCTTTCCGTTTATAAATAAATCTCATCCGTTTAACATGTCAAGCTATCCGTTTTTGGACTTTGATCAACCATTTAACGATCTTGGCCATCCGTTTAAACGGTTACGGAGATCGTTTAAACGTTTCGCCTGACCGTTTACCATCCGTTTACAATCCATTTATTTTTAACCGTGTTAGTGTACGTTTTCCCATTCACGGTCACACATATACTGTATAAATCAGCTTTTAATTAGGACTGCCAAACTTACTGGACCCTAAACATCCCCTAAATATGCTAAATGTATCCTCTTGAAATAAAATGAAGTTCACTTTTAAATTAAATACAGTATTCTATATCAATCAGACAATATTTCAGCTTAAACTTGCATGTGAACTCATTAATAATTAATTATCGTTTAGCAAGGAGAGTTTTCTGAAATCTTAGAACATATTAATTTATTCCAGGCATAAATTTATTTCCCTTTTTCCCTGAAAAAAAAATGGTTTCATACCCTGAAGAATTCTTCAAAATGTGTTGGTCATTTTGATCCTTCATTATCTCTCCTAGGGTCATACCTGATTAACTGAACTTGTCTCGTATACCAGCAGGCTGCACTGTGAATTTCTTGATAAGCCCACGCTTGAATTCAGATCTCTGTTATATTTTTGAAATATTTTTGATACCAGTATTTAATTAAATCCATGTAGCTCATCAGCAATCCTGTACATGTAAGATAACTTAGCTTGTGATATTTTTATTGTCATGGCTCATTGAAAGGTGATGTTGGCAGATACTGGATGCACTGCTAAAAATTCCATGTCTCTGTTACGACAACCTGGGCCGCTGTCTACCTCTGTGAGAGGAGAGTCAACAAATTATCCTTTCTTACCAGGTAAAAGTGATGCAAGGGAGTCTAGTGCATGACAGCTATGATATATTTATGTCAACAAAATACATGTAGTGCCATCAGCTTGTGGACTGATTATCTTACTGCTTTATACAGTAGATATTTACGGGTTAAAGAGACTGTTGTGAGTGTTTTGTTTTCAAATACACGCACATGCTTACTGTACAATGAACGAGAAAATTTAGAGTTCATTGTACAGTAAGCAAGTGCATGCATTTGAAAACAAAACACGAAGTAACAGTCTCTAACCCTTTTAATATTCAATTTGAGTTCACTGCTGGCGATAGACTCACAATGGCTTCCCGCCCGAACACTGCACAGTTTTTATGCGTTATTGTAATAACGCACTCTGCCACTTTGATGTCGCCAGGTAACAAGAACTCGCGTGACCAATTTTAACCAATGACACGTGTGGATTTTAGACACTGAACGGAGATTTAATATTAAACACAGACATTAATACAATAAAACCAAGCTTTAATTTATACTGCACTGTCCTGAATAGTTTTGTTTGATGTTGTGAAGGTGGTATGGAGGCTCTAGAAACTACAAAACCAGACCTTGTGTTTGATGGAGAGCTGAACTTTGAGAAAGGTGCGTCAGTGCATTGCTACAGTCATATACACTTTGTCAAGTTTGCGTTGCCATGCCAATAATATGATCCTGTCACGTCACCCCATCAGGAGGAGGTGGAGAGGATAATAGACAATGTTTGTTGACATAGTGTATTCATGTCAGTCTTTTTTTTCCTCTCATATCTGCAGACCTTCTTTCTGTGCCACCAGGATTTAAACAAGGAGCTTCTTTTAGCCATGCAAAGGAGGAACAAGGTTGGTATATAACAACAACAATAACAACAACAATGCTTTATTTATAGTATTTTTATTACTGTAATATTATTTTCATTTAATATGATAGGCCGGCAATATGTACAAAAAGCTACAGCTGTTGCCTCAGTGCTGCATCACCGAGTGTGTATTATTTCACCCTGTGCACGAAACTCATACAGCACCAGCAGAGGTTTGCTTGGAATTCTAGGCGCTTGTCAAGTGTTGATGTGTTATTGTCAAGTGCTGTTAAGTGAATCATAAATTGTTGTTCTTTCATTCAGAAGGAGATTCCTCTCTCTCTGTGCCTCAAGTCTTGGCCATGTCTGACATCATGGCTGGTACAACACTGGAAGACTTGGAGTACAGTGATGATGGTGATGATCTAGATTCAGATGAAGATGACATAGCTCAGGTGCGATAATTGACTTGAAAACTGGATTCATTTGGCGTTTTGCAATTTTTTTGTGCTAAACAATTGAGTCTAACACCATGTTTTCCTGAACAGAAGTGAGTTATTACTAACAGTAACTGTTTTTTTAACTTAAAATCCCTCGCTCAAGAATGTTTTTCTCCTTTTGTGTCTCTTCTTTGTTTTGTAGTTGCCAGAGGAGGGAGAATCTGTTGTTGACCCAGAGGACAGCAAAGAAGGTAAGAGTCAAACCCATTATTTGTAGATCAACACCTAAATAGTCATGAGTATCCAAATTCTTCTTTAAAAGTTTCTAAACAATAGTAAATTAGAGTTCGTAAGAATAACGGAATTGATCCCTATATGTGGAATATTGTCATGATGTGTTATCAAATTCTTCCAGCCTATGTCATTAGAGATGTTTAGAGACCGATAAGTTAACTTCTTTACCAATGCCCTTACTCAAGGCAATTTTGGAATGATTTTGAATCTTATTGGTGCATTTTATCAAATCAACAGGTTCGTCTTTCTTTGCAGAATGTTAGATTTGGTATAATAGCTAAGCAATGCCCTTCAACTAAATTACTAAAGTACTTTATTACTGTGGGACTGCAGAAGAAACCAAATACATCCCAAAATTAAAGGTTATCAAAATATGAAACTAAACGTAAAATTTATTTATTTATTATTTATTTATTATCTTGCCACACAGAATAAGTTACAGATATAATAGAAATGATACTAAACAGTTAATTGACATTAAATTGAAATAAGTATACAGCTTGAGAGGAGTGACTGTGGCGGGGAAATCTCCGAGAAGCAAGGCTTATGAGGAAGAGAGATTTCCCCCCACGGGCAATTTAAATACTAGGCGGCATTTTAAAAATAAATAATAAAGACGTATATCTTAAGTATATAAGTGAGGTTACACAAGAAGATAGATATAAAGTATTAAGTATTATGGTATTTAAGTTGAATCTTGTCTGGCTCTTAAAAATGGCTTGATCACACGCTTGAATATATTAAAAGTCGGGGCGTTTTTAATGTTGCTCGGTAATGAATTCCATATTGTAGGACCTTGAAACAGGATCGAAAATTTCTTGATATTTGTTCTACAGTTATGGGGTCGGTAAAAGGTAGAGTATCTTGTTGAATATTGATGAATCTGATTTCCAGTTTGAAAGATTTGATTAAAAGCAATTGGTAAAGCGTCATTATGATATAGGTACATGAAAGAACTTACTTGGAGTGAGTAGATACTAAAGACATCAAGAATTTTTAAATTTGCAAAAAGAGGTTTACTCGAAGCCTTGTAGTCAGCCCTAGAGATCGCACGGACTGCTCTTTTCTGCAGTAGGTAAATTCGTTGCAGGTTGGTGACATAGGTAGAGGCCCAAATTAAATTGCAGTAAGTAAGATATGGATAAACAAGGGCATAGTATAGTGTAAGAAGAGATTTTGAGGGCAAATAGTATTTTGCTTTATAAAGTAACCCGACAGATTTAGAAATCTTAGCCGTAATAAAATTAACATGAGTTTTCCACGTAAGATGCTGATCAATATAAACTCCGAGAAACTTAGTATTATCTACTTGTTCAAGTATATTATTTTCTATCACAATCTGTCTATTGATAGGTAACATTTTTTGCCTTGGTCTGAAAATCATAAGTTTTGTTTTCTTGACGTTGATTGATAACTTATTGGCTTTTAGCCAAGTTGAAACATTTTGGAGCTGATCGTTAAGATGGGAGGTAAGTATATCCAGGTCACTATGTTCTAAAAATACACTGGTGTCATCAGCAAACAATATGAATTCGAGGTCATTAGAACTAGAGCAGGCTGGGAGATCATTTATATACATTATAAAAAAGAGCGGGCCTAATATAGAGCCTTGCGGTACGCCACAAATTTGTCTTAAAGCATCAGATTTAGAATCGCCAATTTGGACATATTGTATTCTATTACGAAAATAGTCAGTTACCCATTGATGGGCTATCCCAGTGATGCCACATGCTTCTAATTTTGATAGTAGTATTTCGTGATCAAGGGTATCAAAGGCTTTTGATAAGTCAAGAAATATTCCGGCTAAATATTTTTGGCAGTCAACGGCGTTAGCAACTTTGTTCAAAAAATTAATCAAGGCGTGGGAAGTAGAGTGGCCAGGTCGAAAACCGAACTGATGTTTAAACAATATGTCATTATCGACTAAGAACTGAAATATGCGATTATAAACAGCTCTTTCGAAAATTTTAGAAAAGGCAGGAAGTATAGAAATTGGTCGGTAGTTTTGTGCTAAGCTGGCATCATCAGATTTATAGACAGGAATAATTTTAGATATTTTCAGTCTATCTGGAAAAACTCCTGACGACAAAGATAGGTTTATAATTGATAACAGAGGACCTGAAATGATGTCGAGTGTTTTTTTGATAATAGAAATTGGAATGTTGTCAGCTCCGGGGGCCTTACCGTCCTTAAAACCTTTTGTAAATAAATAAGGGTTTTAAAATAAATAAGGGTTGTTTTGAAAGGATATGGATATTTAGCCCTGACCAGATTAAGTAGATTAAATATGTAAGTAACCAAAGGAACAATTTAGCTTAATTCGCTCCTTGTAATAATGAAGCTATTCATTCTTTTATTTGTGTGTGTGATTGTCCTTTGTTTTTCTTGTGTATTTTTCTTTTCTGTCACTTGTAGTGTAACATACCAGTAAGCTACTGATGTAAACTTAATAGCCATATATTGATTTTTAACCTGTTTTTTTACAAATTGTTGTAAGCTGTTGAATTGTAAAAATGTAAAAAGGAAAAAATAATAAGTTAAGTTGACACATACATGTAATATCTAGAAAAAGTGTTGAATGGAGTAGGGTTAGTGGTAACTCTAAATTATAGCCTGCAGTGCAGACGTTTTCCCAGTGTTCACGAGTTATCAGTATTACATGCAGCTCTCGATCAACTAGATCTTAGGAAAAGTTGGAGAGGAGGAGGTGGGGGTGAGGGCAGTTCCGCTCCCCATCACTCCTCTTTTAGCCTCGCTCCTACTCCCTAGGATGCCTTTTTGTCTTTCTTTAAGCCTCTTGTGAAGGAGGCGCGGTGGCCTCATGGTTAGTGCGCTCGACTCCGGAGCGAGTGCTCCAGGTTCGATCCCTGGCCTGGGACATTGTGTTGTGTTCTTAGGCAAGACACTTTACTCTCACGGTGCCTCTCTCCACCCAGGTGTATAAATGAGAACCGGCAAATTTAATGCTGGGGGTAACCCTGCGATGGACTGGCATCCCATCCAGGGGGGAGTAGAAATATTCCTAGTCGCTTCATGCTAGGGAAACCGGGATAAGCTCCGGCCTGATGGGCCACTTGGCCCGTATGCAGACTTTACCTTTTTTTACCTACATGTAAGCCTCTTGTGAGAGTCAATTTCTAATGACATTCCCTTTCAATCCAAATGCGCTTGCTTGCCAAAATACCCTTGCTTTGCAGGCTACTCTAAATCAAAGCAATCTAAATACTCCTACATTTTTTTATTTCTAAAAGTACTTTGAGAAGGAAATATTTCTCATCTATTTTTGTAGGAGGTCTCCAGAGGCATGATAGCCTTGAAAATGTGTTGGTGGAGGGCCACGATTCAGGGAACAAAATGACTTCATCAACTCCTGTTGCAGACAAACCAGTCAAGGAGGAATGGGCTATAATGGTGGATGTGACAGAACCTGTGAAAGATTTTCACAAGCAAGTTCCTGATATGGCCCATAAGGTCAGACGTTAACCTTGTTTTGTCAATATTATTGGCTCACAGCTATATGAGAGCAATGTTTATCAGGCAGTGACACGAGCTATTCTGAGAAAAAAATATCTTAGTCTACTTGCAACACAAGGGTTTCATTTAGGGCCCGACGCAAAAGGCAAATTGACCGGCTGCGAGGACAATTTTGCCGAACTGGTTTGACCATCTACCGGAAAGTTTTTCTTACACTGAAATTTAGTTTTCATAGTTTTGTCCACCCGTGAAAACCAGCTTCCCTCCTGCTGGAAACGTTAATGGTCAAGTTTTTTCCTCTCAGTTACAGAAATTCCTAAGCTAAGTGCTCTTTTATGGCTCAAATGTGACAAACATCCTGCTTGGAGAAGCCAGTTGCATCAGATAGCCATGTGACAACTTTCAGCCCCAAACTCGAAATGTGATTCTCTTTACTGTGACCACATTTTTCGTTTACTGTAGTTTAGAGAAAATAATTCATTTGGTACATGAAGACGTTATCCCTTAGTTGATGATTTTCTCTGTTCTCATCACCTATCTACTTGAATGTGTCCGATGTTGTAAGGAGAAATTGGATGCTTATCTAATGAATTGCCAATAGTATTAGCATTTACTGCATGAAATCATGAGCTACAAGACGGCATTTTTTGATCACTTTGCGATATATGAAACGTATTGTAACTGTAACGCTTGTATGTGTTTTGCCGTTTGTAGTGGAAGTTTGAGCTGGATACTTTTCAGAAGCAGGCCGTCCTTTGTTTAGAGAACAACGAGAGTGTTTTTGTTGCTGCTCACACATCTGCTGGAAAGACTGTTGTAGCTGAGTATGCCATCGCCCTGGCCAGCAAACACATGACGAGGTATTCATTAAAAGCTCCCATGTACATAGGCTGGATTTCTGTCGCTCTCTCGAGTCCGATCTATTACGTTCCTTCCCGAGAAGAGACGAGGGAGGCGCGCGGGCTCTTTTCTCGGACAGCGGCTGGTGATTGAGCCTACTCTACACGACTGCAGGATAACCCGTAAAGTTGATTTTAAAAGACTGGGTTTTTGGATATCGATAAAATTTATTTCCGTTCCAAACTGTCTTCAATCAGTTCCACTAAATTGCCGTTACTTGTCGTTGCATTAATTGTGCGAGAAAGTTGATCAGTCGTATTAATTCAGGTAATTTTCTTTGTATAGCGATTTTTCTTGTTTACAAACATTAAAGTCATATTTCTTTTGGTATTCAAATTTGCCAGCCACTGAACAATAGCATGCACTGTTTCAACAGCCAATAAACCTCTGGCTGGCACAATAATAACGATTGGTGACGTAACGAGAAACATCGCTATAAGACAACTGAGTATAGTAGTAGGAGTAGAAATATATTCGAGCACTTTGTGTCTGTAAGAAAGCGGAAATATTTACTGCATGCTTTAAAAATTTCAACGACGATTTTAACTAATTTTTTTCCGAGCCCACACTTCACACTACAAAGCAGCACTATTGCTCAGTGACATGCTCCTTTCATTGCTACACAGGACTGTGTATACGTCACCAATCAAAGCTTTGTCCAATCAGAAGTTCCGTGAGTTCAAGGATACTTTTGAGGATGTTGGTTTATTGACGGGTGACGTGCAGATTAGACCCGAGGCTTCCTGTCTTATCATGACCACGGAAATTTTACGGTCAGTGACCTGCACTTCTTTACGCGATAACGCCTTGCTTCTTCTTTCGTAAAGTGGTTTTTGTAAGGACCTTCGTGGAACATACAACCAATCGCAAATTACCATATCTGACTATAAATGACGACAAATGCCAATTACACATACACTGAAGAAATTGAATGAGCCAGTTATATTAGAACCGTCTGAACCGAAAAAGAAATATTAGAGACCTTAAGATACCCCGGTTCCGGGTACTGGTACGGGTCAGATCACCCGTTCCCGTACTCGGTTACACGGGAAACCAATCAAACTTAAGATACACCGGGTGACACCAGGTACGATCTGGGCAAAAATGTTGCGCAAAAGACTTGGCTTTAGTAAAGAAAATTTCTCCACATTTGTGCTTCAAAAAAACTTTTTCGTAATCCCAAAACGCTTCAAATCAGAAAAACAAGTGTATATGTAAGAATCTGGGTACCCTTCTGGTCTAATAAGCAAAGATAAAGACCACAAAAACTTACCCGTTTCTCCATTTCCACCCGGCGCTAACATACGGGTAGACCACCGATTACCCCGGGAAAACGTGTAGCTTTTACGGGAAGGACACGATCACGTGGTCATTTAATGAATTCAAAATGGCGCTAGCCGTACCCGTGCGTGAAAATCGGGTTATCTTAAGGTGTCTATTGCCAGATTTCATACGGTGGGGGCCTGGGTACGAGTCCGTGTATTATGGGATTAACAACACAAGACCCATATATTTAACAATTATTCCATGAGCGCGCGTTGGATATGAGATGATAGATAGCCAACGAGGCGCGTAGCGCCGAGTTGGCTATAATCATCTCATATCCAACAAGCGCGAGTGGAATAATTGTTTTATTAAAAACGCCCCCAAAAAATAAAGAATTAGACTACAATGAAAACAAAAGGCCCAAAAAATCATGCATGCGCACGCCATTTTTGTAGATCATGGTATAATGGCTCATATACCATGATGGCTAAGCCAATGAAAAGTCTCCAATTGCATTATGCAATGATCCAGTTTTTAATAATCAGAATTATTATTCAGCAAATTGTAACACTATCCAAATATAGTCATGATGCTCTCGATATCTGTCATCCGTAGGTAACAGATATCCGGCGATACACGTAGCTTCGTACGTGGGAAGAAAAAGTGAAGTGAGAAAATGTCGAAAGAGAGATTTACAAGGATTTAGGCTGTTTTGTTATCAATTTGTTGAATAATAAAACAATTATCCTGCGAAATCTCGCGGAATATCGTCTGATTTTAGCCGACGAGGCCGTAGGCCGAGTCGGCTAAAATCAGACGATATTCCGCGCGATTTCGCAGGATAAAAAGCTTTACAAAATCCTCAAATTCCGTGTTAATTGACACTTGAGGATTTTGTAAAGCTTGGTGTGCTCGTTCTGAATATATGGGTCTTGTGTTGTTAATCCCATAATACACGGACTCGTACCCAGGCCCTGGCGGTATGAAATCCGGAAATGCAAGCGACACAAGCCGCGGGAAGGCACTTTATCAAGGCGACAACCAAGTGACCGGCTTAGGCCTTTCCACAAATATCCCGATATTTTTTGAGATATTTAGAAGTTTCAGAGATATGTAGAAAATGTTCAGATATTTAGAAAATTTTAAGATATTTAGACAATTTTGGGATATTTAGAGAAACATTATAGCTTTTTTTGGTTGAGCACTGTATTTTTCAGCTTTTCCTGGCTATTTTCTTGAAAGAATACTATGCTCGTCCAAATGTGACAAAATATCAAGTTTACCAGTTTTTCATGTCAACGAAAAATTTACACATCAAGTCATTTACTTTAATATCAAGTTGTCTAATTTTTATGTCAAGGTGAAAATTTACACATCAAGTTTATTAGATTGTCATCAATTTTCAATTTTTAATCTCAAGTACATATTTGTACATCAAAGCGAAAGAAGATATTTCAATGTTTCTGTTGCAAACATTTTCATGCCAAGTTCGCCAAGTTTATAAATCAAGAAGGCCTGGTGAGTAGCTTCCTGCTCGCATGCCTGATCCACATGTATTGGCGGGAAAACGTACGGGAAAACAATGGCGGCGGAAAGAAGTGAGAATCTAGAGGAACTTGTACGTAGGATAATTCACAATGTAAACAGAACTGAAACCGGTAATGGCGGAGCTAACACTCAAAGTGCTTCTGTTTCGGTTCCAAATAGAGCAAACAGTACCAACGAAGAACTTAATCAACGGTTCATGCTTCCTCGAAGTCGAGAAGCACCACTAAGTTCAAATAGCACTCGTGTAGCTCAGAATGTTGCTGCAGAATTCAACCCAAACAACAACTATGGCTATACAAATTACCGCTCCCGACAGCCCTCCAGACAACGAAATTATCCAAACGTTTTTTCAAGGCAAAGATCAACAGCGCGTTCCAGAAGTGGTCCAAAATAGTTTCAAAAAATTCCTCCACGTTGGGAATGAAGAAATTCTTAAGCACATAGTTTCCAGACCGCCCGAGCTCTTTTAACCGGGTCATCACCAGGCCTTCTTGATTTATGAATCTGTAAACTTGACATATATTTTTTATTCGTTCGACGAAGTTGTGAAAGGCAAGGGAAAAATTGTATTCGATACAAATATAGGAAACTTGATATCAAAGCAAGTAACTTGATGTACAAATATGTACTTTCGTTAAAAAATTGGCAATTGATAACAATCTAATACAATTGATGTATAAATTTTCACCTTGACATAAAAAATAGACGACTTGGTGTAAAAGTAAATGACTTGATGTGTAAATTTTTCGTTGACATGAAAACCTGGTAAACTTGATATTTTGTCACATTCCGACGAGCATAGAATACTGAATTCTATTCTAGATAAAAACAAACAAACCAAAAACTCTGCATAAAAAAAACAAACAAACAAGATTTGCATCCATGTTGTTTGAAAGTTGTCTTTATTTCCATAATACCAATGTAGACAATCTCTAACATACTTGTCTTTTCAGCTCCCGCGGGGAAACAGTTTGGCCTAAGGGATTAAAAATCGGCTTATTTTTAAAACAAAAATACGAGATATTTAGAAATTTTTTCGGGATATTTGGAAACTTTTTGGGAATACTTAGTCATTTTTGACAGAATGTCCGGAAAAATATTTAGGCGATTTTACGTGATATTTGTGGAAAGGCCTAGACCAGCAAAAAGGGCGGGAAAAAATGCAACGGATGCCAAACGCGGGATATGCGCTCCGGTTAAAGCATGCAGTTACACACAGTTTACGGTCGGTTTTAACTTGGCCTTCGGTTGGTTGCTAAAAGAGCTTGTTTACTTCTTGTCTAAAGAACTTACAACGGTTAAAACTTGCGAGAGAACCTAGCATACGAATGCCAGATCGTCTCTTTATGTTAACAGTTCCATGTTATACAACGGTTCAGATGCCATACGAGATGTGGAGTGGGTTATTTTTGACGAAGTGCACTACATCAACGACGACGAGGTAAATATATTCTCATTTTATTCAGTTTGTTAGTAGCGTTATGCACTCAGTGTTTGTTCAGAGCACTAAACGGAAGAAACAGTAGCAACTTGTCAGGTCTAGAGTCAAATTTCCACAAGTTTGTGAGGTTGTCAGAGGACGAGACATTTCTATTGTAGTCTTTGTACTCGAAGAATGCTTGCAAACGTTCGGTAAGTAAACTGTGACTCTATAAGTTCAACGTATGTGTCGTAATGTTTCGCTTCTCGTCACCGAGGCTTCTACCCTGTTCAGAACAGTACCTCGTACCCTGTAATGTTATGTTTACTCACCAGAGAGGCGTTGTGTGGGAGGAAGTTTTGATTATGTTACCAGCTCAAGTCAAGATTATATTGTTATCAGCCACTGTACCTAACACTCTGGAATTTGCGGACTGGATAGGGTGAGTGATGGTTCTTACGACAAGCAGTTCAAGGGTTTGCCTGTATGCCAAGGCAGTCACGGAGCTCAACTGAAGTGAAACACAACGATTTGCCGGTGTACCTAGGCAGTATCAGATCTAGGCCCAGTTTTTCAAAGGGTAGATTTTGCTCTCCACCGGATAAATCACTATCCAGTGGATAAGTTTTGTCAAGACCAACTGCCCTATCCACTGGATAGCGATTTATTTAGTGGATAGCGGTATCCAATCATTGAAATTTGTTAGTGTATAGTCGAAATATTGTCAGATCATCCTCGGCAATCTTAAGTAAACTTTTGAAATCTTCGTGAATATTCGGAACAACTGCATGACCTCCGGAAAACCTCCGGGAAATAATCGCAGCATGATCGAAAATCGTTGGTAAAGTGTCAAAACCAAGCAATGTGCAAATTAGATCGGTTTTCGATTAAGTGTCGAAAGTAATCAGGCAATTACTTTGGCTTTGGTTTTTCCACGGTCTGAGATTGGCTGAGTAGTCTAATTGGTAAGTAACTGGTTTGGTTTTGGTTTTTGAAAACTGCTGTGAACCAAATTGTTTGTCTAATCACGCAGACGCACCAAAAAGAAAAAGATCTACGTCATCAGCACTCCGAAGCGTCCAGTCCCCTTACAGCATTTCCTGTACACGGGCAACAGTAATAAGACAAGTAACGAGTTGTTTATGATCGTGGATGCTAACAGTAAATTCCTGACGCGCGGTTACGAAGCAGCTGTGACAGCGAAGAAAGAGAGATTGGGGAAAGGAAAGGATGCTTATGGCTCTAAGACTCGCCAAAGTACAAATATCAAGGAGGTGCGTTGTCAAACGTTCTAAAATCTTACTAGAGTTTATTCTTGTTTTAATCATGTTACAAAATCTTGGCCTGGGTTGTTCAAAAGGTGCATAACGCTATTCACCGGATAAATCACTATCCAGCGGATAGTGTGGTTTGTTTTGTGAGCACTTATCCACTGGATAGCGATTTATCCGCCAACTGGGGCCTGGGTATTAGCTTCCTTGACAGAAGTTATTGATAACACTGCCATTTGTCGTGCTACAGATTAAGCTTATGGCTGTTTTAAGAGGATGAGGGTGGCTTATATTTGGGGAGGGGTGGGTAGTGAGTGGGAGAGCTTGTATCTTGGACTAAAGAGTGTTCCTCAGTTGCAGCACTCTGGCACTAGTCGCCCCGGCCTAAGCAAAGTCTGCAGGTTAGCGCTCTGTCCTCCGCTCTAACTGAGTGTCTTTCTGTTTTAAGGATCGCAACATCTGGTTGTCTTTGATCGAAATGCTTCGCAAGAAGGAGAAGCTTCCTGTGGTCGCTTTTACCTTTTCACGTAAGAGATGTGACGACAATGCAGACCAGCTGAGTAACCTCGACCTCACTACCTCCACCGAGAAAAGTTTAATCCATGTCTTCATTCAGAAATCCGTGGCGAGACTCAAAGGCTCCGACAGACAGTTGCCACAAGTAATATGTTCAGTTGTTATTTAGTATTTAAATTAGTATGACACATGCCTTAATTTAATTTCCCTTGCAACCCTTATTTGGGTTGCCACGCACCTCCCCAGGTTTTACAATCTGGAATCCCGAGCCCTGGAATTCAAGCACAAAGCGAAGAGTTCTGATTTAACAACTCTGTAGAAAGTAATTATGGCATTTCCCGGTCAGAAAATGTTCACTTTTTTCCTGTCTAATAACTGCGACCAACCCTCTTGATAGTGTTGTAAAGAGTCCATTGTGAGTATGTACAGCATCTTGACAGTGCCCTTATTGTTTTTGTTTAGGTTTCTAGGATACAAGAGCTCCTAAAGCGCGGCCTTGGTGTGCATCACAGTGGAGTGCTTCCCATCATAAAAGAGGTAAGTCAGTTGTCTTCTGTCTGTAGACTGCGAGAAGTCACTTTTTTGCTCGAATACAACACTAAGCAAACGAAGATTTTTGACTGCTTGCAGTCTTGCAATGACTCAGTAATGCGTTGAACAGTGACGGTTGGAATGGAATGTTACGATATCTGTGTCCTTGTCAGTTACCTCTGCATTTAAAAGCATCTTTTCTCCAAGAATAAACTGAGCCTGTGGGTTTTGTAAGGTGTAACCAAGTAACATAGTGCCACTTTGCTTCCGAAGAAAGACCCACGCGATAACTTTAACTGTGATGGCAAGCGCTCAAGAACAATAATCTGAGTACTTTTTAACTTCTCGTCTAAATGACGCGTGACTCAAGGTCAGTGTGCCAGCCGCGCAGGATCAGTTGAAATTAACTCTGCCACTTGCCTCTCTTGTCTGTCAACATTCACGTTTTGTTGCGAGTTATTTTTGTCTAGCAATGATCTTGTACAGGTCATTCTTGATCAATTTTTCTTTGTTGTGCAGATGGTGGAAATGTTGTTTGGACGAGGGCTGGTGAAGGTGAGTTTTGTCTTGTGTGGGTTGAGTGACAGTGGAATTGTATGTAAGAAATGAACTCGACCAAGGTTAAAACTGTGAAACAGTAAGAAGGAAAACCTCGAATTGTTTTGTTGACATTGGAATTTTTTTACTCAGTGTTTTTCAGTGGCAATAATTTTTATGATTACTCTTTTTGCTTCCAGATCCTATTTGCCACTGAAACGTTTGCTATGGGAGTTAACATGCCAGCGCGGACAGTAGTGTTTGATTCAATCAGGAAACACGACGGTTCAAACTTCAGAGATTTGTTGACCGGGGAATACATTCAGATGGCTGGCCGTGCGGGGCGGAGAGGCTTGGATCCTACCGGAACCGTTATCATATTGTGTAAAGGAAACATACCTCTTATGGCTGACCTCCATAAGATGATGTTGGTAAGGTCACTTCCGGCCTCGCACCCAAGTAATCGATGGCGCACCTTAGAAATTTGGATTAAATTGGTTGTGATCCCTCTTTATTCTTCCTTGAACTTTTGGTTTATCGTTGCGTTTTTTCGGTTGTTTGGCTACTTTTGTTCACTGAGAAAAATACATTTTGTACATGGCAAAGAGTGACGTAATATACAACGACATGGAGCACAAAAGCATCGATTCCTCATACTAGCCCTGATTTAAAAAGTAAATTAGTTGTTCTGTTTGGTGATCATTTTCCCACGTGTTTGTACATTCTAGGTGATTATGGTGATACTAAACATAATTTAGTTCCGGAAAAGCTAAAAGAGATTGCTTCAGCTAGGTCAACTGTATTGGCGTTTTCTTAGGTCATTCGCTTGTTTTTTGTTATTGTTTCTTTTTCCAAAAACTTAGCAGGTCTTTCCTTGAGACGCCAGAGCAGAACGAGTTGTAAGCGCCAGCCTGCTGTAATGCTGACAGAGGGCGCCGCTAGAGCTGATCACAAATCAACCAGCTTCTAAGCTGGTAGAACACTGCCTGGTTCTCATCCCGTTCAAGCTTTAAATTTTTCAGCTTTTGTTTTCGGAGCTGCTTAAGTTTAGTACGTACCTGCGATAACCATTCATTTAAATAACATTGCTGATTATCTTTGACAGGGAAAGCCGACTCAACTGGTCTCTAGATTCCGTCTTACTTATTCTATGATATTAAATCTCTTACGAGTGGAAGAGCTGCGTGTAGAGGACATGATGAAAAGAAGTTTCGCCGAGTTCCACATGCAGAAAGACTCGCAGGAACGAAAACGCGAAATGGAGGAAGTAGAGAAAAAATTACAAAATATAAAAGAGGTGGACTGTACGTTTTGTTCGGAGGATCTAAAGTTGTACTTTAAGGATTGTCGAGAATTGTCGGAATTGACAAGAACTGTTCAGGTAATGATGTAAATACTGGTTTTATTGCCTTCATTTTGGTGTGTAACCCTGCCTTTAGAAAGGCAGGTCACATCCGTAATATGCCCACCTAAATACAGGTAAAACATGTAAACGTTTCACCAAAACATTGTGTTTCAGACCGGCTTGTTAACTTAGTTAATCTTTTAGCATCATAGACCCTTTGCATAAATGGCGCCTAAATTTGAATAACAATACTTATACATCCTAAGCCTCACATTCATGTGAAAAATCCTTTGTCTGGAAACATGAGCACGAGGCTAAGGATGTATAAAGTATTGTTATTCAAATTCAGGCGCCATTTATACAAAGGGTCTATGTTCAGCTTTCAAGATCAAGACAGTTCACTCTTAACCATTGTGGGTGAAATCTATCTCGAATATTTAAGAATTTTTGTATTTAACCTATTCTTCCCTCAGGCAGCTATCCTTTCGTCTTCTCACGGTCAGCGGGCTCTCTCTCCTGGGCGTGTTGTCATTATAAATACCGCTGAACACAAAAATGTTTTAGCTGTGATATTGCGAACAGAAAACGTCTCGGCCCAGGGCTACTCGAGTGTGCAATCTCAATTAGTGTCCAATCCAGAAGAAAAGAAGTTTGAAATCCTGGTGATCTGTGACGCCGATGACGAAAAGTCAGGTAAACGCACTAATTTAGCAATTAAAAATGATTTACCAGTGGTGTTTATGAAGGGAATTCACGTGCTTCTCTTTTAATATGAATGAGTTTTAGTTATTGATAGGGCTTTGTGGGGGGTGCGGTGGCCTCATGGTTAGTGCGCTCGACTCCGGAGCGAGCGCTCCGGGTTCGAGCCCTGGCCGGGGACATTGTGTTGTGTTCTTGGGCAAGACACTTCACTCTCACAGTGCCTCTCTCCACCCAGGTGTATAAAGGGGTACCGGCGAATTTAATGCTGGGGGTAACCCTGCGATGGACTAGCATCCCATCCAGGGGGGGGAGTAGAAACACTCCTAGTCGCTTGATGCTACTGAAACCGGGATAAGCTCCGGCCTGATGGGCCACTAAGCTCGTATGCAGACTTTGTGTTGTTTTTACATGTACAGTGGAACCTCTCCTCAACGGCCACCGTAGGGTCAGAGAAAATTGGCCAATGTAGGGAGGTGGCGGTTATGGGGAAGAAGGGGTGAAATAATGGCACTTGTGTTTTTTTTTTCTTCCGGGGGTGTATCATCGATACAACAGAAACTAAACAGAAACAGAGACGTACCACGCGCAGTACGGACCAAGTTTGGTGATTTGTTACAATTATAACAACTTGGGTTTTGTATACGCCGTTCGTCAGTCGTTGATTAATGGCCGTTGTCGAGAGGTTATTTGGCAGTTTGGGACGAATTATAGTGGTCGTTGCCGTTGTAAAGAGGTGACCATTCTTGGAGTTTCAACTGCTACTAAGTCTGAGAATTCTCAATGTGCATTTTCTCAACAGTGAACAGCGGCCTGGCAGATGCATTAGACATGGAGGATGAAGTGCAACCTTTTGTAAAACGAAGATTATTTTTACCTGAGGGACGATGTTCTCACAGCATTGTACAGGTGAATGGAAGTGAAATCAGTGCTATTACAGTTCGTCAAATGAAGTTGGATACGAACAAGATTATTGAAGACCATAAAAAGCGAATGCTGCCAAGATTTAGGTGAGTGATGGTTGTTGGTTTGTTTTGTGCTGTTATTACTGAGATCAGAAATAGAAGTTTTCTGCGTAAGGGACCGTTCATTTTTTATGAGATAGGGGGGGGGGGGGGCTGGTGGGATTGAGGGGGGGGGGGGCCATGAAAAAAAACTGGCCTTAAAGGGGGGGCCAGCCAAAAAAATATTGTCTGTAAGGGGGGCCACTCAAAAAATTACCCTAAAATGTTGTAATAACAGCATCTATGATGGTGCAAAATTTTCTACCAAAATGCCCTAAAATTGCATTTCTGAGGTTCTAAAAATCTAAAATTTCCCGGGTGAGCATGCCCCCTGGCCCCCCCTAGTTTGATTGGATGGAACAATATCAATTCAAAACTACTTGAGAATGTTCACTCCCAACAACAAACAGTACCTTGTTTATCAAAGGAAAAGACAGATTACCATGGTCAGTGCACATGTAAATATTTAAAAATTATTTCTACTATTTTCAATTTAAACTGCAGTAAATGAATCTACAAATGTTACAAAATGTTTGCCAGAATGGCGTAAAATAGCGTTTCTGAAGTTCTGAAATTCTAAATTTTCTCGGGGGAGAATGCCCCCGAACCCCCCGAGTTAGGGCACTTGTTGGGTTAAAAATAGTCAGAGTACACAAAGGACATATCCCATAGGTGAAAACGGTGATTAAGAAAGAACTTTTTGAAACTGCAGTTTTTGTGTTTAACTTATAAGGTAAACTTTATTTGATCATTCTTTTTGCTTTGCTTTTGACTTTTTTTTTTTTTTTGGGGGGGGGGGGGGGTCATCAAAAAAATTTAGGTTTATGAGAGGGGGCCAGGGAAAAAATATCCGGTTAAGAGGGGGGGCCATCATATGCTACAAGGACTATCTACCAAATCCCACCAGCCCCCCCTACCCCATAAAAAATGAACGGTCCCTAAGATGGTACTGCGTTATTGTGGTGGTGTGTGTAAGGCGTTATTACTGAGCCAAATTAGCTCAAGCAAGACAAGGGACGTTCGTGTCTCAAACTTTTTAGCCTGCGTAGTTGGCGGGATTTCGCGCGCAAGTGCTTTTGGTTTGGCGGCGAATTCACGAACGCGAATGGCTAAGCCGCGAGAGGATTGGATATGACTCGCGGCTTCACCGCTCACGAATACCGCCAGCTGCGCAGGGGATAAAAGTTTCGTCGAATTGTAAGTTTGTTGCAATTCTAATTTGGCGAATGCTTAATAATACTTTATTCTCACTACAATCACACGAGACATTCAATGTGAGAATATCGAGGATGCGCCAGCCCGTTATCTCATGTAGCTATATCCTACTGTATACTCACACATTATAACTATTGGTGCTGAGAATTAGAACCTGTGCTACCCCAGATACGAGAAACCACTACAAAAGGTACAAATATCATTTTCTCTAATGCTATTTTATTTAGAAAATCATTTGTCGCTAAACGCCTGTGAAGTAGTTTAAACTGAAAAATATTTACTTTGGTAGTTTTTGTGCTGCAGAAAGGGAGTTTGTTAGCCATCTCCCAATCAATTGTTTTGGAGCGCTGTAGGCTGCATTCGACACACCATTTCTCTTGACTTTTCCTAGGGCTGCTCTGTTTGCCAATCTATTGGATTTAGGAGCTCTTATGAAGTTTCCTAAAAAGTGCCGAAATTTCTGTTACTTCATGTTGGTTTTCTGTGGCATTCCTTAACAATTTTATGCACGATACCACACCGTGATAAACAAGAAAGTTTGTTTTGACGTCGAAGCTTTCCTTGAATTCACTGGAAGATAGCAAGTTATCTGCGTCTTTCGTTAAATGCCTGACGTTTTGTATTCCTTTGAAAGACCATCGTTTGTAGTAAATGGGTTTATTTCCAATTTTCTTAGAGAGGTAAAGAGAGGAAATTTTCGGTGGAAGTTATGCTATCGTCATAACTGATTTCTGATCAGATGTTTAGAATTTCTGTTGTCAAGGCGTCGGATATATGTATAAACTTTGCCAAATCATTTTTCTCGAGGTTGCCCTTAAAGAGAACAACCCCGCCAAAATCGTGTAATTCAGAATCAAAAAATGGTTATCATTGTCTAAATATTTTTTGACCTATGTTGATTTGAGCGCTTTATTTAAAGATTTAATGACAATCATCCTTAAACCTCCATTTTTAAAATTTGTTTTCCCCTTCCACTTCAGAGAAAGCTATAGAACATGTTGTTAATCTCATCTAGGGCGGAATGGTTTGTTGGCAACGGTGACAGAATATGAACAAGCTGAGAGGCGATTAAAATTTTTAATACAAAGATTTTCCCCAACAGGCTTATACGACGGTATTCCCAGCAGCTGAAGCAATTTCTAACCTTTAGTAATTTTTCGCTGTGGTTTGCTTTCATGCTAACCATGGGATCGGACGAAATCCAGAATCATGGTATCAAAAAGCTGCCCAATCATTAGTGAACAAGTTGCTGTCAATTTTATGGCACGATAGGTTACCATAGCAACAATATGACCTGCTAAAAACACCCTTAATTTTAGCTTTAAGCGCTTATAACTCGAAAACGAGCTCGGTGACCCCCATTTTTTATTATCGAATTGTAATCAGCATGATAAGATGCAACTTTTTGCAAAGTTTTAAAAAATTCTACGGAGGGGGTTCAATTTTCGAAAATTTATATATATGATATAGAGTGGTTATAATGACCCATCAAGCTCTAAATCTTGAAAAGTAGTGGAAACTGTTTCGAGCCACCTTAAGCCATTGATTAATCTTCTGTTTTCACCAATAAATATTCCTTTGAGAAAACCGGTTTGGTCACTATTTATTAGTTTTAGAAGTACATTTAGGAGACGATTTGTAATGGTCTTAGCCGCTATTTTGTAGTCGGAGTTCAATAAAGAAATTGGTCGCCAGTTTTTAACAAAGTAAGGTTCTGGAAAAGTTTTTCTACAATCATTCTATATACCAGTGTAACTAATTATTACCTATGTATATTCTGTACATAACCGCCCCTCACTAGCTAGTAGCTGCACTGTGGTAGTGGCCAACTCGAAAGCTCTGCTCCTTTGGCCTCTACGCACAGTTTCAAATTAATGTCTAGTGCACATGTAAGCTAGCTTTTGTTTTTTACGTTTTTTTTTTCTTTTCTTTTCTTGTAAATTAATATTGTGTTGGAATAAGTGTGAATATACTGAAACTGAAACTTAAACAGAAACACCGACCTAGAATGACCTAAATCTTGCGACAAAACCTTAAGGTAGTCCCTAAGCATCCCTCTCTATCGTGCCGTCAAAATATGAAGTTTAGTCCAACTAATTCGTCCCTCGCTCGTCGGAGATTACATGTTATAACGGGACCTTCTCAACAGAGCTTCGACAGACTTCATTCCACTCAAAACTTGTTTTATTACGTTTTAAGAAATTTATGACAACGGAATTTCTCGTTTTCCTTTAGTCTGAGTTTCATTGTCTCTCCAAAGGAATGACTTGCCTGGGAAAACTACCATCAGCGCTGAGCAAGAACTGCTAAGACTGTCCGAGGCTAATCCTGAAGGACTGGATACTATGGATCCTGTTAAAGACTTCAACATCCGGGACCTAGATATGGTGACAACGATAGCGCGAAAACAGAGCCTCGAAGAACGAATGGCGAACTACGCTTGTTTAAACTGCCCCAAGTTTACAGAACACGTGAGATTTGTTTATTCTCATAATTAATGTGAATATTAATTTGTAGTATAGTAATCAAGTGGGCATAATAGCTTTATCTTAATTTGTTTTACATTTTAGTGATTTTTAATTACATCCATGTAGGACAAGTGAAATCCACTTACCACTTTGAATTAATTGATTGACTGACTACTGACTGACTGCCGACCGACCGACTCCGTTTTTAGTATTACTTGATAACTTTACAACAACTTTGTTACTTATAAAAAAAAGAATTTTAGGAGAAGTATAACAAGCCAACATTACTTTATGTTGTTTCTAGTTTAAATCTGTTGCGGACCAGATGACGTTGCATGAGCACGTGACCACTCTGAGATTTCTATTGTCAGACGAAAGTCTCCAACACAGAGAAGAACTGCAGCAAAGAATACAGGTATAAATTTGAAATTGAAATGAAAATCAAATTAGCACTGAAGCCAGCCAACATTTTAAGAAATATTTTCATAACGTTTCGTCCGTGTTTTAACTCGTAACTCCAATTCGCTGTTTACTGATTTTTACCTCACGTTTTGAAACGAAGGCCATGTTCAAAATTGTCCAAATGATCGAGTGTGATTTGTATGAAAATAAACATGGGAATGGCAATATTTTCCCGTGAGACGTTCTGCATCAGCCTGTGATACCAGTGCTTCAGCAAAATCATTATGTATACTCGGCCAAAACGCTCACGGAACCGTTTGGTTTACTAGTTTCCCATCCAGGAAGGGTCCTGACTCGCTTTAACAAACGAGTCGCCTACTACCTTTTAAAACGAGGTACTTCGAGGTACATCGCAGTTGAGCAGGTCACAACAAGGTCCTTAGCGCTAAAACATCACTAAAGGTAGTGTTTACAACTGGCTGATGAAAACAGAATTTTCACAGAGGTACTTGATTACCGCAAGGCACCGGGAAAAGCTCCAGCGTTGGACTAAACGCGTGAATTTTGTTATAATTTTAATTTGTTCTGTCTTTTCCCGTTCTTCAGGTCTTGCGAAAATTGCGTTACGTGGACGCCAATAACACAGTACAGCTGAAAGGAAGAGTGGCAAGCGAGATTAGTAACCACGAGTTGATCATTACAGAGCTCGTGTTTGAAAATGCTTTTACCAATCTTCATCCAACGGAGATTGTTGCTTTGTTGTCATGCTTTGTGTTTCAGCAGGTAAATACCTGAAATAAATTACTAGAACTCACGTACATTCTTGTTAAGTAATAATGACCTTCAATGTTTTCTTCACAACCAGACTCACCTGTACACCCGTTATTTTTTTTTTCAGCGTCGATGCAGTGAGCCAACCTTAACAAAGACACTGGAGGAGGTACAGAGATGCCTGTAAAACGAAGCCAGTCTCAAGGCCCGTTTACACGGGCGATTTTTGTCGCGGCAACTCGATGCAATTTTTGTCGCGCTGAAGTTGCATCAAGTTACAAACATGTTCGAAACCCCTGCGATATCGCGGCAACAAATCGCACTGAAAATCGCACCTGGTTTACACGTGTGATTTTGAAGTTGCAACATTCGCGCCACAAAAATTGCATCGACTTGCCGCGACAAAAATCGCCTGTGTAAACGGGCCTTCAGATGTCGTTTAGTTGGGGAGTAGTGCGAATACGGCGAGAAGAAACAGCGGGAGGAGCATCGAGCGAGGATCATCGCACTCGCGATTTTTTTTTCTCGCCATGTTTTGCGGTACATCTTAACTAACCCAACACCTGGAACAGGCTTGTGCTTTGAAGTAATGCAGCCTGCGGTGCAGCTGTACGTATCACAAAGTCATCGGCGGTGACGACTGCCCGAGATGCAGGCTTACGTGATGAGGCGTCATGGCCGGATGGAGCAATCTGATTGTTGATTTCAGTTATTAGCCCTCTGAACTAACTCGAATTTCTATTTTTACTTTGTCAGGGCAAGGAGAGCATATTAAAGATGGCGGAACAAATCGCTAACCTTCAGTCCGAGTGTGGCCTCAGTACTTCAGTGCAAGAGTTTAAAGAACAGTACCGCTTTGGTTTAGTGGAGGCTGTGTTTGAATGGGCAAGAGGAATGCCCTTCTCTGAAATAACTAACTTGACAGACGTCCAGGAAGGTAGGCTGGTGTTCATTATCTGTCTTGGGCAGCAGGGTGCAGGCACTCATGTAAAGTAAGGTTAAAGCTAGACTATTTGTTACTGAAGGCGTTATGGCCTAATGGCGCAATAGCCCTTTTCACGGTTAGTTTTTCTCTTTTGCATTACAATGTAATCCAACCTAGATGCGAGGCCATTTTGGACCAAAACTACAAAACAGCCCAAAATTGCCTCACAAATGACATACATCCTAGATTATATTGTGATGCAAATGAGAAAAGTTAACCGTGAAAAGGGCAATTAATCTGAAAAACCCAGGGACCATAATCACGAAGTTAAGTGGCGTCCTAAGAATTGTTTCTTCACAGTAGATTTTTTTATTTGAACATAGTTAATGGAGGGTCCCCTCCATTAACTATGATTTTGAACAATACTTACGATACCTCTAGACCTTAAAGGGTTTTATTAACCTAGCTTAATTGTCCAGAGGTCAGTATTTTTCTCAGCCAATCCACTGACGGTCTTTGTGTTGCCGTGATCTTTACTTAGACACTTAACCCTCATACTGCGTCTCTCGGCCACCTAACTTTGTAAATGGATTCCGACAGAGTGCTTTGACGCCCTGACAATATGCCAGGACATGATCTGCGATAAACTAGCTTCCCATCTAGGAGAAGTAGAAATACTGCCAGTTGTTAGTAACTGTTACCGTTGTTTTTCAGGAATTATTGTTCGATGTATTCAACGATTGGACGAGACCTGTCGCGACGTCAGAAATGCCGCTCGTATTATCGGGGATCCAAAGCTTGGAGAGAAAATGGAGGAAGCCTCAGCGATGATTAAGAGAGACATTGTCTTCGCTGCGAGCCTTTACACCCAGTAGATCAGAGACGGCAAATAGACAGATTATTTAAGCACGGTGTCAACAACAGGTAGAACACTCGTGGGAAGTAGTGAAGGCGTACGTCGAGATCCTAACAGAGCGGAAAACCGACTGAGCCTGCGTGGTACTGTCGTGTTAACCGCGCAGATGTTGCTGTGCAACAAGGTGACATCTTATAGGAAGAAGTACTCTCCTGTGCCTAAGCTGCCTAGCCAGTTCCTCACGTCATGAGTAGTGGTGAAACGAAAGAATATATCCAGTCTTCGTCAGAGACGTTGCAAAGTTATCTGACGTATCGTATGGATTTTTGCTGACTCGAAAACTCATGGCTCTAGTACTGGCTCTAGTTTTAGATTGGATGATAGGAATCAGAAACGTTTCACCATATTGCTCACCCCACCCCCTCCTCCCTGCCGCGCTACTGGACTAATCAACATCACATCACTTTTGACAGTGAAGGGTTGAAACAATGGACCGCAGATAATGCCTTAAATATTCGTATTCAAGTGAATGGATATAAATGAATGACAACCATGAAAGAGAACTAATATTTCAATTTTACTATACAAATAGCCCTTTTCACGGTTAGTTTTTCTCATTTGCATTATAATGTAATCCAACGTGTATGCGGGGGAATTTCGGCGGACTGAAACAACAAAATAGCCCGAAATTGCCTCACATACCTGCTAGATTATTTAGTAATACAAATGAGAAAAGTAAACCGTGAAAAGAGCTACGATTAACTGTGAGACAATCAGCGTGGACATTTCATGTTCAATTTTAACACTGGACAAGTGAGACATCTCACTGGACAAGTGATCTGTAACCATGTTGTCTCCTATCATTTCATTTTAAAAGGGTTCGGGTATCTTTGTTTTAGAATAAATATCACGCCGGAATGGCCGAAAATGTTGCCCTCTTCAGTTTGTGCTTTAATTGACCGCGGAAAGCACACTTTTCGTCTGCTTCCTTCAGCTCCAATTCGACTCCACACTACTCCCTACCCCACCCCTTAAACAAACCTCTCGATCTGTTCCCTCTAGTTTCCTAGGAACTTCACCGTCGAGTTAAGATTTCAAGCAATATAACAAGGTAGTATAATTATTCACTGATTAAATAACGTGGCCATGAATAATGGCATAGTAATTATGACTGATAAGTGTTTCAGCCACGTCTACAATCACTTTTAGTTCTTTTAAGAATAACGATCATTTGCGTTCTGTGCGCCGTCGAGGATCATAGAGAAATTTCTACGTTCAGGAAGACTGAATTGAAAGCCATCGTGTTTTAGAATGAAGGCATTCCTTGGCCTGTGGATTCTTCTTGCAATAGTTCTCATCGCATTCCCTCAGAAAGGTATAAAAGAATTTCTGGTAAGAAATTAGGGATCCAGGTTTCACCAAGAGCATCCAACGTGGCAGCTAATAACAGTTTGAGATGATATTTTTTTTTAATCAATGTCCCGCTCAAAAGTACCTGTGATTAGATACTTCGTAATGTCTAATGGTCGATTAACTCTACTGATGTGTCCAAGTACTAAACCTAGGTGTTAACTCTCAAGGTGACTCAAGAAATGAACTTCGTGAAAAACGGGATGCAGACCCCCAGTTGAGCCACAAAAAACGTAGGTTATTTTTATTTGATATCAATAGCTACACATGAGGCGTTTAAAATTAACTAGGAACAAATGGGCTAAACAATACGGAGGAAGGAGAGTATCCTTGGTAACTTTGTGTCTTGAACTAGAAAGAATTGTGGTGATATTTGGTTGGGATTATTTTTCTTCGTATTTTATATTCTTATTTCCCTTCGGTTCCCAGTTGAAAAGGAATAGGCTTTTATGCAAATTTATCAATGTGGCACACAAAACTGAGCTCTTAAAAAAATTGTTAACACCATACATAACAAAACGACGGAAAGCTAAAAGAAAAATGATATCAGGAACGTCTTTCCATTAGACAACTGACCTAAATATCAGCCTAGGGGCCCTTATATCATTTGGGTGGCTTTACAATCGGAGGGATTGTTTGTCTCTGAGTGGAGAGTGATTCAGCCGGTGAACTTTGCGGTATGTAGTGTTAATCGGAAGTACGGAAGTGGGCCTATGGAGTTACTGGTAAGACCCTATTAGTGGTTTTCGGGATACGGGATATTTAGGTTAAAATTGTTACGTGATACAGGATATTTTCGCCACAAATCAATAGAATATGGGGAAATTGCTAGTTTTTGAATTTGGAATTAATTGATACGGGATATTTAGGCCAAAAAAGAAATGGGATATGGCCCATATCCCATTCCTTTTTTGGCCTAAATATCCCGGCGCGTCTCCGTGTTCGGAACACTGAGACGCCCCGTCCCCATCCCACCTCCTAATGGGTCGTTTTAAATAGTTAATAATTATTACAAGCATAATGGTATTTAACAAGTAAAGAAGCCTAAGCCGTGTATTACACTGATAAAACACGACGGGCATTTGAGAACTCGAGGGAAATGTAGAAAACACGAGCCGTAGCGAGTGTTTCCTACATTTATCACAGTGTAATACACGGATAAGGGTTCTTCGTTTGCTTTATGATATAGATTTTAAAACAATAAAACACACTTTTTCAATGTTATACACTCTGATAAAACATGGGTTTTTGACCAATCAGAGCGCGCGCAGGGTCCTATCTATGTTATAAAATAGTATAATGCCTCATAACCCATGATGGCTAAGCCAAAAAAAAACCTCTCGAATTGCATTATACAATGATCCAGTTTTTAAGAAAGCGGGATATGCGTTGAACGAAGCTACGTGGCGCAGCGGCACAAAATTAAAGAGGCTATAGCCGTTTAGTTATGCTCTGTAAGTCATCTTCAAAATGATTGGATAGGTTCTAACATTATGGTGGAACTCCGCATTTTTGGCAACTGTGAGCCCGTTACCATAGTAATCATTTGTATTTTTAATTTGTTAGGGTAAACTCATGAACAATCATCTGTGTCTTATGCCATAAAATCAATTTGAATTTATACTATTATTTCACTTTTCTCAGCATGCACCTCGGTTGAATCGGCCATCACTCAGTGCCTAAACGGAGGAGAGTGCTTCGCCATTGAAATTGGTACCCACCGCACTATTGCTTGCAACTGTCAAGAAGGTTATGCCGGCACGAGATGCCAATTTCGTGCCATAGATCCAGATATCTTGGGCTGAGAACCATGTTATTTGCCGGCAAACACGGTCTCGTTTGTGGTTAGGCACTCGGGGCACGTTATTTTTAGCTGAAAATAAAATGTGGTGCTATGGTAGAGCTTTCAGCGTTCTTTATATCTTAGCATTCCTGATCTTAATAAATAGCCGTATGTACAAAAGAGAACAAGAATTTTACGATAACTGCAGAAATTCTCGCGCGCTCATTGGCTAATTTTTATCGTCAATATGCGGACAGACACATGAATTTCAAATTCGTGCTACGCGTCAGCGTGCGAGAGCGGGCAATTCGACCATTTGTTATCGTAAAAAACAAATTGATGTCAGTTTTTCATGCGTCTGTCCTGTTATTGACAATGAATTTCGTCATCACATTGCCAAAGTAGCCTGCGGATCCACTCGGCTATCGCCTCGTGGATCCACAGCTACTTTGACAATGTGATGACGAAATTTATGATCAATAACAGGACAGACGCATGAAAAACTGACATCAATTTGTTAAATAGAGGTATTTTTGTCTACACTCCTACCGAATTATTAATATCAGAAATCTTCCCTGACGCAACTCCCGGGACACAACTCAACGAGTTTCTGGCATGTTCACTTGCGTTTTGTTCAATTCTAAACACGATTTTTGATGTTGAGCTGTTTTTCAAAAACCTTGATAACGGGAGTTGTAAAAAGGCTCGATAGAAACGATCACCTCACATAGTTTACTGAGTAATGCAGACAATCACATTTATTTCAAAGCTTTGTTAAGCAACAATGATTCACTGAAAGCCTTCCAAATTCAACGGTTAACAAAGCCGTGTTTCAAGCGAGGAGAAAAATTCGCTTCTGATTCACGATTTAAAAATAATGTCGTCAAATGCTGTCATCCATTGCACCATTCTTCCGTGATGCGAAATGCGAACGAAGAAACCAACCTGGAAACCGTAGTCCCAGTTTACTGCATCTTCAATGGTTGGCAGAGGACGTTAAAGAACGGCCTCACACTTGTCTTAAGGCCACGGAGTTCCTAATTTTATAATCATGAACTTGCAACGCAAGTTTGTTGTCGGTTCAAGTTACGCGCCTCCTTCATGGATACATTTGCAAGTGTTCCAGTATGTCAATATTGATAAAACTCTGGAATAAAACGTTTTGTATTGTCAGGTAAGCATGGCTCACGTTTTTTAGAGCTTTTGCATCTTGAATTCTACTGTGTCCCATAAGGGACATGCAACTTATCGACTTGTCAAGATGTCGAAATGTTGAGCTATTGCGAGATGTCGAGGTGATGTCGAGATGTCGAGGTGATTTCGAGGTGATGTCGAGATGTCGAGATGTCAAGTTTTCGAGATGTCGAGTTATCTAGCCTGCGTAACTTGGCAGTTTAAACTAGCTTTAGTTGTCCAGAGGTCAGTATTTTTCTCAGCCAAGCCACTGGCGGTCTTTCTGTTGTCGTGATCTGAGCACTGGCTCTAGTTTCAGATTGGATAATGACCGATAATAGGAATCAGAAACGTTTCAGCATATTGCTCACCCCACCCCCTTCTCCATGCCGCCCTACTCGACTAATCACCATCACTTTTGACAGTGAAATGTTGAAACAATGGACGGCAGATAATGCCAAAATATTCGTATTCACGTGAATGGATATAAATCAATGACAACCATGAAAGAGAACTAATATTTCAATTTTACCATACAAATAGCCCTTTTCACGGTTAGTCACTGTTAGTTTTTCTCAATTGCCATGTAACGTGTATGCGAGGTAATTTCGGCGGACTGAAACAACAAAATGGCCCGAAATTGCCTCACATGCGTGCTAGATTATCTAGTAATACAAATGAGAAAAGTAAACCGTGCAAAGGGCTACGATTAACAGTGAGACAATGAGCGTGGACATTTAATGTTCAATTTTAACACTGGACAAGTGAGACATCTCACTGGACAAGTGATCTGTAACCATATTGTCCTATTATTTCATTTTCAAAGGGTTCGGGTATCTTTGTTTTAGAATAAATATCACGCCGGAATGGCCGAAAATGTTGCCCTCTTCAGTTTGCGCTTTGAGTGACCGCGGAAAGCACACTTTTCGTCTGCTTCCTTCAGCTCCAATTCGACTCCACACTACTCCCTACCCCACCCCTTAAAAAACCTCTCGATCTGGTGATGGTTTTTTTTTTAATCTAAGTCCCTCTAGTTTCCTAGGAACGTCACTGTCGAGTTAAGATTTCAAACAATGTAACAAGGTAATAGAATTGCTCAGTGACTAATTAAATAACGTGGCCATGACTAACGGCATAGTAGACTGATAAGTGTTTCAGCCACGCCTACAATCACTTTTAGTTCTTTTCAAAATAACATAAATTTGATACAACTAACGAAAGACGATCATTTGCGTTCTGTGCGCCGTCGAGGATCATAGAGAAATTTCTACGTTCAGGAAGACTGAATTGAAAGCCATCGTGTTTTAGGATGAAGGCATTCCTTGGCCTGTGGATTCTTCTTGCAATAGTTTTCATCGCATTACCTCAGAAAGGTATAAAAGAATTTCTGGTAAGAAATTAGGGATCCAGGTTTCACCAAGAGCATCCAACTTGGCAGCTAATAACTTTTGAGATGCTATTTTTTGAATCAATATCCCGCTCAAAAGTACCTGTAATTAGATACTTCGTAATGTCTAATGGTCGATTAATTCTACTGATGTGTCCAAGTACTAAACCAAGGTGTTAACTCTCAAGGTGACTCAAGAAATGAACTTCGTGAAAAACGGGATGCAGACCCCCAGTTGAGCCACAAAAAACGTAAGTTATTTTTATTTGATATCAATAGCTACACATGAGGCATTTAAAATTAACTAGGAACAAATGGGCTAAATTTGGACGGGGGCTACAATACGGAGAAAGGAGATCCTTGGTAACTTTGTGTCTTGAACTGGAAAGAATTGTGGTGAAATTTGGTTGGGATTATTCTTCTTCGTATTTTATCTTCTTATTTCCCTTCGGTTCCCAGTTGAAAAGGAAAAGCCTGTTATGCAAATTTATCAATGTGGCACACGAAACCGAGCTCTTAAAAAAATTGTTTACACCATACATAACAAAACGACGGAAAACTAAAAGAAAATGATATCACAAACGTCTTGCCATTACACAACTGACCTTAACATCGGCCTAGGGGCCCTTATATCATTTGGGTGGCTTTACAATCGGAGGGATTGTTTGTCTCCGAGTGGAGAGTGATTCAGCCGGTGAACGTTGCGGTATGTAGTGTTAATGCGAAGTACGGAAGCTGCCTATGGAGTTACTGGTAAGACCCTATTAGTGGTTTTCGGGATACGGGATATTTAGGTTAAAATTGTTACGTGATACAGGATATTTTGGCCACAAATCAATAGAATATGGGGAAATTGCTAATTTTTGAATTTGGAATTAATTGATACGGGATATTTAGGCCAAAAAAGGAATGGGATATGGCCCATATCCCATTCCTAAATATCCCGGCGCGTCTCCGTGTTCGGAACACTGAGACGCCCCGTCCCCATCCCACCGCCTAATGGGTCGTTTTAAATAGTTAATAATTATTACAAGTATAATGGTATTTAACAAGTAAAGAAGCCTAAGTCGTGTATTACACTGATAAAACACGACGGGCATTTGAGAACTCGAGGGAAATGTAGAAAACACGAGCCGCAGGCGAGTGTATCCTACATTTATCACAGTGTAATACACGGATAAGGGTTCTTCGTTTGCTTTATGATATAGATTTTAAAACAATAAAACACTCTGATAAAACATGGGTTTTTGACCAATCAGAGCGCGCGCAGGGTTCTATCTATGTTATAAAATAGTATAATGCCACATAACCCATGATGGCTAAGCCAAAAAAAACTCTCGAATCATACAATGATCCAGTTTTTAAGAAAGCGGGATATGCGTTGAACGAAGCTACGTGGCGCAGCGGCACAAAATTAAAGAGGCTATAGCCGTTTAGTTATGCTCTGTAAGTCATCTTCAAAATGATTGGATGGGTTCTAACATTATGGTGGAACTCCGCATTTTTGGCAACTGTGAGCCCGTTACCATAGTAATCATTTGTATTTTTAATTTGTTAGGGTAAAGTCATGAACAATCATCTGTGTCTTATGCCATAAAATCAATTTGAATTCATACTATTATTTCACTTTTCTCAGCATGCACCTCGGTTGAATCGGCCATCACTCAGTGCCTAAACGGAGGAGAGTGCTTCGCCATTGAAATTGGTACCCATCGGAGTATTGCTTGCAACTGTCAAGAAGGTTATGCCGGCACGAGATGCCAATTTCGTGCCATAGATCCAGATATCTTGGGCTGAGAACCATGTTATTTGCCGGCAAACACGGTCTCGTTTGTGGTTAGGCACTCGGGGCACGTTATTTTTAGCTGAAAATAAAATGTGGTGCTATGGTAGAGCTTTCAGCGTTCTTTATATCTTAGCATTCCTGATCTTAATAAATAGCTGTATGTACAAAAGAGAACAAGAAATAGAGGTATTTTTGTCTACACTCCTACCGAATTATTAATATCAGAAATCTTCCCTGACGCAACCCCCGGGACACAACTCAACGAGTTTCTGGCATGTTCACTTGCGTTTTGTTCAATTCTAAACACGATTTTTGATGTTGAGCTGTTTTTCAAAAACCTTGAAAACGGGAGTTGTAAAAAGGCTCGATAGAAACGATCACCTCACATACTGAGTAATGTAGACAATCACATTTATTTCAAAGCATTGTTAAGCAACAATGATTCACTGAACCCCTTCCAAATTCAACTGTTAACAAAGCCGTGTTTCAAGCGCGGAGAAAAATTCGCTTCTGATTCACGATTTAAAACTAATGTCGTCAGATGCTGTAACCCCTTTGCACCATTCTTTCGTGATGCTAAATGCGAACGAAGACACCAACCTGGAAACCGTAGTCCCAGTTTACTGCATCTTCATTGGTTGGCAGAGGACGTTAAAGAACGGCCTCGCGCCTATCTAAAGGGCACGGAGTTCCTAATTTTATAATCATGAATTTGCAACGCAAGTTTTTTTGTCGGTTCAAGTTACGCGCCTCCTTCATGGATACATTTGCAAGTGTTCCAGTATGTCAATATTGATAAAACTCTGGAATAAAATGTTTTGTATTGTCAGGTAAGCATGGCTCGCGTTTTTTAGAGCTTTTGCGTCCTGAATTCTACTATGCCCCATAAGGGACATGCAACTTATCGACTTGTCAAGATGTCGAAATTTTGAGCTATTGCGAGATGTCGAGGTGATGTCGAGATCTCGAGAAGTCGACAAGTCGAGATGTCGAGATGTCGAGATGTCGAGATGTCGAGATGTCGAGATGTCGAGATGTCGAGATGTCGAGGTGTCGAGGTGTCGAGGTGTCGAGATGTCGAGATGTGTCGAGATGTCGAGATGTTGAGATGTTGAGATGTCAAGATGTCGAGATTTCGAGTTTTCGAGATGTCGAGTTACGTAATTTGGCAGTTTAAACTAGCTTTAGTTGTCCAGAGGTCAGTATTTTTCTCAGCCAAGCCACTGGCGGTCTTTTTGTTGTCGTGATCTGAGCACTGGCTCTAGTTTCAGATTGGATAATAGGAATCAGAAACGTTTCAGCATATTGCTCACCCCACCCCCTTCTCCCTGTCGCCCTACTCGACTAATCAACATCACTTTTGACAGTGAAAGATTGAAACAATGGACAGCAGATAATGCCAAAATATTCGTATTCACGTGAATGGATATAAATCAATGACAACCATGAAAGAGAACTAATATTTCAATTTTACTATACAAATAGCCCTTTTCACCGTTAGTTCTTCTCAATTACCATGTAACGTGTATGCGAGGTAATTACAACAAAATGGCGCGAAATTGCCTCACATACGTGCTAGATTATCTAGTAATACAAATGAGAAAAGTAAACCGTGAAAAGGGCTACGATTAACAACGAGACAATGAGCGTGGACATTTAATGTCCAATTTTAACACTGGACATGTGAGACATAAATGATAATCAGTGATCTGTAACCATATTGTCCTATTATTTCATTTTAAAAAAAGGGCTCGGATATCTTTGTTTTAGAATAAATATAACGCCCGAACGACCGAAAATGTTGTCCTGTTCAGTTTGTGCCTTGAGTGACCGCGGAAAGCACACTTTTCGTCTGCTCCCTTCACCTCCAATTCGACTCCACACTACTCCCTACCCCACCCCTTAAGAAAACCTCTCAATCTGGCGATGGTTTTCTTTTTCAATGTCCTTATGGAAGGTGGTTTTCCAGACGTACTTTTATGTCGATTTAGTGAAAGTACCTTTAGTTTGCCCTCAAAAGTTGGCCGATAAGCCTCGCATGCAAGCACGTAGACGTGTACTCGAACGTGGAGGGATACTAACTGGGGAACTGCCAGTGCGCTTCTGTGAAGCCTCTATCGTTGCAGTGCTTCATGGAAAAAGACGCCGTCCCAAATAAAGCATTAGAGAGGTCATTTTTATGGTACATTTCTGAATTTGAAAGGGAAGTCCTCTGTAGTGTCTTAGAAGGGGGAAAGGTAGATGATTACAAGAGGGATGCTGTTTTTGGCCTTTGCCGTAGATTCTCAATGCAATGTCTTCCTGCAACATCACAAGACGAACTTCGCGAGCACATACTCACTATGGTGCGATGCGAATTCGTCATCGAACCGATGGCAATCCTGTCATACATGTGGGATAACTGATCTAGTTTCTTTGACTAGACTAGTCTCAGTTCTGAAAATCTCTGAATTGTACCAAATCCATTCTCCAACCTGCGAAAACGTGTTGAGAAATATCAGAGCAGAATGTGAAGATTTGAGACTCGAAGAAGAGCGAGTGTACAATTTTTTGACCGTTTACATTGGGGGCCTGGGTGGTGATTAGTTACTTATTCTTAAGTTTCTTCACTTTGTGACAGGGTCCACATCAACTCCTCTCGGTAGAGGTATAACGGTATCTTTCAATTCATCCCAGGGGCTCAGTCGTGCACCCAATGCATCGACCTGCAATAACACCTTGACAATTTCGACGACATATGAAAGCTATTCCGAGTTCAAGAATGAATTCAATCAGTTCTAATGATAGTAGCGAAATTTACGAGATGGGTTCTCTTTGAAGCGCGGAAATGCCTAGAAATGATAACGTTACGTGTTTATTGCTTTCGCAACAGATTTGAATTGACGACAATCTTGTTTTATTTAATTCTTAATATGCTAACTGTTGTATGATCAGCAAGAGACACATCTCTTTTGAAACTTTTATCTATCGAGCCCTTAATGTTACCTCATCACTCTAGTCATGCCCATTCATTCTAGGAACCTGAGGCAACTGTATCTCCAAAGACGGCGAGAACATCACGGAACAATAAGTATTACGACGGACTTTCTACAGTTGTTGTTGCTAAAGGTACCTAATTTGAAGACCTCTGGAATTCCCGCATGTGACATAAGCTGAATATATGTAATTGCAGTCTGGAATTTGTTGCTAAGTAGTTGTAGATAACCTGTTTTTAGGTATTGTCAAATTTAGCTCTAAAAGTTAAAAATCTTGATTGGCCCTTTTTTATTCTTGCCAGGCTGTCATTCTTGTGACCTATCCTAAACGTCCAAGTCTAATTACAATTAGCGATATCATTGTCTGTCTTACATAGCACAGTAATAAATAAAGTCAGGTAGAGAAAACGGCGCTCGCTGACAGATTTCTATTTAAAAGGAAGAGGTCACCTATCTTTGTTTTAGAGGTAGCTTTCTCAATGCGTTAGAGTTGATTTATTTATTGTATTTCCCCCATCAGTCTCGCTTGCTTTTTAAGAACGTTTTGGCGGTAGGGATGACTAAACATCGAACAAACATGCAATTGCTCTGTTAGAGACTTGGCGAGCCTTCAGGCCTCGTTGCTGGAAGGCCGTTAATATTTTTGGATAAGTGTTATTGGTTATAGACTGTAACATCACAAGTTCCCGGTTCCGTTTGGCGAGTGTTTGTAGTACTGACTTTCCTTGCACGAGTCGCAAGTTGTGTTTCTGCTATTTAATTAGGGATTTTTGCCTCGAAGAACAATTTTCTTCCCAATTCGACCAATTCCAAAGACATATTGTACACTTCTTAAGAATTGGAAGCGGACGAATGTCTCAGTTGATTCTTACGTAAAAGTAGGTTAAGCCGATGGATGACCTAAAAGTTTACAAAAGCCTATGCATTGCGTGAATAGGACACATGATCCTCCGCAGTTTTGGTTAGGAACATTTCTATTTCGCAGCAATCAGCTTTTACCAATGGTATATCTAGTGAAATACCTTCTGCAGTTGTTTTGTTGTTCTGTTTGACCGTTAGCGTCGTTAAAATTAAATTCATTGTCACATCGCACGATTCATTAACGGGATGGTGTTAAGTGCAAGTGTTTAGTGTTCATTAACTGATGTTTTGGGAAAAGATTGAATGTAAAGTTGAAAAACTGTTCCAGTTCAAATAAAATTTTGCACGGTATTAACAGTGTTTTAAGACGATTCTTTCAATACACGGGCTGGAAAGCATTTACATATACTTACCGATTTTCCAAGATCCCTTTTCATTCTCCGTATCCCCAAAACGGCCTATAGTTATATGAGATACTCTAAGGGATTTCACTGCTGAATACGACAAGGTACTTTAAGCACCTCTTTTGTGCCAAACATCCCTTGTGTAGTAGTACTCATGAGTACTGATAACAATGATTTATGTTTTTTCCCACTTGGGAAACATGCACGACATAACCATCACAATAGAAGCCGAGATTTCAGTCTAAGGTAAGGTAAGGTAAGGTAAGGTGACTTTATTCAGAGTCGTAACTACGTAGGCAGTGGTTGCCCAATCTCCCGAGCCAGGGACTCCTGACAAAAACGCACGACTATTTACAATACTATTTACAAATAGCATCAGTACTTAGAATTACTATATTCGCTAAGATAAATTCAGCATATAATAATAAAACCTTCCTGAGGGAAACTAGTCCTAATATTAAAAGATCAAATCTTTGAAGTGATTAATCCAACTCTCCGCACACTGATTTCTTCGTAGCTGACCCCACCAGGCTTCAATCCTCTGATTCGAGGAAGACTTGCCATACATGAAGCTTTTGCTTCCTGACAGAGAATCATTGTAGTGATGCACAAAAAACGTTGGATGCCCGCTAGTTTTCCGTTTTCTATTCCGTAATCAGCACGCATTACTGTTGCTCTACCATCAACTTGTCTAACGCAGCCAACAAAATAATTTGCCACAATACGTGAATCGCTATTGGTACAACCAACATGCCCCAGCCACATAATCCATCTATGCACCCATGAACTAAAAACCCAAAGGGTTTAAGGCAGTGTTTTTTAAGTTTGTTATAACCGTCAATGTGCAACAAGAAGTTCGGTCCTTTACCGGCTATATTGCCTTGTCTCAACCTGTTTCTTAGTCATTCAGACACTCCCTCAGGATCAATTATCCTTAAACCGTGCCGCACTGTTTCTCGACTAACCATGACAATACATGGCTTTATATAATTATCAAGCAATTTTTTTCAATCAAATTTTCTATTATGATACACTTTAATGACCTTACTTAACGTACCTATCCAAAATTGTGGGGAGAATCCGCTTAGCGATGTGAGTACAGGCGCAGTATGGCGCCGGGTGAGAGGTCTGGGTCACTGGGTCTGGGTCGGGTTAGCCTGTGTCACAGCCGCCTCTCCCCGGTCAGGTCAGACCGGTCACTGCTGTGATGAAAAGAGGTGAATATTGTGAACGAAGCTCGCTTGCTATGGCTTCCTTAGGTCACTTTTTCATTATTCTACTTGCTCTGAAATGCTGTCGAGCAGGTATGTTTTTGATGCTTCCCTCGAATGGCAAGAGTCATTTCCTTTTACAAGACTCGCAGAGGAATTAACACGAAGAGGTCACAAGGTAGGTTTGTACCTGCCGGCACTCGCCGGAGTAATATGAGAAGCCCAAGAGAATTTCTCTCTGGAGAATTTTTAAAAGTTAAATATACCCGCAGTTTGTTTGCGTCTTTGTTTTGACTCATGTAAGAGATCTCAAATTGTAAACATTTCGCAACTACTTTCATGAAGTGAATTCAAACTTTCAAAACAACCGCCATTATGGATGCGAAGTGGTCGAAGCTTTATGCTTCGTTCTTTTTCATATCACTCGATGAAACAACTTCGCATCGCAGCGGTTTCTTGGGTATTGATGATTTGAAAAGTCTACATCTTATTCGGGTGGTCACGCAGTGACTCTCTTTCCAAAGTGGACGCATTGCATGACGACCCTGGTAACGGGTCAACCCGATCGGCGATTCTGCAGAAGTAGAATTTGAACGAAACAGTCCCGCGATCTATTTTCATTTAGTTTGCAATCAATTACCTGCAGAAGGAGAAAACTGCATTTTTGTTCATATTATATTATCTTGCATTCCTCTTCTTGGAAGTTTATGTGCAAAACAGAGCTTTCATTCTTTCAAACTGTGAACTGTGAGCTTGATTTGAACAGAGGCTGCTATAATTCATGCTGCATAGACAGAGTAGCAATGCACATTATCCCTAGGTCTCTGCCTAGAATTAGAAAATTTATTTGTGATCTTGTCAACTGACACATCACATAACAAAGCATGACGTGGTAACAAGGCCTTTGCATCAGACTCGTATTAGCTCTCTTGCACAATTCTCCAGAGAAGTCGCTGTCAAAAATGACAGCCATCGAATGAAAGAAGTGACATGTTCCAGCATATGATTAAAATGTAAGAAAAGACATCCTCAACGGTACACTTTAGGTCCTGTACTTCCAAGTAGAACATTCAGGGAGCCCAAACATATTTTTAAAAGGCAAACATTTATAACACCTTGTATTTCCTTTATTAAGGTCAACCTCATTAACCAATAATTTAGTAGAAGGAAAATATTTGCCTCATTAGCATAAGTGATTCAGTTTCTGATAGAGCTATGTTACATGTAGAGATTGTACTAAAACAAACAACCGGAAGCGGAAACGAATCTTGTGTATGACGTACTCATCCGGGTTATCAAACAAGAGAGAGCGAGCTGAACGAGCGATGGGAAAAAGCAGAACGAAATAAACATGTGAAGTGTAAAGATGTTTTACTGTTGATTTGTGGACTCATGAAACAGGGGTAACAGCTACATGTACAAAAATATCAGTTCTGAATATTGAAAGGTCGGACCATGATTTATAACTGACCCCTTTGAGAGAATTTGAACCAGATGTATTTTAATACATTTTATTTTAGTACAAAAAGTATTTAAAAATACTTTTTGTACAACATGGTTTGCAGTTTTTGACTCCTTCAACACTACGCCCAAAGAGCTAAAATGTTTATTGTGTACCGATTAAAGTTTCAGAAGCTCTTTTAGTCAATTGATGTCTATATTAAAGCCTTCTCTACATTATGTTTTCTTGATGCTTTCTCTGTGCTAAACAATGACATCAGTAAAGATTGCCCTATTGTTATTTGCTTCTTAGGTTCAGATTATGGTTGGAGAAACTGAGAGCTATGTGACAAGTCATCAGAATGTACGAGTTTATAAGACACCTGAACAGCTCTATCAAATCATGCTTACTCGACGAGGGCCGAAGAAAGGTCTTGATGTAGTAACAGAGAGTAGAAGTGCGTCCAAACTAATGGCCATGTACTGCGAAGGGATACTGAATAACAAAGAAATTACAACTGACATTCAAAATGCTGATGTCATTATTGGTGATGGCTTGTACTTGTGCTCATCTCTGATCGCCAGCAAATTCTCCTTACCACATATTGTTGTTGTCTCAAGTACTCTCAATCTTCCAGCCATGCATGCGTTTGGTGTGCCACTTAACCCTTCTTATGTACCTCAGTTCAAGTCGACCCTTGCAGATGATCTTTCTTTTGTAGAGCGATTGCAAAACATTTATCACTGGATTCTTGTCTACTGGGCTTTTAATTATGGTATGGTACCTCCGTTTCATGATCTTAAGAAGCGCTACAGTATTGCACCACAGGAAACTATTTATGAGACTCTTGGAAGAGTTGATTTGATCATATCACAAAAGCCTTTTATTCTGGAGTATCCAAGGCCTCTTTTACCAAGTAAGTTTCCATTACGTCATTTGTTTATGATCAAGTAGGGATCAGGGGCTCCAAGGGATCAGGTGGAGGTGCATGGCCTCAAGGTTAGTGCACTTGCCTCTGGATTGAACAGTCCAGTTTTAAGTCCTGACATTATGTTGTGTTCTTGGGCAAGACACTATACCCTCACAATGCCTCTCTCCGCCCAGGCATATAAATAGGTACCGTCAAATTTATTGCTGGAGGGTAATCCTGCGATGAACTAGCGTCCCATCTAGAGGAAAGTAGGAATACTCCTGGTTGCTTCATGCTACTGAAACCAAAGATCAGCGCTGGCCTGAAGGGCCACTTGGCTCATATGCACACTTTTAGGGATCAGGGGCCATCTAGCTGAAACAGTGTGAAGCTTGAGATAAGTTGTAGACACCTTGGTTTTTGTCTTCTCCTTTCTCTTCGATTTAGTATGACTCAGTACATATAAATACTAATTTTTCATTTAATTTTATTCCTTACATTCCTAGACACTAGAGTTGTTGGTCCTCTTCTAGCAGCTCCTGCTCAACCATTGCAGGAAGAGTTTGAGGAGTTTATGCAGACGTCTGGTAACGAAGGCGTGATTCTGGTATCGTTTGGTACCATTATGGGAAATATAAATGAGAACATGCTGACATTACTGGTGAATACTTTCTCAAGAGTTTCACAAAAAATAATTTGGAAACTTGATAGAGGTAGATTGTCTGCATGCATTTAAGGAGGCTGGCAACAGTTTCCAGCACTTTTCTAACAGCTATACTTTGAAGGATGAATACTGCCACTGTTTTACAAGTGATTCTACATTAATGGCATCATACAAATTCCCAGTCATTGGTAATCAAGTTGTAATCATCTATTTCACATAACAGGTTACCATAGCAACAATATTACCTGCAAAAAAAGACCCTTAACTTTTGCTTTAAGCGCTTATAACTCAAAAACAAGCTCGGTGACCCCTATATTTTCATGATCGAATTAAGACAAGCGGGATAAAATGCAACTTTTTGCAAAGTTTAAAAAAATTCTGTGGAGTGGGTTCAGAGCCACCGAAAATTGGTCTATACCCTAGCACTTCTACATGTTACATCTCTTCACATCTCAAGTTATGTAAGCAGGCACTATGAGAATAAACGTTCTTTGGCAAGTTGCCATGACAACCCATTGTTCCCGGCTTACCTAAGGGTTTGGAATAGGAGTTCTCGATAATTACTTCAGCTCACTGTCTATCAGACCACTGTCTATGTATGGTACTATTCTCATGTTGTATTCCATTTTATTTCACAACTTACCAGAGAGCACAAAGGTTGAATTGAGCGACGACATCAAAGTGGCATCGTGACTGCCTCAAAACAACATCCTTGGTCACAATAAAACAAAGTTATTCATCAATCATGGTGGTGGCCATGGAGTAATGGAAGCGGCGTATCACGGCGTGCCTATGATTTGTGCACCGTTCTTTGGGGATCAGTACGACAACGCCTATATAGCTAAACGGAAAGGATTCGCCGACATCGTGAATTTAGACACGATCACAGCAGATGAGTTGGTAGACATCATCGACAGAGTCATATCAAACCAGAGGTGTACATGTATTTATTAAAAACTGGATCATTGGATAATGCAATTCGAGAGTTTTCATTGGCTTAGCCATCATGGTATATGAGCAATTATACCATGATCTACAAAGATGGCGAGCGTATGCGTGATTTTTTGGGCCTTTTTGTTTTTATTGCAGCCTAGTTTTCTATTTTTGGGAGGCGTTTTTAATAAAACAATTATTCCACTCGCGCTTGTTGGATATGAGATAATTATAGCCAACTCGGCGCTACGCGCCCCGTTGGCTATCTATCATCTCATATCCAACGCGCGCTCATGGAATAATTGTTAAATATAGCAGTGTGCTATTCAGCAGCTAAATCAACTTTTAAAGTCAAATTTAGGTTACTCTACGTAGGTGCCATTGCGATGGAATAGCATCCCATCCAGGGGGGAGTAGAAATATTCCCAGTTGCTCAATGCTACAGAAACCGGGATAAACCCCGGCATGATGGGCCCCTCAGTTGGCTTGTATGCAGACCTTACGTGGCCTTGGGTGTCCTGCGGAGCGCGATGAGGATAAGAGTAAGACTCGGTACGAGCTAGCGATTTTGGTCAAAGGCGTTGCTTAGTTAGTAACACCCTCATATTGACATATTGTCATGACAACTTTCAGATTGCCTTTGCGTGCAAAAAATCCATCACTTAAATTACGTATTTATTGATTTAATAACTTATCTAAATAGATAAATAATGAAAAGTTATTCATTCTATTTATGCTTTATTTGTTTAAACTTTGTGTTTAGTTATCGCGAGGCCGCAGTCAGACTGTCTAAGTTCGTAAAACTTCTGCCTCGCTCTCCTGTTCAAGAAGCCGCTGACCAATCTCGTTCCCAGAGCCCACGTGCCTTTTGGTCAGCACCAAGACACGGAGCTCTGGAATAATCAACAAGCTCGTTCCCAGAGCCCTCGTTTCTTTTGCTTTTAAAATTTGATAACTGCCGTTCTTTCAAAGCCAAATTTCGACTTTCCTAGTATTTCCAGTGCGTATTGAATGTCTTTGTGGAACGTATTCACATCGACTTCACCTCTGGACTCCAAATAAACCAAGCCACGCATGCGCTGTGAAACCGGAAGTCCTAAAATCTTGGTCTCTGGAAATTGATTATTCCAGAGCTCCGTGTCTTGGTGCTGACCAAAAGGCACGTGGGCTCTGGGAACGAGATTGGCCGCTGACTGGATTGAATACACGCATGCTGTGGGTGGATTAAAACACCTGCGCCCGCGGTGTCTGGACTTACCGTTCTACAAGCTCTACTTCTTGGACGTCCTGTTAGTGGCAAATATAATGTGTGCAGTTCTGTGGTTCAGCTTAAAGTATCTTCATTCACGATGGCTGGAAATGAAAAGAAACTGCCTTACTGACAAAGAGAAGAAACTGTAAGAAGAAGAAGTACTGACTCGCATTCCATTCAGTACCGAAATACAACATCTGTTCCGCGTAATAAGGATCTTTAGAATGAGAACGTTTGTGATCGATCAGTCCATGATCGATGAAAGGAGGCGTGATGGCCTCATGGTTAGTGCGCTCGACTCTGGATCGAGCGGTGCGGGTTCGAGCCATGGCCGAGGAGGCGAGGACATTGTGTTGTGTTCTTTGGCAAGACACTTTAGTCTCACGGTGCCTCTCTCCACCCAGGTGAATAAATGAGTACCGGCGAAATCAATGCTGGAGGCAACCCTGCGATGGACTAGCATCTCATCCAAGGGGGATTAGAAATACTCCTAGTCGCTTCATGCGACAGAAACTGGAGATAAGCGCCGACCGGATGAGCCACTTGGCTCGTGTGCAGACAGAAAGCTCTGGGAATAACAAATCCAGTCCTGTCTCTCTCATTTTACTTTTTATTCCGGAAATGAAAATAGATGGTAAAAAGACGAGACTGAGTTTGGTAGGCTCGTGTGCAGACAGAAAGCTCAGGGAATAACAAATCCAGTCCTGTCTCTCTCATTTTACTTTTTATTCCGGAAATGAAAATAGATGGTAGAAAGACGAGACTGAGTTTGGTAGGCTCGTGTGCAGACAGAAAGCTCTTGATGGATTTTGAAATTCGTTCCGCGGATTCGCGATAAATAGAAAAGAAGAAATTGCATTATAATTTTTAACCATTTTGGGGCACTACAATTGTACGACTTTCTAAAACTATTCAGTGTTCTTCAAAGGTATTGTTACACCCGCTCACGAGAATGTTCTGCTGGATAGAGATAAAACACCTGCGCCCGCGGTGTCTGGACTTACCGTTCTACAAGCTCTACTTCTTGGACGTCCTGTTAGTGGCAAATATAATGTGTGCAGTTCTGTGGTTCAGCTTAAAGTATCTTCATTCACGATGGCTGGAAATGAAAAGAAACTGCCTTACTGACAAAGAGAAGAAACTGTAAGAAGAAGAAGTACTGACTCGCATTCCATTCAGTACCGAAATACAACATCTGTTCCGCGTAATAAGGATCTTTAGAATGAGAACGTTTGTGATCGATCAGTCCATGATCGATGAAAGGAGGCGTGATGGCCTCATGGTTAGTGCGCTCGACTCTGGATCGAGCGGTGCGGGTTCGAGCCATGGCCGAGGAGGCGAGGACATTGTGTTGTGTTCTTTGGCAAGACACTTTAGTCTCACGGTGCCTCTCTCCACCCAGGTGAATAAATGAGTACCGGCGAAATCAATGCTGGGGGCAACCCTGCGATGGACTAGCATCTCATCCAAGGGGGATTAGAAATACTCCTAGTCGCTTCATGCGACAGAAACTGGAGATAAGCGCCGACCGGATGAGCCACTTGGCTCGTGTGCAGACAGAAAGCTCAGGGAATAACAAATCCAGTTCTGTCTCTCTCATTTTACTTTTTATTCCGGAAATGAAAATAGATGGTAGAAAGACGAGACTGAGTTTGGTAGGCTCGTGTGCAGACAGAAAGCTCTGGGAATAACAAATCCAGTCCTGTCTCTCTCATTTTACTTTTTATTCCGGAAATGAAAATAGATGGTAAAAAGACGAGACTGAGTTCGGTAGGACGCCAAATTTTGTGAACGTGTTGCAATTAAAATCGAAAGTACCAAGCTACTTTGACATTAGAGGTTGATAGCAAGACGTGATTTTCATAAAATAATGTAATAAAGAATCAAAACACAATAATATTTCAATATAGAATCACTTTTAATAACCAACAAATAATTACACATATATCTGGTAATATCCGATTCTACCACCATGCTTTTTCCAACGTGAACTATAGCTGAACTCTTAGAATGGAACAAAAATTGTCCAGAATAGAGAAAAGTGGAACTTTATCGAAGTAACTTATCCCACTTTCTTATTGATTACGTGTTTACAGAGTTCTCCAGGATAGTAATCTGCTTATGCCCAGAAACGTGTCCAGTAGCAATCCCTGGGGAGCCATCTGCATTTAGTAAAATAGCATATTGCGTCAGAAAGAACAAAGGTTCAGTACTTGGTGCAACAGCACACGAAGTGTTACACGCAACAGTGCACTCTGGGTAATTTTTCAATTACGAAATACAGCTGGCTACCAGTGGAGAAAGTCGCCGCAATACAACATCGAGTTTGGGACTGAGATAGGTTGACTTAATAGAACAGGGACCTTAAGCAAACTACGACGGCGACGAGAACGTCCCCAAACAAAAGGCTTAATGAGGAGAACAATGGCTTTGCACGTGCATTTTAAATCTTTGTAGATTTCTTAGCCGTCCTCTGCAAAACAACAATGTGAAATGACTAAGATCTGTGTATTTCGGAGAACGCGAATTGGAATTCAATGCTGGCATTTAACTTGAGCAAGTCCTGAGACCGATAGGTGCACTGAACAAATCTATACAGCTGCGAAATTCAAAGGTAAGTCATAAAGCTATTTTTTACTGGATGTCGTCGTCGTCATTGCTTAAGGTCCCTAATGGGAGAACTAGCCTCGGAAACTGTAAGCGGATACGAAGAATATGCCACTTATACTGACGATTTTGATTGGTCGTCGTGCGAGTTAACTGCAAACCAAAGCAATCTCTTACGGAAGGAAGATCACGATGAAATTGTTCTCGACACAGTATGGCTGAAGTCGAATGTAGCTCTAGTGTGGGAAAACGCTCGCCTCCAAAGCGGTATTTCCACACAACATCGACAAGGCGGACAACGAAAACGAATGTGAACTCAGGCAAACGATTTATACTCACAAGGTCCTCTGGTTTAATTGGTTAACCGGCTTCTTGGTACAGTCTTTAGGCATCTAGGTCTACGTCTGATTAAACTCAAATTCCTCAACAAAAGGCTCGACTCAACTAATAAAACAACTCTCTGACAAACTGATTGGTACAACTACTCGACTCGATACTGATCAACACACTCCGAAGGCTAAACACTAGGCGTTATATTTTATACACTAACGATTGCATGCAGACGGGCTGAATTCAAGCTTCCGGTCTTTGACACTTATCTTTCACAGTTTATCTATAATGTAACTCATTTTAAATTGTCACACATTATTATTCTAAGTCCCAGTCTCCGACACTAGGTAAAAATTCAAGCAATGGTCTCACACTGTACGCAGCAATACACCGCGCAGCAGCTTGTTCGATGCGTCATTTTCTTTCTGCCAAACGTCATCATGCACTCTTGATATCTAACTATTATGAAATGCTCAAACGACTTATACATTGTCAGTATGTCACAAACCATTATCTAAAGGCAAAAAAATTGTTTATAATATGACTAACAAAATTACTTCGCTTTGATCCGCTGAGAAATGAACTTTTATTGTGATTACCAACAGTTACACTAATCAATAGAAAAAAAAGGCGTTCGTCCTCAGTTTGTCTTCTCTTTCTTTGAGGAACCCAAGAAACACTTCACTATGGCTTTCAACAAGAAAGTGATAACAAATAAAGCAACAACTAAGACTAAAAATGCTAAGAACAAAATATCAAGCAGATAGAGCTGATAGAACGGTAGATCCAGGCCCCTTGGTCTGAGATACTGCAAACCACCTTGAGCCTGCGTGTACTCCACCCAGTCAGCGGCTTCTTTGATGGGCGGACGCGGTAGTCGCTTGATGGATT
>OZ026597.1:33006688-33044188 GCA_964020085.1 Micromussa lordhowensis
GGGAAGGAGAAGGGGGGGGGGAGAGGATAAAAATCATATTGATCATCAAATTTGAATCTAACTTCTGGTCCCCAGGCCAAGAAGGGCAATGTGCCTTTCGAGTAGCCTGTGAATAGGCTCTGTAGTCGAGGATGGGGCGAAGAAAGCGAATAAAAACCGGAAAGAAAGAGGATAGACGAGAGAGGAGGGGAAAAAGAGAGGAGCCAGCCCTTACAGCCGCGACTAGAGCCTTCCAGCCGGAGCCTGTGAGAGGAAGCGAGGCTGACTGCAAATACAAGCTATTACGTCTACTACAAATCACAGTGACCGTAACGTTTGCAAGCGTCCTGATAACTGTTATGCATTGCATTGCGTTACACTCGGCTTTTAATTTGATGTCAAGGAAAATATCAATTTCATTTATTCATTACTCTTGTAATATAATTCATTCTTGGTATGCGGTTAATCAATCAATCTGTCAACTAGGATTTTGAGTGGCCGTCCAGTAAGAAATATGAGGCCGAAGGCCCCACTCCACTAGGGAGGTCTGGGGGCATTCCCCCCCGCCAGAAGGTTTTGCAAAATTGAAGCGTTTTTGGTGCGTTTTCCAATAAATATATAAATTTAATGTATAGATCGAACTTGAATGATAATGGGTCGTTTACTTTGCCTAAAAAAACAAAATTAAATTGAAACTGCCCATACTAATATAAATGCATCAGTTATGCTAACGCCTTCATGATTGTCTTTGATTCCAATGTTTGTCCAACCTTGATCTTGTCGGCCATCTTAGGGGAAATGTTACAGTTGGACATGTGCACACACATCTGTTGCCACAATCTTCATTTATACATTTCATTTCTCAAATCATTTCTATCTGTCGAGGCTTACAAAACTAGGTATATGTTTGCTTAAATGCAAACGAATCGAGCAGGATGGCTGTTGACAGAGTTTTCACTCTTACATGTAAGCCATGGTTATCCATAAGGGTTTTTCTGCAAGGGTGTTTGGCTACGAGTATCCATGATACGGTTGCTGTGCACAAAATGTATCAGCCTTGAAAGGGAAAAATGTCCGTTTTCGAGGATCCCACCAGGACCAAGAAAACAGCAGTACAAAGTGGCTGCCAAGGTGGCAGCGCAATCTCGACAGTGCAATTCACTGCAGGAATTTTTTTCTTCACTTCTTATTTGCACGATTGTTTCTTTCAGTTACTCTCCCGTGCATGAATTTTATTTGGTGTGTGTTTCCCCCACCTCCTACCATTACTTTTCTAATAGTCAGTTCTTAAGGTGCTGTTGTCCTAATTATCAACCTATACATTGAACATTGAACATTAAACTCACTATCTCTTTTCTGATTGGCCGAAAGCTTACAGTGAATTTTCGAAATCAGCGCCTGTGACGTCATCTAGCTGCAGATTATACAATGTCAAGGACACTCAAGGTCACGGGTAATCACGTCATATATGACCGCAGTGCATGATTTTTAAGGGTAATCATGTCAAGTTCGCGCGCTTTGTGTTGCTCGCCGTCACTGAAGAAGCAAAACCATGACTTCCATCTTTTGTCCTTCGATGTATAACAACTTATTTTGGGTTATCGGCCGAAGCTGATATCGACCTTGATTATTCAGGATATCATAAAAACCTCATCTAATAATTGTTTATTACTGCATCTCAAAACCAGCCTTAATAGCTCACGTTAATTAACACAGTCTTAGTGTATTCAGAGAGCTGGCGAAATTCTTACTTTCAGCCAAATTAGCATGTGTCTGGACAAAGAAAGTCCCGTTAGTGCCAAAGTTCATAATCGTGACCAAACGAGATTCGAAGAAAGACAAAATCGCGCTGGAGTCCAGTTCACAAATAGACGCCTTGAAAACAAAGCTGATAAAGCCTCTTTAATCCTGTCGAGCAATGGAATACAAAATTATGCCAAAAGCAAGCTTTGTATTGATACCTGTGGTTACTATAGATACTCAGTTTGTGTAGTAACACGATATTTACTTGATTGATTAAACAGTGCAGTCAGATCGAGGCCACTTGAATGTTGTAATTAGCACCGAGCAAGTGATTGCAATCTTCACTCATGTTCAATAAAGAATTCTATTGGCGGCGAGGATCCGAAACAAGAAATTTGTAGGAGAGCACCAAATGAAACTTTAAGTTCAAGAAAGCCATGATCTGAAGTTAATCGATCAGATGTTATTAGTTTGGTCCAGATTCTCGGACCCTCTTCTAGCCTTCTGCGATCAAGCGTACACTGACGAAAAGTGAGGTCAACAGTCGCCCTACCAAAACAATATTGAGACCGGCAACTTGAGCAGAGTCACACCCAGCAGCCAATCAACTCAAAATTGCGAGCCTACTGTACATAACTGAGAAGTCTTCCTTTTGAACCATTGACAGTGTCTATAGGTGTACTTCTTCTCGATTTCAGATGTAATTTTGCGCTTTATACACCGCTATTGATTACTGGTCTTTCCCACTCAATGCCGATCGCCACCAACTTAAAATCTGTAAACAAAGGCTTTACAAGTGAAATGTTTCAAGGGTCCGCCCACATTAGAGGCCTTGCGACACGTCCCTGAAACCAGCGCCACGGGAATTTCTAATCAGCGACAAGCGAATCGAATGCACCGCTAGAAGCACTAGAAAAGACAATGACAAACTGACCCTTTTGGACTTTAACAGCTGCTTAAAGACTATTTAGAAATTGTATTCTCTTGTAAAGTCTGAAAATGTCAGAAACTTGTGTGTTTTTCCATTGAATAAAACTTTAAAAAATTAACCTTGTAGCGACAACGACATATAACTTCACGCAGCAAAATGATAGCGATATTTTCTTCCGCTGGTTAGGCGACATCGGTACACGAAATTCAAGGATGCGACATGACACGGCTACCCTACTTTGGAAGGCCTCACACTGAGATGATAAGCTTCTAAACCTATCACAGAAATACAACGAACACGAAAATATTCCTTATTTGCACGATGCTTTGCTTTTCCCGGCTTTACGTCGCTGTAATGATGCTAAGGTGCAAAAGCCGTTTGAACTAATACAGAAGCTGGAAGGATGAAACATTGTACATCTAATTTGCATACCTGATGACCTCTCTCCACCAGTTCTTGCCCAAGCCTAGCGACAAACATATAATGGCTTCTTCCTATCATAGGAAACATGACAAAGTTTGCAGCCAAGCAACTTGAAAGCATTGCAAAGCACAGAAGCGTTCTAAACGCCGCCATACTGGATGGATTGCAGTTTACTTTTGAGACAAAAGATATTTGCTCACGACTACGGTCACAACCTTGACAGTCACGCAATCCCGCGTGGGGCAGGGCAGGGAAACTCGTAGTTAGGGTTCAAAGTCGAGCACGCCCGTCGTCTCGGCGAGGAGTGAAAATTGAAGATTTAGTTATCCGTAAGGGTCTTCAAGGTAGAAAGCCAGCATTTTAGGTATCGTTTAGTGTTGCAGCGTTATACTGTGTTGGTGGTCAAGACCGAACAAACATACGATAAATTTATAGCATCTTTTGGTTGTCAACTAACGCTGAGTCACGCTCAGTTTGTTCTCCTTTGAGGGCTCAAATTCAACCTCGTTCCCAGGGTCCTCTCTCGAGGTAGAGAGAGGACCCTGGGAACGAGGTTGGGTCAAATTCAGTTTTTACGATAACTACAGAAATTCTCGCGCGCTCATTGGCTAAGTTTTATCGTCAATATGCGGACAGACGCATGAATTTGAAATTCTTGCGACGCGTCAGCGAGCGAGAGCGGGCAATTCGACCATTTGTTATCGTAAAAAACAAATTGACGTCAGTTTTTAATGAGTCTGTCCTGTTATTGACAATGAATTTCGTCATCACATTGTCAAAGTAGTCTGCGGATCCACTCGGCTATCGCCTCGTGGATCCACAGCTACTTTGACAATGTGATGACGAAATTTATGATCAATAACAGGACAGACTCATGAAAAACTGACGTCAATTTGTTAATTTTCCACTGAGCATGCCCGACCCTTTCACATGGAAGTCCTCCTCGGGGCAAGAATCCAAACCAGAGCTTGGTCCTCAACTGGTCAGCGGTTTCTCATCTTTGCTCCGTTGAGTGTTTCTGCCCACTCCGCCTACCTTCTAGTTTAGCAATATTTCATGCAGCTTAATCCTTTAAGGCGGGGGTAAACTCGAAAGACGTATTTTGGCTGGGTATTATGTTTTTAATGCAAATATCTCGTTGACGTTTCAAGCAATCAAGAATCTCTATGCTCATTTCACATATCTATGTTTTGGGTTGTTTTGTAAATTTTTTGGTGATTTTTAGGTATATTTGGAGAGAAATAGTTTTTCTTAAAGGATTAGTAAAATTGATGGAAATAGGAAATTTTGAAGATTTGGTGTTGTTTTAAAATTAGAGTTTGAAGTTAAAAATTGGTTCATACACTCCTCTGGTGGTGTTCCATAACCCTTTTTTCCCTTTCAATCTCTCTTTAAACTTACCAAAATTTCACTTCAATTCACCTTTACCCCCGCCTTAAACCTTCTGGTATTTCAAGCTTCGTCATACAGAAACTAGTTGGAGCATTAGCCCATCCCTAGGAGCGTGCAACTACCCCATGTTCATGTCACGGCGTTTTCACAGACCGATCTATTTTTAGTATGAATTTGCTCCGAATTCAGACCTCCGCAGGAACCTCCTTAACCAATCACAAGCAGGGACTTCATTTTTAACTGACGCCATCATTTCACCGAAAGAAGTGATGGGCTCCTGATGTGAGGTAAGCCATTTTTCCCTTACCGATGCGTGCTCATGACCTATTTCGCCGGAAAAGAAGACTAAAAATAGACCGGTCTGTAAAAATGCCGAGACAAATGCTTAGTATGGGAGTTGCGCGCTCCTAGTGATGGACTCCTGGTTGACCCTGGTTGGGGCTAAAAGTTGAACTGACAAATTCATATTTGTTGCGTTGTTTTGAAGCTGAAATAAATCAGACGATCTTGATAGGATATTTTGGTGTTATGTTTGTAACCGCGACGTTATATAACGTGCGTTCTGATTGGTAATTTACATATTTTGTTATAGGCTGTAGTGATGCTGTTCTGTATGATGAATTCACATTATATTTCTAGCTATAGAGAGCCCGATGCAACCACTTGAACGTAAACCATCGCCACAGGCTTGGGCTCTCACAAACTTATGCGGAGATTTGCAGCACGTTCACGCGTGCGCAGAGTTTCTTCTTTAAGGACATTCGCCCGAAACCTTTCACCATAGTACGTAGCTAGTGCGACTGAGAGTTGCTTAGGTCTGAAATGCACGAAACCAGGGGTCGTCGAATGCGTTAATAAATCTCTGTGATGGTTGGAACACTTCCGTCTTCATCCCCAGAGCCGTGGCTTGCCAGAGCCCTGCAAGGGAAAAGCCCCGGCTCTGGGGACAAACACGGAAAACTTCAAGAAGCAGCCATCGAGACCCATTTAGGTGTCAGCCTTGGATTAAACTGATTGAGTACGCAGATGATGCACAGTGTGACCGTAACTTTACTTTGTTCTCAGGATAAAAAAATGAAAACCTTATTTTTCTAAGCTCTAAAGACGTTTGAAGGACTAACAAGTGCTGTCTAAAGATTATAACATCAGTCAAAAAAATCGGGTGTTGAATGGCTTTCAGTTTGCCTTTTCCTTTTCTGAGGCTCCTGACAAACAACTTATTACAGATTTCAACAAGAATCTGATAACAAACAAAGCAACAACTAAGACTAAAAATACTAAGAACAAAATGTCAAGCAGATAGAGCTGATAGAACGGTAGATCCAGGCCCCGTGGTCTGAGATGCTGCAAACCACCTTGGGCCTGCGTGTACTCCACCCAGTCAGCGGCTTCTTTGATGGGCGCACGCGGTAGTCGCTGGATGGTTTTTGAGATCCGCTCCGCGGACTCGCGATAACTAAAAGAAAAGAAATTGATTAGTTAATTAGTTTTACTAATTTTAAAGCTTTTTAGTATTGTTACACTGCTTTATTGGAACTTGTCAGTGGTAAAGAATTTAATAAGCCATTTCCGAGAAGCTCAAAACGGGTCTTGCGGCACAACCTTTCATATGGAAATGCGTTTTACTTAGGTTTTTATAGACTGTGCTAGCATTATGTTTGGCATAATTCGAGCAAACTGGCATAATCAGTTTCCCAGTTTTAAAAAATTAGCACTGCTAGCATAATTCGCCTACTTTGATAATTATCGGATCATTTTTTATCTTAAGTCCCAAGCACTTGCCGACATTGTTCGATGTTTCGTGTTTTAGTACAATTAGTAGCATTTGTAGTTCACTGATCCCGGAGATTGAGGCCTGAACCATGTCGGTCCCAGTACCTCTCAATAGGTAAGGCTACAAAATGGCGTCGGCCATGCTAGACTGCTACTAGTGTGCGTGTAAACCTGAACCACATGCTTATTTGAATTTCATTGTGGTATTCGTTGGGTTTCTTTCTTGTAGACGAACGACTTCTAACAAAAAAATATTTTTTTGGACTTACTTGCTTTTTTCAAAGAGCATAACTGAAAAAGGGAGGCATCATTTGGAAAAACGAGCAAAATTTTAGCATAATTTAGCCACAAAAAGAACAGTGCTACTAACATATAATATGCAACTTTACTAGCACAATCTATAAAAGCCTAGTTTTACTTGCACGTTCATTGTCTTCCAAATCACACTCATTTCCATATGAAAGGTTGTGTACCAGGACTAGTTTTGAAAAAAGAGGGAAGAAGCAACTCGGAAATGACTTATTAATTCCCTGTTCACACCAAAATCAAACCCGATCAATTCATTTTTTTTATCGATTTTCCCTCAGAGGATTTTTTTGAAGAAGTGCAAGGGAGCACAGAAGGGCAAAAGTGTCGCTGATAAAGGCGTCTATCACAAAACAAGCTCTACACTTTGATATCGCTTCTTAAAACCTAAACATCGCGCAGAATGGCTATTGTTCTCGGGACATTTACTTGCAGTTCATGAGATATCTTAGGTCTGCCATATCGGCCATTAATATTCAAATAAACGCAAATTGAACGCAAGGGGGCAAGTCTGATTGGTTAAGCTAAACTCCTGCTATTCTCCGTGGGGATTAAGGCCATGCTCATTAACTTGAAGAGAGCGGAAGTTCGAAACAATGAAGTTTCCGTGGTATTGTTTTCGCTATTGTTCGTGCCTCTCAAAGTTAATATACCGCTTGTGCCTGAAAAGGAGCGAAAAATTTGTTGTTGATCCCTCTAAAAAAAGGAAATCGTTTGCCCTCTTCGCGCGCGAGCAAAACAATCGCTTGTGTCAAACTCCTTAGTTTTAAAAGGTTTGGTTGATTCGTAGGGAAGAGTTTCTTTGATAGTGCAAACGGAACTGCTTCAAACTATCATGTTATTGTTGGATCGCGTTCGATCAAGTTTCTTTGAAAATGCCAAGTAGCGCGCGCTAATGTTTGCAAAATATAAACACAGCGCGGATTAGATCTTGCTCGCTCGAACGGATTGAGCATTTTAGTAAAATAGTTTGAACTAGCGGGAGTTCGAAATAGCTGATAGCAAATGACTGAAGGGCGAATCCAAGGAAAATGATACGGTGATGAGTTTGAAATGACCGAGTTCGAATTAGCGGATTAACTGTATTGCCATATACCGAACATTGTTTACTCATGACCACGCTACGTTCGTGGTTTCACTTCTCCCCATGCAAAGTTTAGTTCTCATTGTTTGTTTATGAGGGAGGCCTTTTGGGCCCCCCATTAAATGACTAAACATGGTTAGTCATCAGGTCTCTTTGTGTTCAAGGCTTCAAGAAGCTTTTTACCCCAAAGGACATTCTGTCGCTTTAGCGGCGGCGGCGGTTGTGGTGACTGAGGGTCATCCATTTTCAAGAAAAAATCAGCTAGATAAGCGAAAGTGTTAAGTACGGTACATTTCGCCCCTCTTTATGGGAGCGGGAACGGTCGAGGGCACGCGCTTCACTTTACAGCATGCGCAGTTTGTAGCTATTTTGTCTTCTTGCGTTTGCTTTAATGTTTACATTTCTTTCTCTTGATCTTCATACCAGCATTTACTTGCTTTGATGAAGATGAAACTTTGGATCATCCGATTCAACGTAAGGACGGACCATATTAATCAGAAGTGGATGGATCGGGGATTCAATGAGCTCTGAAAAGAGCTCCCGATCCAGCGCACTTCTGTTTTCCTCGTTCATCATAAATCCACGTATCAACACTCGTTAAACAGTTGTTCTATGAGTTTTAAAGTTAGCGGGCTACTAATCAATGATTTGCATTTAACGACTGAGTGATTTTTTTGAAAATCCATTGTTATGCAGTCGTGTGCTTCAAACAATGGCTCACCGAGCAAAGACGCGCCATCTTTGAACGCAGTTGCAACGCGCAACTTTCAATGTCAGCTGGATAGTCGTTTTTTTGCTCCGATTTACAAAGTTAAGACGGGATCAGTTAAGAAAAACGTCAAACTTTTATTTCCCGTTGCTCACTTTTTTGAAGCCAGTTTCGCTTACTTGAAAATCACTTTTCATTTCGTATCGGGAACATGTTCCCCTCTGAAAAAGCCGGTTTTTCATAATTTTCGATCGCAGAGGGATAGTCCTAAAACTTTGTAAAACCTTCCATTTTTTGGTTACAATTGTAGATATATCATTCCTTATGAAAAGCCCGCTGCTCAAAACATTAAGTAGGACTTAGGCAAGTCAGGAAATCGAGTACTATCAATGCTCTGCGGGCAAATAAGGGCCTTTTCTCTCTTATTCTAGGCCATTCAAACTACATTCGTATTCAAATTTTGCCGCTTCGGTGCTCATGAATAAGTAATGATGTCCGGCCATTCTACGCGATGTCTAAATATAGGTCCATGGTCTTATATTAGTAGAGCCATTTGGCAATTGCTACTAGAGGATTTGCCGTCTAAAGTTTGGGGAGCTTATATTTGCCGGGGTTATTTTTTATAATAGTCACCTGGCTTGGGTCAACACCTTGTGAATCAAGCTAACAAAATCTTCTGCTGACGTAGCCTCTAAGTCCACTACCTCAGCAAACCCAACCTGCTTTGCCATTTGGGCGTTCACGAGCTGGTCTCCAAAGAACGGCGAACAAATCATAGGGACACCGTGGTACGTAGATTCATATATCCCGTTGATTCCTGCGTGTCCTATAAATAGACGCGTCTTGGGATGGCCAAGTATGTCGTTCTGTGGTAACCATGACAACAATTTCACGTTATCACTCACTGAGACTTTGGATGTGTCTGTTGAGTTAAGTAGGGAATTGCGTTCACTTGTTTTTTGTAATTAAAACACAAATTATGTACATGGCGTTTTCATTAACGGTGGTTTTTGTTAGTCTAAGGAGGTTATTATATAGAAGGAACTTAATTGACTTTAAAAGACATTATCTCATGCATTCTACTTCAAAGCTTATAACAAGTGTGGATACCATTAGGTGTGTACAGTGTCAGGTAATACAAGCGTCTCCTAATTTTACAATCAACGTGATTCAGTCGTGACGAGTGCTTTCACGGAACATCCTGTTCTAGAAAAAGCTTCCATAAATAGAAGAATGCTTAATCCACCCAACAGGTTTCTGTAAAAAAATAACTGAAACCATTTTGAATTACTATCTTGAGTCAAACTGTTTCATACCCTTCAGCTTGAGTTTCCATATAATCTTCTGTGGTAGTTTAGAGAAAGCTTTAGCCATCATTTGCAGTAATGTTTCATCGAGTTCTCCCACCACCGTACCAAAGGATACCAAGATCACTCCTTCGTCACCAGCCTTCTTCATGAACTGATCCAACTCGTTTAGTAGAGGTTTGGGAGGACTGGGTAGGAATGGTCCCACAACCCGAGTGTCTTGAAGTTAGAAATTAAATACCAAATGAATAAAGAATACATACGCACGCAGATATGGAATTTCTCTTCGAATGTTTTTTTTTTCTCGATATCTCACTCTTCTAGTTGTTACTTGTAGCACTTGACCCAACTGTTACCGAAGTTAATATCACTGTTCATTAATATGAAGATGGTATGAAATGGTACAGATCTATGGGCCTGATTACATGAGCCGGGCTGGTTTGAGTTTGCCGAGATCGCGGCATGTTTGTTAAACGCAACAAAAATAAACTTCGCGATTACATGACAACCGGGCCAGCCCACACCGAAGCAGCCCGGCTAACCGGGCCAGCCCGGCTCATGTAATCAGGCCCTATCTCTAATGATTCTAATGGAAGACAGCTGCAAAGTGACTAATCAAGTCTTAAAAGCTGGAGTTCAACTTGAGTTTTGTCTGTTGATCATCTGTGTAACTGAGATGAGTAAATAAATTAATAAATTAATTTATTAACTTTGAGATCTACGGCAGACACCACGTCACAAAAAGGGTAAAGAGGATCATGTCACAGATAGCATACAATTTATTTTAAAACTAAGACACTTACTTGGAAGTAGAGGCCTTGGATGGCCTAAAACGAAATCCATCTGACCAAGTACCAGATCAAGTCTCCCAAGAGTTTCATGTATGTTCTTGCTGGGTGTGATACCATGCTTTACCTTGAGTTCGTTGTAAATCGGACATACATCGTAGATGTAAAAGACATACAATAACATCCATTGTAGCACGTTCTGCGCTCTGTTCAAAAATCTCAACTCATGTGTAAGAGAAGCACCCCACTGCGGCACATAGGAGGGAGGGGAGGGTAAACCGAACGCAATTCCCGTGGGGGTAGAGAGGCTAGTGGCAGATATGACTACATGTGGAAGGTCAAATTTATCTGCAACTAATGCAGAACACAAATACAATATCTCCCCAACAACAAGATCTGCGAGCTTAATTTCTTCCATGGCTTCTGTGTTGCCAAGCAGGTCGTCACAGTAACAGGACTGGTACATCAACAGATATCTTAACTGTTCTATGTCAGGCATTGTCTTGAAATCACGAAAACCGGGCCCGGGTGGGTTTCTGAACAATGCTGCTATCTTGTCGTCGTTGTAAAGTCGGACGTTTGAACCATTCGCGGCGTAACTCTGGGTTGCTCCCACAAATATCTTCACCTGTACCAACATGAAAACGTTATGTGGAGTTAGTAGGACCCTGCATGTTACATCAGATTAAAAGAAATCAGGGCATGCTGCCAGCGCATGAAAACATACGCACATCCTTAGCTATCCTTAACTGACTTTTCCAAAGGAGGCTTTTCAAAGACAATACCTACTAAAAGTTTTAATATTACAGCAAACCTTGAAATCAAGCTTAGGTATCCTTAGGGAAAGTCTGTGGCAAAATGCAAGCTACTACTTGCAACAGAAAACTGGCATAATAAACAAGAATCAAGAACGCGATGATATTTATGGCAAAAGTTAAAATATGACTTTTATTTTCGCGAGGAGAACCAGATCTGGGCAATACAAACCAGACCGGTTGAACTTTGGTAAAGGAGTCTATTCCACAATAACGCGGAAAAAAAGAAAAAAAAACGACTACTGAAAAACCGTCCTTTGGCATTTTCCATGAGTGAATAGCCAACGAAACAAAAAAACAGTGGACAATCGCTTATAATGAAAACGAGATAACAAACACTCCGTGTATGATGTACTTCAAAACTCTTTACTTAATTTATGTATTTAGCGATAGAAGCATAATTATCATAAGTATACTGTCACGCCAGTCCCTCTGTCACGAAATCCGTCTGTTATTTTTCATTTTTTGGGTGCGTTCCTTTGGGGTGATCTGGATCAGGATCACTTAGATCATGGTACATCAAAGGAACTGATGAATGACTGAGTGGATTCATCGGTTCCTTTAATGTATCATAATCTGAGTGATCTTGGATCACTGAATCCACCCCAAACGAACGCACCCAAGATGTCTCTTATCCTTTAAGAAAACAAAACAGTCTTCCTCAGCTAGCTGTCCTCTTTGGCTCTATCCTGCTAACTTTTCACATCAGGCAGACTATTTCAAGGTCCTCGGTCGTTTTATCGCTCAAAAAACGTTACGATTTTCTCTCCCTATGACTTCATCTCAGAGCTTCCTGCCAGACATTGTATTTCGCGCACGACTTGACTGTGGAGTGAAGGGACTTTGATCGCAATTATTTTGGCACAATTTAACCCCCGATAACTCGGCAGCCAATTATCGAGACTTTTGGAAACCTTTAGGGTTCAAAAAAATCTATATTTCACCGTAAATACGGTAAATAATGTGCTGGGAGAATAATCAAATTCGTGCCTTGAATTTGCATACCTGATGACCTCTTTCAGTCAGTTCTTGCCCAAGCTTACTGTGAAACATATAATGGCTTCTTCCAAACATAGGAAACATGACAAAGTTTGCCGCCAAGCATCTTGAAAGAATTGTAAGGCACACCAGCGCTCTAAACGCGACCATATTTCTGGATGGATCGAAGTTCACTCAAGACAATAGATATTTGCTCAAAAACGCTGGCATGGCACAACCTTGATAGTCACGCAACGAATGAGGAAAAATTGCTGGTTTCGTCGATAGTGTCTAGATCCTCTTAAAACTTAAAAGTCTAATTGCGGGACTACTAAAAAGCTGATTTACAACACGTCTAATTTTCAAATAACAACTTCTCGCCAGAGGCCTCGCCAGACTGGGTTTTTGTTTTCAGCTTTGGATTTCATGAAAATTGATGGTAAAATTATGTCATAAAAATAGATAAAGGGGGCAAGTTTCTAAAGAAACTGTGGTGCTGCGTCGGTGGGAGTATTGCAAGATAATTTGGTTTTATCAACTGGGTTGATAATGTGAATTGTCCACCGTAAAGAGATTCGGAAGCTGACGTTTCGAGCGTTAGCCCTTCGTCGGAGCGAATCGGGCTAACGCTCGAAACGTCAGCTTCCGAATCTCTTTACGGTGGACAATTCACATTATCAACCCACTTGATAAAACCAAATTATCATAAAAATAGAGATTGTCGCAATACAAGTAAAAAAGGAAATGACGTACATGTTAATCGTAGAGATAGCAATGACACAGCACGATGAAAATGGAAATGAAACTGAAAACCATAAATATTGGAACGTTTCGTAACAGCCCTCGTCACTTGATAACGAAAGCTCACTGCAACTGTGGATGGACCATTATTTTTTTGAAGGGGTCGGGGGAGGGCTGGTTTGGGCAATTTTCTGGAGCATTATTTTTTTCTAACCTTTAGGTTGTGCATGTCTTTTTGGTGGGCAAACGCTTGTGCAAGAAATATTTTAAAACAAACACATGACATGGATAGCACAAAGCACTTGCTCAGTTTTTTCTTCTGGTGGCTCTAATTGCACGATTACTTGCAAAATGTTTCGGACATTTAAGTTCGGACAAAACGTTCGGACACTGAAACAAAACTAAGACAAATTTACGCCTGCAAACACCAATTACAGTGGAATCTTGATTTCTCGAACCTCCAGGGGAAACGCAAATTGGCTGAAACAACACATGTGAACCATGAAAATGACCATTTCTACACCCTAAATAATGGTCTTACAGATGCAAAGACAAGAAAATAAAACAAATTCTTACGTATCTCAAGCAGTGTTTAAGAACTTTAAAGCTACTGTACTGTAAATATTTGGGACGCTTAAAAATTTCGGACGGTTTTATTTTCGGACACTTTTTTGTCCGAAATTAAAATCGTCCGAAGGTTCTTGCAATTAATGAAACTCGCACTCGTATAACAGTTTATGTTATTCATTGGAAATCACAGTTGAACATAAAATATTCTACTTCGTGAATGTAATTAAACAATTAGTAGATGTAATCAAGTGGTTCATCCCTTTCAGTTTGCCTTCTCCTTTTCTGAGGAACTCGACAAACTTATTACAGATTTCAACAAGAATGTGATAACAAACAAAGCAACAACTAAGGCTGAAAATGCCAAGAACAAAATATCAAGCAGATAGAGTTGATAGAACGGTAGATCCAGGCCCCGTGGTCTGAGATACTGCAAACCACCTTGGGCATGCGTGTACTCCACCCAGTCAGCAGCTTCTTTGATTGGCGGACGTGGCAGTCTCTGAACGGATTTTGAGATCCGCCTCGCCGACTCGCGATAACTAGAAGGAAAGAAATTGCTTTGTTAACTTCATTTATTGTTAAGGCACTGCAGTTCTGAAAGGCTCCTCAGCATTTTTTATTTCATTTTTTATTTTACAAAACATAACATAAACAACAATGAAAGTATAGTTTCTCGGCAGTATAACTACATTGCTTTAAGGGGACTTGCCGTTGGCAAAAATGACAAAACAAGCTCGGCAGATGTTTCGTATATAGTTCTCTTCAAGCTAAGTCAAAATATGAGCTCATGTTCTTTCATTAGGAGAGAAAAGTGGTGTGAGAAGATTGCTACTGGAGGACTTTCTGCGTTTGAAAGTTGGGAAGCTTATACAGTTTTTAGTACTCACCTGGGTTGGGTTAACACTTTCTGAATCAAGCTAACAAAATCTTCTGCTGACGTAGCCTCTAGGTCCACTACCTCAGCAAACCCAGCCTGCTTTGCGATCCGGGCGTTAACAAACTGATCTCCAAAGAATGGCGAACAGATCATTGGCACCCCGTGGTAGGTCGATTCAAAAATCCCGTTGAGTCCTGCGTGTCCTATGAACAGACGCGTCTTGGGGTGGCCAAGAATGTCATTCTGCGGTAACCATGACAACAATTTCACGTTGTCACTCACTGAGACTTTGGATGTGCCTGTTAAGTGTTAAAGATAAATGCGGGTAAGTTAAAATGTGATTTACACTGGATTTCGATTGGTCGGTTTGTGTCATGTAACTCAGTCATGAACTAACCAACGAGCTGAACGCAATAAACCTGAAATTATTCTTATATTAATTCGAAAATCGAGTGCCACAAAAACGCTGTGAAGAAAGTAACCTTAAAACCAAGAATGCTTAACCTTAACTGAGTTTCCGTAAGTCGTAAAGTACACAATGCATTTTCAATTGTCATCTTAGCTCGACCTGTTTTAGTTGACATACCCTTGAGTTTCCATAGAATCTTCTGTGGCAGTTTGGAGAATGCTTTAGCCATCAGTTGCAGTAATTTTTCATCGACTTCTTCTAAAACCGTACCAAAAGATACCAAGATCACACCCTTGTCACCAGCCTCCTGCATGAACTGATCCAACTCTTTTGGTAGAGGTTTGGGCGGACTGGGCAGGAATGGACCCACAACTCGAGTGTCTTAAAGTTAAAATGTGAATATAATAGTAATAATTTAGAACAAATATAATAGAAATAATTAAAGTGCGGTGTTCCATGGAGTGACGATTGCCTTAGAAGTCTCACGCTACAGTTGTGTCATCTATCGTGACTACTCGCCCGCTTTGCGCTGTCTGCAGGTTACATATTTTGTGATTGGGTAGGTGATAAGTTTGGTTTTCAGCCAGTCAAGTAATTTTCTCAGTCAAATAATAATCAATCTTGTTTGTAATAAGCGACAGCTTTATTTTCTACCAAGATACTTACTAGGAAGTAGAGGCCTTGGATCTTCTAAAACGAAATCCATCTGACCAAGTACCAGATCAACTCTTCCAAGAGTTTCATGTATGTTCTTGCTGGGTGTGATACCATACTTTACTTTGAGTTCGTTGAACATCGGGCATACATCGTAGATGTAAAGCGCATACCATAACATCCATTTTACCAAGTTCTGCACTCTGTCCAAAAACTTCAACTCATGTGTAAGAGAAGCACCCCACTGAGGCACATAGGAGGGAGGGGAGGGTATACCGAACGCAAACCCAGTGGGAGTAGAGAGAGTGGCTGCTGATATGATGACATGTGGAAGGTCAAATTTATCTGCAACTAATGTAGAACACAAATACAATATCTCCCCAACAACAAGGTCTGCGTGCTTAATTTCTTCCATGGCTTCTGTGTTGCCAAGCAAGTCGTCACAGTAAAGGGTCTGGTAAACGAACATAAATCTTAACTGTTCTCTGTCGGAAGTCGTCTTGAAAAAATCCGAACTGGGTCGGCCGTTTCTCATCATTGCGGCTGTTAGCTTGTCATCTTTGTAAACTCGGACGTTTGAATCATTTGCGGCGTAACCCTGGCTTGCTCCTACAAATATCTTCACCTGTGCCAACATAAAAAGGTGTGTTGGCGTTAGTGGAGCAAATTAAAACTGAGAAATCAGGATATGCTACAAACTTTAAATACTGGTGCATAAAAAACAACCTAAAAATAAGCTATAGTCTTCCTCGAAAAAGGTTTGAAAACATCTGCGGGAAAATGAAGCTGATGCAATAGGAAGTACTTGCAAAAGTATTTTCAATAGTAAAGTATCAAACCATTTCTCTAAGATTTGGCAATGCAAAAGCGATCGGCTAAACTTTTGTCGAAAACTATGACGTCAAACGGGAAACAGTTCACCGTTACCCGCGAAATGTTGACCGCTGTTGCACGTGATCAGAGCATAAAATGATTATTTGTTTTTCCACCGGTTTGACCTATTTGTTTTGCTTTATAAACAAATCACTTAAGGACTGGTCCCTTCGGGAACAGTGAAATTTGTTTTCCTTGAATCTCGGGAAACATTGAGTTTCTCGGGAAACAAAATTCACTGTTCCCCAAGGCACCAGTCATTAAGTGTCTAATGTCTACAATGTCAAAAGCAGGAGCTACTAATGAAATCTGACAACTCGTGCTTTAGTCGTAAACTGTTTGTATTAAGTAACGTCATCAATCTCTGTCATGTGGAAAAATACTGAATTACAGTTTTCTTAATTAAAAGCAAACTTCAGAAAGTTTGCGCTTTCCTGTACAATTTGCCGGTTTAGTTATAGCGAGCATGGAACGCTTTGCCTGGGTTGTACGTGGCATTGCTTTACATTATATTGTATCGCACCTACAGGCGGAGGGGCATGTTGCAGCGACAAAATCATGCATGCTATTTACACTAGGGGAAAAAAAGACATAACGTATGCACACAACAGAGAGGGAGGATGTTGCTGGTGTACTATGCACCGATACTTTTAAATTAGTGCAACACAAAATTTTGCGGACATTTTGCTCAGCTCGTTGAACTTCATGAGACATGTCGAAGGAACAAACTTTTAGTGTCGGAAGGCGATGTCCCCTCTTGTTGAAAAGGGTATGATTTTGACGCTTTCTACATGTCGCCGCGAAATGTCGTCGCGAAATGTCCCCGGCATGAAAAATGTGCACAGGCACCCTCAAAGGGCATGAGGCCAGGCGCCCTGGCATCAAGGTGGGTGCGTACCCGCTGCCATTAAATTCGTCGGTACCCATTAATAGTAATTTTCGAGATCCTGGATCCAACACGTAGACAACAACTTTATAAGCACCAATCAAAATCGCGGAATTGAAAAAGGAAAAGAATGCTGGGTGTGTATATGCACTAACGGTTGCTAATTTCCTATTATTAAAGGAGCTGTGTCACGGTTAGACGGTTTGAAAAATTTAACCTAAATTTTTCAATTTTGTTGTTTGTAATCTGTGTCAATCGTCTCCATCCTTAACCATCCTTGTTCCTTTATGGCTTATTATTATCTCTTTAGTGTTTTCCTATCTTTCTAAAGCATTATTTTCAGGTTTCCTTCAATTTAAAGGTAATTTTGTCGATGGTAGAAATAACTCAAAATACCGTGACGTAGCCCCTTTAATTACACAATATAATAGGACCACGAAACAAACAATTCCGCAAAACAGGTTTCAATAATACTTGGCAGGCGGTGTACCCAGCGAGCCGCTCCAAACAAAGCACTCTTCGCGTTTCAAAACTTTGTCTGGCATTCCATTCCGAAATCCATTTTCTACTGCTTTTCCATTCTACTGACGACTGAGACCTTAGTATTACTTTTCTGGCCTAGCTCTAGTAGTTAGGCAATGAAAGCTTAGCAGAGCGACCGAACAGATTTTTGTTTTAGAGCAAGAGAAAACGAGGGGCCCCTCCCTTATTTTCTGCTCACAGACCTAAAGGCCCCGGGCTAAAAGTTGCGTGTACGATAAAAGACTAGACATGAAATGGATTATCAGTAACACAACCAAAATAAACAATTAGTTACAAACAAGATTTGGTCAGTCCCGGTTTCTTATCTGACTTAATTACAGCAAGTGATTTATCTCAAATGAAGCCTATATCATAGGCAAAGCAGTCTGGTCAAACTTCCCGCTGCTTGGACAATGAGGCTAGTCACTCTTAGTGATCTTGATGCACTGTCTATCGAGACTGGAATCTCTGAATAAAGTCACAATATCATGTATTTGTGTATTTAAGCCGAACTTCCGGTGATTTGGGACATCGAATTGTAGTCGATCTTGAAAAGTCACGCTTAGACTGGCGAGCACTCTGGTTAGCCTAAATAGCGTTACAACGTTAATGAGAATGCTTTAACTACCGAAAAGGGACGCAGTCGATTTCAATCTATTTCTTAAGAGCAACAAGTTGTGTTTCTCTCCTGATTTCAACTGCTCTGTGTTTCAAACTTTTTAGAGGTATTCCTTGCCGACTGTACTTTTCCACAGTCAACCACTTCAGTATGACCCCCCATTTTGGCTGTCAGGCGCTCGTGTGTCTAACAATGAGACGAGGTTCTGCAAACAAAGGCTTTCTAAAACAAAATGTTCATTCACTGAACTGAGCTACGGTCAGCCCATGCACTAATTTATTTTTACCGTATTTCTTTTTACCTTATTTACTGGAGAAATATTACTACAGAAGTGAAGACGATGATATCCTTTTTCGGTCTCTCCACTGCTTTAGCTTTGCTTGTGTGCAGTAGGTGTTACAGTTCATTATCCAAAACAATTATGGCGAAATCCTGGTTTCTCAGTCGAACCTCGGTATCGAGAACCTCGCCATAACTCCGGCGGGGCAAAAGTGGTTTCCTTTAGATCTATTTTATTGCAGTTTAACACCCGATACCTCGAGCCAATTATGCCGACCCTTGGTCGTTCGAAAAATCGAAAATGATTTGCTTGTTGCACGAATTAACAATTTCACGGCTATTAATATGCATACCTGGTGACCTCTCTCGGTCAGTTCTTGACCAAGACGAGCCACGAACATGTAATGACTTCTCCCAAACATAGGAAACATGACAAAGTTTGCAGCGAAGCAACTTGAAAGAATTGTAAGGCACACCAGCGCTCTAAATGCAGCCATATTGCTGGATAGATTGAAGTTCATTCAAGACAATACATATTGACTCAAAAGTGCTGACACGTCCTGACACTTAATTTTGAGATCTATTGCCGGTTTTCATGTGACGTCATCATTTTCCAAAACTAAATATCATCAATACTTCTGAAGTTTGAGTTTCATCGGATGTTAGACACTCTAATGACTTGACGTTTTACAGCATTTCAGCCCGACAGGACTTCTCATTTTGTTTGAGAGGACAGTTCGCATTTCAGTGCTTTTGAGTTGCGTGACAGTAAATGGCGGCACGAGAACGGAGAAGGCTTTCGCATAAGTCAACTGAACAGTTGTTGCAATAGAAGAAGTACTACTTTCAATGTGTCGGCACCCTAGAGGAATAATTTTTCGTTTTAATGATAAAACTCAATGACACATGTTTCTGTTACTTTACGGCCGCCATGTTGGTGCCTCGGGTTTGGTGCCTCTCGGAAGGCCAACATGGCGTCTCCATACAAAGCTCTATAAATTTGTGGTGAAACACTGCTCCAAATAACGCGCGAATAAAAATCCGCACAGACCTAAATCTTGGTAAAGTTCTTTATGTATGAATCACCTATCATATCTCAGATTCCTGACTTAGTTTATTGAATGGTTACGATGTTTAGTTTTGATTGCGTAACACTGCAAACTAGCAATAGATCGTTTTCACGTGACGTCATCACTTTCTAAAATCTAAAACTAAAGATCCACCACAGTTTTCTTTTGACATATTTATATCGGTTTACAACTCTACAGCTCAATAGCGTGCTTCGTTTGGAAACCAGAGCATTTTGAATTTCCGGGTTACGGAGGTGCGTGACACAAGGCTACGATCAAATTTGTTGAAAAATATATACTTATCTCATGATTTTGAGCCCTGTTAGAAGCTAGAGCATTAGGAAAAGTGATTATGTAAATACTTGTTTTTTCAGTACTGATAATAAGTCGCCTAGAAAGCCAAAGTAAGTTCCAGATGTTTACACTATTTTCCGGCCGCCATATTGGTGTACCATGGAGGTACACCAACATGGCGTTTTCATACTGGGCTCTGTAAATTTCTGCGAAACATTTCGACGAATATCTGAAGATTGGGGAAACGCACAGGGCTAAAACTTGGAGAAGTGTCTTATTTTTTTATCTTCTATAAGATCACAATTTCTTGGCTTTTTTTACTGGATAGTTTTCGATTTATTTTTTTATTGCGTGACAGTGACACAAGCCTTTATAATCACGCACTGTTGTGAGGGGTGAAATTGTTTGGTCCCCCACTGGTCAACAGTGTCTCCTTTGACTGACATAACGTCGAACTATGCACGGAACTATGGAAGTACTCAATAGTTTATCAATTTATCTGGTGGAAACGTTGAGTGCTCTTCATCTACAGGATGTCACTAAGTGTCACGAGTGATTTCAGTAACTGAAAATTTAACTACGGACAGAGATTGTCGCAATATGAGATCAAAAAGTGAGAAAGTAAAGGCCGAGCTTTCGCAGTACACGCAACTGTGCAGTTCGAAATGCCCTTACAATCCCAATACGAAAAAGAAGCACTGTATTCAGGACCTACCAATTTCCCGAGGATTTTCCCATACATTCCTTTATTAAAAATTAGCTTCACCTGCCTCCCGAAACTCAGTTATTCGAGTGAGAGCCCAGTGGAAAGTTATAAGTGCACAGTTCGAAACGTGTTATGCAGAGCTTGACTCCACTATATGGTCCTATATCAGCGCTCAAGTAAAATGTGCGCTTCCTCAAACATAACGGAAGTACTTCCAAACATGGCTTGATTCTTCTTACTTGTACAAAGTTTAACTAAGCATTTTCTGTACATACAATTTGCAGCGGTAGCTTCAGTTATACCGCGAAATAAATAGAAATAAAAAAGAAAGTACCTTAAAGTTCCGCAAGTAAAGAGCCTCGTTACTTCTGGGTTTAGCAGCCTTACCTATCGCTACTGATTCTGGAAAGGTAACAGATTCCTTCCCTTACGCACACCTCCAACCTCGTTCCCGTAAGTGAACAGGCCATGGGAACGAGGCTGTTACACCTTCATAATATGGACACACCTCTATATCACGGACAGTGCGCTTAGTCCCAGACAAACCACTGATTCATGCAATCTCTAACTCTATAATACAGACACCTTCATGCATAATATGACCTCTCAGCACGGGCCCTGTTCTCTCCGTATTGAAGCGACTGGACTGGATTTTCGGATTGAAGAATTTGAGCCGTTTTATGTCACTCCAACTGTATAAAATTGTGTCAATTATATGCATAAGCACACTTCAAACCAGCAAGCCCTGGGGGGGGGGGGAGGTACTCCACAAAGTTTAATACGGGGAGAATCCTCCCCACGGTCCAAACCCCTTACCTTTTGTATACCATTTTGACAGACAAGGTAGCAATTTTATCAAGAGACCACGGCTGGGTTGTTCAATGCCCGTGTGACAGCTAAAGCGAAATCATGCGGTTACTGGCTTCGCAGCCGTTATTAGGCTCGTCACACAACGCTCCTCCTTGGGGAGGAGCGTTGCGTGACGAGCCTAATAACGGCTGCGAAGGAGACTATTACTGGCTGGGTCAGTGAAAAATTTTTAAATTCTATCAAGGTAGAAAAATCGAAGGCTAAATTTACAATTCAAAGGTGATTTCTATTCACTTTTTTCTATGGCGAGATTTCTAAAAAGTCCTTGAAAATAAGCCGATAAATTCGGTAAGGTAGGTAAGTCTGCATACGAACCAAGTGGCTCATCAGGCCGGAGCTCATCTCCGGTTTCAGCAGCAGGAAGCAACTGGGAGAATTTCTACTTTACCTTTCGTTTTCAGTTTGTCTTCTTTTTTTGAAGACCACGAAGAACAGCTTATCATTTGAACAGGAATCTGATAGCATAAAGCAACCGACTACGATTTTACCAGCATTAAGCATTTCTACAATAACCTTAACGACTGAGAGAGGGTCATCCGAGGGGTGCGTGCAAGCAGTCACTGGTACAGTCATTGGTTCTATTTTTCGGGATGCCCCAACAAGCTGCCAGTCTTCATACTCCTCAATAGAGAAAAGTACTGTGAAATTGAGGTACGTTTCCCAACGACCTCGATGAAACTCGAACCAGTTTTTCTCACCAAAACTAGCACAACTGGGCCTGCTGCGAGAGAGAACACATCATTTGCGCCTTGATCAGGGAGTATCGTTTGAAGAGGATCAAAAGTTTGGACCCTGTCATGTTCTTTGGCTGTGAACAATGGGCCCGGCCAGACCCCTCGAGGACCTTGAATACTGCATGCAGGGGATTGCAATTGTATGGCCCTCTGCTGCCATTCTTGACAACATTCTCGGCCTTCGGTAGTCCAATTCTGGCCCTGACTCTCGGTCACGCAACGCTACGCTCTCGGAGAGAGAGGGACCCACGCTCTCCGAGAGCGTAGCGTTGCGTGACAGGGAGAGGGCCACCTTCGGTTACTGAGAAGAGGGCATGACCTCACCTAACGGCCTCCTAGGTACTTGGTCGAGGCCTCATTCAGACACGCCGAGGGAATTTGTAAACGAAAAGTTCACTCTGAAAATGCATCGGATGTTCCGTCCACACTACGCCGCAATCACCGGTCAATTTTGATTTGTGTTTGAAAAAAGCTCGGGCGGGGAAGTCAAATTATCGACCATTATCGTGGCGCCATCGCTTTCAAAAAGTTTCGTTTGTAAAATGTTTTCTCTCCCACACGAAAACAAAAAGACGGGGTTTTTAAAGTCCTCCGGTTTGAAGAGCGTTTCCGAAAAGCTCCGTTTTCGTGACGGATTAGGTAGGCCTAACCTTATAAATATAACTGCGTTTCAAATTCCTCCGACTAGTGTAGACGGACTTCGTATTCAAATGTTCAGGAGTGCCATAATAAACCCAAATATGGCTCTTTCTCTCTGGAAGCAAAATTTGCGATTTTCCCTAAGTTTTAGTCCACGGACTTCGTATGGACGCAAAACAACCTTAACCATTTATTCAAGACTTAATTTCAATCTCGCATTTTATTTATCGATCGCTGTACTTACACAACTAAAGCACTTAGCTGTTTTACTGCCAGAATCGTTTCCCGAGCTTAAATGCGGAAAAATATATAGCCCCACGAAAAGAAACTCCCGGCCCTTCCCGTGAAAATGACGCCTCGTTCAAAAGAGAACCAAATACTATCGGCCATCTCATTATATATTAATTTCGCTAGTCAGTACCGCCATATTCCACCCAACAAAATACACGATTTTCTTTACTCAAAGCTTCAAAACATTTCAATTGATAAGGCGTTCCTATGATCCCTTCAAGTCCATTTTTCAAATTCCCTAGAAAATATAAACGCTTTTGGCTGCTGTTTAATTCTCCGCTTAATCAAGGGACCATAAAACGGATCAAGTTTTACACTACACAGTTCTTCATCAGAACCTGTTATCGCTGCGCTGAATAAACTATTTTTTCAGGTGGAATTTTAAAAGTTTTCCCTTTCATCCTCTTCTGAGGTAAGAAGAAAACTAACTTGTTCTGTATACACTAAAATATGTCTATGACTAAATTAAACAGTTGCCTAAGTTAACTACCGTTTTATGAGCGTTAGCCTTTACGAGAGAAAATAAGGGGAATAGGCGGTTGAATGCAGTGAGTGTTGGCGAGTGAATGCAAGCGGTGACATCATTGGCAGGAATAATGAATGGTGACGATGAAAACGTTGGTTGATCCTTGATGAAAGTTGCAAGTGTGTGTCACTGATCAAACGGGTGTTTTGCTGCTTTTGTTAAGAAGAGGCGGCTTGCGTTTCCCGTGGATCTTCAAGTCTGTCTCGATGTGGCCCTAAAGAAACCCACACAAAGAGAAATATTATCCACAGATATAGACTGCGCATTTTTTCAAAGAAAACCCCTCTCCCACAATTCCTTGTTGGCTTTCATACCATGTGACCTACCTTCACTGCTGCCCCAACAGCTACCACATCAAGTAGAAACGTATCATGACCATATATAGAAGGTAATTCATAATACGTCACATCATGATTTTCTGGAAGAAAAAATTACAAGAAATAAAGTAGTCTCCTTCGCAGCCGTTATTAGGCTCGTCACGCAACGCTCCTCCCCACTAAGCGTTGCGTGACGAGCCTAATAACGGCTGCGAAGGAGACTAGAAATAAAGAAGATCGCGTAAAAGAAAATATTGGAAAAAAAAGGTCTTGTTGGTAACTGACCATTTGCCTTCTTCTCATCACCTTTCTCCTTCACTAGGTGTTAGTATTCTAAGGAGAAATAAGATATTGATTGATCTTTGGATTTAACACGTACGAGCTTCTTTCAGAAGACTCTCCAGCTCCCTCTGTTGCGTGACTGGAAACAACACATCAGATTGAACTCCCAAAACCTGCAAATTTTAAAATGGCAATAAAAGAAGTTAAAATCATCGCCACTTTTCATATGAGAAAACAAGAGATATCTAGTTAGAAAACAGGCGGCTTAGCTCTTGACGTCATAGTGAAATTGTGATAATGAACTCACAGAGATGCTGCTCTGAAGTATGTTTAAAATGGTCGGTTCGAGAACCCTTACAATACTTGTTGCAATACGCGTGCGCATTAAAATACTTACAAGGGTGGGGCACTGAATGCGAGCCACTCCTTCCAAGAGCGAGCTGAAGCCTTCACCCAAGTCAAACAGGTCCATTGCCTAAAACACAGTATAGAAGTGTTTGTTAACAGTTATTCAAACCGATTGACAACCAAAGAAACCAAAGGTGATTCAGAGGGTGGAAACCAGTGACACAAATAAAACATTTAAATCACCTTTGATAGGTATAGGAGCGAATTTGGGTCATACTTGACACAAAAGCTGTCTCCCTGTTAACGAAATAAGAAAAATAAAATAAGTTTCGCAGTAATCACACAGTTACTGGCTCAGTATTTTTTGGCTCTCTCTGTAAGTTTTACCTACTAGTTACGAAAGACGTTTCATTTTTTTTTTTGGAGGGGGGGGGGGGGCGGGAGGGTAGGGGTAAGAAGTGGCTGCTAAAGAAAGTGCAGGAAGGTCAGGGGATGTCCGGAAAGCTAAGACCTAAGACCTAAGACCTAAGACCCGGAAAACTGGATGTCCGGAAAGCTAAGACCTAAGACCTAAGACCTAAGACCCGGAAAACTAAGACCCGGAAAACTGAGACCCTGTTTTTTTTCAAGGGAAAATCACCAAATTTCAGCTTTCAGCCGGAAATACGTCTGCGTTCGCAGGCTATTTTTTCGCCGGCAAGTAATATTACTTATAAATGGCCTTCCTGCCATTTCCGAAAAAGGTCATAAGGGGGCGACAGACAAGACGTCGAATGATCTTTTTTTATGATTTAGTGTATAACACCGCAAAGCCAGTTGTTTCCAAATAGCCATCATATTATCATGAATAATCTATTTTTACCAGTTTTGAATAATCTATTTTTACCAGTCTAGTATCGTTTTAATACTGAGGGAAGCTTTGAGCAACTATGACTGGGTCACCATTTGCCGAGGCTTGGCCGGAGCGAGTGATCAGTTTGCAAACAAGGAAAAAACTGCTTAAATGCTTAAACATGAAGAGAAAGGCATTGGCACCAAGGCAACACGTTCTTTTGCCGACGAAATCGCGATCAGACCGATTGTTGAAAGAATATTTGTGAGTAGCTTCAAATTAATGCGTTCTAGTAATGTGGAAGCAACAAAACAAAAACGTAAAGCACCTTTTCGGAAACTACCGTTTTGCAAAGTAGATAAGGCACTGCTTTGCTTCATTTCGCTTTTTTTCGCAAACTTTAGAGCACAGTGAAAACGCCACACGGCGGAAACTGGAAATAGTGCATTCATTTCATTCATTTTACCACTTACAGGTAAAGAAAGCTGAAATTTGGTGATTTTCCCTTGAAAAAAAAACAGGGTCTTAGTTTTCCGGGTCTTAGTTTTCCGGGTCTTAGTTTTCCGGGTCTTAGGTCTTAGGTCTTAGGTCTTAGCTTTCCGGACATCCGAAGGTCAGGCAATGATACTGGCTCAGTGTTTTTTGGCCCTCTCTGTAAGTGGCCTGTATCTCTCTGTAATTTTTACCTACTAGTTACAAAAGACGTTTCATTTTTTTTCGGGAGGGGGGGAAGGGAGGGTAGGGGTAAGAAGTGGCTGCTAAAGAAAGTGCAGGAAGGTCAGGCATTGTATTTACCACTTATAACCTTGTGTTACCAATTTTGATATCAGCACGAGCCTAACATCTTTACTGTAAAGATCAAATTTAAAATATACATATAAATGCCAGCAAAATTTTGATTTTTACTGAAACTTCACATTTAGTCACCTGATAATCCAGGTAGCTTTCAATCTCAAACTCAGGACAAAGGTTTGGTGAGACTTGATCCTCAATGCGTTTACGCCCAAATCTCAGCTCCCACTCTGGGCCACTACGGTATGTAATGGTCGCTACTTCCCTGATAACAAAACAACAACTGAACTGATTGGTGTTTCTGAAGCAAGAGTTATAAGCTTGTGGCATCAAACACATGCACGATGGTAAGGAATTGAACAACTGACCTGGCATGTTTCATTCCAAGCCTTGGATAAGGTCCATCATAGTAAAAACCTTTGTTCCAGTTAGGGTCACTCATGAGTACTCTGCGCTGAACATAGCGAAGAGCTATTGATGCTGGATGTGATTGAGCACAAGCCGAAATTGTGATCACTCTGAGAAAAAAAAGCAATCTTCATTTTACAGGTCCATACAAAATACAAAGATATGTTAACAATCTCCACAGCAAGCTACTGCTTACAAGACCCTTAGCATTCAACTGTGACACACTGTAATCTAGTATGTAGGGATGCAATTCGTGCAGAGGGCTAGCAAAACAGTCTTCAAAGGCTTGCAATGCACACTGAAAGCATCATCTACAGTTGTAGCACCATAGGCAAAGAATTAAAGCTGCAGTTACTACTTTTACAACCAAAGATTTGGCAATTTTCAATTGCAGAAGCTGGAGGTTCAGATAAGAAGAATAAGACACTGCATCCTAGGTACTCCTTTGACACAAGGTAGAATTTTGTGAAACGTTTTTCTGGTTTGACCCCTCATCCCTTCTGAAATACCCCTTATTGCTCATACTTTTATTTCAAAAATTTCCTTGGGGTGGCCTAGTACTACAACCTCAGACAAAACCTGCTGAGACACAGTTTTGTCTGGGGTTGTACATATGGAAATTTCCTGGAACCACACAATTTGTCTTGCTCATCAAGCACCAAATTGATTTTATCCATCTGTTCATGTAAGCCCAGGGGAGGAGGTACTTCCCCACAGTACCTATACAAGGATGTGCCACCCAACAGGGTTGTGATTTTGGGACTCCTGATCTACAACAGGGTATCCATTTTCGAGACGTTTCCTACAATGGGGTATAACATTTTGAACGTATGAAAGCTCATCAAATTTTCAGCAGCCATTTGAAATTATTCTTAGAGAACTTGCAGAAAAAAACACCTTTAGTTAATGAACAAATCAAACCGTTGAAATCCAGTGTTGAGTGTGTTACGTTATCATAAGGTAGTTATGGTGGGGTTATCGTGTAATATAAATAAATTGGCAATCACGGCCTTATGTTCCGTTTGAAATTGAAGCAATAAGGTTGCTGATTTGTGTAGAGGTAGCATTGTTGTAACTTAACGTACATACATTTATAGAACAGGGTATTAAAAACGTTCTATTTCTAGAACAGAATAGCATTTTGAATGAAAATTGTTTTTAAAATGGGGTCCAAATTTAAAGACCTGGGCGGCACATACCCACCCAAATCATACCCAAGTACCCCCTTTCACGGGGCATGTAAGCAGCCACAAATACATGTCTGAGCCAAGGTACTTTGTGTATAAGGAGCTTTAAGTGCCATAAACTTTATTATCGTGAATGGCTAATTGACAAAACGTTTTCTCCTATGACAGATGATCCATGTATCAAGTTAGTCCAATTCTTACCTTCCTACTCGATCTGGATATAAAGCAGCAGCATTAAGGGAAGACATTCCTCCCAAAGATGAACCAACAACTGCGTGAACCTTGAGAGTTTGGAAAAAACAATAAGCACAAAAAATGGTTTTCAATTGAGTGTCCCAAAACTAAATGATAGCTAATCGCATCAAACACGAACAACACCTTGAAGTAATGAGAACTTCAAAGCACCAAATTGCAAAATATTGGTTTAAAAATATAATGTTGCAATCGATTGGTCAAGTTAGTGACACAAGCATTTTTAAACCAATCACAGAGCCTAGAAAAATAAACCCACAAAGAAAAATTCCGAATTATTTTCTACAGTCATTTCTCAAACTCATTAATAATTCATAAGTTTGATAGCCAATAAAAAATGGCTAAATTCGTCACGTGCATGAGTTTTGATACCCAATGAAAACACAGATGAAAACCACACGTGTTTTGGATCACATATCAAAACCACGCGTGGTTTTCATCTCTCTTCTCATTGGACATCAAGATTTATAGATCAAAACAAAAAAAATTGAACGCAAAACAATACTTCAGTTTAATTGATGTTCAAAAACGTTCCTGAATTAAACATTCCGCGCCCACTGTTTACAATTTCTAAAGTTTCAGAAACTGTAGGCAAAAACTCTCCAGCTTCTAACTTCTCTTCGAGACTTTGCACACGGTGAATATCATAATCTTTGAACACGCTTCCCGGGTCAAGTATACAGAATTTTTGCTCGCGCGTTGCTTACCACGTTCTTAAAACCATAATGGCCCATTTGTCTTTGTACTGTGTACTTTTACGGTTGGACTGTACAAGCAAAGAATCTTCTTCTTGCACACTTTTGGGTGGTCAAAACCGGCAAGATTCATCCTGAGCCAAACCGTCCATGTTTCGGAACTAGCAGGATGCCACTCAATGCAAATTGTGACAATTTGAAAAAAACAAGCTTCAGTTGCGAAAAACACGGACATCATCATCACAAACTGTGGGCTGATTAAACAAAAGAAGGCAAAAATCACACGCCTATGTGATTTTTGCATTCTTTTGTTCTTTTGTTTTCTTGTTTTCTTTTGTTTGCAATTAGGCGCCGATTGAGAAGCCATATCAAAAACTCGTGCGTCCTGTTTGACCGGGGTCTCCAGACACCTCGAAACAATAAAAGCACTCGGCCTGCGGCCTCGTGCTTTCATCTGTTTCTCGGTGTCTGGATACCCCGGTCAAACACTCGCACTCGTTTTTGATTTATTACTTGAAAACTTCCTTATTTTGAGTATTAAGTATAGATTTATGCAAGTTAATCAAGTACTTTGTAAAACTTGATCCAACAACTTTTTTTTTCAAATTACAACAACAACAAGCATTAATTCCCCTTGGTCTCACAGCAATATTTTACAACGTTATATATTAATAGAGTTAGGGGCCTGGCTTAATGAAATAACTAGAGAATTAACCACAGACCCGCCTCATACCTTTTCAATACCTAATGAATCCAAGGTGAGAAAGAAGGAATGCACCATGTCATCAACACTGACAATAGGGAAGGTTGTACCATAAGGCTAGAATTGACAAAGATAAATACAATAAAAAATTAACGTAAATAGAAACTTAAGATTACTGTCACAAAATTAAAGATATAAAAAAATTATTGAGTGCAGAATCGATTTCATTTTTGTTACCTTATTTGTCACCGGATTAATTGAGGAAGGCCCACTGCAATATAAGTAAACCAAAAATAAATTCAATTGTTTCAAATAAGTTTTTTTTATGATTTTATATATATCTTATTAGAAAGAAAACTAACTCAACAACTTTGTTTGGAATGTGCAAGGCTCAACATTTCCACTAGCCCAGTAGCCTGAGGCTTGCAAAAACCAGCTGGGACTAGTAATATATTACATTTATTAACCTGTGTAGGGGCTAGGGTATTAATTTGACTTACTTCATTTTAACTCAGTTTTACTGAGGCTTCCATACGAAAAGCCTGAGTCATAAAATGCAAGCCGTTCTTGGTCGCCAAAACGGATGGTCCCAGGCATTCTTAGTGTATACTGTGGACACTGAGAACGCAACATCTTTCTTTATCATGTGCTCACTCTTCGTGAACTACATATTATACAGGATGCAGTGTTTTGTGAAGAACGTTTTGGCAAGAATAATGCCTTAAACATTCATCCCACATACAAAGATGTCTTGAAATCATTTTCAGAATGGGTTGGTCAACAAATTATATTGCTTGAAAGCCTGCCAAATAAGCAAAGTTCATGCTTGACTCGATCTCACAAGATAACAAATGAGCCATGTACAGGTTCGAACTATGCCGAAAACACTGTCAAAAAAACTTAATGACTACTGACTTAAAAAAAAAACTGTGATGCTGAGATGTGTACTGTACATCTCGAATACTGAAACGAACCAAGAATTTTCCTAAACAGAACTTTGAAGATGAGGCAAACAACGTCTAGTTGTACAAAAACTACATTGAATACGGAAAAGTCTGTTCAGTGTTACCAGACGTTTGTATACAAAATCTGTAGTTGTATGACTTGTATTGCACAGAACATTTGGCATTGCTGGTGAAATCATGTGCCATACAGTATTAGTTTTGTCTCTTTGTCTCTGTTACAAAAACATAGTTTAAAAACTTCCGTAAGCAGTACACCTAGGGAGTGAGACAAAAAAAGTTCAAAGCCTAGGCAGTTGGAGGCCTGGTGACCAGTGGCAGAGCTGAATGGATGTTGAACCCTGAAGTGTCTAAGATTTTTACACACCGCCACAAATGCTGCAACCGTAAAAACCACACACCTGCATCATCAGTTACTTCAAGACACTCAGATTCAAATACTTAAACAGCGCTTTCAATTAGATTTGAAGTAGGTGGCTACCTTGGAACAGCACCCGCTGGAGTAATATAAGAAGTCCAGGAGAATTTCTCTCTGGAGAATTTTTAAAAGTTAAATATACCCACCGACTTTCAACAGAATACTAGCCAGAGCTCCGACGGGTGCCGGGTCCTATTGAAAGCACTGCTAAAAAAACTGAGGGATACTCACTAGGTGAATATACTTCCAGCCAAATGGAGGTGAGCAATTGGTGAGCAATGCATGCAAAGATCTACAGCTATATACTCCAGCCTCTGCAGGCATTGCACTCTCTATATACATATATATACTCTATATACTGTGGCTGAACTACACACCAAATTAATGGTACCTAGAAATATTACCCAACATTAAGAACCTGCAATGTACTTAAACGTCTTCAGCTATAGCCCTCAGCATACAGTGCTGAGTCTACAATTATATCAGTCTGGTTGCACCCCACCAAAGCTATAAAAATATTACTTTATCACTGAGAAATCAGAACCAATACTCAGTTCAAACAAACCTTGAACCATAACATCCTCCTACGTTGTTACAGCAAATGATGAAGAACTTATCACTGTCCAAAGCACAACCAGGACCCACAAAGCTTTCCCACCAACCAGGTGCAGGGTTCTCCTGTTTCAAACATTGTCAACAAAATAATTTATTACGAGTTTCAATGCAGTCAACAAAGCTCTCCTTATCAACATGTCCACAATATTACAGGTACAATTCACTTGGCCCCAAATAAGCAAGACTTCATATTATTTTATAAACTCTGACTCATCCACATTACCCACAATCCCTTCTGTACCTGTTAAAGTCAGGTTTAAACCCAAGTTTACCTTCAGACAATTCTCCAGTATGTCTAAGATCAAATTTAATTAACATGTAGCTTAATAGACAAGGATTTGAGCAAAGTTAGAGCACCACACTACATGTGGGATTATGCCTTATATAATGCCTATACTGAAAATTAAGGCTTTATTTTATTGTGAAAACCTCTTACTTATTTTAATTTCAGCTGTTTAAATCAGTTCGTTAAATCTATTTCATAGGCAGAACAGCACTTTAAGTTTTTTTGTTGCCTATGTTTGCATCTTGTTTAGATGAGCCCAGCTCATAACTTAACCTCTCAAATTTTCTAACATCTCAATAATCAATGTTTTGTGTGAAATGATTATTGATACTTGCTGACATCCACAGCATTAAATTGCAAATTGATCATTTTAGAAGTAACTATGGGATCCACCACAGTTATAGTAATAGAATACCGTTGATGATGGTTTCCAGTCTGTACTGCGCACGCTCAAGAGTTGTTTACATTTTTTGTTTCGTTTCATGTATGACGTCACTACTTCACAACTAGTTACATGAGGTAAATTCAAAGTTTCAAAACAACCGTGGATGCAAAGCGGTCCAAGCTTTATGCTTCGTTTTTCTCATATTACTTGATGAAACAACTTCACAGCTGTAAAACGCAATGAGGCTGTTGGAAAAAAGAATTTGAAAGGCCTCAAAGATAAGGTATGTGGTTCGTAACAAATAACATGGATTCACATTCCAGTGAGTGGGCCGTTTATAATGTTTATAAACATTAGGGTCTTGGGACTGTGCAGTACAGACTGGAAATCACCTTTAAAGATTTATGTTGGATAAGGTTTTGCAACAATTTCCTATTGAGTTGATTCCATTATAAAAATACTAATCAGTCTTACCACATGACTCTTGGCATGTGACGAGGCAGACAGACCAGTGCATAAAAGAACAACATTATCTTTTGCTGCATTCAACTCGCCCCATGTTTCATATGCCACTTCTAACTCTGGTATAACACCATCATTGTACTTGAAGTGAAATGGTTGATCGTGTAAAAATGTCTTGTAGCCTGAGTTTACTTTAGAGTATATTGGCTCCAGACCAAAAACACTGGATCTGATGATGTAAAAATGAAAGCATATGAATTTAGAAACAAGGTCAACACTCTAAGTAAATTCTAATTGGTAAGCAATAATCCTAACATTTTTTTATTATCAATCCTAGTCAGTCCACCAACAGTGTCAAATTAAATAAGCCCCAACAACAATGAAAGATGAACAAGTGTACAGAAAACTGATGGGTAAACGATTAATGGACAAATTATCCTTCAACCTAATGATGATTCAAGCCGCAGCTATCAAGACTTTGATGAGATGAGTGTATAACTTAAGCTGTTAATACAGACAGCTTATCCTTGAACATGCTTTTTGCAACAACTACTGTATGAAGGCAACTATATTAGAAGAAACACTCACTGACCAATTGGAAAAAAGGAAGAACAATTCATTTGGCAATTTGGGTGTTTCTAGCAGTTGGGAAGCACTGAAGTGTGCTGTTATATCATTGATCAATAGGTCATTGCCTTTTATTTTTCTACTCTCTCCCTAGGGTATTTGACCCAAAAAGGATGGGCCGGGGCTGCTTGCTGATTAAAAAGCAGTTTTAGTACCTCTTAAGGGTGTTCAACCTCTAAAGGTCCACAGCGGGTAGCTTTTGCAGTACTTTTTAGGGTATTGAGCCAAAACAAAATATTACAGGAGGTATTTGAAAATCAGCGTAGTTTTAATTTTGTCTCAGAATTGGTACCTCTTGAGGGTAAAAAAAATTTCATGCCATGCCCACAAAACAGGATCTCTGTACCTCTTAGTGGTTCTTTTCAAACTTTCCGATAAGCACCCTGTCCTTTTTATATGGTAGTCCCTCTCCAAGGGAATTTGACCCACTTACTTTCCCCACCCCAGGAAATTTGCTATTTTTTGGGAAAAAATCCTAATACCCAGGGTTTGGCCCAGTGTCCGGAGGTGATGGGTGCTACTGGAATTAACTGAGATGTATAAATTACACAAAATATTGACCTAGTAATGATAGCTATATAACTGGTCAACAGAACCAAGTGAAAAAAAAAAATAAGTTGGTCAACTGGTCTTACAAACGAGAATTATGTACATGTCCATTTGTTCTAATTCTGTACCCCAAGAAAATAAAATAATTTCCAGTTTTAAACTAATCGAATAATGACAATAATAATAGTTATTATTGACTTTTATCATTAACAGACCTTATGCTTAAGACTCATGCAAGACTTCACTTTGATTTGCATTCCTTACAGATTACAAATGTTCCCTCTTTCCTTTAAATTTTCCAAGATGTATTGCATGTGTTGCATGCGTGCACACTGTTTATGATCACACCGACACAACACGTAAGCTAAATTAAAGAATCTACCCACATAAGGAGGCTTGTAAGAGGAACATATAATCAAAAATAAAGTTCCTCACAAAGATAAGTTTTAAACTCGATTACTCGTTATTTTAAATGCAGGTATTTCTTGGTAAAACAATCAGGCCTCGCCAATGTTTACATGTGAAGAAATGAAAGAAAACCGTCTCAACTCACCGAGGAGCTTGTTCTGACAGGCAGGGAAACGAGTTATCGTGCCCCTTAAATTCTTGCGAAAAATCCGGTATTTTCACCGTGCTTTCTTCGTGTACATGTCGATGTGGTTGCAAAGATGCGCTAAAAATCCTCGAAACTCCGCGAGTGGCTTTGGGAAGACGCCTGGACAAAAGACAATAACCGATTCGAATCATGTTAATTTTTCAAGACCTGGCGATCGATTCTGTACTCAAATTCTCGCGTTCAGCATCACGATCAGCAACATGGGTATTTGTAAAAACACTTTTCATAGAAATGCTTCGCTCTCCTCAAGATACCGATGATGATAAAGCATTTTCTTTCCGTCACGTCAAGTCAAGACGTGACTTCTTATTCAATTCTTTGTTTATTTATGTTTACGGGAGGTTCATGGGAAATAATGGAAGTACGTGATGAGCACGTGCTCAATCTCGCAAAGTCCAGAGTACGAAAAATTAATCAATAATTTTGCCAGGACAGAGGTGGCAAATACCATTTTCCTACCGTGGGGCAGCTGGCACAGACAAAATCCCCATGGTGTGGCCATGAGAAAAGTGCAAAATGCCCAACCCATGGGATATCGTCATAATTATATTTTCGTGAGCCCTAATATATAACGAATGAAGGGGGCAAGTTTCTAAAGAAACTGTGGTGCTGCGTCGGTGGGAGTATTACAAGATAATTTGGTTTTATCTGCTGGGTTGATAATGTGAATTGGCCACCTAAAGAGATTCGGAAGCTGACGTTTCGAGCGTTAGCCCTTCGTCTTCGTCTTCTAATAGATAACGGCTTGCTAAGTCTTATTCTGACTGCTCTTTATGGTAGGCAGGGTATTACAGGGGCGTAGCCAGGATTTTTCAAAAGGGGGGAGTCACACTGTGTCAAAGTGAGGGTACTCACCAGATTGTCATGTCGACCTCCGCGCCTTGTTTCGGCTTAATTTGTCATGTTTCGGATGATCAGTGGGAATGGTGGGAAGGACAACCCTACTAAATAACTTCTAAATTAGTTCGGTTCTCACTGCTTATCTGTCAGAATGTCTTTTAATAAAAGGCGGCGTGGATGACGAGTGGCAAAGGTGTTGATGATCTCATCAATGTCAATCGCTCTGCCATAGTGGATGTTCAGCATTGCCAGACCCGACTGTCTCTCGGTAGTCATCGTGCTTCTTAAGTACGTCTTCAGACGTTTTAAAGTGCTAAATGACCTTTCGCACTCCGCAGAAGTAACAGGTAATGTGCAAAGAATGCGAAGTAGGACATTTATGTTCGGAAAGAAAATAGGGTCGCATTCTCTAAGTGTTGCTGAGGCACTGTTTGGAAGACACGATTTGTCAACTACTTCTGACCATTTGCGACGCCAACGAACAAGCTCAACGTCAACGATATCCGGTGACACCAAATCATCTCGATAAAACTGAATCGCTGCATCAATTGTGGCGTCACTTGAGCTAACCAATACTTCAGGTATCAAGCACATCAGTTTGGAGACATTCATTTGGATTTCACTGAAGTACGTGTCCATTTGGGTTATAAGATGGTCCATCAGTGGAATGCACAGTGAGCATTGAAAGTACTTAACAGGTGTGGCAGCTGGAACATTATCACGATGTCGCTGTCTGTTAGCAATTCTTGGTACTGTGGGTTCATCGACGTCTTTGCCTAGTTCAATGCTTGCTTCGTACCACCGACTGAAGTGAACCTCGATCTGCTCTCTGATAGCTTTCAGATCTGATTTCACAGAACCAACTTGGGTGTAAGCCTTATAGATGTCACTGTCGCGTTTCTGCAGTTGTATGCTTAGAGGCTTCAGGACAGACAAACACTTCATCACTGTGATCATCGTTACTATGAACTTGAACTGAGCTATGGCGGCCAGAAAACCGTTCGCCTTGTTGCGCGTTTCCTGGCCCCCACTTCCAGGATCCGTACTCGTCAAGGTAAACACGTTCGTTTGCCATTACTTCCAATGTCTTGACAATTGCCCTAAAAAGGCTGTGAAATACCTCGAATGCCTCATGCCTCTCCACCCAGCGAGTGCGACAAAGACTAATTAAGGTGATCCGGCGTGTGTGAGGGCATATGTCCTTAATAACAGCCGCTAGCAGCTCATGCCTTTTTGGTGAGGACTTGAAAAAAGAACATATTTCATTAACTATTCCTATCATGTTTCGTATCATTGGAATGTCACAGGAATGTACAATGGCAAGATTCAGGCAGTGTGCATTACAGTGTGTATAGACTGCTTTGGGGCTCTTTTGTCTGATAAATGCCTGCGTACCTCTCTGCAATTTTTTACATCTAACGACCAGGTTTGGAGCGCCTCAAGGATTGATGTTGCCACAGCTTCACCTGTCGTCCGTGCCAAACGTACAAATCCAAGAAATTCTTCATGTATGCTACAAGTATACATCGACAAATCGAATTGATATGCAAAGCTGTTCAGTATTCGAAACGTCAGGTTGTAGGTTGTCTGGTTAAAAAAGGCTGACAAAATTAAAGGGGGGGTCACGGGCACCCCAGGACCCCCCCTGGCTACGCCCTTGTATTATATAAAGCGTATTGAAATTGAGGCCCTGCAATGGGGTTTTGGGATTATGGATTGTTATTATTATTATTATTATTATTATTATTATTGAGGGTTTTTAGAGAAGGGAGACGGATTATTGGCCACCAAAATTTTAAAACATTACCCAAACCCAAACCTCCCTAGCAGTTCAATTCTCCCTTCGGCACTCGATAATCTTTTTGTTCGGTGCGCAAGGTGTACGTCCCTGCTTGTTTGACGCGGAAAGGTAAAATTTTCTTGTGCGTTTTCCGACTTTCTCCGTTCTTGAGTATTTCACTTCTGAGAGGACTGTAGTTACCATAATATCTGGATAACCTCTCGCTTGCTAGTCTCCTTCGCAGCCGTTTATTAGGTCGTCACGCAACGCTTCTCTGTCAGTCACTTAGTGTAACAAAGAAATCACGACTTTGAAACGAATAAATTGAGCGTCTTTTGCTTCCACACTTGAGTGTA
>OZ026597.1:33051688-33206688 GCA_964020085.1 Micromussa lordhowensis
AAAACTTGAATATCTCTGGAACGAAAAGAGATATTTGAAAACAGTAAACAGCATTTTTACACTTGTACAGACTACTTGTTTATGTCTTAAAATGGCTCAGATTTAAAGGATGCAATTTTCGTTATAGTGGCACTTTAAGACCTTAAAATATTTCACCCATCAGATCACTTCCTGGTTTTGATATTGTTACAGTCAACTCCGATTCGCTACGACGAAGGGCTAACGCTCGAAACGTCAGCTTCCGAGTCTCTTTACGGTGGACAATTCACATTATCAACCCAGTTGATAAAACCAAATTAACTCATTCTATGGTCACATCATTCCAACTCAGAGTGTTCCACAAAAAAATCAGATCATACTACAAAATTGAGACCTCCTTGAGTTCAAGGTATTTTAAACCATAATTTTCATCATTTATACTATTAGTAACTGTTAGTATAATGACATGGTTAGCAAGCAACGTGCCATCAAAATACCGGTAACTTAGAATATTAGGTTAATGCAGATCTCAATGGTGATATAAGACAAAATCAAGAACACTGTGCCAATTTATTGACCTTTAAGGTAAAGTATTTCTTACAGAAATGCATGTGAAAGGAAAATGGTGTGGTAAGCTAAATGCAGCAAGTGTTGATTGGATGAATCTTGAGAGCTGGTTGCCTATGACCAAATTTGGTCACCAAATACGTAAGTTCCATAGTGTTCAATATGCATTTTACTTTATTACATGGATCTCAAAAGAGTCAAGTTTAATGGGAAGTAGTTATAATTCTACCAATTTCCCAGAGTGGTTTACTTTCCTTGTCAACAAAGACCATCTCAAAAGAAAACAAAAAAAAAACACCCATGAATATGGCAAATCATACAGAGACCAAAGTTACCCACCAGTTTAAGCAGAGTTAAAAATCACAAGATCCTGATGCCAATGGGAAAATTGCCATGCACTTTGACTAATAAAACCTCTGACCTTTTCCCAACTTGAAATGAACACTTTGATGCATCAAACTTTCATACAAAGCAAGCATATTCCCAGATCCAGTTCTCAACTTCTTTGAGCTTCTTATTTCTGGTTTGTAGCATCCACTTCTAAGTCAACAGTGCCTTACTAATGAATATGACTGCACATACAATCCCATTTAATGACTGACTGCTTAATCCACAATGAGAGGCAACTGCTGACACTACAACATACTGTGGAGTGGGGTCACACGTTCTGTATGTGAATTTACCTGAACCCTCGCCTGATGGGTCATGAATGTGACAAAACCTTGCGATGTCTGGAGAGAAACTCAGAAGATTGTTTTTGGAGGCTTTCTCAAGGTGAGGAAAGTTAGTTGATTTTACCTTACCAAACAGGCCTGGGTTCTTCTTTTATTGGAGAAATGTCTTGCAACTCTCTTAGTCCTTCCAGGGCAAGTTTGATGTGTGCTTTGATTTTAGCAGAATCGTTCCCCAACTTGGAACTGTATGTCGTCAGTTGATTGCACTTTTTCTCAATAAATGTAAGCGCTTCATCCAACGTAAACTCAACAAAGAATCCATAACCAACTGAGACTAATATCTTCGTCGGATCTGTTATTTGCGCCTGGCAATAAAAGTTACAGCCGAGATCTACTTGCGTCTTCAGGCCTTTCTCAGTGCCTCCATCGCAGTTTTTAATGTTCTCTATGATGCTTTTTAACTGTAAATATTCGGCAATTTTGGAGTTTACATCTTCTTGTGCTTTCAACACAGTTTCTAGATCTTTTCTTAATTTGTCATTTACAAATTCTTCGTACTTCTTGACTTTCTGTTCCAAGGCTGTTCCGTCCGCCATCTTGATTTGCTTTGTAGGCAGCAAAGAATTGTGGGAAGAATTCAAAGATGGCTGCTATAAAAGTCCCTGCATTCCTTGCGGTAAGAACAATGATCCTGCGCATTCGGCTTCGGCCGATGTCCGCCAAAATGGCGAAAAAATTGTTTGAGAAAAACACTTAATTTATGTAGGTAGTTTAGTAGGAGCTAATTATTTTATTACCGCTTGTTGAAGATAACGCTCGTTTGATCATCATGGCCGGTTTTGATCGGGCAGGACTTCCTGGAACAGAGTTTATTTTACGCGGACTCAGCACCGCTCAAGACTTTGAAGTTGTCAACTTCATTGAAAACTTTCAGCAGGAAAATAGTGTTATGTTGCCTTCTCTGCAACCTGCTTTGCCCTTCCTGGACCTTCATGATGTTCAAAGATTGCAATTCAACAGTTATGTGATGGAAAACTTGCGAGAAAAATTGTTGGAACAAGTAAAGCATTTGGAAGTGGAAAAACTTCACAGTCTGCTTGACCAGTGCTTTCCTTTTATACACGTGGCTCATCTTAGGCCTGTTGTTATGGAAGTCATGAAATACCTTCCAAAAGTTCCTGAGGAATGCCTTGAACAACTAGCAAACGACCCTAAGTTGTACGAAGATTGTTCGATTGAAGTTAAAAGGCAGATATGGGTCAAGCATCATGCATTGTTTGGGGATGCTGTTGGTCCACTTTTGAACCAATATGTAGAAGCAAAGTACAATGTTCTTTTCTCCACAGAACCCATAAATTCGCACACATTCTTTTCAGTGCCATCTAAAACAAGGAGACAAAATGCAGTTGTTCAAAGCTTAGCCAAGATGATCGGGAAGTCTCTGGAACTGTACAATCTTGTGTTGCAGTTCCTCAGAACACTGTTTCTAAGAACTAAAGAAGTTCATTACTGCACTCTTAGGTCAGAGCTGTTAATGGCAGTACATGATCTTGAAATTAAAGACATCAAGGATATTGATCCATGCCATAAATTTACCTGGTGTTTGGATGCTTGTATACGGGAGAAAGTGATTGAAGGAAAAAGGACAAAAGAGCTGCAAGGATTTCTAGATCATGCGAAGCATAGTGAAGAGCAGGTTCTTGGGTGAGGGATTCATTACCTTAATTCACTGCCTTTGCAAGCTTATACATTTCTGCTGCATATACCTAAAATATTAATTAAAGTATAGGTTGTGGCTTCAATATTTCTTTTGTTTGAAAATTTTCAGTCAAATTTTATTTTTATTTTCCTTTGTCTTACATGTATATGATATACCTGTCAAAGACGATAAAAATCAAATAGGCATTTAACTTTCCAAACAAAACCAAATTTAAGCCACAACATTTTGTGCAGAACTATAGTACTGAAAGTAGTGCAGATTTGAATTATTCAGTTGGCTGGCAGCTGAAGTACTGTAGCGAGTTGAAAAGTCATTGAAAGAGTAACTGTGCATCTGTTGGTCTGAGTTAGAGGGAGGAAAAACTTTTTCAAAAATAAGTAAATTCAAATGTTAGTGTCCAGAATAGCTAATATTATTGATATAGTTTTCATATAAAGTTATGTGGGGGAAGCTAAGGGTGTGGTGTCTTTACAGAGATATTGCAATGATTTTGTGTGATCCATTTGCCATTAACACCGTGTCCAAAAGTGTTATCAAACTCCTGCTGAGACTTGTCAACACAGAGTCATTGCCAAAGGTGAGTTTCCCTGTATTACAGTGTATTTTACAGTCCTGTGTTAGAATACCAGTACATGCACTTTGATCCCTTTGATTCCAAAGTGCTAACAATTTATTATTGTAGTTGATTTTTGAAAACAACGAAAAACAATGCAATTATTAGAAAATTCTAAGGCTGTTTATTGAACTCTAGCTCTGATTATTAGTGCACAACTAATATTATAGTTGTTAAATAAACCACATTTCAATATGGTCAGTTGAAATTGCTGCTTTGGTTCCTGAACAGGCAAAAAAAGAAAATTATTTTTCCAGCAAAAATTTATCATCATGGAAAGTATTTGTGAAGAACAGATGAAAACTTGAGGCATGACTTAAATCTGTTTAAAAGAAAATAAGTGAGAACCTAAATGTGTTTCAAACTTAGCACAACAGTCAACTACAGCATGGGTGGGTGCCTCTTATGGGTCTGAGTGTCCTGTTTACACCCTCTCCTTTTGAGCTTTATGTTTTTCTATTCTTATTCACCAGTAGTTTGTTTATATATTTATAGTTTGAAAAAAACATTTGGAGACATTCTTCCATACCCTTTCCTATGAAAAATTCGTAATATGAAAATCATTTCTTGAGACTGCCAAACTGCTCCCCTTTCTTCAATTCTATTTCACATGTCTGAAAAGTACTTACTGTACATGTACTGACTAAGTGTCATTTGATGATCTTTTTATCACTGAAGAGGACACCAATATTTACTGGTAGCAATATGCCCTGAACTTGAAATTGGGGTTTTCTGCTACTAACAATGATTTGCATTAAATATTTCAGTCCTGTCCGGATGTGAGTTTTCTTTTGCGAGTGTTGAACCTTGGTGTCAGTGCTTGGGAGATGATCAATAATCAACATTTTACCGAAGTAGCATTGGTAAGTTTGAGTTATCTACTTCTGATACTCGTGCCTCATGTTTTCTTTTATAGATTGCTACTGTTGTATGCATGTTGTAACTTAAGTGTGAACATAAAAACTACTACAGTAGCATGGACTTTATTTCGCAACTTATCATTTGTTGATTTTCTGATGAATTTTAGGGCGGTGAGCTGATTCACAAGTTTCTTCCATTACTGATGTCTCTGATGGTAGACAGCAGTCTTCACTCGCTGGGCAATAAAGTTGTTGACAAGGATGATACTAGTGGTGATGATGAGGGACCCATACAGTTCATTGATTACTTTGTAGAGATCACCTCATCAAACTCAGTAGCCTTCACTCTTTCATGGTGTTATCTTCTCCATGTTATCAAGCAAAAGGACAGGTAATGCAAATATACAACTTAAGGTCCTATGTAAATTTGAATATTTTTTTATATTTTCATGAGATTTGGTGAAAGTACAAGTATCAATCTGCCAAAACCTTCATTCACTAGGCAAGAATTAAAACATGCAGTTACCTATAAAAAATTCACTGCAGTTTAAGTTACAAAATGTCTTCTTTTTGAGAAAATTCTGGGTGTGTCCTTTGTTTGATTTGTTGTTCCAGAATAGAGTAGGTTGAGTAACTATGAATGTGTGTTGTAGGTCAAAATGAAATTCAGGTTAAAAGGATTTTAACCTAGTTTGATTCTCAATTCCCTTTGTCTTCTAACCCTAATTATTAACGATCCATGAATAATTAGGGTTAATAGACAAAGGAATGAATAGTGTGATTCTCAGTTCCCTTTGTCCTCTAACCCTAATTATTAATGATCCATGAATAATTAGGGTTAAGAGACAAAGGAATTTCATTTTAACCTGAATTTCATTTTGACCTACAACATACAGTGTATGCACTCAATTGAGTTGCTATTTCAGTTCAGGAAAAATATGTGGAATGCATCCAAGTATTCTGCACTAAAATTATGAGCAGAATACTTGGAAAAATCAAATGTTAATTTTTAGAAATCTACTGAATATGCAATTTTAATTTTGCAATGAATCTTTGTGGGCATAATTAGTTTAAAACCATGAAAAATGACAGGAAAGTAATGAAATTGTAATTCTTTGCTATATTCATGTTAAAACAGACAAACTCTTGTTGCCATCTTGCCTTGGTTTGTCAACACATGTCAAGAGCGTGCTTTAGATGAGGTCTCCCTTCACACTCTGATCAGCTCACTGGCTGTTTGGCAAGATGAGTTTTCTCACCTTGAATTTTGTGATCTTGTGTTTGACCAATTTCTGCTACCCTTGGTGTCACACCCAAGTGTGCTGCGCCACACCCTTCGGCTGTTATGGTACATCCTTCCTAAAGTCGATCCTCAGAAGGTGGTACATGTTTTGACCACGGCACAACCATCTAGTGAGGTATGTGTTCATAACAGAACAGCAAAATACTGTCGTTAATGCAGCTACAGTTGTTTCAAGAAAATCTATCTTTATGTTTTGCTAGAATTGATCAACAAGTAAAAATATACAGCAATACTACACACCAAAACGTCTAATAAGAGATTTATTATCCAACAATTTCTTTTCCCAAAATTCTGACTTGCCAAGGTTTTGAACTTCAAGCGGACAGGAGGAATGAGACGAGTACAAATATCTGATATTTGTATTTGTTTCACGCGTTCTTTGTACTCTAGGAAGCAGAGTTGGATAATAAAACTTGTGATTTCACCTTTATTTGTTTGGTTTCTTTTGGGGTGTGATTCTGATGGTTCTAGGGGAGGAGAGAGCGACTAAAATAAAAGTAGTGACTTATTACATGAAATATTTCATATTTTATTTCTAGCACAATGAAGCCATTCATGATCTTCATGCCATGTTAATTGAACGGGTTGCGAGCACCAGTGCTCTGACTCCTGGCTCATTGTCTGTGGAACAGCCTTCTTCAGCATCATCCCTTTCCTCGTCACACAGTCCTCTGGAATACATTCAGCCTGCCAGTACATAGTCACTAAGATGACGCTACAACCTGACTAGTACCTCTCACATGTCAACTTGGCTATGTCAAAAATATGTGGTAGATTTTACCTTTAAGTTAATAAACAAGCAAGTTGCCATCAAAGCCATTCCTCAGTACAAATTTCATGTTGAAAAACATAATGTACTAACAAAGTATTACATGTAAGTCTACATTTAGGGTTAAAGGAATCTACGTTTATAAAATTTAATGAATCAGTCAGGTTTTTTATATTTTTTTAAATAGAAAATGACTAGAATACTAAATGATGTCTGGAAAAGTAGAAAACTATTGTGCCATGTATTTTGCACAGCTTACATCCCTGTGACAAGTCATCCCTGTGACAAGTTATCTACTTGGATTGTTAGTGACTACAGGGACTACATTATACATATCAAGATCTTGTGTACCTAGGAGACGTTTGGTACCTACATTACAATAGTTTTATATGAATCGCTTACCCAGCTAATATTTTTGGTAATATATTTTTAGTCAAGACGATGAACGGGGAAACCTTGTTGCTGCATTTGGCCGTTATGGATAAAATGGGCTATTAATCTTAAGCGTCCTTTAAGAGTCCTCTTTTCCATTCTGACTTCACAGACAAATAGCAGGGAAATTTGTTTTGGAAGCTAATGAGGTGGTTTAAAAAATTTTACTTCTGCATACAAGGTTAAACTCAATAGACTTGCCTTTATGACAAAAATAAACCCACCCTTTTGCTATCTTAGGACTGAAATGTGTTGGATAACTTATCCCCCTCCATATTTTTCAGGTTAGTCAGTTGGTGAAAAGACAATTAAAATGTAGCTGTTTTTCATCAACACTATCAAGGATTCTTGACTTTAGGTGGTAATCAAAGTAAGCAAAAAGCCCTTTGAAAAAGCTTGATCCAAACTCTACATGTACCTTATGTTTGGTTCACTGAAAGAAAGAAAAGCCGTTGAGTTTATCAAATAAATGCACTTATTTATTTTGTACAGTAAGAAACTTGCTAAATTATCAGAGCATCCAAACAGAAAATATATGATCCATTGTTGCTGTGTAAAAACATGGTGTATGCAATGAAAAAGATAGTTAACAAGCCTTTAATAAAGTAGAATTTGCTATTTGATTGATGTTTAAGTGTATTCTGAGTTTCACAGACAAACATATAGAGACTTAGGAGAAATGCAATGGAAGGGATCCATGGGCTAAAGCTCCAGCCAAACAATCACAACATGTCAATGCAACATTGTTGGGTGCAACATGTTGTACATGTTTGGCCACCACCCTGTTGGGTGTTGTTGGCTAAGTTGCAAAATGGTCAACAACATCCAACATGTTGCAACATGGCACAACAGCGTAGCCAAACATGTGCAACATGTTGCACCCAACACATCCTACCATGGCATCTGAACATTTTACCACAATACCTTGCAAACCTGTTGCAGCCCACATTGTCATTGTGCATGCTTTAAGTTTGAAGTTTTTAAAACTTTTCTGTACATTTCTATGAGCTATGGTTTTTTGAGCTATGAATTATGGGTAAATGTACATGGAGTATTCCTGGAGTTCAGGAAGTACTTTGTCCCATTTACAACCTACTTTGTTGTCAAATGCTATAGCAGCGTGGATACCCCTTTTGTAAAAATCAGCCACCTGTTAAAATCGTCCACAGGGAACCAACAAAGGAACCCCTGGCAAAAATTGATGCAAAAATGAAAGTTTACAATGGACTCTTCCTGCCTTACTTGTAAACTTCCGTATCTTTTATTTTTGCCGGGGTTTCTTTGTCCAACCCCAACTGCCCCTTGGTCTCTGACGATGGGACTCTTCCCACCTCACTTGTAAACTTTTGTTGTTTGCAGTGTCTACTTTGGCCCACTCTAACTAACTGTCCTTGGGTCTTCAAATATGTTGTCACAATAAGTAGAAGAAGAAATGAAACTTACCCCTAATGAAAGAGAAAATGCTTCTGCCAGAAAACAGGCAACTTTCCATCCAAATTAGAGTAAAGTAGCATTTTTGGTCAATATGTTCCACTTGGTGCAGTGGTAGAAGGATATTCCTATTGTGGGCTGAATGGGCTACCTGTCATACTCCAACATACATAGACAACAGGCAGATAGGATTGAAGCCATTTGCATGAATTTGGCTTGCTGTTTTATGGGTGTGCCTTAAGATGAGTATAAGCAAGCAATGACAATCTGGTTTACTGCAACCAAACTTGACAGCTTTATGTTGATAGCGGTTGTCACCATGCCAAATACTAATAGTAAAAACAAATACATACAGTCTCAATTTGGTGTTTAGTTTTATTTGATATTACTCTGTGCCCTTGATTAGCCATCCAGATATTAAAATGTGTCATTCCTCTCCAAGGACGATTTTTGAACCCTCCCCAGCCCTCCAGAAAATGTTTAGCGTTTGAGACCACCCCACCCTTCAAAACTTCCAGCGACCTTCCATGGGGTAGGTATGAATATTTTCTGGAACCACACAACTTGAGAAAGCTATTGTCTTAATCAAAACCCTCTCTTTCACGCTGGAATTTCACAAGCTACAGTTGTGTCAAAAATATATGTATTATATCAAATTGTGCTATCAAACTTGGCACATGCAGATGATCCAATTAAATACAAAGGAACTCCACAGACCTGATATTTAGTTATCAACAACAGTACTATTTGTTATCTGAGGTCTTATGCACCACTCTGGCATAAGAAGTTAGGTGAAGGTGAACTATTTGTTATTGACAACTAAATACCATTGACAACTATTTGTGTCCAATGTGAGAATTTCAGATATGCAGTTGTCGATGTCCATGTCAGGTCAATGAGACTTTGGGAACTAACATTCACTATTGTAAAACCACTAACAATGTAGTTTTGATAGTTCTCAGCAACTAAACCAATGATTCCCACATATGGGAAAAATGTTCAAAATGTAGTTGTCAACAACTAACATCAGTTGCTTAGTTGTTGATACCTAAACATTTACAACACAGCATTTAGTTCACATCCACAACTCATCTCACACACTACCGTTTTTGCTTTTCAATTATTTAGTTGTCAATAACCAAGTAGTTGTTGACAACTTACTGTGTCTAGTCTGTGGATGCCCGTACAAAGCTTAACAGCACTATTTCAGTTCTTAGCTGGCAGATTACAATCCCACTTTCCTTTTTTTTTCTTTTTAGTAGAAATATTAATTTTCAACGAAAATAGGTTTTAAAAGTTAAAATAAGGACTAGATTCGCTCTTAATTCTTTCCAGCCAATTGTAAGAAATTGTGATAAAAGTGTTGAGAAACCTGTGAAAAATGTCTGAATATGTAGAGTGAATTAAAAATTTAATTACTTTTGGAGTCATTGTCAAATTGTACATCTTATGGAATTACCAGTAGCCTTCCTAGCAACTGTTTCCATTTGAGAGTGTGAAAAGTACATAAAGGCGCAAAGCCTGCCCTCCACCGTTTTTTTTTACTGAATCTCGAGCTCCATGTTTCCACACACCTCTGGCATTCTTAAGAAAGGCAATGACTGCTAAGTTAATATCTGACAATGAACGGGAGTAACTGTTTGGGAAAACATGAATGACTGTGTGTTCTTCTGGAATATGCATCATGTTGTAACAAAGTATTTCATCTTTAAAACCAACCCTTGACCAGCTTCTATGAGTACTAGCTAGAGCAAAAAAAGTCTTGAAATCACTTAAACCTGGAAAAACTTGAAAGCTCTCATTTGATCGGCCAGTCAAGATAGCTAGGCCTGTTTCATCCACAAATTCTTACACTAAACAAATCTTGGACTGAAAGGCTATTTAAATACATCAGCAATGTAAAGTATCACTGAATGATCAATGTTTGTGATAAAACACGTAAAAAGTATAATTTGGGCTAAAATAGCATAGTGTCTACCCACTTCAGCATTACATGTTCAGTACTCATAATGTTCCTGACCAACAAATTTGTGAGAAAAAGCATGCTTCCTAGATGTAAAAAAGATTGACAAACACTGGATTGCATCATTTTGTAAGCTGTACAAATAGAACTTATGCAGACCTTAAAAATAAAAATGATGGATATACTAGCAAAACATTTAGCTATTATATATATATATTCTATACACTGCAGTGATTCTGCAGGTGTTATGTACAATCAATTGAAAAATATTGATAAAAAATTTGTGCATAAAAATTGGATACCTATTAACATTAACCTTGCCTAAATATTTTTGTTGCTGCATTAGAAAAAATTTATTCAGGTTCCTTAGTTTTTCTCTTGCCAGCTCCCTCAAATGGTGCACTATCACAACAATTTTGCTTCACTTTTGGTCAAGTGTCACCAAGTAGCTTTACACGAAATGCACCTAGAATACCAATGTGAAAATACTAAAGAGAAATTTTGAATGGAGGGTAAGCTAGTGAAAAACACGACAACAGAATTGAAAGCATCAATCTGCCACTGGCATGTTTTCAATTAATTTGAGATTGACGCCAAATGGATGTGTAAATCATTTAACACCCCGTTTAGAACTTTGGTGTACTTATAGCACTAGTGATTTTAAACCAAAAAATCATTGTTAAATGTTGCCATTTAAAACTGGAGTTTTCCCACTGCTATTTTGAGGCAATGATGTATTCGCTCGACTGCTAACACCACTGAATTGTGTTAAACTTCCATTACTAGCTGAAGTGCCTCTTCCAGGTTCAGAGGTTGAAGAATTATTGTCAAACACAAACTGAAGAAACTGTTGAGGGAATGGCTCATGCCTTGGTTCAACCATTTCAAGATCAGAAGCACTCAAGTCGACAAGAGTAGGAAGAGGGCTGCTTTCAGCTACTGCACCATTGCGGAGAAAAGATTCTGCACTAGCAACTTTACTGCTTGACTGCAATGAAGAAATGCTACCATCTAGAGCTTCCATTTCACTCCGATGAGACATCACTGGGCTTGGACTAACAGCAGGAGGAGGAATTGTGGGAAATACCGGCTCACCAAGAAGCTGGCGCTTTGATACAGCTGCTCCTGATGTGGTGCCATTCTTGACGGGAGAGGAACCCACAGATAAGGATGCTTGTGAGTGTATCCTTCCATCCATGTCAAGACTGAGGCTAACACCAGAATCCACATGACCACGCATTTGGTTCTGCATAGTCTGAACTTGATCAACCAGTTGTGTTATTGTTGTTATCAAGTCTTTATTTTGCTTCAGTACTTGATCTAATTGATTCTGAAACCAAAATCCCAAGCTAATTACAATATGTAATTTACAGTCAGTCGGACCCCACTAATTCAAACTCTGTTATTTTGAATTCCTGATTATCTCAAACTCAAAACCATTTCCCATGGATTGACCCTTTAGTCATTTACTATCAGCTATTTTGAATTCCCGCTATTTTTAACTGTTTTCTCTGACAGTTCAAAATAGTGAAGTTATTCACACGTTGACCAGAAAAATGTCAAAAATACCAACAATATCTACTGTACCAGTAGTACTAACAGTAGAATTAAAGAGATTCTCTACTGTGATGACCTCTCATGTTTTTGAAACAACTCTCTAATTCAACACTAACAGCAGAAAAATTCTAGCTTATGCTACATGTAGGACACTGATTTAAAAGATCACACAACAGCAAATGTTTAACGTTACTGCACCTGTAAAAGCTGCCTTGCAGCAGCCTCACTATCAAGCTGCTGTGTTAAAAGCTTAATCTGTGCCTGGGCTGCCTGTGTCTCTTGTCTCTGATGGTCTAGCTGTTGCTGATAAATTTGACGTAATTGTTGAATTGTTAAGGGTGCAATGCCAGGATTAGCATCAGGCTGGCCATCCTTGCTGGTCCATATACCTGTAACATCTGATGAGAAATTCATCTACGAACAAATGAAACCACATTTATTTATTAACATTCTCAAATATGGCATACAATAACTCAGCAAAAAGCATACTCATTGAAAGCGTAAATAAAACATTTTTTTCAGTCAAATCAAATACAGATAGGATTTTGGAGCAATCAGACTTTCCATGTTTGATTTTAAAAACTTACAATCAACGAAATCCACAAATTATTTTCAATTGCCTATTTTCCATCAGTTAAACTACCTTACCTGCCCACCAGCAGAATTTGTCACTTCTGTCCCCATGGGTACATCGGTTTTTGCTACATCAACGTCTAGACATTGTAACCAAACATACAATGGTTTGCATATGTATTATGACTGATATCTGATTCAAATTAAGTGATGTGATCTGACTAATTTGTACATCATCTCTTTTAAAATACACTCAATTGGCATGGGCTGGAAATCGTTCGTCCGACCAGGTTTATTTGATGAAGAATCTATCTACATGTACTTACCGGGTTGTGTACTAAACAAATTTCAGCTTTATAGCCTGTGATCACACAGCAATGCCTACAGTGTATGTTGTTTCTCTCGGAGGCAACTTACAAGAAGATTGAAGATCACTTTGGCCTCAATAAATTCATTTTCTTTACTGAAGAAAAAAAATTCTGTATTCTGCATTTTTTGAGACCAAGTCCCTTGATTACATAATCTATAACATTTCTCAACTTGCTTTTCTTTGCTTAATTCCAGCCCCACATATAAAAAACAATTTTTTTTTGGCTTATTAATTTGTTCTTACTTACCTTGAGTGTTTTGTTCAGTCTTCATGTTATTCTCTTCCTCTGTTTGGCTCAAAGTTCTTTTGTGACACACCTCAAAAGCTTGACCCACCGTCCTTACAATATGTACAGCATCTGACTAAATAAGACAAAATCAAATGTTTTGCAAGTTCAATTGCTTTCAAGTAATAAATGCTTCACCTCAAGGTAACACTCTTAAAAAAACATATTAACAGGGCTTACACATGTAGCAGAAGACTGAAAAAAGGCAGACTTTTTAGTGAATTCCCTGGTTGAATTAATGAAAAGATAATAGTCTGACTCGACTCCTATAACCGGTAAATGATCTAAAAAGAAGCCACTTTGCATGCACCACTGTGATCCACATGACTATACCATTAAGGCAAATTTGCAATAAGCTTCACACTTTCTCAGAAATTGAAATTGTCAATGTTTTATTTACCATTATATATGGGTTATTGACCAAGTGTGAGGTCCAGGTGGCTGGATATTGGCCAAGTTCCAGCCATCTTCACCGAACAAGCTTGGTCAATAAAGGATTTTTCTTGCAGGACATGGTGGGTAGTCCTAAGCGGGCATGATAGCTTTATCTTGCCCGCTCAGGCAGCCAATCACAGTGCAGGATTTGGCTCATCTTGGCCGTTCATGGAGGTAGCCCAATGATAGGACTAATTATCACAGATTTACAAATTACTGGTCAATTAATTAAGTACACAGTTACTGCCATGGGACTTTAATTTCCATCCAAGGCTCAAATGGTACAAAGAGAATTGAGTAAGTGATTATTTACAGTACCGCCTGAAAGTATTGACCCATTTCTTGCATCCTCACCATGGGGCTTCCACGTGTCAATGACACGGTATTACCGCACTCAACCTTGTCTTGACCTACTCAAGGTAAACTCAAGGATGGCATTTGTCCTGTTGCGGCAGCATCTGGACAAAGTATTACCTCGGTAAAGAAGACGCGTTAAGTTTGAATAGCATTTCTGGACAAAGCATGCTTGAATGATCAGTCTTGAATCTCCGCATTTTCATCACAATGGAGCATTGACAGAGTCGATCATCCATGTTAGTTACAAGATTGAGAACACAAAGAAAATTTGGTAGGTACATTATATGAACTTTATCAAAAATATCTGTAACTTGGTATAAAATATACTGTAGTGGTACGTATGTCTCAATTCTTAAACATTGTGTTAAGCATTCCCTATTGCCAAGAAGAACCTGACATCACAGGTACGTCATCTGATTTCATGTGCACTCATCATGCAAACGACCAGGAAGGCAGTAATGGCTCTGAAATCCAGTTCGATGAAAAGAAACCAAGGTAATACATTTAAATTCAATTCCAATTTATTTTGTAGCCATAATGCGGTCATACTTGTCTTAACCGTTGTGTTACATATTTTCATCCACGGTGGACGCAAGGTGGGTGCACGCAGCAAAAACAAGGTTTTGCCGCAACCTGATGGGTCCATACTTTCAGGCGGTACTGTAGTTACTTAGTTGCCACAAATGTTGCTAGTAAAAGTACTATAGTTCAATCTGTACATTAAGAGAATACACTACATCTCTGAAAATGCTAATTTCCTACTCTGAAGTGTTTTACTTGATAATCTGCTATAGGTAAACAAAATTCACTGCTGGTGACAACTCTTGAGAGCTAAATTCTAGAACTATAAGGAACATCAAAAAAACTTGCTTCTTGTATTAACTGTACCTTATTACTTGCTTTGAATACACTACATTTAAAAACGTCATCATCTTTGGAAATAAAACTAAAGATCTGCAAATCCTGAGAGTCGTGTGACACATAAAATATTCTAGAATGTAAGAAAATAAAATTGTTAATAAAATTGTTCATACCTTATTTTGGCTTTTGAGACAATCCCCCTTGGAATTTCCAACAACCCTCTTTAGCATGGGTATATTTTGGAACCTACAAATACACCCATTCTGGATTCCTCCAGATTCCTCTACATGAACTCTAATTCTTTTCAAACGAATGGATTAAAAGCTGCCAATTAAATTTCTGTGGATTAAAGGGAATGGGGATGGTGATAAAAAACCCAGAAGGTAAGAGAAGGTGATTATGTGGAGGACAACTGTCAGGGCTGAGCGAAAGGATCTGGGCTGGACTGGCTGGAATGAGGTAGGACAGGAAGGGAAAAACCATGATGGATAGAAGTTGTTTAATATGTGAAGTCTTATGCTCCACTCACAGGAGTGAAGAGGACGAGTGAGTGAGTGAGTGACGGTGATAAAAAACGGTTAAACATGTAGCAATCCTATAAAAGGCAAGGACAGACGCCTGCTTTGAAGCACTTTGTTGGCTTTTTTATGCAATGAGTCACATGAAATAGAAGTCGTGGAGAAATAGCGTTTTTTTGTTGTTGCAACAACATAGTAATTTAATACGTAGAATAATATCAGGCAAATAATAAAAATACAGTGAAAATAAGACTGATAACAACCCTTTAGAAGATGCCTTTGGAAGAACAAAAACAATGATTTTTCTTCGTCACTTCACAAAACATTCAATTTTTGCCGTTAACTAAAATAACAAAGCTGATGCATGCGATTAACAAGCTACCTGTTTCTATTTATCTCAGCATGCCAGGAACGAAAACAACTCTTGTAAGAGGTGATTTTGGGTAGCTTGTGAACAAAGACGGATTTTGTTGGGATATTCAAAATTATTCAGATTCATTAGCGTTGTGATGGTCCAAACAAAATGCGAATTGAACAACGCTGAGTTATGGCAAAGTGAAATTTTGCCTAAATATTGACGTCAGAAAGGAGAAGGAAGACTCATGGCTGAATACAATAAAAACAAAACAAGTACAACAGCAGCCAATGATTGTTAACCATTTACTCAGAGAAACCGATTGGTTGACAGTTGTAGTAAATGGGACGCGCCAAATCCCGAATGCCAGCCAAAGGCCTGGAAATAGTACAAATTAGTAAATGGAACACACATTTTCCATTCGGAAATTCCGTTTGGGAATTTTGGGATGCTTTCTATTGAACCAAATATTCAGGAAATTCTGGGTAGTGGAGCAAATGGAACAGACATTTTCCCGCATTTTGTTCCGAAATTTTGGGTGTACCTCACAAGGTTGGCCTAAAATTCCGGAAAATCAGAATAACTGGGAAATTCTGTTCCATTCGACCATTCCTGCTCGGCCCAGTTTCTCCGAGACCACCTGCAGAAATCTAACTCAAGATGGCTGCATCAAGCTTCTCATGTTTCTATATCTAACAGACGACTTTAATCTTTCGACTTGACATTACTGCAGTGGAGTAGCCACAACAAGCTTTGTAAGTAGTGTGAAAATACATGTAAGCTAGGTGTAATGTGAGCATGACCACACAAGTGGACAGCTCATGAGTTTGCCTCATCATTCGAAAGTGTCTCTTGTCATCAGGAAAATAAAGAGTTATTGTACCCTCAATGTAGTCGCGCACTCCATTTAAATTCCTACGCAGTGTTGTCCTCACCTAATACATGTTTTGTTTCAACTTCAGAGTCGTCAAGCAACTCCAAAGCAAATAAAAAAGGTAAGAAAGGTAAAAAAGGCAGAGTCCATGTTTTTTTGTTTTTTTTCATATCATCGCGTGAAACATGGAACACTATGAACTGGGACGGGTTAGTCCAACCAACCGGAAAATACTGTTACATATAATACTTGTCACATGGAATGCCCAGAATTTCAAACCGGAATACATGTATTTGGTCGAATGGAAAGCACTCTTGGACTACCTTTCAAGAAATCCCATTTTCCCGAGAAAATTTCCGTTCGGCCGGAGATAAAATAAATCTTTCCATTTCCACTTCATCTGAAATTTCCGGAATTTTTGGGTAAATGGTAAACAACCAATGTTTACCTTACGGAATCTCTTTTAAATAAAGGGCTGAAGAATAACCATATTACCGTAGATTACCTTCACAATCTGCTTGTATCTGGATTTTTTTACTTCTTATTTCTTATCCTCAAAGGAGCAAAGACACTGGCAGCAAATCAACTAGACATGGCATTTTATACATGTAAATTTGAGTGAACAGCTTGAATTCGAGTGGAGGAACAAAATTATGAAGTTGAAATTAAAAAAGGCAATTTTCTTTGTGAACTCTTTTCCTGAAGCTATCGTTCGTTTCATTTAGTTAAAAATATTACAGCCGTCACTCTCCAGAATTTTGAGGCTAAAATTAAACCTGGAGTGAATAAGCCAATCAAATAGGAGCAATGGTCATTCGTTGGGATTTGTGATTGGCAGGTTTAACACCTTAGCCTTGTTATATAGGATCGCTCCATGTTTAAAATGAACCACACATGATATGATTATTTTAAGTCACCTGTTTATGGGATAATGCATAACTTCTGTTTCCACTAAGTCTTTCTTTTTCTGAAACAAAGTTAGAGTATAATTTTGATTTCTTTGTGATAATAACTGCATGAGTCAATCGCAGACAGCAGAATCTGCTTTGCATTTTCTATTACCGGTAAGTTCTGGGTAGGGAATCAAGACCTTCTTTGTATCATATACAGTGTACACAGATTGAATACACATTACTGTAAATATCAGAAATTAAAGTACACCGTCTGTTAGTAGTAGCCTGTCACTAGTAACTAATCATAAATCTTTGGATCTCTTTGTAAATCCTCTTCTGAACTGATCAGAAAATTGTTTGAATGTTTAAATGAAGTACTTGGAAGTTAATCTTCAGAAACAGATGAAAATTGTTCGGAATAACAGTTTAATCTCGGGAAAAAAATAATATCATATTCTTAGCAGCCTTGCTGCCTCAATGTATTTGTAATCAAATGACATATAAACAGTCAGACAATAAAGACATTTTACAATTGTGTGCTACTTAAGTTACCTGGCCTATGAATGCAAATTAGGGTGGTCTTGCTTTGATATCGAACTCTCTGCTCTTCTCAATGAAATGCAAACTAGTTAGGATATAAGAACAACTTGATTTACACAACAAAAGCAGTGAGGTCTGTATCAAAACAAGGTCACCGGCTGCAGCTTCACCACCATTGAAAGCGCAGGTCACTGAACTGTTACTTGAAAATGGTCTCTTTGTCTAGCTACATGCAAGGTTGGCAATAAGCAAACTACATGAACTACAACTTATTATGCCATCCAATTAATACACACAATCACTAACACGTGCAGAACTAATTGAAAAGGAAATTACATGGTGTGTGATCCAGCCACGCTTCACATCTTCCTTGCGTACAACCTTTATTCCACTCACAGACACTGATAATTCTGTCCGTGCTTTCTTGGTTCCATAAACTTTGTGTTCATACTGCAATTAAATAAATTAAATTGAAAATAAAGTCGACAGTTACTTGTGATAACACATTGTTCGTGGCTAGTCTTACGCAGCACTTTCATTTCATCCCAGCCTTTGTGTTCATTCTGCAAGAATTGCACTTTGGTTAAAATGGTAGACAAGTAGACACAAGGTCATAGTTGATTTTCTGAAGCGGACGCCACAAAAAGAGTGCAAATCGAACATAAAATAATGACTTGTGTTAAAGTGCCTATAACCCCAGAATTTTTTTGGGCTAAGATGAAACTTAGACAAACACACAAAAAGAATTTGCCAAAATTTTTGGTTTGTAATATTTTTAAGGGTTTTAAAAATTAACATAAAGTAGCTGAAATTTGATACATGACCGAGCTGGCGAGGAGCCTGGGTCTATTACTGGGTTGACGTCACAGACTGTTTTGCATGCATGTTTATAAAGAGTTGATGCTATGTAAATGAATATGTGACGTCAACCCAGGAATATACCCAGACCCCTCACCAGCTTGGTCATAACACAAAAGATATCAAATTTCAACTACTTTCTGTTAATTTTGAAAGCCCTTAAAAAGTCACAAAGTGAGAAATTTGGCAAACTCTTTTTGTGTGTGTGTCTAAGTTTATCTTAGCCAAAAAAAGAATTTGGGGTTATGGGCACTTTAAGAGCCCTACAGCACAGCTGAGGAACTGATCAGGAGAGTTACATCTAACAAGGGGTAAAAGTGACAAGCGACATGACCCTGTAAACCAGCGACACAGGATTTCTAATCAGTGACAAGTAAATAAAACTGCGCCACTAAATTTCAACAGCGACATGAGAAGCACTGGAAAAGACAGCAACATTGACCCTTTTGGACTTTTTTTTCCTAAGTATGTAGAAATTGTATTCTCTTATAGAGGCTGTTAATGTCAGAAACTTGTTTGTTTTTCCATTGAGTACACTCTAAAAGAACAAACATTGCATGACAGGTCCACAATGAGTAGCATTGGTCTGGTAACTGTAAAGGATCTCAAATTGCATGACAGTCACATTACTGCCCCTCAATACTGGTCGTTTTCACCACAGGCAAGCAAGCATGCAGGCCAGTGCTGCCATTCAGAGATGGTCTGGTCTGATCTATCAGAGCTGATTGACAGCATAGTAATAATCTTCCTGTTTTTGCACGAACTAGTGATCACTAGTCAGTACTAGTGATCACTAGTCAGTGGCTTCAGTTAGCTATGGTTTTTCTGATTTTTCTTCTCTCCATGAGAAAAGCTGGAAAAGGAAAGCACAAGTGCAAACACAAATCCAATAAAATTAAACAAAAACGGTAAAAAAAGACATAAGCTTAAATCAGACTGTTCTCACAGTAAAGCCAAGTTTAGTACCTGCTGGACTCAATGAATTCCAAAGCTTTTCACCTTTCTATCTCAGAGTTGTTGACCTCTACCATTAAGTCCAAAATTAAGGCAAGTCTCATCTATTCAAGATCAACATTTACATGTATCATGCATCAGAAAACGACATCTTTCTCTACACCAGAAATTGCACGGTTAATTTGCCAAAGGAAGCTGTAATTCTTGCTTTGGATTGATTGTTCCAGTTAGGGAAGAAAATAATTTGAAGGTGTAACTGCCCTTACAAATGGTGGAAAAGACTCACATGCCGAAATTGAAATCAGCTTGGCTTATCAGACAACATGGCTGGAATGTCCGACGAAGGAGTTGATGAAATGGAGGATACAGTATGTGAACACTATCACGTTTTGTACTTCGAGACGAGAAAGGCAAATCTTTTTGTTGTCGTCCACATAGACTGGACTTGTAGTTTTGGATGTTTGACTATTTGTTTTTAAGGCCTTTCCCTTGCACAAGTTTTTTGTTCTTGACCATTCGTACTGATTTCGTACAACAAATTACTCTTGCTTATTTTTGAAACATGATAGAGTTTAAAAGTCTTCGAAATAGTTATATAAATTTGGAACATCAAAAACGCCGATAAACGTCTAAGGCCATCTCAGATTAACTGATCTAAGTGTGGTTTTGACTCTATTACTTACTTCAACTTTTGAAAGTTAGAATGGGTAATGCAATTCTTTAGCCAATTGTACTTCTTCTAGCCTCAATTCCACAAAATGACTGCCAAGCTTGGAAATTGTAGGGACTTAAATCACTTTTTTTAATTTTGATTTCCTCTAAGTAACCATCAGTCATTAAACTTGCTTTGTTCTGGCTACTTCAGGAGGCAAGAATTTGATACTCGCGCAACTTAATTTCTGAAATAGTGGTTAACAAACAGAAGGGCAAGCAAAAATGAAAATGGTCCTTCTAAACACTGGCATCTCACAGAACCCTCATCAAATTTCAGAGATCTCATAGTCTCTATTTTATCAGTCCACAAGTCATCTCAGTGTCTCAGTTTTTTTAAGGCTAACTAAGTCTCAGGCTCACAGTCAAACATTATAGACTAAGTGTAGCCATCTCGTGAAGACTCAAATTTACTATTAGCCAACCCACACAGATAAAAGTACAAGGAACCATTTGAAGCATCAATAACTTGATCCAACTGGGATTCAATTTCGTTCAGTGATTACAAAATTAGGTTTAAATTTGAAAACAAAGCATCAAAACTACTTGAGGCCTCCAACTTTAAAATGTTATTCTCGCTTTCAAGACCTACAATTTGTATTTAGACTAACATGCTTGTGACAAACTATTTTGCATAAAACTACTGTGGAATATAATTTAGCCTACAAACCCCTGCAGATAAAAATGACCCGAGGCTATATATCGGAGGCATAAACATACTGTTTGTAAAGGAGGTCAACTTTTTAATTAAAATGTATTTTAATAATAGTTCTATTTAGCCAATCAAAATAATTTATTGTCGGGATGACTGTTTGACAAATTACATTTAGAAGTAGAAATGGAATTTCATAATTTTGCATAATTGCATGAAACCATGTTTGCGTATGTCAAAACCCTGAGAGCCAATGTCAAGGGTTGTATTGAAGTGATGATTTCTAAGGCTACACGAGCAACTGTTCGTTCTTTACAAGATTCAATTTAAGCTTAATTCGAAATAACAACAAGTAGCTTGATTCTGCACTATAAATGAAGTCGCCTTGAAACAACAACATAAGATGAAGCGAAGTGAATACAATATATTAGGAATACATTAGCAACGAATTATTAACAAGTTCTGGAATGACTCTTTGTTTGATTTAGTCAAGAAATGTTCCCACCGTACCCGTATTCGTCGCATAGAAGTGACAATTTCAGCTCTGCTACTTGGTTTATGAATTTCCTTCGTCCCAATATACTGTTAAGAGAGAATAAAAGAAAGCAAATATGTATAATTCACACCTTCCTGCGAAGCTTTAAAATATAAACATCTGTTCGTCACGAACATTGACAATAAAACACAATTACCCTAATCACAAACGTACCACTCAAAAACTAACGGAAAGTGATTCAGTGTAGCCTACAGCACAAAAGATGCCCTTAACTGATCGCACTAAACAACGCATTTTAAATTGCATATATGGAGAGGCAAAAGGCAAAAGCTGGCTTCAGGTATCGGTGGTACCTTCACTCTGAAGACAATTCCATGTTCGAAAGCATCTTCGTTGTGTACCGGAGACTTGCTGTCATAAGCTTCTTCAACAAGGTCGTACTCATTCCTTCGTAGTTTTCCCGGCATTTTTAGTTACATCTGATTCACCGATCATTCGTCTTCCTTATCATGAAGGCGCCACAAACCATATAATACAGCCCTGGCACCACTGAAAGCATAAACACAACGAACGATAACATTTGTGGTTTGCATGCATCAAGTGATACTTCGGCGGCCGTCGGCTCTTCGGTGTAAAATTTCGGCGTTACGAAAATATCACGACTTTGTAACGAAATTATTTTACAAAGAAACCTTGTAAAACTGACGTACCATTCCTAAGAACAGTGATCAACAGTGAATTGACTACCGAAGTGCTAGCAAATTTTACACAACTAGATGTTTTGGAACAATTCCACCGGAAACAGAAGCTTATCTCAAGCTTCTGCCGGAATAAGACATCAGCAATTTCAGGAAAAAGAAAGATAGTAGGTCGCTATCGTGAAACTCAAATTGTCCACCAAATATGATGGAAATAAGATGTCTTCTTAACAACAAATTGTTCTTTTGTGCGTTTGAAAAAGTAATTCGCGTAAAATTCAGACCTTACAGGGAACCAATCAGAATTCTCCTTTGTGACCGGTTTGCCATATGATATGTTTATCATTCGATTATCTTCTTTTCATTGGCCGAGATCCCACCACTTGACCTGCAAATAACTGCCAACCCGCCAACAAATAATACCAATAAAGTTAAAGTTAATAACATTCTGCTCATGCGTAATTGTGACCACGCTCTTCTGTGAAAATGGCAGATCGCTTCGCTGATTACAAATTTGAAAATAAACTTAGCAGATATTGAACTCGGTTATCGCGAAATAGCGTGATTTGTCAGTGTCTCGCAGATCAATTATTTAGCATTATCTACTCGCCGACTGATAAATCAAGATATTTCGCTCAACCTGGTCCAATAATTGTTAAGTATTACCAAGATCGCACGCTTAATATTTTTGCAGGCCTTAGAGAGAGGAGTCAGTCTTATGGAAATTTACTCCTTAATCTCCAAAATATTTTTCTTCAAAAATTTCCGAACTATTTGACTTCGCGTGGCGTAAAATTCTCGTTATCTGGATATAATAAATAACATTTTGTTGTATTTTGGATGGTTCTCGATAGAGACTGAAATTCAGTTCAATAACTTCCGTCGGAATAATGTGCATTCGTGGTATGATACATTATTTCAACCTAAATACAATGTTATGAGACAAGTTTGTTAGAAAAGAACACGAACCGGGATTTTGTTGCTATATTTGCCTCGTTGCGTACACTCTATTATATTTTTTTAAAAAGAAATGTTTCTCGTCCAATTATTGTTGCTGCTAACTTGACCAGTGGTCTAATGTAGCTCTTTCAAAGAGGTGTCCCTTTTTACCCGCAAAGTTGAAAACCAAAATCAAAAAGGAAATAAAAAAAACTAACGCCCTTTACGCCCATTTTTACCTTTTACTTTCATTTATTCCTAGAATACCTGCTAAGCCTAAAATCTAAAATTAACTTGAGGCGGCATGCTAATGAAGCTCTTCCCGCCTTTGGTTTGCGTTGCGTGTTTGTAATCAAGTCGCGATTGAGTGTTCCTTTGATACCATTGAAAAGTAGTAAAAATTAAAGAAAATACCGTTATATGTAATTTGAACTTACTATGAAATCCTATACACATAGCTGTTTCTTGTTTCTCCCGCCGAATCCGGAGCATCGTCAGAAACTGTGAAGCTGAGTGACCTGTGTACAACAGTAGATTTCATATCTTGATTAGCAACACTTTGTCATTGTTATGCCCTGTTCATCACACGCTATAATTTATACGAATCTTCGCACTACAACCAGAGAAAGAGAACCAATTCAATGAAACAAAAAGCAATAGACAAAGCAATTTCTTCCTTCGGTTAAGCAGAGCAAGGTGATTTATGCTCCTCAAGATTTTCATCTTACATGTAGCTCGTCTTCTAAAATTACGCCGGTGTCCCTGCATTACTACTAGAAAACGTCGAAACTGTAATGTTAAGATCTTTTTCTCTTTGAATGTTATCAATTATTAATGATCATGGGTAGTTTCAGTGTTGTAATCTAAGCCGTTCGCTTTATTTATTCGCTTACAGAACAATTATGCGACAAAACAAAATAAACTATATTTCGATCAAGAGTGCAGCATTATGTAAATGTAGAAACAGAGAATTCGCAAATTTGTCACGGAGTCCTTTCTGCAAAAATGACTCTCGTACGGTTTGAGAGTTCGAAAAGCAACAAGAATTCAAACGAGTAAGATGATCTTCGAAACAGCAGGTAAAAAAAAAATATTTAGGAATAATCCTTTGATGATCATATAGGCTAGAACATTATTTTAAGCTAGCGAGCACTTTTAATCAAAGACCCAGATTAAAATATCACTATCTATCGCCAATATTTTATTCATTTGCTAGGTAACCTTAGTCTAAATTTCTGTTTCAAACATATCCACTAGTAAATGTAGTCGCCCTAACTGAACTGGGAATCTTCGGCAGCGTTCATTTTGGAAAGTTTGAAAGACGCTGTTTTGGTGAAGTATTCATAATAAAAAGAATGTTTTCCTACCTTTTCTTAAAAACATCCTGAATTTGTTACTCTATAACCTCACTTCATCGATATTTATGTATGAACAGAAATTCTGTCATTATTATATGCATATACCTTTTTAAAACTATACTGTGTAATTAGCAAGGAGCCGCTATGTCCTGAGCTCAGAGCAGTGAACATGATTTCGGTCTTCATAACTCCCCAGCCCCAGTTTTTGCTTTTTCGCTAAGCAACAAGGTAAGAATGATCTCAATGTTATGTCCTACGATATATGTCTTTCATATTTATTGCTGTTCTGGCTGAATTGATTGGAAGAAAATTAGATGGGTAAATACGACATTTATACACCTGCAGATGTTTTTTACTTCCTCTTCGATCTCTTAGATCTCTTAGATGTTTCCAGATCAATCTCGATGAAGGCTACTGTGCATAAAAGAAATTAAAACAAACACAAGAGTAACAAAGACAGTAACAGAATAATTGTACAAAAAATGACTAGAGGCGATGTGATGGTACACGAGCGCTTTCAGTGGCTTGCTTTCCAAGGTCAATGTAAACGTGATTAGTTATTAAATGTTGTCCGTGATGTGAAATAATCACAGGCTTATACAATCTGCTCATTCACTCACTCAATCATTCGATTTTAATCACCCAAAAACACCCGGCCTCTAAATATAAGTTCATGTAATATACTCCCACGCAATAGAAGGCTGATGTTCTCCATCAACTCTTTAGAGCGGTTGCCGAGTTCGCTTAATTGATTTTACCTGCCGTGTTTGTACCTAATCATTGCCAAGTCATTCCTCGTTCTGAAATCGTATAAGCATAGCCGCCTCTTGTTTCCCCACGTACAAAACAGTAGGTGGGTCGTGGAATTCCTAGCTGGCGAAATACAAACTACTCTTTAAATAAACAAAGCGCAGCTTTTAACTCTTGCTTCAATCTCTTGTTAAGACTTTATTAAAAGCTCTGCTTATCTACTTTTCTTTACAGTTCTTCTTTTCCGAGCTTCTCAGGAATTGCGTGTTGCGGTGAAAATGAGTATTTAAGGGGTTAAAATGTCGACAAGTGGAACCAGAACGTTCTCCGAGATAAGAGGTAAGGTTAACTAAATGTGTTCGTTCATTTCAGGTATGGGAATCCTTGACATTCGAGTGCTCATGTCCATAGGCGTACGGGCACCTTTGGACCTGGGGGGGCGGTGACCTTATTGCCCGAAAAAATTTACACAATCCCCGAAAGCATGTGTCTGTGTACAAACGCACTCAAACCGCAGTAAAAACAAAACGTTCACATTTCTGACGTGTAATGAAAGTATTTTCATTCCCTATTTTGGAACCTCCAAAGGAAACGAAAATTGGTTCCAAAAATCGGATATTTCGAGAAATCTGGGGTAACTACAGTGTTCGACTGAGGAGAGGGAAACGACTTACGTTTCGAGTTATCGGGTGGTTCGAAAAAATTGAGAGATCGGAATTAAACTGTAGTTATTTTGAAACCTCGCATACTCTATGACTTCGATCGATTGCCTAGTAAAATCAAAAAGCTATAAAAGAAACAGTAAATTCTACGTGAAGTTCAAGAAAATTTTAAAACAGCTCTTTGTGAATCCACTGAAAACGACTCTTTTCAGAGCCACCACAAAAACGTCTAGGTCTTTGTTTGTTTTGATTATGTCATTCTTTTGTTCATGGAAGTAACATCCATCTCGTGGATTTCTACGAAACACATGTAAACGATACATGGCTTTTACAAAACAAATTACCTGGATCGTTCGATCATTTGACCTTAACTCCGTCTTGACAAGGCAAACATCAGAGAAAGTAACCTTCAAGTCTGGCTTTGACAGCCTTTCAGAGAGTTTTCTCCCGAGTACTTTTGCCCGAATCATCAGCGTTTGGCCCGAAAAATTTCAAAAACTTCTGTAACTGGGGGGGCTGCAGCCCCCCTCGCCCCCCCGGCTCGTACGCCTATGTCATTTTGTCATGAGTACACGCGTTCGGTTTGACATAAATCATAAACATCCAGGTTCATGGTAAAAAGTTGTCTTTCGTTAGGATAACTGTAACTATAATGATGATGAGGACGACGACGACGAAGACGAAGACAACGGTGATAATGCTGGTGATCGTAGTATTGCTTCCCCAAAACTCACGCCATTTTTAAGTTTCTTGTTCTGGAACAGCTGGGTGCATGATGATCATATTCCTAGTGCTCTTGACTCTTTGTGCATTGACCTTCTCCAGTTTTGTTTGGATGCCCTTGCTTTCTACGTCCTGAGAATTAGGGGTGGGGGAATATATTTTTTGCAACGGTTGTTTTGTAAAGTAGGATTTAGGACGAGATTTAGAGTAATTCTAGAGCACAGCAAAGCAAATGAAAACCCAAGTGAACACTTTGAGGGATTGCTCACGATCATCAGTTTAAATTGTCAACTATAGCCATGAACAAGGCGTATCTCTTAAATCTCACATCCACAACTCACATCGCACATCTCGTATCTCACATCTCAACATCTCACATCGCACATCTGACATCTGTCATCTGACATCTGACATCTCCAATCTCACTTCTCACATCTCACATCCCACATGTCACGTCTCAACATCTCAACATCTCATATCTCACATCTCACATCTCAACATCTCAACACCTTAACATCTCATATCTCGACATCTCACATCTGAACATCTGAACATCTCACTTCTCACTTCTCACTTCTCACTTCTCACTTCTCACTTCTCACTTCTCACTTCTCACTTCTCACATCTCAACATCTCACATCTCACATCTCACATCTCACATCTCACATCTCACATCTCAACATCTCAACATCTCAATATCTCACATCACACATATCACACCTTGCATCTCACACCTCACATCTCAGCAATACATATGTCCCAAACAGGTCATGAGGCAGGCATCAGCTCGGAGATAGATACAAATGGTGGCACCCCAGATAGGAATACCCCGGATGATCACAACGAAAAGAAATCAAGGTCCAGACTACTAAGATTTAGGAAACGTACTTCAAAATTAGCTGAAGAAAACGCAACATTGAGCAAAGATAAGGATGAGAACAGCAACCAGGAGACAGCTCTGTCCTCAGCGGGGTAAGAATGGCACATTCATGAAAAAAAATTGGATATGAAAGCAGAGCATCATTAGATACCTTCCCAATTCACTATCTTCCAGTGAGTCTCACAAAAAGGCGTCAACAGAAGAAGTGTTCGCGGATGTGTTTGAGAACATTCAGATGCAGCTGGAAATCATCGGTGGCCTGCGAGAAAAGCCTTGGACTATGCAGAGAAAGTTACAAATATTAAGGTAAACAGTTAGTAATAAACGATTTTCACAATTAGGTGCAGTTGTAAGGATTGGTTGTTAAACAATTGGAAGTTCATTTGTTAGCTCTACCTTGAGGTTAACGCAAAGCATATGCCACGGACAAATGAATTGGTTTGTACCGTGGCGGACCACAATGCTGCAAGCTTAGGTACTTAACAGAAAAAAAAAACACAAAAAAATTAAGGATTACTGTAATTGTGTTTTAGTGTTACATCAAAGTCCTCATACTTATTTGATTCAGCGACACCAGCATTTTTTTTTTTGGGGGGGGGGGGGGGCGGGTTCTCTATTATCAAATCGGTGATATGCACTGCTATGGGGATCCTCTCTGTTTTGTTATCGTGATGGAAACACCAAGTAGTTGTGGCCATGTGACGTCACCAGGTAACACAGTTGACCCATTTTTTCTTACCTCTCTACAGAAATGCCAAAAATTACGTGGAGCAACATTCCGGCGATCTAAATAAGCTACAGCATTTCAAAGAGTCTAGGATAAGGGTACGTAATGTATAATTAGTTTAGGCAATTCAATTGGTCACTTCAGATTGTGGAGTAGGAACGTGTTAGTATTGTTTCCATTCCATGACCAGACATGCATTTTACTTGTTAAAGACTTCTACACCTTGTTCAGTTTACGGCTGGGCGGAGACGAATTGGGATTCGCTCCGACGAAGGGCTAACGCTCGAAACGTCAGCTTCCGAATCTCTTTACGGTGGCCAATTCACTTTATCAACCCAGTTGATAAAACCAAATTATCTTGTAATACTCCCACCGACGCAGCACCACATTTTCTTTAGAAACTTGCCCCCTTTATCAACAAGTCTACATCCTTGTTGCCACCCAATTTAGATCATGGGACGATTCATTTAGGAGGTTGTAATTGTTCTGTTTGAACATACTCCCATGCAAACAGTTACGTGTGACTAATTTGCACAAATGTAACTTCACCTGCTCTGAACTGGGTGGCAAAACGGATGTAATCCGTCCATTGATGAAATTTAAAGTTTATCGCTCACCTTTGGTATGTCAAAATAAAGAAAAATGTATTGTTGTTCAGTGTTAAGAGCTTCAGTGTTATGAGTAATGTTTCGAAACGTCTGATGTAGTTTTCCGTAATCATATGGCACAGTCACTACTATGTAACCACAAAGTGTTCAATTCTCCCTGAAGGCCCGGATTCCAATGCGAGGTGAATCCTTCTGATCATGTGACAGTGAGTTCATAATAAATAAACAATAGTGTCCGTTTGGCCGGAAATATGCTCGGATATTTGTCCGCGGACATTGTCGGTGCCGAGAAGCGAACAGTTTTCCTAGAGCGTAGCTCGAGGAAAACTTCAGTTTTGAGGAAACAGATGATGTCTAAGGACAAATATCCGAGCATATTTTAGCGCCAAATGGAGGCTATTGTGTTTATTATCCTTCAAATATTTTTCGCAACATGCGCGGTTTTGAAAATTGGGGAATATTACTCGGATATTGCCCAGTTAGCTGGGGGAATATTCAGTCACGTGACGCGTTTAGACCAATCGCGAGTGAGCGAAAATATTTGATGGATTATAACATCAAATTTAGTTTGTTCAAATGCTATTCTACCGAGTGCCTACCCAACGATCTTCCTAAGATCTTTTTCCCATTTATTGCTTGGTATCTTCCAAATTTAGTACCATTATCACAATGAATGAAAACCGTTGTTTACTTGTGGTAACTTTTTATCATCGAATAGAATTTCTTTGTTACTCTGTTTAACAGCTTTTTAGGCAAGTGAAAAGACAGTTCAAAAATTTCATTGTGTTCTTCATTCCATGGGAAAAGAGGATAAAAAACATCCAAGGTGAGTTCAGTGCTTGAATCATGAACATCATATTACGCATAAATTGACAAAATAAAAATTGTTGTTCTGAGTCAACTTTAAACTATTTGTCAGTTCTAAACCGAACTGTTACTCAACGCCATTCAACCACGGGTTCCATAAGGCAACAAGCACCATAAAAATGACAAGGGTACCAAAGTCACTGCAGAATGGTAGCGCTGCCCGCTTTGGTTGGAATGTTAAGCGTATGTCCAATCATTTGACGCGGTATTCGCCATAAAAGAAAACGATAACTAAAGCAACATGACGTATGAATCTAGTTCGTTAATGACGAGATAACTTACAAGCAAAGGGTTTGATTGTTTGGCACTGTTTTGTCAGGACAGAGTGTATTGCCCTCTTAGCCCACCCTCACTCACACGCTTGGCTTCCATAACTTGTGTCTTGTATCAATACACACTACTGCATTTTTTTCTTTAGGGCATTTTGGTGCTGGAATTGGTTCCTTTTTCGTATTTTTACGTTCTTTGGTGTGGATTAACTTTATCCTCTTAACTTTTATCACTATTTTTGTCATCGCGCCACAGGTAAGATGCCAGGTGAATTTTTCCGACATCTACTAAAGAGGCTCAGAAATTCACAGTAAGAAAGTACCGCAGCGGTACGACTCCTGGCAAAGCCGCCTATTTTAAAAAAAGGGACACTATTGAGATTTCCAGTTACGTACTTCCTCTCCTTTGAACTATGAACGAGTCGTCCCTAAACAACTACATGATGGTTCTGTTGTTTCTCAATCTCTAAAACGAGCGATACCTTATTTATTCTCTTATTAAGTATATCTTTTTTCCCCTTGTATTTTACAAATAATCTTGGTTAAAACCATCCTTGCATTGCAAAAAAATTGGTGTGAAAGCTTTCTTCTTTCGTTGGTTTTCAATTTTTTGAAATCATCGCTGGATGATTTGTATGTGACAGTGACGAACACGAAAGCCTATGCTAGTTTGGTCACTGAGCACACTTCGGTTATTTATTGTTATATTTCTCTCCTCTTTTTAATTAATGTAATTTCTGTGCATACTGTTATGGTTTCTGTAAAAAAAAGTGTAAAGCAATACGAAAAATCTGAAAATCTGAATCTGATTCTCGAGTGAGCCTTTATGGCCATAATACCGGTAGTACTTTCGAAGATCCCTTCGTACTTTTATTGAATGAACACTAAAAGAGTGTTTGATTTTTACAGCTCATGAGCCCTTCGACTGCTTTTAATATTCCTGAGAACGAGAAAAACACAGCTCAGCGTCTCACATCAGTTCTTGATGCCAAAGTAAGTGATTCGTGCTTGAGTCGAGAAAATCAACCTCATTTCATTTTTTTGCTTCTCTGTGCTGTGCTGTGCTATAGGCCTTATAGCACTCCTGAAAATGGATATTGTGACTAAGTAAACAATCATTTTCTTTCATTTTTATCTCAACAGGGTCACCTGGAGTATTCTTTCTTATTTTATGGTTACTATGGAAACGAGGACATCCAAGTGGGTGTGGTCAAATATCCTTTACCGCTGGCTTACTTGGTGGTGTTCTTAGGCGCCTATCTTTTCAGCATCATCACTGTGCTTAGGGCGTAAGAATACGTCTTTCATTTTCGTCCGACCAAAGTTCATAAATCTGCTTGCTCATTTTTGTTTAAAACGTATTTAACTTTGAATGTTTCTCGAGCCCTTCTCGCAGTTGTCTCTAGTTTCACGTTTTCCCTCATCGGTTACATGTTAAGGGGTTAGAGTAAGACCTTCAACTGTGTTCTTTCTTTTTTGGATTTTGTTTCCCCTCTTTCCTGCAGTATTACTCACGAGCAGCGTCTGGTAAAGTCTTCAGGTCAAAATGATCAGTACCCTTTCGGATGGCGAGTGTTCTCAGCCTGGGACTTTCTCATCACTGAGCGGGAAACCGCTGACAACAAATTAGCTTCCCTCACTACTGGAATTAAGGTAGACAGAGTGTACGCTATAATCCCCTTCATCAATGCTATTAATAGGGACCTTAAGCAATGACGACGGCGACGCCAAGGACGACGCCTAGTAAAAATGAATTTATATTTTACCGTCGAATTTCGCAGATGCCTAGATCAGTTCAGTGCGTCTATCGGTCTCAGAACTTGCTCAAGCTTAATATATAATGCCAGCGGTCAATTCCAAAAGAAAACACGAAAAATAAGCCGCCGTCGCTCCCGTTCTCCAAAATACCCAGAACTTGGTCATTTCACGTTGTCGGTTTGGAGAGGACGGCTAAGAAATGTACAAAGAATTATAACGCACGTGCACAGCTATTGTTCTGCTCATTAAACCTTTTGTTTTGTGGCGTTCTCGTTGCCGTTGCCGTCGTGGTTTGCTTAAGGTGCCTATTTTTTAAGGGGAGGGGATTTTAGTTTTTAATCGAGATAGCATACTAAATTTAGTTTTACTTTTAACATATTTTACTTCTCCGCCAATTTGAAATTCTTTGTAGTACTAATTCTTTTATTGATATTCTTTCTTCTCGTCACTTGTACTGTCTGCCTGAGTTCATGCATCTTTTGTCTGATAACACTTGTAGTTACTTGGTACCTACCATACAAAGTTCCAATATTTTAAATTAAGTGCTCGTCTTTTTTCTTTTGTAATTGAAGATCTTGTTGAACATGTATTACCTGCATTCTTTCTTGAAGGAGCAAATGTTGGAAGCGGTGGAGAAAGGCAAAACGACAAACAAGTACGTCTTTGGTGCTTATAAGGCCATACAACTAGTAACTGTGCGCCGCTTATTTTTAATCCCGACTAGGTTACATTATAATCAAGTCATAGCGGAGCTCCGGCGGCCGAAGGCCGCCAAGCGGAGCCCCATACCCATATTAGGAAACTGAAGGGAACCCATGAACTGATTTTCTCATGTGTATCATGGCTAGCGGTATTGCTCGTGGGCGCGTACGCACGACGACGACGACGACGACGGTGGTGGAGTCGCGCAACATGGCGGCCACAATTGACACGTAAACCAAAACGAGGCTTCAGTTTTCGCGGGCTTTCCTTGTAGGTTGACAGAGCACATGTACCCTTGGTTTAAAGCGTCCTTTGGACATCCATGTTGCAGTCAATTGACACCTGTCAAAACAAGGAATCCGCTGACCAGTATCACGTGACCATATCGCGGGCTCAAGTTCAGGGCTCATCGAGGTCACGTGTTTTTTTAAAGTTGACCGCTGCCCAAGTGCTGCTTTTTTCGATCAGATCGCGGGCTCATGTCAGGATTAACTTGCTGTAAACAGCGTAGGGTTGGTAGGAAGCCGGTTAACGCTAACCCAGGATTAAAATTTAACCGAATTATAACCTTTTCTTTTGTACAAAGTTTTTTCACTGCTTTTGTTTTGCGTATTTTGCTTTCATTAAAATTCAAAACACAAAAACAATATACAGAAAATCTCACCGCAAAGTTACAAAACTCAAATCAAAATTCTACTTTATCCTCGGCTAGTTTGATCGGGCTCTGAACAACCCGGCCCAGGAGCTACGCTTTTAGGCTGGCCTAAATCTATATATTAGGAAACTGAAGGGAACCCATGAACTGATTTTCTCATGTGTATCATGGCTAGCGGTATTGCTCGTGGGCGCGTACGCACGACGACGACGACGACGACGACGACGACGACGACGACGACGACGACGGTGGTGGAGTCGCGCAACATGGCGGCCACAATTGACACGTAAACCAAAACGAGGCTTCAGTTTTCGCGGGCTTTCCTTGTAGGTTGACAGAGCACATGTACCCTTGGTTTAAAGCGTCCTTTGGACATCCATGTTGCAGTCAATTGACACCTGTCAAAACAAGGAATCCGCTGACCAGTATCACGTGACCATATCGCGGGCTCAAGTTCAGGGCTCATCGAGGTCACGTGTTTTTTTAAAGTTGACCGCTGCCCAAGTGCTGCTTTTTTCGATTAGATCGCGGGCTCATGTCAGGATTAACTTGCTGTAAACAGCGTAGGGTTGGTAGGAAGCCGGTTAACGCTAACCCAGGATTAAAATTTAACCGAATTATAACCTTTTCTTTTGTACAAAGTTTTTTCACTGCTTTTGTTTTGCGTATTTTGCTTTCATTAAAATTCAAAACACAAAAACAATATACAGAAAATCTCACCGCAAAGTTACAAAACTCAAATCAAAATTCTACTTTATCCTCGGCTAGTTTGATCGGGCTCTGAACAACCCGGCCCAGGAGCTACGCTTTTAGGCTGGCCTAAATCTATATATTATGGTCTTTTCTAATCTTTTCTGATCAGCGCTTCTGTCTCTGATAGGATAAATAAATAAGTAAAGCTACCTCTCCAGGCTTGGGATTCTTTTTAAAGACTAACCTTTTACTTTTCATTCAGGAAGAGTCTGATAGCCCGTCGTGTGTTGGCTAATGTATTCGTGCTTGGAGTGTTAAGCGCCAGTGCATATTTAATCTACTTGGTAGTCAAGCGTTCAGAAGAAAGAGAAAAACAAGGCAAACCACCGACCGTGTTGGAACAATATGAGGTAAAAAATGAAACAGGTCGAGAAACATATACTTTTTCTTAAAAACTCGCCCTTTTCATGTTGTGAATCAGAACTGGCGGTGCCTCATGACTTGTCGTCAGTCGATCATATGTTGAGATTTCATTTTTAGAATGACTGCGTTTGTGGCTCAATAGATTCAGGGATATTGTTGACGCGGTGCATATGTTTACCGAGAGTGCTATGTAATAAACATCTCCTGGTAATCTTTCAATTCAACCCGCTTAAAGACCCAGGGGCGGTCACGTTTTCTTCGCCGTCGTTTGGATTTTCCCTCGCGCCCACTGACTGCCCCTGGATCTTCAAAAAGAATCACAGAGGGTCGCTGTGATCGGTTGGTTTTTGTGCCTTTACGACTCAGTTTCGAGTTAAGTTCTCTCAGTTTTAACAGATCTCTCAATGACAAGAATAATGATAATCAACTTTATTTATCGAGGACACAGAACACACAGAACAGTATCGACTGAAAAACCAGTGGCCCTCATATAAATATTTACCAAAGATGAAGTGTTAATATCAAGTTGTACTGACGTCACGCATTACTTGAGTTTGTCGAGAGGGTGGATTCGTCATTTTCTTACTCTAAGGGCGTTTCTCTTTTGTCCAATTTTCACTGCTTTGCTACGATCCCTTCGGAAAAGACGATATTTATCTTTTCTTGTTCGATCTAGTAAAACAATCAGCTGCGCCAGTCAAATCAAGTCACTGAATTGAATTGTTTTTAGTTTTTCGCATAATATAGAATATGAAATTTGTTCTGTATAATCATCCTGCAGTATTTTTTCAATTTTCCAGATCTCTTTAGCCATCACTGGCATGAATGCAGTGTGTCCAGTATTTTTTAAACTGATTTCCTTGATAGAACAATATCACCCAAGAGTTGCACTCTATTGGGAGCTGACCAGGTATTTTACATTTTATGGCTCTTTTCCATCCAGTTAACGCTCCTCCCTTCTTCGGCTTGTTCTGAACAGAAAACTATTCCCATGATTAAAAGTGATTTCCAGCTGTTAAGTATTTAGGCCTATCCTGGAGACCAAATTTTCTCCGTTTTTGAGAAGACCACTGGGCACATTTATTCTTACATCGCATCTCTCCACCTGAAGGCGCTTCTAAACATTGTTATCGCTGACTGTTGGGAAACCAACCGAAATACTCGTAGGATTAAATGTGACGGACTAAAACATTGTCAGAAGCACCACACCCAGAGAGTATTAGGAACAAGCAACTTCTCCACCATGTTATTTTCACGACATTTTTCTGTTATTCTTTACAGGATTATGTTTTTGTACCTAGGAAATATGTATGTACTGGTAATATCTCTTTTAAACAAAATTAATCAGGTACGTGAAATGAAGATTTGCTCGTTTCAACCTTTCCTTGCATGCATTGTTTGGTTGGTTCTATTTTTGCAGTTGAGGTAAGTTTCATTTGTTCGGCCGCCCCACTCATTTTCTTTGTCGTACATTCTCTCTTTGCAGTCAAAGGTTTCTCCTCTCGAAGTCTCTGCTATATCTGATGCCACAAACACAACTGTCAATCCTGTTACCACGGTTACGTCAAATATCACAGCTGGTAAGATATTCTTGGTATTTTCCTCGTTATTTGACTGAGAAACTTACCTCATTGTGATTCGCTTAGAGCAGGTTAAGTTATCGTTAATTTGCAATGCAGTGCAAATTAACGCACACGAGTTCGCAGTTTTCTCAGTCATATAACAAATAAAAAATTGTATAAAAGCTCGATCAATTAAGGATTTACACTGCTCGAGATAGTTGGAAATTCTTTCAAATTGTACACGCCTAAAGGTTCGTGCAGTTTTTAGAGAATTTTCAAATAGTGTAGTGTGAATCCTGCATTACACTCGCATTCTTACGATTACTTATTCTAATGGCTCATTAGTACACCAAACTGTGGAACACAAAAAAATTTTCACTTGAGTGAGTTTTCACGACTGAAGTGACCAAAAACGAGAAATTTTGATGGTAATAGGAAAGAAACAGTAATAAAATTTCGTCAAGAGGTTTTCATGATGTTGAAGAAACTGATAATACATTTAGGGTGCTTACCATTTGTCAGAGTAAACCAGTTGGGATGACCATTGAATAATCACAGGTGGCCCAAGCTCGATATATGAGTAGCTCTATGTGGACCTTTGCATTGTTACGTGACTCGAGCGATTTGCATATTTATAAAGATTTGTATGGGGAAAGAAGTAAACCCGAAAAAAAACGAAAAATTACCGTTGAATTACAATAAAAACCGCTTACCTGAATTCCAGCTCCGCTTTCTTTGTGTGCTGTGTGATTTTTTAACTGATTTAGAGCGGTTTAGCGTAGTTTAGGTTCCAACGGTTTCTTCTCTATATATAAACCGTTGGAACCTAAACTACGCTAAACCGCTCTAAATCAGTTAAAAAATCACACAGCACACAAAGAAAGCGGAGCTGGAATCCAGGTAAGCGGTTTTTATTGTAATTCAACGGTAATTTTTCGTTTTTTTTCGGGTTTACTTCTTTCCCCATACAAATCTTTATAAATATGCAAATCGCTCGCTCGAGTCACGTAACAATGCAAAGGTCCACATAGAGCAACTCATATATCGAGCTTGGGCCACCTGTGGAATAATGGTAAGGGTTTTTCCAAAACCAGCAAACCAACCGAACGGGATGGCGCTTACCATTTGCAATTTGATTTCTCGTAATTGTTTTCGGCTGATGAAAGACTGCAAACTGGAAAATTTGGCAAATGGTAAGGAAATTTCTGCCGTTCCGTTCCGAACGGGAAAAGAGGACTACCTCTGGAGGTAGTCGACAATTTCCGAACGGATTTTCCGGAAAATTACTGTTTCATTTGACTTACAACCGAAATTTCCGGATTTTGTGGCTAAATGGTAAGCACCCATAATCTCACGATTTAAACTATTGAAATGAGGTCGTCATGGGCAAGGTTTGAAAACCTGAACAAGATATCGATTTGTTTCTAATTTTTCCTCTGTTATGTTAGGTGGTTCACTGTGTTGGGAGACTGCGGTTGGTCAGGAGCTGTTCAAGTTGACGATAATTGATCTGGTAGCCCTGGTGTTCAGTGTGTTGACTGGTGACTTGTTCGTCTCGCTCACTGTCAGATTCCTCAACTGCTTTCAAGGCCGACTCATGGATCTTGAGAAAGTTGTAAGCTGTTAGAATTATTCCCTTTCTGTTGCATCGAATGTTTTGTCAATTCATTCTTTTAAGCTAAAATGACGTTCAAGAAAACACTTTAAGAGTTAAGAATTGTCCTCATTTTTCATCAGTTAGGCTATCCTGAGTTCAAACTGGCAGAAAATGTACTACAGCTCATTAACAGCCAAGGACTAATATGGTGAGTTCACTTAACAAGCAGGCAGCTTGTATGAATACTTTGACGACCGTCACTGCAGCGGCCCACCAGGGAATTGACATCCTAGGACTAACGGAGGCGGAGAATTTACGGGAGAATGAAGACACACGGGGGCGAGCGTTTTTTTCGAAGGTGGCACGAACCAAGAGAAACAGGAATATCGAAAATTGAAAGAGAAAAAGGCGGAAACCGGAGCAAAGTGGTACAGGAATTGGGAAGTTCAGTACCCTTTTCCCTCCTTCAACTGTGATAATGAGTAGTCCCGTCGTTGTCACGAACATATAGCGAACCAAATTTTCCAAATCGTGCCATTTTGATAAGCCACTGCGGTGGATGATAGCAATACTGGGTAAATGTTTCAACTGATTGATATTTCAACTTCAGTTACCTCGGCATCTCTTGGCCCTAAAACCGAGGTGTTGAATTGTTCTTTCTAGGATGGGCCTGATTTTCTCTCCTGGGCTCATAATGTTGAACATTCTAAAGCTGGTCATCATCATGTACATCAGGAGCTGGGCTGTGATGGTCACTAATGTCCCTCCTAAGAGAATCTTCAAGGCGTCGCACCGGTTCTATCTGTTTCTTCTCCTTGTGATGTTATTCCTTTGCATGTTGGCTGTAGGATATGCCGCTGTGGAGTGAGTACAAATTTACAGACCGCTGTGCTATTTCATTTTCTTTTGTTCTCTTCTTCTGTTCTATAACACCGCACTGTTCGTTTATTAACTTCAAAACTGTCTCTAAAAAAAGTCACAAAGCGGCTGGCTCTTCAATAAACTTGAAATAATCCATCGCGCAACGCACAGTATGATTACAAACAAATTAAATTTCGCCTGCTTTGCGGCAGTGGGTGTGACAGATAAGACTTACACAGAACGTATGAAATACGGTACACACAAAGACCAAAAATCTATCAGCTAAACCTTAGTGGAATTATTTTTCGAAATTCGTCCTTTAATTCGGTAAACTATAACTCCTTGGTTTCCGGATGACACCAAATTTATGAATCAGTTATTTGTTCGAACGGATATAGTATTCTCTCATATTTTTCTTTGCTGAATTGATTTGAGACAGATCTCAGTGTTGGCCCTTTATTGATCTCCGCGTAGAGTAACAACTACGTCTTAAATCTTAAAGCTTTAGCTTTTTGTATTTTTTCGTCTGCAGAATCGAGCCTTCAAAGTGGTGCGGTCCTTTCAGGTGTGGAAACTTTACAATCTGTTATGTGCTGCGATATATTGTTTTCAAGAACCCATCAAGGCGATTCAGTTGAGCACGTTTTCTAAACTAACTTTATTCATCTATAGTGGGAAATGTAAAGTATTAAGCAATTCCCTTTCTGACCGGTAGGATTAAAACCTCGCAAGATGCTTTATTTTATTTGACATCATTTAACAAGCTGGTGTGTCCACTGACTACGCAGCGAAACGTGCATACTGCACTTTGCATAAATTTGAGATTGATAATTCTTCAGTGTACGCTTTTTAGAAAGTGATATCCAGGTTATCAAGACATGTAGAATTCGTATAAACTCTTAATTGATCGAATTTTTAATCTGAATCCACAGAGGCAAGCGAAACATGTACACAGTACTTACAGAATCAATCGACAATGGCCCCGCGCTGTTAAACACCGTATTTGACTACCTGAGTGGTCCGAGTGTGGTGATACCAGTGTTCATATTAATGTCGTAAGTAGCAAATGAAATGTAAGAGCTACAAGGTGATTAATTTAAATTTGACGCAATTTTTAATACGCTAGACGCCGAGCACATCCAGGGAGAGTGGCCATGTATAACCCCATATAAGGAACCCGGGATTGATAAAACATTTACTGCAACTTACGATGCTTTTAGACACTAACCAGACCAATGTGGTTGTTTTGGAATATTGTAAGCCAATCTGCTTCTAAAAGTAATTTTGAATCTCTCTCGCCAGGATTGCAATCTACTACTACAGATCCAAAGCAAATTATCTCCAAAGCTCCAATCGTCAGCTGGTGTTGCAGTTACAATACGTAAGTAGACATTTCTCATACAGGTGCAGCCGCGTAATTATAGTTCTGCGCGCTGACATGTTAAAGGACCGGCTGGGTGGTCATGAATCCGTCCCGAAAAGCACCCGATCCCGCGGAATACTACAGGCCAATTTCCGTGAAATATTTAGCTCTTATTAACCGTGCAGGAGGTCTGTACACACCACCGAGGTCAAGATTCTCCCATACAGACCTACTAAGCTCGGTTAATAAGGTGTTTATTATATGGAAAACAAGAAAAATTTAATTCATTCAATGTACCTGGTTTTTACTAGCTGACATTTTGCTTGCGAAAGGCGATGGACTGAACTTGCTCGTCCTCTTTACCTTTTTGCCAGTCTAGACCGGAAAATCCAGACCGCAGTCAAGATCGATTTCAGCCAATCAAATTCGTGAATTCGGTAGTTCCCAGTCCTTGTGAGACACAGCCATGTAATAGATCCAGAACTAGTTTAGTTCATGCAGGTATTTTTCCCTAACGTAAAATTCATATACTTTGCTTTCATTTCAGGAAAGAACTGAGGACAGAAAGAAGCTATTTCGAAGAGCTTCAGGTGAGCTCGTTTAGGCCAGCTGTTTAGGCCAGCTGTTTAGGCCTACATTTGACACCAAGTTTGACACCAAGTTCTGTAAGGTTAGGCGTTTATTCTCTGTAAGTTCTAAAACAACCTAATAGAAGCCAGGAAGAAGACGTGTTTGGTGTGGTCACTTTCTATGCACGTCAGGGTATGACTGTTACTGTACTGTTATCTCTTGTTATCTATGTTTGAAAACTTTAGAGCGACATTCCAACACGTCAAATGAAGATGGTAACATCAATCAACCTCGTGGCCAGCCGCCTCGGTCAGCCACAGGAAGTAAATCTCATCACCTCTTTAATGAAAGGACAAATAATACACAGAACAATGAATCTCCTGGGGGGATGGCGAAAGGCTCTGCATCCTTTGCTCAGCTGGCCAGCGGTGTTTCACGCATGAGACAAACGCAACGCAAAGAAATGGTCCCTTTTGTAAGGTATGATGGACTTGTGGAGGACACTGAAGCTACAAATACCCATGCCCACCGTGAAGTGAAGGTGATTGTTCATAGGTCAACGAGCAGTTCAAGTTCTTCTACTGTTTCGAGCTTGCGATCCGTTGAGCAGCGGATGGTTTGTCCAAGAAACAAACACGTGCAATCACGTGATCACTCTCGTCATCATCGTCGACGTCATCAAACCAGTGAGCGTAGCGAGACTCAAATCAGGAATCACGAGCAAAGTCGTTCTAGTTGTACTGTTGACAAACTGCTGGATCGCGGAGGATCCATGCAGCTGCAAGCTGTAGATATCGTTAAAGACGCGACTGACAGTGAACATTTCTGTGAGACAAGCCAAAATACAATGAAAGAAGGAGGGTCACTGGCCGCCATGTTTGATTCTTAACTATCAGCTTACGCTCCAGTCGTATTTCTTATTCTAGATGTTGTTCAGTTTCCTCTAAACAGTCCCATGTGGGAATTGGACGCTTCACGACATGAATGTCAAGGGAAATAGTATCGCAAAGTACTGACCTAAAACAGCTAAAACAATAACAATGAGAATTGATCGATCAATCAATCGACGGACGACTTTATTGATAACTATACGTGTTTCTGTCGGCTACGTGAGTGACGATCAGTAATCAATGTTCATAATTGGTCAACAATACATGCAAGCTGGTAATGTTGCTACCCTAAAGAAGTCCAATGATTAATGTTAATATAAACATTTTTATAAGCTTAAAGCAAAACGTAGTTCTTTTTACTTGCATTAATGTTAACATTTCTCTGAATGGAAAAATATGGCTTTCGTTCTACACTTATCATACGTCATAGGAACTGAGATAACTATCATTGCTCTCTAGAGCAGTAGCCACGGTCTCTAATAACTTCTTTATTTGCCTGATACAAAAAAAACGGAAAGAAAACTTATTTTTGCAGAACTTTGATAAAACCAATAAAAATGGTAACAAACTCGAGAATTTCATCTTCGATATTTCCATCGCTCATAACAGTTTCCCAAAAAAAATTACGTTTTTATTCAGTGTTCTGACCTTATGCAGCCTTTTAGAACTCAGTAATTGTACAATCTCGCTAGTTTCCTATGTTCCTATGTTTTGCTACCTTTCACAGTTGGTACACGTGATGTTACCTCTAAAAGCACGATTTCAAAGTAAAAAAAAAATACAAATAATAAGGAACAGACTATATGTAAATAAATCAAATAATAATCACACTGTTTTGTTTAGCGGCTCTTAGCCGTCAATGTAAGTTATCGCTTATTAATCAATACAAAATTTGTTCTGACGGAGTTTTCGAGCTTGGTCTTTTTTGTTCAGTCACTTCTAGATTACCCTTAAAATCTAGTTCCGCATTAGAAAAAAACAAGTTGTAATGTAAAAGATATATACTCTTGGATATGTGATAACGCCTAATACGTGACTGGTAACTGGATGGTTCCATCCAGAGAACGAATTTTGATATAACAGATATCATGATATGATAAATGAGCAACACTCCAGGCGCGGATCTAGGATTTTGAAATGGGGGGGGGGGGGGTGAATGTTTGTAATAATGTCAGAGAAATCAAATATTATTTCAATATTCGAGGGATAAGAAAAAAAAAAGAAAGAAGGGGGCTCAGGAAAAAGGGAGGGGGGGGGGGGTGAAAATTCACCCATTTCACCTCCCCTGGATCCGCGCCTGCACTCTCATAATATACTCTAATACATTAGCAATTGGCTGGCTTACGTGAGCTCATCCACTCTACAGATAATGATGGATAAGAGATATATGTTTATGTAAAGCTCCTGGATGCACCATAATGCCTTCTATTTTCGCAGGTTTTCCAAAAAGGCTGAAAATTGTCCGATTAACATCCGTTTTTAATACATGAGTGACAAAAGACTGACAAACGCACGAAGTCTGTTTTGTCAAAATAGCACGTCGAGTAGACAAGGAGCAAATAATTTTTCGGATGTGCGCTATCACTTTGGTGTCTGTTTCGGCAAGCATTAAATACTTTTCCATTTCCTTCCTGTGATGTAAGTTTTCCAGGTTTTTTATAGTCGACAAAAGTAACGTGACTTCATAAATGTGTTTATACACATAACTAACCAATGTGCTCGTCATCAGCTAAACTGTTGTCATGACACTATTTTATATCAGTCTATTATGCGTTGTACGTTATATACTCTACACACTGAAACAATGCTCTATTCTCTATACACTCTATTCTGTACCACATACATTCTATATTGTTTATATTCAGCATTCTATATCCTATCCTATATACCCTAAATCCTTATCAAACCTGCAAGGGATCAGGGGCACCCAACGAGAAACTTTGATGAAATATCTGTTCGGGAGAGTCCACTCGTTCTAAGACTTTCGGATAATGCACTGACAAAGAGCTACTGATTTCTTAACTAAAACATCAGCTAAAAGATTCAAAACCAGGATAAATCCACGGGAAAATAGTCCCTTAGATTTTCGGAAGGGATATTTTTGCAATTTTTGGCTCTTAATAAGGTCGCCTAGCATTTTCGGATAAGCAAATAGTTCGCGGAGAAGTTCTTCGAAGGTATCGTTCAGCTAGCAATTTCTGAAATGAAGATTTAATTTCCTAACATTTTCGGGCACTTCAATTTTCAGCTAAGAAATCCGAACAGATCAAATTTTTCTAGCTGATCAAAACAGCTCTTTAAAGAGTATTTAAACATTACAAGGAGCCTAGAAATATCCCTCAAAGGATTTTTTACTTAATTTGCTCGTTGGGTGCCCCTGAAGGGATGTATTGATAATAAACGGAGTTTTCCGCTTTCAACTTTTGTTATAATTGCATGTTGCATGCATATACAAAGTGTTGCATTCATCTCTTTTTTAGTCCAAGAACAGGTACTTAAACACGGAGCGAGCCTATAAAAGGTCAGCGGTTTGTACTTTGTTGGCTAAAACACGGCATTTACGTTGAGTAAACAACTTGAAAACAAATCGAGATATGCTTTCACAAGTGAAACAACAAAAATAAGAAGTTAAAATGCATGTATATGAAGTACAATACCTAGCTAAATTCTTCTTCTGTAGATGCCATTCTTGTTGTTTTCGCTGACCTTTTTACAAAGAAAGCAAACAAACGAAAAACCTTCCCTTGTGCGGTCGCCTGAAATATTACTTCGTGCGAATTTCGCGGGAGTACGATACGCCTGGGTGAATAAGCCAATCAAAGCAGAGTATTCCAATTTGTGATGGACGGGCTGAGCCGCTCAGCTTCCATTTATAGGCTCGCTTCGTGTTTAAAATCTTGCGAATACACTGTGTAAATGGGTGCCTAAGTTGATATGGTAAAAAATGCACTAGTAATACAGTGTCTCGCTTATTGGTTTAGTTATGAAAGAAAATCTTGAGAGATAGAGAACTAGGACTTTTACCAAAACGGAAAAAGAAGAACTTACTAAGGAGGAAGGCTTAATGGAGGATTTACGGTATTCAATTCTTTGTTCTATACTCCGTAATCTACATTTCTTTACGTCTTAGTTTCACATCCCTCATTAGCCTCAAAACTCTTGTTGTTATCTCCGTCTTCTTTCATGGCGTATTTCTGCTGACCTTTCTCGTCAGTCAACGGTTTGTCGAAGTCGTATTTCTTGAAGCAGTTCAAGAAATCATATTTCAATGGCATAATTTCCCTCTCAAACAAAAACTTTGCCAAGAACGATACAACCACAATAGTGACAAATGATACTATCATGGATAGGGTGCGGAAGGGGAATAGCTGACCCTTCACTTCGTCGTAAAACGGGTATTTAATGAACGAAGGGAAACCAATCTTGTCCTCCCCTCCCCCCACGCGCAGCACGAGCCCCAGTATATAACCCATTATGGAGCCGTAGGTGTTGGCAGCTTTGAGGTAGATAACACAACACAGCTGCGGGAATAGTATGACAAATACCAGATCACTGCAGAGGTGGAACAGAACATAGATGGAGTTAACAGTCAGAGCCATGGCTGTAGCAGCGGCGCCAGCTCCAAATATGCCGAAACGCATCACCCACACAACTTCCTTCTCTGAGGCCTGGAAAGGTAGAAAATATTTTTTGATAAGCTTATTGGAAATAGAGCTGATAACAATGAGCACTTTTTGTCTCTTACCTTTTGACGAAAGATAAGTTTGTAAACGTTATGAGCAAACATGGTGCTGGCCGAGAGGAAACTGGAGTCTGCTGAAGACATGACAGCGGCAGACACCGCGCCCAGTCCTATAAATGACACCGCGGTTGGTGTGAGGTACTGAAGCACCATGGGAAGGATCAGTGTCTTGTCGAAGTCAACAGAAGCCGTCTGGTTGGTGATGTTACCACTGGGTGGCTTATAAAAGTCAGTTTTGGTCCAATCTATGGTAAGACAGCAGAAACCATTTCATTTCGCGAAAAATTGCGATCTAAGACTAAGTGGTATTCCTGAATTTTAACGTGGGTATCCTGTCCCTATGTGACTGGTGTCAGCCGGATCTTTCAAGTCAATAAGGAAATGCAAATTTCTTATGCCCTTAATTACTTAGTTCGTAAAGTAAAAAGGTTCATTGTCGCAAAGAATGGGCCGGAAAGTAGTCAAAAGTGGGACTTCTCTGGCAGAAGCTGGACATAATGTGACTGTTTTACCTGTGGAGGCACCGATTGCTCCAATGAGAATTGCTGGGACAGCCATGAACATGCATCCAAACGAGGCGAAGAACGACAGTACCCGGGCCTTATTTGGTGTCTTACATGATAACACGCGCTGAAAATACACTTGCCATGGCATGCCACCGCATATCTGTACAGGAAATAAAACTAATATCAGTCGGCAATGCGTCCTGTGTAAGTTCACGGCTTTGATTTGAACTAGACTTAAAAAGAAAGCATATCTGGCAAACCTTTCAAAAGAGAGAAAACATGCAGTTGTTTTAATACTTCGAGAATGCTTCATTGCACTTTTTAATACCTGGCTTCTGATAAATCCCGCTACAATTGTAATACTTTACGCACTTTGTTAACATGCTCGTTGCACTTTGTAATAAAATATATTGTTCAACTTTGTTAAAACAATTTAAAGATGACATGCAGTCGCACGAAACTAGTTCTATAACAGAATTTGGAACAATTACCAGCAACATCGCATAGTCCAGCCAAACTCCAAGTTTCACAGTAGGCACCTCTCCAATCCAATCACCGGAATCTTTCGAGATGCTGGTCACCGCTGAATTCGTCAGGGCGAATGGAATACTGAGCCACTAAGTAGGGTAGAGAAAGGAGAGTTAATGAGGCGAACACCAAGACAACTATCAGCTTTAATTACATTCTGCTTGTTTTTGCAGGCCTGTAATCGGCCCGTAGGCTTTACCAGAGAATAATGCCCTACAATTAGCCGATCAGAGCGCACGTCATGTCGGCTATACTGCAAATGACTCAACATGCCGAAATGAGGCGTGCAACAATATCGCAGTCTCGTTTCACCACGTCTCGTTCAACTTATTTGACTGGTTTGACTTTTTCAATGGATTACAATGCGTCATAAATTGATCATGAGATACCATTGATGTAAACCTACCACCAAGGCGAGACAAACATTTCTCGTCTAATCTTCCTAATTTTAAACTCCTTTCCACTGAGAATCGTTAGGATGTTTGTTACTAAGAAACCGTTCTATCAGTTTCTGGTGCGCGCCCAGCCCCTTCTCGACCAAAAATAGACGACAGCTGGAGTGTCGCGCATTTTTAAGCCGCGCACACCGCTGACAATACTCACCAGTCCAACGAAGATGCAGATGAGTTGAATAACATCGGTGTAAGCCACGGAGTAGAGCCCTCCTAGAAGCGTGTAAAAAATGGCGATACACGCCGAAACAATGACAGAGGTAAAACGATCCAAACCAATAACGACGCTTACTGTGGCGCCGAGAGCTGATAAGATGGCCCCAGACCAAAATATCTCGCCCATCAAAGCGGGAAGGTATAGCAGTCCACCCATGCGTGCACCGTACTTCTGCTGGAAAGGGTCCAGCATTGTCACGTACTCTCTTTCGCGCATGATCTTTGCGAAGAGCAATCCTCCTGATAATCAAGAAAACGTCACGTTATTTTAGGTGATTGTGTGACATGCGTGCTAGTCGTACTTGACTTTGTTGAGCTATCTACAGGACTCTGTTGCCTACAAATTAATCTTAGAGGTGAACGAATCGAACAAAAGCCAAATGGAAACTTATTTTGGGCGGTTTGCAGCGAAAACGCGAACACTTGTCAACGACCCTGGATTTTCTATCTTGAGTGGCAACAAGAGAAAAATATGCGGACAGATATGGAAAATTAAGGCTGTGATAGAGGGATACCATTAAACATCATCAACAAAGTGTATGGCTGCTGTATATGTGTAGTATAGCTTTCTCTAGTGGATTGAAACACAGGTAAGTGCGCTGACCCTTAAGTAAATATATTTCTAGTCGCTTCATCACCTTACTTTGTTACTCACCTAACGCCAGGCTGAGTGCATACCCCCAAGGCGCTTGGCACCAGACAAGACCTTGGGTTTTGTCGTAAAGGACCTCAGCAGTACCATTGATGTATCCTCCACCAACCCAGGTTGCTATAGGAAACGGACAAACTGTTATCATCGGGAGTGGGGCGGGGTAGTTGTCGAAAATTATTTTGTATTGGATTAGGAATGGTCATTAACAGAAAGCAAGTGACAGAGCTCAACATTGCTTATGTTCTGCTTCCATAGGAGGTTTTTTTGAGTCCTGTTGTTGCTTACAACAATCAGAAACGTTCCCAAAATTGTTTCTTGCGTTTTTATGCTCTTTGACCTTTTACTCAGAAAACATACAGCATATTTGCGCGCGTTATGGCTTGAAAGGGGAAATCGCTCGTGACCGAGTCCGAACGCAAGGGAAAAATGACTCGTAGCAAGTCTGTGGATAGACTACTCTTATAACACGTGTCTATCAGAACTGTTAGAAACCTCTTCCCTCTTAGTCTGTTAGCGATAATCACTGGTTGGAAAACTAAACCACGATTCATTTTAAAATTACCTGTCAGAGTGAATGTTCCAACCACCATTCCAATACTTCTTCCCGCTAACATGGCTTCTTCTTCGCCTTCCTTCCGTCGCCAGGCGGCCCAGAGACCAATGCCAAGGATTAACATATAAAACACAACAATCGCTACCACTCCAACAACGTTTATATCCGCCATGTCTGAGTTTTTTTCAGTTACTACTGCAACTCTGGAATGCAATGGGTGAAGTACAATTCAGTAGCAAGCCCGCTAGCTTGTCGTACACGATGCGAGAATTTGTTAACCGGACAGCGAAACGTTAGTAAAGATAAAATCCACAGTAGTTATTAAACCCAGAAGGTAGTGACACCCGGCTATAAGCAACAATCTTCCCCTGGAGCGAAGAGACCTGAAACGATGGGAGAATAACTGCAGTGTGCTCGATAGAATTGTATGAGAGTAGTAGCTGAGTATACTTGCATCGGCTTTAAATATGCCAAATATATTTTTAGCGGGATATAAATAGATATATCTGTGCCGGAAAAGATAAATTAGTTCGTATTGTTCCCGTGGGCCACCACCACAATTGCCGTAATTCAAAAGATTTCTCATCTGGTGTCGAGAGCCATACTAAACTGACTGCGCTCTTGAATTACGTCCAGCCGTAATTTATTAAATGTACCATCACATTTGGAATTGCTTTCGATTCTGTCTCCTTATTCACAAAGACGTCTTTTATGTTGGCCGTTGATTTGTGTACCGTGATTTCGTGTTTCCTGGCCTTTCATCAAAGCTCTCATACGAACGCGCAATAAAGCGACCGAGTCCTTATCGTCCCCCTTCAGTATTGGACTAATAACATTTATTTACAAAAAAATAGTAAGAAGCGGGGCAACGATAAACAAAACAGTCCTGTTTCTATCTGTTCCCTGGCCTTTCAGAGTTCTCATACGAACGCGCAATAAAGCGACCGAGTTCTTATCGTCCCCCTTGTGTATTGGACTAATAACATTTATTGACAAAAAAAATAGTAAGAAGCGGGGCAACCGATAAACAAAACAGTCCTGTTTCTATCTGTTCCCTGGCCTTTCAGAGTTCTCATACCAACGCGCAATAAAGCGACCGAGTTCTTATCGTCCCCCTTCAGTATTGGATTAATAACATTTATTTACAAAAAAAATAGTAAGAAGCGGGGCAACGATAAACAAAACAGTCCTGTTTCTAACCAGTGATAATGTCAGTTCTTCGGCGCTCTCATGTTCTTGTCTGCGCACGAAAGCATTATCACTCAGCTGGGCCGGGTTGTTCGAAAGCCGGTTAACGCTAACCCAGGATTAACCGAAGTCTCAATTTTTCTTGTATAAAGATGTTTTTCACTTCCTATCTTTAGTGTAGTTTGACATTGCCTAAGCTCAAAACTGAAGGACAAACAATTTAAACAGAAAACCTCACTGAAAAGATCCAAAACTGAAATCAAATTTCTCGCTTTAAGCCCTGGAAGAAAGTTTGTTTTTCTTTGTGCTGTGACAGAGAAGACGGTCGCTAATGAGATAGTAAGGTCCTGTGCCTCGAATACCTTTGAATCGAATATCACACAAGTACTTTGGTGACTTCATTTTGCACACAGTGAAAAATATCTCAAGATACGGAAAATATCTACATAACATATCGGCGAAATTCAGTTGCCTCTCTACTATATAGTAAGAAACTTTCGAGATGCAAAAATATCTCGACATACACGTGATTGAGACGACTATTTAGTTTGGTGATTCCTGACATGTTATTATGAACTCTATGTTATGTTACAAGGCTGTTGTTAGGTCACCAAGTTGTTTTCGATTTTGTTATTCCACGGTTGCTATTCTTCTAAAAATAAAAATAAAAACCTGTTAAGTTTTCTGCTGATTACTAAAGAAAATAGAAACTTCATCAGAAAACTTTACCTTTACCTGTACATTGGAGAATCTTACTGCGGCAGTCGGTCGGTCGGGGAAATAACGAGGCCATGGGATTTCTAATCAGCGACAACCGAATCGAACTGCGCCGCTAAAATTCGACAGCGATACGAGAAGCACTCGAAAAACCAGCGACATTGACCCTTTAGGTATTTTTTTTTCCTATGTAGAAATTGTATTCTCTTATAAAGGCTTTAAATGTCAGAATTTGTGTGCTTTTTTGGTTACACTGCAAATAGCTGCCCGAGGGCAATTTTTGACCTGGCAGTGTTTATCGGATCTTTGATCGACTTTTTAACAATCGGGCCCTGGTCGTATTTTACTCAAAAGGCAGTTGGGTAGGTTTTATTTTCAGAGGGACTTCATGGGACTGAAAAAAACTTTGAACACAGGCTGAGCTTATATGAAATTTGCGTGTTAAATTCTAAACATGACTGACAATATCAAGCAAATAAAAAGATTCCTGCAGTGATTAAGAACAAAAAAGGTCTCTGAACATACTGCAAGTATATATTATGAAACCTTGCATAAGGTCTAAAGTTGGGGGTTAATAATTTAGAGAAAGTACCTGAGTACATACTTGTAATTCGAAGATATTTCAGTGCGTACACTGCAGTGTTTAAATGAACCAACAGTAACTCCGTGAACATCGGATATGAGAGAACAAACTTAATAGTCCTATCACTGAGGGTGCAAAGGGCTCTCGTTACTAGGTAATCGTAGTCATGGTCGAATCACATGAGGTGGTCGCTTACCGCCGATTAAAAACGATAAAGAGTTCTAAAACTATACGCCGTAATTAGGAGTGTTCGCAGCGCCTACTAGATGTAGCCGACTACGGCGGAGGGATTTATAATTACTGAATAAACTATAGTCAGTGATTTGACAAGCAAACTTTTGGTATTTAAGAAAAGTGGTCGCTTACGAGGCTACTCGGGGAGGTTTGATTTTATCATCCTTTACAGTTCATGGGGGAGGCAAGTTATCTGAGGAGATTCTGCGTCTGAAATTTAGAGGGCTTATCCCAAGGAGGGCAGTATTTTGAAATATATAGTTTACGACAGAAAGCGAGTGGAGACATGCGAGACAGGCACAATGGCGTTTAGAATGACCCTGATAAGCTCCGATAAAAACAATGTCACCTTCGCGTCTAAAACAATAACTTTGCAGAAACCTTCTGCTTTGAAAATATTTAGCGGAATAGGATCAAAAATATCCCAGTCAGCTAACACGGAAAATGAATACTATTTACAGAGATGTACGTTTTTCTTGTGAATTGTTCTTTAAACGGCCTTATTATTCTAAAGCATTGGAATTGTTCCAAATTCATTCCAGTCTCAACCTACAGCACCTGCTAAAAGTAATACGATTGGTGTAAAAACATTCACTGATCAACAGAAAATTGTCAGAGTAAATACCGAAATGTCATCCAGAAAAATAGTCAACATTAAAAATAAGAACGAAAACAGAAAATCAATTGAAGCCTATATTAACGTAACCACTTAACGTTTTCTTTTTCTTTTTTTCCTTTTTTTGGAAGAATAAAACATCGTAACCGCTAAACCAAAAACAAAAGAAATAGTAAACCACGACCTCATCAGGTCATCTTCTAGTCTGTCTCAGATTTAAGAGTAGCTGTGAAGCCCCTCGCCGGTATAAAACAAAACAAAATCACGATTTTGACAATTTAGAGAAGCTCCTTTCTCCTGGACTAAGAAGTAAGCTAGCATACTGGTAAAATCACCTTAACAGGTTATGTGATCCTGTTTGACTGGGCTGAGTTCGTCTCCATAACGTTTTAAGTCTGGATTACCGGACTTCGTACACTCAAGACTACTAACTATGAGCTACTCTGGGAAAAAACAGATTGTTGAGATGAAATTGTCACATCTATCTTAAGTAAAGCACCTTAAGCAGTAGAATAAATTACCTTTCTCCAGCAGGTAGTTATTCTCTGGGGGAGTCGTTATGTTAGTTTATCTGCAGTACTTAGAGTTCACGTGTGCAGGTAAATGCGAGGTCAACAGAACAAAGTACGTTTTGGTTGGGTAACCTCTTACATAACGACATTTTGCGCAGGGGGTAATTGAACATGTCTGATGCCGGTACACCAGGCCTCTCCCCCCTCTCATCCCCCTGGAAGAAAAAAAACCTTTGTAAATGCAACGCAGGTGTATTTTGAAGGTAACTCGCAGAGAATCTATAATGGGGCGTTAAGAGTGGGTGTTTCCACAGCCCGGCCGGGTATAGCACACTCCCTCTAAAAAAAAAACAAGGAACTCCCCCGGGCCATGAAACAATAGTAAAAACAGCAAACAAACTGCGGTTATAAACATAACTAGACAACGCATGTTGTATAATTGACGTTTCGTTTCTCTTGACGTTTCGTATGCTCCAACATACATCTTCAGAAGTAACGGTTACCTAAACTACAATTAAATTTAAACAGGAAGAGTAATACCAAATAAGGAAAATAATGACAATGAGCCATTTTGTTTTTGATGGCCAGTACTATGACCAGATCGATGGTGTTGCCATGGGATCTCCTTTGGGACCGGTTTTGGCCAATATTTTTATGTGTGATTTCGAAGAAAAATGGGTCATGAATAATGGTACACGTCCAACCATCTGGTTTAGATATGTTGATGACACTTTCACCCTTTTTCACAATAAGGACGCCGCTGTTCAATTCCTTTCTTATCTCAACAGCCGGCACAAGAACATTCAATTCACCATTGAATTTGAACAGAACCAAGAGATTCCTTTTCTTGATGTCCTCATCAAACGCCATCTTAACAACTCTTTCTCCACTTCCATCTACCGAAAGAAAACGTTCACTGGTCTTTACACTCAATGGGATTCTTTCACACCTCGGAAATACAAGATTAACCTCATCCGCACACTCACTTATCGTTGTCTTCGAATTTGTTCATCACCCTGTCTGCTACAGTCTGCTTTAGATGACCTCAGGAGACATTTGTCACGCAATGGGTACCCCCGTGGTATTATTTCTTATAACATGAACGATGTAGTCAATAAACACCAAAACAAACCTAAGGATATCATTACAGTGCCCAATCAAAGGCTCCCTGAGCAGCTCATGGATGAATAGCCCAATGCCAAGTTTACTTTTGCCCCTGTGGCAAAACGAGTCTTTGAGTGAAACTATTGGTATGAAAATATATGTCACCTGCACGGTCATTCGCATGAAAATCAAGTGATTTTCATGGGAAACGTTTGGCACAAGCACTTGTTCTGCAAATAGAAACTCAGACGGTGGAAGTCAAAGTCTACATATGTGCCAAGCGGCCCATCAGGCCAGCACTGATAAAAAATAATATCTTACAAAAAAAACAATTTACCATCTTCTCGTGGTCTGTTTACAATGTCCGATTAAAAGCTTTAGATATCAAGAGGGTCGTAAAGGGAAGTCTAGTAAGTCTCTGGCACAGTTCACGAACCTAAAATACAGAGGATCACGGTTCACGGATAAATAAATTTCGTTTTCCCGAATTACGAGAATAAGAAAGTAAGATACTCTTTTTAAGGACCTGTTCTTACATTAACAACAGCGTTTGTAGGAAGCAAAATCGCGAATGGCTAAATCAAGGCCCCGTATTTCATATTGCATGGCTAAGGCACTCTCGATAGACCACTGTAACTACTCGGAGAACTTGTGTCTCAAAATCACGTAGAGTGTGGTAAAATCACGAATATCGGTTAATAATTCAGGTTCTTCACGGATCACGCAAAACCTTCAGGTCACGAATCAGGAAGAATAATTTCCTAAATTCACGTTTCACGGAAAATAGAATGAGCTAATCCCGCATCACGACCCTTTATCAACATATATCGCGTGAAGCCACCTGAAGTAATTTGACATCAAACAATTAAGGCTTAAGCTGTAAGCTACTGGAATGTGTGCAAAACGTTTTCTTTGTATTAAGAAAAAAATCAGCTAAAAAAAAATTTAAAAATCTTTTCGCTGCTCGCCATCTCTACAAGTCTTCTACATGTACTTTCTAAAGTGCTCCGGCAGCTCTTCCTCGCAAAAATAAAAGAACCGCTCACATTCTCGCGAATACCATTCGATAGCCCTAGCAAATCTTATCCCTTTCATTAAAGGTCAACTTTTAGCTTACATGTTTTACAATCGCATGATTTCATCTGTGACAGTGTGATGACAAGTTCACTTAACAACTTGTTATCCCCCATAAAATTACATAACACAACAACACATGCGTTCTTCCCAAACATCTCTGTTTCATCAATTACCTTATTTCACCAAATACAAAAGAACTCCACTTCTTGCATATTACTCCTAGGAAAAAGATCTAACAATTCTTATTGCTTTTTAGTGGAAATTGGCGCTAAATACAATAACATATTGTCTCGGGTTAAACGTGATGCGTTTATCTTGCCAACTTGAACACACCTACATGCCGTTCTCTGCACCGTGACATTAGAGCATAGCAGAAATACTCACGCTAAAAAGATATCTCCAAACACGACATAATATTACTTTGGCGTGGCTACGAAAATAACTATCTTGTCTTCAACAAACGCTCGGAGCCGCAACACTTGCGTTGTTTTTAAATTATGGTATTTCTTAGAACATGTTATCAAATTTAATTCAACAGCAGTGGCTTAACTGCCGAAGGGGAGAACTGTTTAAGTATGTCAAAACTGTACGATGAATAATTGCTTTGTATTTAATACATATCTGAAACTTTATGGAGGGAAATTAATTTAAATTGTTATGGGGTAGGTTGTTAGTTCGTGCAAAATACAACATTACAACCCTTCTATTCACCGGAATTTCTCCCGAGCTCCGTTAGCTTTGATAAAGACTTTATTTTACACCCTCGAATTCATCAGTCTACCCCTGTGCCCCTCAAGAAGTGAGTGAGGAACTAATATTCCCACATGTTTTAAAACGGATATCAAGAACTAGTTTTCTATATTCCAAGCGACACGTAGTACTGAGACATATTTACATGGCTACGTTAACAACAAAGGCTTATACATTGGTTATATTTCCGACTGTAATATGTAACCAAGCTTACTTTGTCACACTATGAACTTTACAACACTTTCCTAAAACAAGGCCAAGTGTAACCCTAACAAATATGCCCTGCCTTGCAGGCATAAACGAGGAAAGGGTAGCACGAGGGCCAAAAATGTAAAGAACTGAAAAGGCAAGAGACACTGACCTATAGCGAGAAACAGACTGTTTCCAATAAGCAATACCCTTTAATCTCCTTCACCCGTAAAAACTTCATTCAGTCGCCTTTGCATTGTTTCCTCCTCTAGGTAACATTTTACCAGGCATTTTTTTCGGTCGTGACGTCGTTGCCTTTTAGCATCGTAGATTTCGAAGCGAGCATCGCAGCTTTCAGGATTTCAAAGTCCATATTGCCGAAGCTAATGTTCCTTAGCTTTATAATTTTCAATAATAGCACTCCGCGAAAGGTCTCTTCGTTGCTGCGATACGCTATGCTGCCGCACGTCTTCTTGTCTTTCCATGTCCATTTGTTACAGCTACTGTTGCTTAGCTTGACAAATTTCAATTTTACAACTCCACGAGTTGAACCAAAAACCATCTTCGTGCCGCGTTAGCCGCCATATGTATGAACTCCATGTTGTCGGACAAAAAAATCGTCTTTCTAGTACCCCGCTAAAACCTGCTGAACCTACACAACGAAGTGCCTAGAATAAGAACCATACTAAGCAGGGGAGGGTTGGGAGAAACGATTTAATCCGGTTTAATGAATTAATTAATCAGAATCGAGTGAGTGAGTGAGTGAGTGAGTGAGTGAGTGAGTGAGTGATCGAGTGCCATCCGACTGCCCCCTAAGCTCATGGATGTTACGTAACATCCATGAGCAAAAAAGAAATTTTCATTGTTTTACCCTATCTAGGTATTCAAAGTAAAATTGTCACTCAACAGCTCAAATCATGTATCTACAAGTTCTATGGTTGTTTTAATCTTAAGATTATTTTCCGAAACACTCGCCGAATTAAGTCTTTTTTCCCCTATAAAGACAAACTCAACCGCTCCCTTAAGTCTAAAGTAGTTTATAAGGCTAGCTGCTGGGATTGTAATGATTACTATATTGGGAAAACAAAGCGTCGATTAAATGACAGGAAAACGGAACATTTTAAAGCGCTGACGAATAACAGCCATTCTTCTGCCATTGCGGATCATATGACCCAAACAGGCCACAGGATAAAATGGCATCACTTTGACATTTTAGCCACTGGACAGTCCGATATTCATTGTAAAATTAAGGAAGCCTTGCTCATTCGTGATTTAAAACCAGCGCTTAATGAAAATATTGGCAGTGAGAAACTTCTTCTCTACTAGCCATTTATATTTTTCCTAGCAGACTTAACTAGGTCTGTTTATTTTCATTGTCATTATTTTCCTTATTTGGTATTAGTCTTCCTGTTTAAATTTAATTGTAGTTTAGGTAACCGTTACTTCTGAAGATGTATGTTGGAGCATACGAAACGTCAAGATAAATGAAGAATTATACAACATGCGTTGTCTAGTTATGTTTATAACCGCAGTTTGTTTGCTGTTTTTACTAAAGATGAAACAATAGGCTATTTTTGAGGTGCCTTTTGGCTCGGTTTCAAAAAGATCAGTCTCAGTAGAAAACTTTTCGTATTACGCGAGGTCAACCTTCACGCAAATCAAACTCATTTTGATTTGCATGATTCCCAACCAGGACTTGTCAAATTGAACAGAGCGAAAACGAAACCTACTTGTGAGCCAAAAGAAAACTTATTGTTCATTCTTCTTAACTTGGCCGATAATGTTTACATTGCGTGTATGATCATGTTGTACGGTGGCCCACAAGTGCACACCGAATTTAAATCACTCACACCGAATTCAAATTACTCACACCGAATTCAAATCACTCACACCGAATTCAAATCACTCACACCGAATTCAAATCACTCACACTAAATTTAAAATAGTCAAACGCGAATTCAAATCACTCACACCGAATTCAAATCACTCACACTAAATTTAAAATAGTCAAACGCGAATTCAAATCACTCACACCGAATTCAAATCACTAACACTAAATTTAAAATAGTCACACCGAATTCAAATCACTCACACTAAATTTAAAATAGTCACACCGAATTCAAATCACTCACACCGAATTCAAATCACTCACATCGAATTCAAATCACTCACACCGAATTCAAATCACTCGAATCCCAGATTGGTCAGCGGCTGAGCTCATTGCGCAGTAGGTACGTCATGTATGGGGACATATATTGTACCGAAACGTATTTCATAGATGTCTTCATTACTTGAGGTTCTTGACCTACTTGGGCTGCTTGCCTTACTTGAGGTGCTTTGCTAACTTGAAATGCTTTCCTTACTTGAGGTGCTTGACTTACTTCAAATGCTTTTCTTACTTGAGGTGCTTTGCTTACCTGAGGTTCTTTGGTTACTAGAGGTACTTGACTTACTTGAGGTGCTTGACTTACTCGAGGTGCTTTGCTTACTTGAGGTGCTTTGGTTACTTGAGGTCCTTTGGTTACTTGAGGTGTTTGACTTACTTGAGGCACTGTCATAACTTGAGGTGCTTGGTTACTTGAGGTACTTGACTTACTCGAGGTGCTTTAACATGGATAATTAAACTACAAAGTTCCTTTAGAAAATCTTTTCAATTCGTTAAATTAACTTGGGAAAACACCTCTTGATTTATCCGGATTATTTTTTTGTAGAGCAGCATTGTTTTAATGGGTTGGATTGTAAAATAGGCGACGTAGAAACGTACAAACCATATCTCAAAAGTGCGCCTAAGGGTGGGAGTAATTATCTTGAGAATTGAATATAGTCATCGTCCTTTACTAGCTCAAGTAAGCAAAGCACCTCAAGTAAGCAAAGCACCTCAAGTAACCAAAGCACCTCAAGTAAGCAAAGCACGTCAAGTAAGTCAAGCACCTCAAGTAAGTCAAGCACCTCGAGTAACCAAAGCACCTCGAGTAAGCAAAGCACCACAAGTAAGTCAAGTACCTCAAGTAACCTAAGCGCCTCAAGTAAGCAAAGCACCTCAAGTAACCAAAGAACCTCAAGTAAGAAAAGCATCTGAAGTAAGTCAAGCACCTCAAGTAAGGAAAGCATGTCAAGTTAGCAAAGCACCTCAAGTAAGGCAAGCAGCCCAAGTAGGTCAAGAACCTCAAGTATAAATGAAGACATCTATGAAATACGTTTCGGTACAATATATGTCCCCATACATGACGTACCTACTGCGCAATGAGCTCAGCCGCTGACCAATCTGGGATTTCGAGTGATTTGAATTCGGTGTGAGTGATTTGAATTCGATGTGAGTGATTTGAATTCGGTGTGAGTGATTTGAATTCGGTGTGACTATTTTAAATTTAGTGTGAGTGATTTGAATTCGGTGTGAGTGATTTGAATTCGGTGTGACTATTTTAAATTTAGTGTTAGTGATTTGAATTCGGTGTGAGTGATTTGAATTCGCGTTTGACTATTTTAAATTTAGTGTGAGTGATTTGAATTCGGTGTGAGTGATTTGAATTCGGTGTGAGTGATTTGATTCGGTGTGAGTAATTTGAATTCGGTGTGAGTGATTTAAATTCGGTGTGCACTTGTGGGCCACCGTAATGTTGTGATTGCGCACTGGGTTTGATTGGAATCGCAGTATATAAACAAGTTCAAGGATAGCTCAAATCTTCCGGGGGTACTCCGATATGAGCGCTACGCAAGCGTGGTACGATCGAAAAGGTTTGGACGGTTTCCAGCAAGAGCTTTCCTTGTCTGCAATAAGGTCATACAATTTATGCTTTCTATCTACCGTAGGCCGGAAGGCCAACTCTGGAAGAAAAAACTCCTCACCTCCGCGTCCTGAAGTGTCTAGGAGTATTACCCAGACCCTCTCTGGATGGATGCCAGTCATTGGTAGGCTTCTCCCGGTATTTTGCATTACCAGAGGTGACCTATGTGAAATCCGTATCTTATTTTAGGCCTGGAGTAGTCTTTGATTTCACTTTATCAAATCCAGTTCAATAACTCCTGTCAGATTGCTGTGATAATCTCCTGTATCTCGTTCTCCAACCGGAGCGAAGCACTGCGTACCTATTCACAAGAGCTTTTCAATCTTCATTTATACTTTTCTCTTCGTTATTATTCAACGACAAGAGGCAAGTACTTTTATGTGTGGTTCATTTAAAAAGTAATGCGGCAATAACGGGCTTTCCATACAAATCAGTGTAGTTAGGAATGGGTATAAAACATAGAGAAAGCGTGTTTTATTATTTTCGCCACATTATCTCTATATCATAAAGCCGTGTAGCCGTGTACTGACTACAGTGATAAAACACTCCCGAGATTTGACAACACTCGAGAAATGTAGAAAACACGAGCTGGCTCGTGTTTTCTATATCTCTGGAGTGTTCTCAAACGCCCGTCGTGTTTTAGGCTTCTTTATTTGTTAAATAAAGCGTTCTCTGGTAAAAATTATCAAAAATATGAGCTTACAACAGCCAGTCTACTGTCTTCGACGGATAAAAATTTGTGCAAAAATGACACGTTAAAAATTTGAATAGAGAGGGCAATATAAAAATACACGTAAAAAGGATGTTCGGAAGAATGCAAAAAGTGCTACAATTAATGTTGTTTAGAAGAATGTTCTATTGTCTTGGGAGTGGGCATGAATTGTTGTCAGCCTAGAGACAATACAAAAGTACATTGCTGGTATTGAAAATAACGTGACTTTTTTTCCTAAAATGCCAGCTCTCTTCGAATTGCATATAATTCAGGCATGACAGTACACAACTGATAAATAAAAAAAGTTGAATATGAGCATTTTGATGTAAAAGACGTAGGGAATACAACTTAAAAGTCGTTAATCATAATACAACTCCAGTGCTACACTGGAATGCCAACATTTTTTCAATTACGTTTCATGTTTCGATGCCATCATTATTTCCTTTCGTGTGATTGCGTGTCAAGAGAATAAAATGTATACAACAAACTAAGCCGTGGACCATTATTATTTTAGGAGAGAGAGGGTTGGGTAATTTTCTGGGGCCTGAAACTGTTTTCACCTTAAGGTTGTGCCTGGACAATAGCTAGTGCAAGAATGTTTTTTGAAAGTCAAACAATGGACTTGCTCAATTTTTTTTCCCATGGCTCCCCTAGCACGATTTTTTTCAACCGTTTTTGCTGTGCAGGAACTGAATTTTTTTTTTGCAATTGCCCAAACCGCCCTCCCTCGAAAAACTGATAATGGCCCGTCTCTAACACATATATCCAAAACATGAGTCACAAACTACGTTCAAAGCGCCGGACTTCCGTCTCGTTCTTCCATGGGATATTTCTCATATTTCCCAGCACCTGTTTTCTCCAAATCGTACTTTCTAAAACAGTGCAAGAAATCTAGCGATATTGGTAGAATTCCCCTCTCAAACAAAAACTTCAGAGAGTACGACACCACAATGATAGTGACAAAAGAAACTATCATGGATAGGGTGCGGAAGGGAAACAGCTGACCGTCGGTGTCATTGTAGTACGGGTATTTGATGACCGGTGGAATACCAATTTTATCCTCTCCTCCCCCCACGCGCAGCACAAGCCCTAGGACGTAGCCCATGAAGGATCCGTAAGTGTTGGTTCCGTTCAGATAGATGACACAGCACAGCTGTGGGAAGAGAATCACGTACACCAGGTCACTGCATAACGCCCACAAGCTGTAGATAGAGTCCACGGCCAGAGCCATTGCCGTAGCTGCCGCGCCAACTCCAAATATGGCTATACGCATCACCCAGACGACTTCCTTCTCCGAGGCCTGGAAATAAGGTGAAGTTTCGACAGTTCAACATTTGAGTTAGAAGTCTCTCGAGAATATTGCACTGATACTTCGAGGGGACGTTTTTTCTCTATGGTATCTTAGATTCTTTGATAAATGTACTTTTTATTTCCTCATTTCGTTTACCGCACTGAGACCACTGAAGTAAAGGAAACTCTAAATCCTCACATTTACTACCATTCATGAACTAAAAGAGCATTAAAAGCGCACATGCACAGAACCCCAGTTTTACAACTAAAAATACCCCATGAGCCTAACCCGTCTTAGCACGAGGAAACCAAGAAGGAAAGCGATCATTGCTCGAAAGAAATTTTAAGCTCACAACGACATCAGCTACAAGCTACCGCACCTTTCCTGCGTGAGGGATGGTCGAGCAAGACCCGAAACAAACGTAGAAAAAACATGGCAGCGTTGTTATGTTTCTCACGCGGTTCGACTGCTACTCTCCCGACGATGATCGATCAGGAAAAGTATTTGTCGCATTAAGGGTAAGTTCTCCATAGTCTTCCCCGCTTGAAGTTGTTGAAACGGAGCTTAACATTTAGCAAGTAATAGAAACTCACAAGTATACATATAGCGACGAGTAATTATCTATTACATACCCCTTGTCGAAAGATAAGTTTGTAAATGTTTCGAGAAAACATGGAGCTAGCGGAGAGAATGCTGGAGTCCGCAGAAGACATGACCGCGGCAGACACAGCGCCCAGTCCCACAAACGACACAGCGGTCGGTGTCAGGTACTGAAGCACCATGGGAAGCACCAGCGACTTGTCAAACTCCGCGGTCTGGTTAGTGGCGTTCCCGGATGGCTTAAAGAAATCAGTCTTGGTCCAATCTAAAGTGAAACAACAAAAGCTTGATGCTTGTAAATTACGCCAATAAAAGTAAAATAACAGAGAGAAAACAATAAGGAATGCCGGGTCTTTTGAAGACTATGCTGTTCTGTTGTGTTACATTTCAAAACACTTACATGTATATGTAACGGCCATTTTATGCTTTTTTAGACCCCGTAGAGAGTTTGTTTTGTAAACCGAAATATTGTGAAAATATATTCAGCTATTTGTTTCTTTCATTTATGTTCTTTCTTAACCTCTTTAACTTACCGCGAGAGTCAGTTTACTGTTTTTTTTTTTTTCAATTATCATAAGCTTAAATTACTTACAATAAGGCTTCCATTACAGTGAAACTTAATTGAAGGTGACAGAGGTGTCCACTGACTGCAGGTTTAATTTACAGTAAATGTGGGAAGAAAATTTAGGGACTCAAGCTGGTGTCCACTTAATAGAGGGGGTCCGCTTAATATGGGGTCCGCTTAATACAGGTTTCACTGTAGTTTTTCTTGGATCTAGAGGTGCTGGATGGTGAAGGGTGGAGCGCCAAAGGTTAACTTCTCCATCCTGGACACAATCCTCGAGTTGCTGTTCATATTTACCTGTGGAGGCACCAATGGCTCCAATGAGGACCGCTGGGATAGCCATCAGTACACACCCAAACGAGGCTGCTAAAGAAAGACCCTTAGCTTTAGCCGCCGTTTTACATGATAACACGCGCTGAAAGTAAACTTGCCATGGAATACCACCAAATATCTGCACAGGAAACAAAACACATGTTATCAATAAAAGACTCAAGGGCTGGCGATTGATAGCACAGTTTCTCCTCAAAGCCTGGGAACTGACAGAGGTTCGAAAAGAAAAAGCTAAGTGAAATTGATCACCGGTGTGAAACGCAAGAAAAACACGAAGTCGCGACAAGGGCGGGAAAACAAATCACTGTTGACAAGCGCGGGAAAACATGTAACCGGTGCCAAGCGCGGGAAAACATGTAACCGGTGCCAGGCGCGCGAAAACATGCAACCGGCGCCAATCGCGGGAAAACATGTTACCGGTGCCAAGCGTGGGAAAACATGTAATGGGTGCCAAGCGCGGGAAGGTCAAAGCACAACAACTTTCTTGATTGCTCGAAAACAAAACTAAGTCTACAACTTCTTAGCCTGCGTCGCAGACGGAAATTCTTTGCTCTACTGGGTTGACGACCCAACAAGTTGCAGCTTTCAGAATCATTAGAAAACTGTTTTACTGTATAAAGAAAGACATTTTACCAACAGCAGACCAAAGTCGATCCACACTCCAGTGTAGGTAGAAGACCACTCGCCCACCCACTGTGTGGGCTGTGTCGAGATGCTTCTCACCGCTGAATTCGTCATGGCGAATGGAATACTGAGCCACTAACATGGGTAGAGAAAGGAGAGTCAGTGAGTAAGGACGAACAATAAAACTCGTCCACGCAATGCCAGATGCGACAAAAATTGGTTAATTGCTACGTGAACAAGGATAAAAAGGTGAAATAGCAATGCAAACGAATCACTGAGTTGCCCAAGAGTCCAGCTGCAAAAGTCGCCTTTTAACGAGAGAAATGCCGACGACGCCTAAAACCCGAGTGCTAATGCAACCAAAGCTTCTATAATGTTTTTCGGTTCTTCACCCAAACAAAAGAAACGACATTACATGCAAAAAAATTCAGACGTTTACTTTTCGGACGCTTTTCATCTCACCGCTTCGGTCAATTTCCGGCACAACCTTTTTCGCACTTTGCTTAAGGAGGCTCGAAAGGGTTTTTCGTTGCTATATTGCTTGTGAAACGATGGAAGATTACAAAGAAGGATGTTTAATGGTGTGGGCAAACTATATGTCTCCTTGCAACTCTATTATTGGGCTATACTTTAAGGGTACTTGTGACGTCATATCAGTTACCATGGCAACGCACGAGGTCCACAAAAGCGTCCTCTAAATTTCAGTTTTTGTAAATTATCTGAGAAACTAATTCGGTGACCTACCATTTTTATCTCTTTGTTGGAAAGTTCCCTAAATTCTTTAACTTTTCAGACAGTATGGAAAAATTCTATCTAGTAGAATTAAATATATTTAAAGAAAACGCGTTTTATGGCTTACAGAAAATTCCACTAGATAATTTTCCCCGAAACTTTTATATCTGAAGTGCCATCGCGAATGGTGCGTGTATGCAAAAAATCAAGATAGGTCACCGAGCGAACTTTTGAGCTATAAACAAATGTTTTCCACAGATTTTATTTCCGGTTCGCGCGATTTTACGCAGCATTAACTTCCGGTGTGCTGATTTTAATACTGATTCAGCTGACGCGTGCATCTTAGTTATTGCGTGTGTAGATTGCGCGCGCGCGTGCAGCTAAAAACCCTTTCGAGCCTCCTTAAACATAGCTAACTAAAATGTTCGCATACAAAACACGTTTTAGACTGAAGCAACATTTGTGAAATTGATAGTCTTACTGCACCCTCAAGGTTTTACAGATAGACCCACGGAAAAACTAAGAAAAATTATCTCAAGCCTTTACGTATCTCAAGCAGTGTCTCAGTTAGAGCTCGCTTCATAGAGGAACAGCTAGCGGCTTTGGAGCTATCGAAAAGTTATTATGCTGTACTGTAAATAAAAATTTCGGACGATTTTATTTTCGGAAACTTTTCTGTTCGAAATTACATCGTTCGAAATTTTTTGCAAGTAATGCATATAACTATCCACTGCTGTCCAGGAAAGAGTCTCAGATTATACCGTTGACCATACTCACCAATCCAACGAAGATGCAGATGAGCTGGATAACATCTGTGTAAGCCACCGAGTAGAGTCCTCCAATCAGCGTGTAAAAAATAGCGATACACGCCGAAACAATGATGGAAGCAAAGCGATCCAAGTTGATCACGACGCTGACTGTGGCTCCAAGAGCAGCTAAAATGGCTGCTGACCAAAATATTTCGCCCAGTAAGGCCGGAATGTACAACAGTCCACCCATGCGCAGACCGTACTTCTCTTGAAAAGGGTCCAACATTGTGAAGTACTCTTTTTTGCGCATAATCTTGGCGAAAGCTAACCCACCTGAAAATGACAGAAACAGAAGACGTTTCTCTTTTCGATTACAAGGTTGGTACTAGATTGTTATAAATGGTTGCTGTTGTTTTTTATAGAGTAGTTTTCATTTGATTGTCGAAAGAAAATCGCATTTGGTTTGGTTTGTAGTTTTAAGGTTAGTGGTTGGTTTAAAATACTCGCGCCACTTCAGTCTTAACCAAACAGAAATTAGGCCAAAACAATCGTGACTCGCTCAAGCGCTTTGCACTGGCTATATGTATTTGCTTTGATTTGGATTCGTTTAATAAATTGTCTGTGTCCTTTCAGATGAGCCAGAGTAATTTAACTACTTTGGTTTTGGTTTTAGGACATTAAATTGAAATCCGCCCCGTTCGCTTTCTTTTTGCGATTTTCGCACATAACATACATCAAATTTTTAGAACACTGACCTATAACCAGGCTGAGTGCATATCCCCAAGGTGCCTGGGCCCAAACGAGACCTTGAGCCGAGTCATATACCACTTCGGCTGTACCATTGATGTATCCTCCTCCAACCCATGTTGCTATAGGAACAAGCAATTTTATTATATACCAGCAGATTACGAATGTATGTAGATTGAGCGATAGTCTGCCATACGGAACACCCGCCAATCAAAAGTCTTCATAGCTGTTTTCGTGGGATGTCACGCAATGTTGCTGTTTCGTGACGCGTAAAGCGGGAAAAATAGAGGAAATGGGCGGGATTCAGGAATCTAGGGTTCAAATAACGAAAGATTCTGTATTTGAAACGACTGACTTAATAATAAGCACTAACTTAAACCTCAGGAACTTTGTTGAAAAACGCAACTTCTTGGGCCGAAAATGTGATTTTGAACCCGTTGAACATTCGTACACAACAAATAGAAAAGTCTTTGTGACAAGAAAGAAAAAAAATGGTAAGAACGTGGAAAAAAAAACTGACAAGGAAATTAGACTAGAAATGAAGCCCGATGAACAAACGGTAACAAAAACCATAAAATGATATGAAAAAGATTGTTGGAAATAGAAAGAACGCAACAACATCAAATTTTGTCCGAACGCCTCTTTATAAGTATAAGGGACCGTTCATTTTTTATGGGGTAGGGGGGGCTGGTGGGATTTGGTAGATAGTCTCTGTAGCATATGATGGCCCCCCCTCTTAACAGGGTATTTTTTCCCTGGCCCCCCCTTATAAACCTAAATTTTTTTGATGACCCCCCCCCCCAAAAAAAAAAAAGAAGTCAAAAGCAAAGCAAAAAGAATGATCAAGTAAACTCTACCTCATAAGTTAAACACAAAAGCTGCAGTTTCAAAAAGTTCTTTCTGAATCACCGTTTTCGCCTATGGGATATGTCCTTTGTGTAATCTGACTATTTTTAACCCAACAAGTGCCCTAACTAGGGGGGTTCGGGGGCATTCTCCCCCGAGAAAATTTAGAATTTCAGAACTTCAGAAACGCTATTTTACGCCATTCTGGCAACATTTGTAGATTTACTGCAGTTTAAATTGAAAATAGTTGAATAATTTTTAAATATTTACATGTGCACTGGCCATGGTAATCTGTCTTTACCTTTGATAAACAAGGTACTGTTTGTTGTTGGGAGTGAACATTCTCAAGTAGTTTTGAATTGATATTGTTCCATCCATTACAAACTAGGGGGGTCCAGGGGGCATGCTCACCCGGGAAATTTTAGATTTTTAGAACCTCAGAAATGCAATTTTAGGGCATTTTGGTAGAAAATTTTGCATCATCATAGATGCTTTTCTAACAATATTTTAGGGTAATTTTTTGAGTGACCCCCCCTTACAGACGATATTTTTTTGGATGGCCCCCCCTTTAAGACCAGTTTTTTTTTCATGGCCCCCCCTCAATCCCACCAGCCCCCCCTATCTCATAAAAAATGAACGGTCCCTAAACGTTCGCAAAATCAATAAATCCATCGCACTTTTGTACACAAAAGAACGTAAAATTATGTACGACAATACGTCTTTATTACCTGTCATGGTGAAAGTGCCAACAAATATTCCAATACTTCTCCCGGCTAACATTGCCTCTTCTTCGCCTTCCTTTCTTCGTCTTGCGGCCCAGAGACCAATAACGAGGATCAACAAATAAAACACAATGATCGCAACCACACCGACAACGTTGATGTCCGCCATATCTGTTGAACTCTGTTAGTATACAACAAATTTAAAAGAATCTGAAAAACGAAAAAAAAACAAAAACAAAACCTCAAACTTACGAATGTTTCATCGACATTCCTCGCTACCACTAGGAGTTTTGCCACTGATGATAATCAAACTCACGTTTTGCACCGCAAAACCACCACTGCTATTGTGTCTGTTTTAATAAAAGCGATCAGCTCTCTAATACAATTCCGAGGAAGATTTGTACTGCAGTTTTACAATAGAACTTGTTCAATGTAACTGCTCTTTAAGTGACCCAGCAATCTGCAAAAAATCTTTCAAAGCCAAAGGACGCCAAGTCTACGGTTGTTGTATTTTCTTTTTAAGTAGACACTTGAGCCCTGAATTCTAAACATTAATTCTCCTAACAGGTTCCATACATTTCTTTAAATGATAGTTCCGAGAACTTCGTGTACATTAAGTCGAGATTACGTCAACCATGTTGATGAACTTTTTCAATCTCGTCACATGGGTTTACGGCAGTGTATTGCATTTCAAGAAAAATAGACCCATATTAGTTTCACTAATTTTAATAAAGTAAAACCAAACAGAGCCTCCAATGTGATATATTTAGAGATTTAATAGCCCAATTTTCGATATATTAAAATTCAGCCTAAAACAATAGACCTCAGCACGAGGCTCGTGGGAATAACTACAGAGTTTCGATATATTAAAATTCAGCCTAAAACAATAGACCTCAGCACGAGGCTCGTGGGAATAACTACAGAGTTTGTGGGGTTTATTCCCACGAGCCTCGTGCTGAGGTCTATTGTTTTAGGCTGAATTTTAATACATGTATATCGAAATTGGGCTATTGAGCGCGTAGTTTTCCAGTACCTCTAAAGACTTGTTTGACTATGTTAAACGCGTATTGAAAGGAACTCACCAGATTGTTCGTATCTTTTAAAATCTACTGAAGAGTGATTTTGACCATGAGGATCTTGGTTACCTCGGCCCTCAGCTATTTAAACAATTCAAAACTCTCGACTCTTTTTATATCAATCACGCGATATCCATAGTAATTAAGGAGTGAAAATTAGAGAAACCGAAAACAAAGTTAATATAAATCTTGTTCATTTTATTTTAAAAAGACTTAATTTTTTAATAATTTGGATTTTTTGTTATTTTATTGGTATTCTACTTTATTGCATGTTTTGCTTTTAAAATATTCAATAAAACACAAAAAATATTCCTTAAATAAACTGAGAGAGCAGATCTTTGCTTTGTAGCCTGAAGTTGTAATCACCGTTCGAAGTCGACATCGGAAAATAAAAATCCACTGTTATGTTTCCTTGTCGCCTTCTTGTTTGAAAGACAATGTACTCACAAAAGCTATTATTCAGAACAAACAACCGGAACTATTTGTAATTTTGTTATTTATTTCAAATGGTTTTAATATTCTCTTACATGCAAATTTAGGTTCATTTACTTAGGTTGGAAACTGAAAGGGCAATATAGAATTACAAATTTCGCATTTTTAATGAACGCTTGATGCAGGAGCTTCGTATGATGTGGTTGCCGAAATGGAGGCAAAGACCCAAACATATGTCAAACTAGGCAATCAGCGTGTGGTACTTGTAAAACACAGCGGTTGTCACAGTTAATTAACCTGAGTTAATAATTTAATATTAAAAGTTTCTCCACTAAAAGAAAGGTGCCCTTCAAATAATGATATGCTCGACCTTCCTTTCATCTTGTCAGCGGAATGACTAATTAAAGAGGCTTTAAACTCGGATAAAAGCTTTTATCTATTTGTGTAGGCGGCTTGAGCAACGTCATCTAAGTCAATTGGGAGCGTCAAGCGTGACCTTCGGCAGTGTCACGCACTATTAAGCATTTGTACATTTTTTGATTGAAAATACGTACCTACCCCCGAACTCAAACATATGCCGAGAAACAACTTTACAGATACCATACCAAAGCATTCAATAAATCTGGTTGCCTTTGTTTCCTTGCAAGGTTTGGGGGCTGTGACGGTGACTGACGAGACGCTCTGCCGTTCGCCATAGCTGCACGTAGAAGACTCGTAGAGTGAAAAGTTACATGTTTTTTGAAAGCGTTTGAGCTTTTGATACCCCTTTCTCTCTCGAAGAAGGCCCACATGGCAAGCGAAACCAATACTTGATATAACACAAACGAAACGTGCACTGTACGCGATGTGCGTTAAAGTTGTGAGACTCGGTGCATGATAATGTTTACAAACAAACGTTCCACAAGGGACAAATTTAAATTCAAATCAAGCGGACAACTTAGATACGCGTGATTTCTCTGGATTAAAAGGATACTTACCTGCCTTTAAGTAGCCAATAAATTGCCTTCTTGATCTTGCTGCTGTAAATAATGCTTCTGTTCTCGTATGTTTGTCGACGATTTAACTTGTAGAGGTTCACTCTCCCCTTGCTCTCTGAGGGCCTAGGACCTAGGGAATTTGACGACAGAAATGTAAATAACGATTTACATGGCACTAAAATCGCTTCGGTAAATAATCGACGAAAGTGGGAATAAAAACCATTTTAAAATATCACATACCGAATCCAGCCGTTTATCAGTTGCGCTTTTCAGCGAGTTTCTGACTTTGTGCGTAGGTGGGTGTCCTGTGTCTTTGTTGACCTGTTTCCAGCTATACAGCAGACGACGAGAGGGGTCTGGTAATGAATACAACATGAGGAACTGTCACTGTAACTACAGGAGAAGTTACCCCTTTCTTGCAAAGACCAGAGACAGCTCTCGTAAACACAGGAAAGTATATTCAGTGTCTTCAACAAGCTCAACTCGCATCACCATGCAACCGTGACAAGTATTTGTATAGTTCTAGTATGTCCATAGTGGATAAATGGTTAGAAAATTGAAAGGAATCGGTCGACGACGCAAAAAGAAAACGTCTTCGGAAGTTCAAGAATATATCCGACAGCGCTATGAAGACACAGCCCTTGCTATATACCGTGAACAGCATGCCAACAGCCAAAGTAAGTTATCTAGGAAAGACAATGCGCCAAAAGTACGGCACGCTTTCGAGGACATTGCCGAAGTTGGAGAACCTAGTGAAGGACTTGATCTCCAAAATCACGCCGCACCGAAGAACGATGTACAATCAATTGTACAATCTCAAATATGTGTCATCATATAAGGACGACATCCTGACAAATTGGGAAACTTAGATACGGCATTGAAGCAACCAGGGAAATAGGAGCGCCAGCAGCCGAAAAGTAATAAAAGTTGTGGATTTTTGTGTTCAAAACACTAGACAAAGGCCTTTTTGAATAGTTAATAATTGTCTATTTCTTAGTTACAAACGTAGTTACGATGTTTACTTCCGTTTTTATTGGTCTTGTAATCGGACCTTTTAAGTGGTACTATGATCAAACTTTTACCCCTTGATTTTTTAGGTTTATCACATAGAATTCCATGAGAGGATACAAACGTCGTTTACCGTTTGCAAATATCTGCATTAGTTCCAGCGACATTTAAGTTTGAAAACATTTGCAAATGAAGATGACTGATGACGTCATACACTTAACCCAATATTATATCAAGTGCTATTAATCCCAGGCGTCGTTTTAAATGGCTTTCTCTTCAGGCCGTTTCACGTACCGTTGGTTTCATTCACGTGATTCAAAAAAAAGTGATCCCATGATGATAAAACATTTCTTGGCGCGGATGGCCGAAGTTTGCAGCACAGGGTTGGCAATTTCCTCAAAAGGTCCGAGTTCGAGGCAAATCTTTTCCATGCGATGGATTTTGCATCGGTTGAACTCTTCTCGGTAACATATCTTGGACTGCATCTTGTTAGAAAGTGCGAAACTCAACAAACTTGCAAACAAACTGTGAAGCAACTTCCCCGACGGCAGAGATTCACTGATCACGCGATCATGAAGTCATCGTGCGGTCACGTTTTTTGAATCACGTGAATGAAACCAACGATGTGTGAAACGGCCCGACAAAAAAAAAGCCATTTCAAAGGACAGACCATTGCAGCATAGACCATTGAAACTTGGTAGGCTAATAGTTTTACAGGAAACACAACTACGGCTATAAACAAATTATGTTCCCAAATTATGTAACTCACTCTTTTTCTGTCCCCACTCGCTTGATTTCAATATGCTAGTGATTTTCAGCTTGAAAAACATTAAACGAGGCCACGAACTCAAGCTAACATATTTAAATTTTTGCTGGATCATGCATATGAGGCACCATTAGCAAATATTAAACAATTATTGGATGAGGTCGAGGTAAGGGTTATCAGCCGCAGCCGAAGGCTGAGGCTGATAACCCTTACCGAGACACAAAGCGCGCGAACTTGACATGATTACCCTTAGAAATCATGCACCGCGGTCATACATGACATGATAACCTGTGACCTTGAGTGACCTTGACATGATAATTGCGTAATCTGCAGTTATGACGTCACGAGCGCTGATTTCGAAAATTCACTGTAGGCTTTCGGCCAATCAGAAAAGAGAGTTGAATGTATAATAAAATTAAATGGAACGTCAAAAGTGGCTACAAATGCCTTTGATATTGGAGAGGTCTGGGACCCAGTATGTTGCCATGGTAACAAAACTATTGATTCGTTTTGTGGAGTCAGTTGGAATCTTACTTCAAAGAATCAAACATTTCTGATACAAATTGGCCGAGATATCCTTCTTCGTCATATTTGATCAAAATTTGGTTGACTGTATGACGTCATTACTTGGCTAATTTGTTGAATGTCTCTAGAACGAAAAGAGATATTTGAAAATAGTAAACAATATTTTTCTTCTCTTGCACACTACTTGTTTTTGTTTTAAAAAGGCTTAGATAGGAAAGGTGCGATTTTCGTCATAGTACCATTGAGTTAGCGTCCGTTTAAAGTAGTTTTTCGATCGATTTCCCGTGGTCTTGTTAACCTTGTATTTTCGATGCTTCATGATTCCTAACCCTTGGCTCAAGGGTTAGGAACATTTTGATTAGGTTATGTTTTTATAGTTATGGGCGAAAGAATACAAATGAACATTTGTACAAAGTTAATTGTTTTGTTATCGTCTAGGAAATGTTCTAACACTGCTAGAGTGAACGCCCACCTTATAGGTTCGAGAGCTTTGGGCTGCTAATATCATTTCCTTTTTTATTGTGATAATTTGATTGAATTTTATTCAGTATCTTAGCGTAGTATTTATGCTGGCTATTTTTTGATATATTGTTATTTTATTTCGTTATGTTACTGACTCAAAATCGTTAGTTTGTCTCGTGTAAGTTTTGACTATTGTTACGCCATTTTCCCGCTAAATTGATAGAAATTCGATACATTGTTATTTCAGTTTACGATCGTTTATTTTGATGCAGTAAATCACCGTTGACTTTGGTTTACCGTGGTTTACTTGTCTACTCTCGAAGACGCTCTGTAAAGTAGTCCCATCCACTAGTTTGTCGCGACACGCTTAGAGTTCGTTTCGTTTTCATCTCGTTTTGGAATCTGGCAGTAGCTGCAAGCGTAACATGTGTTGATCAGTGTTGAAGCCAGCTGCCAGTTTGAAGGTTCGACAGCTGTTGAATTTGTGCATGGGACGAAAATATTGTCATTATGAATTTTTCAACTCCAGGCCAAATTTTTGCTGATCGTATATCGTTAGAATTAGCATTATCGTTTCGCTTGCGTAAACATGAGTGCTTTGATTTTGTTTGAGATAGAAACCAGTTGAAAGGAGAAAATTTAAATTATTCCATAGAGGTTTAAAAGTTTTGGTTGCGAAATATATTACAATTGTCGAGATGTCTATTTGCAATTCAAGATGTCCAGTTGTAATTCACCAAACTGCTCCTGATTTTTCGCACTGGCTCGCAGTTTCCTTCCCTTCGCCTGCTTTTTTGGAAACGACTGCTACGCAGGCTGATTGACACGAGAGCTGCTACACTTCCATTTGAACCTTACTTGGAAACACTGCCAACTTTTTTGAAAGCGTTTGAACTTTCGACTTTCTGACTTCGTGCGTAGGTGGACGTCCTGTGTCCCTTTGTCGACCTGTGTCCACTATGCAGCAGACGACGAGAGGGGTCTGGTGACGAATAACATGAGAAACTGTCATGGCGACTGTAACTACACGAAGTTACCCCTTTCTTGCAAAGACCAGAGACAGCTCTCGTGATCACATGAAAGGATATTCAGTGCCTTAAGAAGCTCAACTCGCATCACTATGTAACCGTGAAAAGTGTTTTGTATAATTCTATCATGTCCATAGTGGATAAATGGTCACAAAATTGAAAGAAAACGGTCGACCTGGCCTTTCGGATGAGCAAAAAGAAAACGTCTTCGGAAGTTCAAGAATATATCCGACAGCGCTATGAAGACACAGCCCTTGCTATATACCGTGAACAGCATGCCAACAGGCAAAGTAAGTTATCTGGGAAAGAAAGTACGCCAAAAATGCGGCACGCTTTCGAGGACATTGTCGAAGTTGGAGAACCTAGTGGAGGACGTGATCTCCAAAATCACGCCGCACCGAAGAACGATGTACAATCTCAAGTATGTGTCATCATATAAGGGCGACATCCTAGCAAACTGGGAAACTTGGATACGGCATTGAAGCAACCAGGGTAAAAGGAGCGCTTGCAGCCGAAAAGTAACAAAACTGATGGATTTGTTATCAGTGTTCAAGCCAGCTGGCAGTTTGAAGGTTCGACAGCTGTTAAATTTGTGCACGAGACGAAAATATTCCCATTATAAACACTATGAATTTCTCAACTCCAGGCGAACTTTTTGCTGATTGTAGTCGCCAAATTTTAAATATGGTATCGTTAGAATTTGACGAGGTGAATTAGCATTATCGTTTCGCTTCAGTAAACATGAGTGCTGTGATTTTGTTTGAGATAGAAACCAGTTTAAGGGAGAAAATTTGAAATTATTTCATTGTGATTTAAAACTTTTGGCTGCAAAATGTTTTAAATTTGTCGAGATGTCCATTTGCAATGCACCTAAACAGTACAGACGCCAATGGAATAAAGGTAATCACTTGGACACAAATTATGTGCTCAGCGGTTGTTTCTTGACTGTCAGTGAACATTTGAACATATTCCCCAGTTCACAAGTGTTAAGAGCTCACTTGCATGAGGACAAATTGTGGCAAAATATGTTTAGCTCTCAAGATGTCCATTCTCCAATTACTAAGGCTGGTTTTCACTAGCGCATAAATCCGAATTATTATATGGAGGAGAGTGTTTTACTGGGAACTAAACCACTCGTAGATTCCATACGCCACTTCATCCGGGACCCGAGTGGCGTATTTTCCATATGTCACCTTTGTGAGTGTTGTATCGTTAAATGATGTCACGATTCCCGCCTTTTGTTTTATGTTTTATATTTAGTCTCCATATAATAAAAAGAACATTACACATTGGCTCGAAGATATGAATTTTATGTTCTCGTGTGCAAGAACAATATCTGACTTGTTCGCTTCGCTCACTCGTGAGATATTGTTCTTGCCACTCGAACATAAAATTCATATCTTCTCGCCATCGTGTAATATCCTCTATATATGCAGACACAATAAGATGTTGGAAATTAGCGCATTATCAACATCTTACTGTGTCTGCATATGTCGGCTTATGCTTAAGCAATAGTGAAAACCAGCTTTAACAGCTAAAATGAGCATTTTATCATTTTGCTCAAAATAAATGCACCTTGAATTGAAATGACTTTCACAGATCAAATTATGCAGTTTTCCAAAATCACTTAAAGACAGACTAAGTTAAAAAGTTAAGGGGGAGGAGGATACTCAAACCGCACATAGAGATGACTTGTGTCACAAAATGGTAAAGACCAATTCAAGACACTTTGTGATGTGGTACAAAGATTAAATTTTCTGACATTTTATTTTCTTCAATCTCGGCACAATAATTCTACATTAATAACAGAACAAAACAGATTATATAAGATAACTTCTGTGTTCTCAAAAGTACTAAAAATAAACTTTTCAAATGTCAATGAATTTGACTTTCTAAACAATGACAGGAAGAACCACAACATTCCCTAAATCCTCCAAAACACAACTATTGTTGTATATTTACAAATTATTGTGAAACGGGAAAATTTTAAATTATATGTGATGATAGTTGGATTATATATTGCTATAATATTATTATATTCTATAATGAACCCTTGATTTTGAAACTTGTTAAGCAAAACTTTTAAGTCACTACACTTAAATCTCTCAGAACTTCAACAGTCAAAACTATTGCATTAAGAACAGGAAATAAAACTTATATCATATGACATTGGATTTGCCAGCCAAACATGACATTACGTCCCCAGCTTGTACGGAAAGCACTATTTATCAATGTCACCTTCATGCTCTGAAATATAATGCTTTTGTGAGCATTATATCATAATTTAACCCATTGACTCCTGTGCCGGCCGTAATCGGCTGTGTTGAGCGTTGGCCTTTGTTCCACTTCTGACATCATCACCTTTGACCAAAATTGACATTCAACCATACTCAAGTTCTGGAGGAGGAAAAGATCTTTCCAATGATACCCAGATCAGAGTGATTGGCTCAATGGAGTGCGAGATATGCACAAAAATTCTCACAAATTTGAGTGAAAAACTTTGAGCATAATTTTCAGCTACTCCATGGTAAAAATTGATTGTCTCGATGATGCTTTCTTGGAAATTTTTGAACAGGAAGCGAGCCCAGTAGAAGTTGCAAAAGATGCAAAAAGATGAGAAAAGGAGAAAAATTAAAGACAAAAAAAAATGAAAAAGAATTTTGATTTCTGTGCATGCCAGAGCAAAAATGATGTAAAACGCACTGCTAGTGGAAAGAAAGGCATGCTTTCATGTTTGAGAAGATTGGAGCTAATTTGGCTCATATCCAAGCTGAAAATCTTCAGAATGTCCAAAAAATGCTTTTTTGCCAAAAAGCTCCAGGCGTCAATGGGTTAACATAACGCTTATAAAAATGTTCTAGAAAGCATTAGATCACAGAGCACATACAGCAGAGCAAGTTGTTTTTAAACTTTGAAAATAAAGACAGCTAATGGCAGCTGACTTTATGTATTGCATTACATATGTCTTTAACTTTACAAAATCATGATATATTGTTAAAATGTTCTAAAACTGTCAGGTCCTACACTTAAACCGACCTTTAATGTTGATTAAGAGGCAAACAAATGAATACTGTTAAAATTAGACTGTACAATCATCAAACTGCTGAAACTCTTCTAGGACTTAGCCCATTCTGTGGATGGTGGTTCTAGACAAACCCAAGAAATGAGATTCTAACTAGATTTTAATAACTTTAAGTAATTTGACAAAACATCAAAGGACAATAGTAAGATCTAAGATCTGGATAAAAAAAAATTGAAATTATACTGACATAGTGTGAGCTGATCATCTACAGTGTAGCAATCCTTTATTCACTAATCAGTTATCTCTGTCAAAAGTAAACAATCATTGTTGTCAAATGACTCTTAGATTTGCAGGTATTTAAACCCCATCAGTTTTCAGTGCGCATCAATCAATCTGTCAGTACTGTGGTGGTATTTTCCTTCTTAATCTTGTGCACCATCAACTTATTTATCCCCTTGCCACAGAGGCTCTAGGCTGGTGTACTCACCTACAAAAGTATATGAATATTCATTAACTTAATCTCTCTCTATCTATTTTTTTAAGCCAGTTAATCTTATCTTGCAGTAAATGAAAGTAACTGGTGGGACTGGATAAGCATGATGCACAATTAACTCTGATTTCTGTGGTGGGAGGACTGCATGTGTTATAGTCACCTTCCACAAGGATAAGTCTTCCTGCCCCCTTCCACCCTCTTACCTACCTGGAGACCTTCACATTCCAATCTTAAGTGCATCTATCTATTTCAGTGCTCTAATTTGACAATTTCACTAAAACCATAATTTAGTACCATGAGTACAATCATTTTTGTTTGTACTTTTTTAAAGATGTATTGCTATTTGTCAGTCATTTGAACTCACCCCTGCCCTGAGTTCTAAATGCTTGATCTCCTGCTGTAGACTTTCAATCTTTATTTCAACCTCCTGCAGTTCATTAACGCTGCCACCAGTGGCATCCGAGGGGCGACCACACATCAATCCCTGAAGAATGCGCTTCCTGTATAGGAGAGACATACATTGAAACTTAAGGTAATATCCCTTGATAAACAGGCACTAAGGTTCGCCCCTCACCCGGGGGGGGGGGAGGTACTCCCTATAATGGCCTATACGGGGAGGCTCCGCCCGAAAGGGGTACCTTTTTGAGGCTTCAGGTATATAAAAGGGTAGGGATTTCACAAGCTGAGGTATATAAAAGGGTACGGAAATCGGTCATTTAGGTATTTTAAAGGGCCTTTAATTCTGATATTTCGAATATATGCCCCTTATGGCTGTATCAGGTTATTTATCAAGCCCTTCATGAAAATGAGAACAAGACTTCCTAAAGTACGTATGTGAAAGGGGTACCTTTTTAATAAAAGGGGTACCTTTTCTGCCAAAGTGCCATATAAAAGGGTAAGGGGATGGACCTCGGGGCAGAGCCTCCCTGTATTAAACTTTGTTAAGTACCCCCCCCCCGCCTCGGCCCCTCACAAGGAGCCTTGAAAACACATAGTTCATTACCATTGTTACAAACCTTCTGAACTGCATTGCTCGTAGAGCAAGCTGAAGTTCCTCAATACCCAGTTCTGTTTCAGAAAACTGATCTTCAGAACTGCTTCCTGCTTCAGATCCAGGCTGTTCCTCTGTCTATTAAGGATACAATCACACATTTTAAAGAATCCAATACTACAATGTATATAAATGCCAGAACTATTTTTCACTGTTTACATTTTGAAATTAGAACTTTACTTATTTATAATACAAAACAAATATTGTACCTTTGAAAGCCAGTAATTTTCTCCTTCCTGTTTGAAACGCTCTAATTCAGTTAATAAATTAGACATCAGTACATCTGACTGATAATCAAAGATCCTCAAAACCTCTGGAAGCCTGAAACAAAACGAATTTAAAGTGATATTACTCACTGCAATGCATGCATTATTTTTATGAAGAAAAAACAAAGTTTGATTTAAAAAAAAAAGGTTTCTACCACTGGTCATGTTTACTATGTTATGTTCATAGTAACCTGCGATCATGCCCTTCTTCCCTGTATTCAGACGCGGCGAAGGAGGGCATGATACATTTACTTGACGGATCGTATGTTCAAAAACCAGATTCTGGTTTTTTCTTTGATTGGTCGAGAAACAATACCCCTGTAACACTGCGTTCTTATTGGCTGTCATATTTCAACGAAACTTCCGGTCTAAGAGTCGGCTAGAAGAAAACAAATGGCGGTTTTAGCAAGGACGAATTTTCTACTGCATTAGCTGAAGCCCTGAGATATTTTAAATATGATTCCCTGAAAGTAGAGCAGACAGACTGCATACGGCGGGTAATTTGTTTACGGGAAGATGTTCTGGCGGTTCTACCTACGGGTTTCGGGAAGAGCTTAATCTACCAAATAATTCCAAAGATGTTGTAGTGTTTGAAAAATGAAAGCGACGACACACAAAAGTTCATCTTCTGCGTTGTCAGCCCACTAGAATACATTAGAAAACAACAAGTGGCAAGTATCAACAAGTTGCATGAGTTATCCACAGCTGCCGTTTGCGACAAAATGAGGAAACTGACAAAGATATTGAAATGCTCGCAGTCTTGGCTATCAAAATACCCTTTAGTTCGTGAAAAAGAGTCGAACAATTGACAATTTTCCTTGCACACTTTTTGCAAGCTGCTCTAGGACTCGAACTTGTATTTGCATCAAAGCTTATGTCTAATCCTACGCTCTTGAGCAATTCTGGCAACACGATGCCATCAGAAGTGAAACAGATCTTGCCGGTGAATTCCTTGTTTTTGGTTACCGTAAATAAGGGGATGGTAGCTCCTCCTGGTAAATTGTCATTGCAGAAATAGCAATACTTGTTTGTTTTAATCGTGAGCGCCATCTCACCTTGTTTTCAAATGCATTTAAGCTATAATTTACACGCAAGCACTATTTTCTTGGGTATTTTGCCGAAAACTCTGCAGACGTTATTCGCGCCAATTGGAAATCCGAGTCTCGAATTCCCACGAACTACAAGTAAGTCGTTACTTCCGGTGAGTGCCTATTGGCTCATAAAATGACAGCTAGACCACAACTTAGTTTATTCAAATTAGGGGGTGGTTGGCATCTCATTCAATAAATGTATCAGGTGTAATTTTTTTCCCTCTCCCTTTTCCCTTCGTCTTTCCCAAAAAAAATACGCCTGATCGCAGGTTATGTTCATAGGTAATACATTGTACCCTCCAAGCACCTCTCTCCATCCAGAAGTGCACACTGCTACCAAAGAGTAATTCCCATTTAGGTAGCCCAGATAATAACACGTTACAATATATTGGAGATCAGCTGCTACAGACCAGCATTTCACCCAAGGAGACACATCAGCAAACAACAGCATCAACTACTTGATGATAACCTTTATTGACAAGCAGCTATGCAACTGTACGCTGTGCATGTATACCAACCCTTCCAATTCATAAAGTGTGACAAAACTCCTAGGTTCATCTCCATCCATCACCCCAGGTACCTTACATCTGAAACAAACAACACACAACTGATAAACAAAAGATACCAAATAGTCCAAAATAGCAGGAGTTTAGAAACCAAGTCTGCAGGATGTTACATTAAATATCGAAATACAAAATCCCACAATCCCACAAATCGAAATACAAAATCCCACTTTGACATTAAAGATTCAAATTTACCCTTTACTACATGTAAGTAGTGTATCAGTCAGTAGTGTGTCGGTAATATGTCGACCAACATGTTGACCAGTGGGATTGGATTCTTTACCTTTACCCAAAATTTATTAACAAAACAGTTGTTGCAAATTGAAATGATCATCACCAACCTGACAAGAACTTCTAACAATTCCTTATTTTCTGAAAAGGACACAACCACCTTGGCTACAGTTTTCTTCTTCTGACGAAGCTAATAATTAAAATACAACAAATTTCATAAACTATTGTTTTACAAAACACAGCGTAAGCTCAAGTACTAAGATACCAATTCTCTAAGGCAACAAAATACTTAGGCTCGATTTCCAGCCGCTGTTTGGGAAACGAGCCCACGCTCCGTCTCTTTTCGGGGAGGAACGTAGACCGGACATGAGAGAGCAGCAGAAATCGAGCCTAGAAAATACTCATCTCCAAGTTTTACATACCATTGATCTCAGAAGGTCACTATCCCAGAAGAGAGCCGATATTTCAGCACTGATCAGATAGGGTTTCTTATCAAAATTGATGACATGAAAGGAATAATCATTTGTTATCTGCACCCTAAGAGCATAACAGAAATAAAACCACCAAGATTAAACCTCTATGTATATTTGTTCCTTTTATAGGTGAACATTCATACAACACAGTTAAAGCAGTGTAAATCCTATGGTACTCAGTAGGGCTGACTGGCTCTGCTCAGTGGGTAAAGGTAAAGTCTGCATACAAGCCAAGTGGTGCATCAGACCGGAGTTTATCTTAGTTTTTGTAGCATGAAGCAACTAGGAGTGTTTCTACTCCCACCTAAATAGGATGCTAGTCTATCACATTAAGTTTGCTGCTACACAGTAAAGTGCCTTGCCCAAGAACACAACACAATGTCCCTGCCAGGGCTAGAACAAGGACCACTCGATCCGGAGACGAGTGTACTAATCACGAGGTCACTGTGCGCTCCCTGCTCAGTGGACATCCACAATAATTTCACAGCACCTAGAGGAACACTAAAATTGATGTGCCAGTGACCAAATTACAACTCAAAACTGCCAAACAACAAGGGTGGTGAGGGCATAAAACTACTAACTAAAAGTGGTGGCAGTAAAATGTGCACGTACATCAGAAGTCTTAAATCTTTACAAAGACTGCCAACTTAATATTTCAGATTGGCAAGTCGTAACACAATATATGTACTAATCACAAAATGACAAGTTAGCTAACCTCTTAATGAGGCCTTCAGGCTGGCTTTCAGTAGATGTTTCTAACTCCAACTCCTGATTAATTTGTTCCATGAAATCCAGATCTTCATCACACACAGTTGAATCTGCCTCTAATCCTGAATTGCCTAAACATTCAGCAGAATAACGTCAAACAGTGAACAATGTAATTGTTATTAACACATCAAGTGCCATATAGCATTTAATACCATAATTATCATTAGGGGTAATAAACAAAAAGTTTATCCTCACATACTTTGATGCAGTTGTGAATTCACAAGTTGATTGGCATACTGAGCTGACTGATTTAACCAGCTGGAAGAGATCGCAAAAGAAAAGAAAAGGACATTCAGTCAAATACAAAACATTCATACTGCCATTATTATTGATGTCTGAGCTGCTAACCAGAAGCAAAATAATAATATTCATTTGGCTTATGCAACATCTCATCTTATTGACATGTAACTGTACATTTTATTGATATTTACGTACTGTTTTTGTACACACCACCAAACCAATTTTCCTCCATGATAATTGGTGTTCGTATTACAATTTTGACATGAAACATATATTAAAACTTAAAACATATATTATGTAAAACTTACTTTGCAATATTGTGTTGGTATGTTGTTTCAATTGACAGTGGGAAGTCTAAAAAGATAACAGAGAAAACCATTAATGAACCTTGAACAAGACAATAGATCGAGTTTTACATCTTATATGTTCATTCATTTCGTGGTCAGTCCATTCTCTTACAGGCGAAAATTAATTTGATTACTCTCAAATACAATATTGCTCTTAAGGAATCACTTTTTTTCCCCAATGTTAATAGCCCGCAAACAGGCTCCCGGCTCTTGAAGGGAGAACAGCAAATTCGGTGCAAAGTGCTGAGCAGGGGAGTCTCAGAATATCCAATGTCTGCGTCCAAATTTCGATTTTAATTATTCATGACAAAATCTTAGTTTTCAGTTCCGGTAGAGACAAAAATGAAAATGGCGTGAAGAAGAGATGCAGTTCTTCAGAAGGCTTGTGACCATTTATCAAATAATTTGAAGTTCAGGCTGCAATTGAAGTCCAAACAGTGTACTGCTGTCGAGTGTTTACTTAAGAAAGATGATTTGCTTGCAGTTTTTCCAACAGGATATGGCAAAAGACCGCTATGGTGGGCTGTTCTTGAAGAAGTGCAACATTTCCCTAGAATTGCATTCCCAGAGATTTTCGAGCACCGGCACTGACTCTACATGTAGGTCTGTGGACTTCATCTTCGGAATTCGGCTCTTGGAATTTGGAAGAAACTTTCTGCAATTTTTTTTTCCTCTGGGACTTCTCTCTGGAAGACAGCAGCGCTTTTCTTGACCTGGCATGACACTCAGTTAATTCGAACTCAATTTCACTACAGTTATTTGCGGCCACGAACTTCAAATTGACTACATTTATCATTCTAGAAATACATGTCATTCCATCACATGTCCTTCTGACCTTTGCTGCACAGGGCTTGCAAAGTCTTTCAGACAGACTGGAGTTTCTTATGACTTCAATTCCAGCTTGTTCAAGGACTTGAGATAAAATCTCATCTTTTTAGCTACACACATTTTTCTTCACGTTTTTCCGTGAGACATGACTTTTTTTTGCGAACGCCAATGTGTATCATTATTTGTTTACTTTGGTTTTGGATTTTGACTTCCGGCATGCACAGATTGGTTAAATTTGACAGTTGACAAGATAACTTCTCTGCGGGGTTCTTGTGGGAAGCAGCTGCGATTTAGGAAGATGCATGCTCCTCCAAGAGCCAGGAGCCTGTTCGCAGGCTACAATGTTATGTGAAGTATGAAGTATATTAAGCTGAAGCATTCACAATGCTAACCTGGAAGTATTGAATGGTTGGAGGATGGTGCACACAGAACAGAAACAGCTTGCTGGTTTAAGTACAACTGCTGTTCTAGGGTGAAGGAGACTCCTGAGGCTGTTGGCTGCTGATGTTCACCTTCTCTGTCATGGTTCTGTAAGAATGTGAGTGTACTTGTTTAATAATGTAGTACTGGCTAATGGGCAGGAAACAAGCATCTTGAACACGGGGCAGAAAAAGATATCTGGAAGACTTTAGGGAGTAGAGAGTGTCTTGCTCAGAGCTCTGAATCAAACTGTTACATAGTAATATTACTTAACATTGAAAGATAATACCTGTCCAGCAGGAGATAATGGTGCAGGAGAATTATCAGGACAGAAAATGGCATAATCCTCTGCTACAAGTTCATCATTGATGTGAACATCATCCTGAGCATTTGTGTCACACAAACAAAGGGACAATGTTCCTTCCTATTGAAAAACAAATTGTTTTAAATTGACCCTATGAAAAATGTGAGTAATGATGAATACAAATTAAACAAAATGGAATTAATGGATGATCAATCAGAATTGCTATATTGAGGATAACTATGGCTCATTACTTACCTTAACTCCGCAAACAATTGCCACCAGCTGCTTATAACTCTTTGTTAGACGATAAAACCTGTGAATAGAGCCTGTTGACCATTCTTTGCACTAGTGAATCAAACAAACACAATATCAACAAACAATTACAAATAAAATATTTACATGTATAACTGATCATTTACTCACAAAGTTCCCATTTCCAATTGATTACTATGGGTACAACATAATTTACATGACCCTTGAATAAAAAACACAACCTTTTAGTGAAATTTCCACATTGGCAAGCAACTTTGCACTTGTATTATTATGTTCAATTTATAGGAACAAAACCATTGTGCAGCTATTTTTCAATGTCATTTTTCTTTTACACTCACTTTTGCCTGTTGCACTAACTCAAGTTATAATAAAGACTTGGTGATCATCATTTTCAGTTGAGCAAAAAAAAATTAATAAATGAATATTTCTTCTTCCCAAGATGTCCATGATATGCCTTTTAACACTGAGTCTTTAAATTTAGCATAATCATACCCCTCCAAAAGGCTGGATGTAGGCCAACTTGCTGGGTAGTGCTTGAGCTGGGAGCTTGATAAATTGTGACCTAAATGACGATGATGATAAGAGAATCAAAAAAATATAACCATATCATCTAGGGAGGCAGCGTGGCCGAGTGGTCAGCGCGTCAGACTCGCAATCCAGCGGTCCCGGGTTCGAGTCCCACTCTGGCCACTAGCTAGATTGTTTCACGGTACGCCCGAGTTCAAATCCTTGGCCACACTTGTAAATAGCCAACTGGTCTGCCTCCGGCCAGTTGGGATTCTTAACAATGTTATGTTTAATTTGAATTATTTGTTTCAGCTGTTTGAGTGGCATGCCTGTGAACTAGCTTGGTGTAGCTAAGTGCATGTTCCACTATAAACAAACATTTGACACTTTTTTGACATCATCGCTGTCATTAGTAATAACACTTTTATATTGTGCACTTAGGCCTGGGGTAGAAGAAAGACTAGAAATCATTATCATGTTATCTAGTTCCTGATATCTATCATCTCTTGGTTGGTTCAATCTTCACCTTGCTTTCATACAGAGACTCACAATTAGTTCCATTTCACAGACTGTAACGGTCTATAAGCACCTGCCTGCAAATCCCAAGTCATGTTGTTAAATCAACTTACCCAGTTGGCAAGTGAGATTCCTCACGAGTGATTGAAACTGTGATACACCGTTAGCTGTAGAAACCTAAAATATGCAAGCCACATTTCACTCACCGTAACACTCGTAGACTTGACAAGGGTAATCTAGCTGTATTTCCATAATCAACATAAAAGACCTGTCAAAAGAAGCACAAGTAGTAGAGTATAAGTACATAAAAGCATTAGGTTAGTGCAGAATAGAGACATTTTGAGACTGCAGTAGATCCATTTCAGTTCTCTGCTTTTTGGATCTCCACCTTAAGGTGGCTCAAAACAGTTTCCAACACTTATATTTGGATGGGTCGTTATAACCATTCTTTATCACTTGATGCTACAATCATGGTATCAAAAAACTGCCCGATCATTGGTGAAGACGTTGGTATCATTTTTGTGACACAATACATTACCATAGCAACAGTACAACCTCCTAAAAACACCCTCAATTGCAGCTTTAGGGGCTTATAATTCAAAAACGGCACGGTGAAATGTTTTTATATTATCAACTTTTGATAAGCATGATAAGATGCAACTTTTGGTAAAGTTTAAAAACATTCTGTACATGGAGTTCAGAGCCACCTTAAATTTTCGAAAAATTAAGGTGGCTCTGAACCCCATGTACGGAATTTTTTAAAACTTTGCCAAAAGTTGCATCTTATCATGCTTATCAAAAGTTGATAATAAAAAAAGTTTCACCGTGCCGTTTTAGAAATATGCGCCCCTAAAGCCGCAGTTAAGGGTGTTTTTAGGAGGTCATCCTGTTGCTATGGTAACCTATTGTGCCACGAAAATGATACCACTGTGTTTACCAATGATTGGTCAGTTTTTTGATACCATGATTGTAGCATCAAGTGATAAAGAATGGTTATAATGACCCATCCAAATCGAAGTGTTGGAAACTGTTTTGAGCCACCTTAGGCTAACTTACTCTTTAATGTCACATATTCAAGTTGTTTAAAATGGATCTTTTAGTAAACTAACTAAGTCACAAGTTCTATCATGACAGCTGACTGATGCAAATAACTCACAGTTATATCCAGTGATCATGTCAAATCAAAGTTATTAAGCAGGAAGTAAAAAATAGACTTAGTACACATCATTTGGAAGACGTAGATCAAAAGGTCTGGGTTTGAATTTTCACCACCATTGTATTGTATTATTGGGCAAGACAATTGACTCCCTAGCTCTTCCATTCTATTGGATCTTAGGGACTCTATAACTATTTATGTACATACCTCTATGCTGTCCACAGATTGAATACCAACCACTAGCCCACGGTACCATTGGCCATCCTCATACAGTGCACAGCATGCCTTGTGAATCATATAAATAGCAAAATTAGCCTGCATTATACTTCTCTGTCTAATCTAAGTACTGCTGAATTTGTAGCCCACAATAAGGGATATTGCATTATTTCCTTGATGAAAGACTTCTGCAATCCAACCAAATAAATACCTCCATACGGATGATGTATCTTTACTGAAATCTACACACTATATACATGTACATGTAGTTTTCTGTTAAGCAATTACCATCACAATTGCAATTATCTGGGTAAAATCCCAGATGTTTCTTGAGAAACGGAAGCAACTAAGGATACAGAGAAATGTCTGTTTATTCAGATAGTACAATGCCATGCCTCAACAGTATTGATAGCAACTGCAGGTTTAGGACAGTCAGAGGTACATGTATTCAACATCAACCAGCCATTCTACTTTCCTAATGTACGTGTTTAACCTATTATGTGCACATCCCAAGCTAAAGATATGAATTCTCCTTACTGGCTGCATACATTTCTTCTGACATTGGTTCAGAGAATTTCCTGATACATACAATTTACAACAAATTGATCAATTTACTTGACAACTACTTTCGCCAATGACTGTTGAAACTTTTGGGTTATTCATTACTCTATGACTGTCAGAATTATTTTTTTACATCAGCTTTTGAATTCTTTTTAAAATGCACCTAACCCCAAAATATTTTTTTCGCTTAAAAAACTCTTTGCACCTGTTTGAAACGCAATATGCCTTTTTGCCCTTTTCTAGCCCTAATCTTGACTTTTTACAGGCGGTAAAAGTTAAGAAATCTGGTCATCGTCTGTTCCACGGCCGAGCAAGTAAGGGGAATGGGTTTATTCCTGGGTTGACGTCACAAACTTCTTTGCATGCACATTTACAAAGACTTAATACGATGCAAATCAGTCTGTGATGTCAACCCAGGAATAGACGCATGCCCCTTACTAGCTCGGTCGTGCAACAGATGATGACTAGATTTCGTAACTTTTACAGCCTATAAAAAAGTAAAGATTTAGTTTTAAAAGGCGCACTGCGTTTCGAATAGGTGCAAAGAATTATTTAAGCGAAAAAATATTTTGGGGTTAGGTGCACTTTAACTGTTTGCTTACACCTACCTGGCCAACAGAAACAAACCACCCTGGCATCTTGTATCTTACACTTTCTCGAGTTGAATAGAACTGTCTGTAAATAAACAACACAAACTGCTTGACAACATCGCTTTAAAGAAGGCCATTTTCTCTCTGGGATCCTTATTTTGGTTAATCATTACCTTTGAGAAATACCTTATAGAAGTTAACCAAACAACCCAAAAAGTCAGTGTCAAAGGCTCATAATAATTATACTCAAGGGTTTCATTATTGTTTTCAGCAGAAGGGCAACTGTTTTTCACAGGCGGGCAAAACTATTTGAACTGAACTTCTAATATAAGAAAAAGTTTCCTCTTGATGGTCAAACCAGGTGAGCAAAATCGTCCTCACAACTGGTCAATCTGACCAGAGCCGCCAGCCCTTGATGAAACCCTTGTTATGTGTACTACTCCTACAGTGCCTAGTAGGCAAACTCTTCTTAATTCTGAAAAGCTTTGGCTAATTACTGTCTGCATACATGTAGCTAGATAACACAGTATTGAGTATTTAGTTAAAATTTAGATAAACTTGCCTCATGTCTTCTGTCAAATCTTGCAGCTTTGGCCAGTTTTCAATCAGCATCACCCAAAACTGATGAGGGTGAATAACATGAGTGACACACACTTCAAGATATCCACATTCAGGTAGCTTGATCTTTGAATAGTAGATTCCTCTTCCTACACCATCAGGTAAGTTAAGTGGATTGCCAGGGACACAAGGAGGCTCAGGATCTTTGTGGATTTCTGCAGGAGCAGGACAAGCTGGTTCTTCACCATCGGTTTTTGAATGGTCCTTTTCTTCTTCTGAGTGGAACACAGGACATTTACGTATTTAATGTTTTAATAAGTTCATACAGAGCTTTTTTAAAACACAAAAACAGTCAAGTTGAATAATTAGTATTTACTTCTAACTTCTTGCAAAAGGATGAGGCATACACTGTACCACAAAATTAAACAGCAATAGTTTCATCAACAGTGTGACCATACAATCATCAGGGTTTTGTCACAAACTTTTGAACCATATCTGGGTTATTGACCAAGCTTGAGGTCAAGGTGGCTGGATATTGGCCAAGTTAGTTCTTTTTCTGTGTGTTTATGGACTGAGATGGAGTTCAGGTCCATAGAACAAGGCCAATATCCGGCCATCTTGACTGAACAAGCTTGGTTTATTAAATGGCTTTTGGGGAAATGTTTCCCACGGGACACAAGTACCATCTTGCCCGCTCGGGTAGTCAATCAAAGCACCGGATTTGCTTCATCTTGCCTGCTCACAGAGCAAGCCATAAAATAAGTGATTTTATTGTTTTGAAATAAGGCAAAGCAGGGTGGCCAGCCAAGATCATAGTGGATCAACTCACTATCACGATGGTGACTTTGGTCTGCAGCTGTCAGGCTACTTATGACTGAGTCATCATGTAGGGCTTAGACCTGGCCATCCAAGATTCAGTGACAAAAAGCAGACGTTTGATCCACTCATTTTGAGTTCTACATGTATGCCTGAACCAGGCTGATATAAACATAGTAAACTGGCCATATATTCATCTGCAAGGTTTCTTTTGGCAAGTTAACAAGCTTAATAGGCCATTTCCGAGTTCCCTTTTGCCTCCATGTCAAAACGAGTCTAAGTGCGAAACCATTCATATGAAAACGAGTTCCTCATACAGGTCATTTTCATGCAAATCAAACTCATTTTCATATGAAAGGTTTCGCACTTAGACTCGTTTTGAAACAGAGACACAAGGGAACTTGGAAATGGCCTATTTGTTTCAATGCTACAATGTACATTGTTCAGTTTACACCAAATTGTTAGCACAGTGTAAATATATGTTCTGACTGTTGAAAACAAGTTGTTTTATTAATTCATTTCCATTTACCATTTCTTGCTAGGAAAAGAAGCCAGTCCAGTTTTGTGGGTCGCTCTATCCTAACAACATCTGGCATTGCAGACATAAATTCCACAACACTCATAAAACCTAACTGCTTGATGTTCAGTTCTTTGTTATGAAGATTCTGAAATCCAATATTTTAAGAACATTAATTACAATCAAATCTAAAGCACATTCCAAAACAAATTCTTGCACCTGCCTGAAGACTTTTAAGCTTGCAACAAATTCTCACCTTGTATTCTATTGGAAATCGAGCTGCCCATACACCATTGGGCCTTCTAGCCAACACCTTATAGAAAAAAAAGAAATAACACTCAATAATTTCCTTAAAAGAGTGAAAATATTCTTTCCTCATTCTATCAAAATTTATTGAATAAAGCCTGCAGATACATGTATGTATGGCTTGAAAAATTCTGATAATTTCAGCCAGGCTATTTTCTTCAAGAATTTTCTTTCATTAATAAATTTAATAATAGTAATAGTAATAATAATAATAATATTTAACATTTCTATGGGCAAATTAACACACATACATACACATACAGTATATACATGATCAAAGGTGCTTTACAAATTCTAAAAAATAAAATTAACATCCCCTTAGTAAAAATATTCAACCTATATCCTATTAAAGAAAGGATACAAATGTAGATTACAAAATTTTGAAAATTACATCTGCCACTTAATTAAAATGAAACCTTATCTAATTATAACAACTAATAAAAACCCTGTCTAAATAAATATCCTAATTATAAGCTTAACTCAAAAGGTGAGCCTTCAGTAAAGTTTTAAATTTGTTAAAAATTATTCTGACATTATTCTGCTGTGACATTCACCTTTGTCCTCATCCTTCCATTGATTAGTATAGCGCTAAATGCTACTCCTGATCATGATATAGGAAGCATGTTAAGTCGAGTAAGTCATGATAAAGTTGTTGTTAAGTCTGCCAAATATGTATGCTTCTCACAGAGTAAGTTATAGATCTTGCTTCCCTATGTGTCTGTAACACCCCACCTGCTGAGCACACTCTTGTTGTTTTGCACTTGTTTTTTTAAAGGATTGTCTTTATTCATACAGAAGAAGGCATGCCGCTCATCATTCCTCAGCGTAGGCCATATGAGTTGACAATGTTGGTTTACATTAAAATATAATACTTCCGATAAGCCTGATACATGCAGTCTCTAGATCTAGGCATTCTTGAATATGTTCAAGACATTTTACTAGCAGTGGCACTCTCTCACTCAGGTATAAACTTGTATGTACATGTACACGTGAAAAAAAAAAATACAAAGGTTGCTAAATAAACATAATATAAAAGATATTAACATAATTTTATCATTTATAATCAATACCTGTCTACATTCCTGTTTTGTTTTTTCATCAATTCCACTCTTGTTGTCAAGCTTGGCTTTAATTGAAGATGCAGATTCCCCTTTTCGTTTAACAGCCTCTGATTTGCCGTTTGCATTGTTTTTAGGTGTTTGACTGTAGTTTCTTTTTTCGGCAGTGGATTGACAAACAGTCGACGCACTTTCAGTCCTGAGTGAGAAACTGTCACCAGGATCAGGTGCTTTACCTAAAAAAGGAAAAAGACTATTAACATGGCAATCGAAAGGGATCAGTTGTTTGAAAGCATAGTTTTAAAGGTTTTTTTCTTTGCTACTATTTTGTATACATGTAGGTTGAATGGTTGCCATAGACATCACTTTTCAAACTTCTCTAACTTTTTCCTGATAACAATAAAATTTCCCTGACCAAGAAAATATGAAATGTCAGAAATAGACTTTGTGTGCTCCACCCCCCCCCCCCCCCACCAGTTGCCCTTTCCATCCATTCATTTTTCAACAAACTTGCCAAACACCGTTGAGATCAACAATGAGACCCCAAATGTTTCTTCCAGTCTTAAGGGCACTTCATAACACATACATGTAATAAAGAGCTGCTTCATAATCCTCTCCATGATATACTTACCTGAATTATCTAGTGTATTTCTTTTCCCATAAACTCTGTAGACTCCCCCTCGTATGTCCTCAATCCTTACTATGTCATTAATTGATTCAAGAAGATGACCCAGTGATTTAAATTTCAGTCTTTCATAGTTAAGTTCCTGACCAAACCTTCGGTTGAATGCTACAGCAAACATAGAGCTCAGTATTCCTGAAGGATATTGACTGAGAAGTTCTCTTATCTGTGTTCTTATAATGTGAGGGAGAATCGGTGCTGGCTCAGGATGATATGAAGTAAGACGTGTTTTTCTCTTGCTAGAACTTTTCTTTTGTCTGGCAACAAGACTAGCTATGTGTCTTGTGGTGGCATCAGCAATACCTGAAATTGAAAGACACAAGCTCCTATATATTAAAATTTAGACATAAATCTGTAGAGTGGATGCAAACTACAGTGTATGTTTGAACTTGATAAACACAGACCAAAAAGAAGATGAACAATAATTATTATCTGTTACAAGTTTCAGGTAATGCTGCTTGTAAAACTTTAGACTGCATTTCAAGATTGAAATGTACATGTTGGTTTTCTTTTGTGGTATTGGAGAAGTTGTTACAGTCAAACTCAGAAAACGGTGAACACCTAAAATATGTCTGGAATGTTTGTGCTTTAACCCATCACAAGCTGTCCAAGTTGACGAGCAGAAGTCAATTTCTTTTGTGAAAATTAGTTTCTTTATTTAAATGTAGAAATGCTGTTACGATTGAAGAAACTTGAGAATTTCTTGTTTTTGTTTATCTCTGTCCATTTGTATGTACAGATAATTTTGATTTTAAAGGCTCTCTTCGCGAGTGTGTTAGCAATCGTGTTCACGATAAAAAGTATGGTGTCACTTTCATCCACACTCGGCTTATCTGTCTTTCAATCAGGGCTGTAATTAATTTTATATTCACCTGTAGCCTTGATGTTCACACCCGTAGCAAACTTATTACTTTGTGGGTGAATTGTATCAACTACAGGCCAGTTCACCCATAACATCAAGGGCCCATCAAACATACTCAGCCGTAACAGGTGTTACGGGTTACAGCCCTTGTTGACAGCCCTGTCAATGGAACTTCTACCACATTTACAAAGAGACAAAGTGATATAGGAAGGTAATTTGACGAGTTACCATTTTATCTATTTACTTGCAAAGCATATTCAAATCAATTGCAAAATGTTATATCTACATGATGCAATACCTATCACAATTCAGTAATAAAAAAATTGATAACACCTAGCTGTTTAGCTGTTTCTGAATTATAAGCACTTAAAGGTAAAAATAAGGGTGCTTTAACAGGTTTTACTGTTGCCATGGTAACCTATTATGTAATTATCCGGGTTCTCAGGTTTTCATCCCTCCTCAAAACCAACATTTCTAAATTCCAATTCGATATGTGGCTAAATGTAATTTAGGCAAGGTTAAAATCGAGCGAGTTGGCCAGCTGTCGTCACCTATTGCAGTACGTGACATGCGGGGCGACCATTCGGGGATTCGCAGGGCCCTTTTGGGACTTTGTAGCTAGTGTATCAGTGCTTTGTTTGCTGATCATAGCATTGCGAATCGTTGCGGATTCACGCTCCCACTCCTCCCTCCCCGTCAGGCGGCCGGTGGTTTAGTATTTTTCAGGTAAGTAGTCTTCCTGGTAAGTATCTCCACTGAGTTTCTCAGTGTGACGGTGCTGGTTAGTGGTTGCTTTAGGGTGGTTCCCATTTCCAGGGTTGCCATGGATACCTCCTCTCTGCTCGTTGCACTTGGCCACCCACTAACCTTTTAGGCACCAGCTCCCAAGCTCATCATTAGCGATGAGGGCCACTGTTCTGAACACTGAACACTGTTCTGTGTCACCCTCGTTAAACAAAGTTGATTAATTTTTATTTATTTATTTATTTATGCAATGAGGATGACCACGACTTGTTCACCAATGATTGTTAGGCATTTGCGTGATACCGATATTGTAATATCACTTCAAAAGCTGGGTGTAGGGGTGTTGATCTGTTAAAGTATAACTGCTGGAAAGTGCTGGAAACTGTTACCAGCTACCTTAACTGCCCAGTATAGAGCGTTTTCACATGACGTCACGGCAGCCATATTGGTGTTCCAAAACAATGAAATGGAGGCCATGTTGGTGTACCGAACCAGTCCTGTGGGAGTTGAACTGTTTTCTTATGTAAACACTTCCTTTTGTTCCAATAAATTTGCATGTGAGCTGGCCACGTGAGTGAAACGCTCTATATTTGGGCTCGTATTCGCTTTTAAGCTCAATTATTCTCCGAGTTCGGGAGCACATGACTGTGGGGGTAGAAGTTTCACTACCCTTCCGTTTACGGGACTGCAAAACTGTGGGAGCAGAATTTTATTTACTATAGTTTAATAAAGTTTAGACCTAGGGAAAGCGGGATGTCAGTAGGTCCACATCAGCCTCTGGCTGCCCTTAGTCTAACCTACTATACCAAATAAAGTATGTATGTATGTATGTATGACTATCTGACCGTGTGCTTATATTATTATTCAACCTTTATATATCCTCGCTTCGAGATCATGGGAGCAGTAAACGAACAACGCTTAAGACTGGCCGGGTGTTCTGAAGTCGCTCCAGCGTAACAGACACTCATTTTGAAAGCATAAGTAAAAGCGATAGCACAAAACTTGTAAAAGACACTCTCACCTCGAAGAACCAAGACGCCATTTTCCCACGTTGGCCGTGTAACATTAGGCAAGTCCTTGAGTAGGTCTATTGGCGTTTTGTAGCCCATTTCCCGAAATGGAAGCGGCTTTCCAATCATGTTATTGTAATCTCTTTGCATTTCAGCCACTGAGAGGCCATTTGGTGCAGAAATGAGAAGAGCACGAATGTTCTTAGTGACCTCCAAGCGAAGAGTTTCCTTGCCATCAATTCCGCGTGATGACTTTTCGTCGCCTTTCGCAGCCATTGCTTTTCCTCCTAACATGTTATTTTATCAGTTAAACTTCTGAATGAAGACAAAGAGTTGCTTAGAAGTTGAGAACGGGAAGCAAGGAAAAAGACGTTTTCGAATTTCCCACATTTTATGCTCACAAAGTGGCAAATGCATCTAAACGCGGGAACAAAACAAACCGCGCCAGTGTTACGAACGAGAGAAACTGGAAAGGAGTCGTGGGTTATCCAGAAGGCAATGGGAGCAGAGACGTATCTAAGATGGCGAACGTTTTTGAAGAGAACAGGACAGAAGTTTGTAGCTATTTTCACATGAACTGAAAAGAAGAAGTCAAACAAATCTAACGAATAACGCAGCTAACTTACCTGGAAAATGGATTCAGTGAGCGATCAAGTGACTAAGACGAATGAGGGTTACGAAATTCCGACTTGGAACAACTGGTCTCCACTGGCCAAGTTTTACCATCCTCTGCAGGCTGGAAGCATTGATGGGACTGACACGGTGCCACACGATAAGGCTGTTAGTCGCGCTATGGTTGCTAAGTGTGAGTGCAATAATTTATCTAGTAAGACAATACTTTTTTCCTAGAAAAGCTTGAATTGAGTTGAACCAGGGGGTCAGGAAGGCATAGATGTAAGAGTTTAAAGAGCACTGATTCTCTCATAATCATCTGTCCTCGTTGCGCCATGGGATGAATAAGGCCTTACTGATTCTTTGCTGTGAAGTTGACTTTACCTCTGTCTACCTTTTTTCAGATAAGCCAAACAAGAGAGTATGTGGTGATCCAGACAGTACATTGTTTGTTGGGAAACTTAGCAAAGAAACTAGAGAAGGTTTGAACTTGTTGTGATTATTCCTTATTATATCTCTCAGGTACTACACGTACTGTCATTGGTCAATTTAGTGGGCTGTATCCTACTGTATGGCCCGCTAAAATTCAAAGATGTTTTTGTTGCCAAAATGCTTCGTGATTTATTGGCAGTTGTTCTTAACTGTTGATAACAAGTAGAAGTTTAAAACATTTTCATGCTTTTACTTAAACTTTAAAAAAGAGGAGTTTAAACAGATCTAAAAAGCGTTAAAACTGAATTTTCGACCGCCTTCTGCAGTCTTCTTCAGAGAAATATACTCTGCAAGTCACGCAATGCAAACATGTAGCGGAAACATCAATGTTCATTGCCCCTCAGGGAGGAAACCAGTGATGTGTAAACCCTTGGGAAGGGTGCTCTTTCATTAACAGAGTTCTTGTCGAGGAATGAATGTAAAGACTCTAAAAAAAACCTTTTGTCCTTGATTTCTACGCCTGTTTCCAAAATGCTGGTCTGTTGTGGCCAGTGGTTTCGACATGCTGTTTTACCGCGGAGCCAACATTCCCTTTCATTCCAGGTTTGTGTTCAGGCCCCCTCTGTCAGTATGTGAGACATGGGTTTGAATCCTGTTAAGCCTGAATTTTTTCAGGCTTTAATTTCACAGCTGCTTAAGTTGTGTGCATAACTGCGATGATCAATCATGTCTTCATATCTTTCTCCGCAGTTTAAATACTACACTGTATATGCTCTTTCATATATTCATTTGTACTCTTCACCTTCTACGGGTATATTATGTACTCACAAAGTGACCAGCTCACAGTTGACTTGATAGCTCAGTTGATAAAGCACTACACTGGTATAGCAGAGGTCATGGGTTCGAATCCCGTTCAGGCCTGAATTTTTTTCAGGCTTTAATTTCACAGCTGCCTAAGTTGTGTGCATAACTGCAATGCTCAATCATGTCCTCGTATCTTTCTCCACAGTTCAAATATATGATCTTTCATATAATTATTCATTTGTAAAAGAAAAGGTTCATGCAGTACACCTAACCCAGTTCTCTGAGAGTACTTTCCATTCAAAAAAAATTCTGGCTTACATTTCCAGAAATTTCTTGTTACGAATGGAACCTCGTTTTTCAAATCTCCAGCAAAGAGGATGCCCCTCGTGAGTTTTACCCAAATTTTTGAACAAATTTTACCAGGAATTTGCATTCCAAAATTTTGATTTTAGCCCCAGAATTTACATGATTTTTGGTTGAAATGGTTCACATTTTTGAAATTCAACAATTTCCAGACTTCCTTGAAACTTAACAAAGCACCATTTGTCCCTGTTTCAAAAATTCCAAAATATCTGGTTGAATGTTTTCCTTTGCAGCAACTGTGAACAAAGTTTTTGCAAAATGTGGAGAAGTAACAAGATGCAGGCTTATTAGAGATGTTGGTAAGTGGCTTGACAATTATAAATATCGAGACCGCAGGATATTATATCTGCATAATAATTATTTTATTATTATTATTATTATTGATAGTATTATTATTTATTTATTTTTTATATATATTTTCCTTATTTTGTAGTGACAGGCTTTTCAAAAGGCTATGCGTTTGTAGAATACAGGAGTGAAAGAGATGCTAATTTAGCATGGAGGGTAAGTGAATTATCAAAGAAAAGTTTATTGTGATAAACATTTTATTATGCTGGTTGCAGCTGAATAATGCTGGTTGCAGCTGAATAAACAATAATAACAACAATATAATTTCTTCAAAATACAGTCTTAACTTGAAATCTCAAAATAAGCTTGATATTTCAACCACTGTCCTCAGATTGCATGTAAGGATCACTTGTTGTTGTCTTGAGCTCATGTCTTTTGGAGCTACTAAATGTTACTCCTATTCACAGGCTAGGTGATCTGTTACAGGTTTCTATTTTTACTCTGACTCATCTTTTTTTCAGGAACTGCACAGCCAAGAGATAGATGGCTGCACTATATCAGTAGAGTATGAAGCAGCAAGGTCTCTGAAGGGCTGGGTCCCAAGGCGACTGGGTAAAGTTTTTTACACTTTGTCATAGTAGAAAGCTAAAACTTCTTTGGTGTATATGAATGTTGTGCTGCATAGCACTAAGAACACAAATGGTCACACAGAGAATTAACTCTGAAGTGTAAATTTAAGTGCTAAATAAACCCGTGAATAACCCACTGGGCGTTAGCCCTAGTAAAGGGAATCAGGGAACCACACAAGGTAAAGAAAAAATCTTTTGACCTCGGTGGGAATCGAACCCACAACCTCCGGATTAGATCTACCATTACGGTAGATCTAATCCGGAGGTCGTGGGTCGTGGGTTCGATTCAAAATTCAAAATTTCTGACAAGTACCTCGGTCTTTTTTACATGGGAGTCCCCCCCTACTGGGGTATATACAGGTGATAATAACAAAAAAGTCTTTTCTTTAAAAAATTATCATACTACCCAGCAGAGAGAGTATTTTGGTTTGTACCTGCCACATAAATTCTACTTGAAAGGCTTTTGGCCTTTGAGGCCATTCTCCCTATTGGAATACTTTTTCCAATGATCCTCTGTGGTTTGGGTATGAATGTTTTCAAGAACTGCACAGTAAAGAAAATCATCTGCTACAAGAAAATATCTTGATGTACACCAACTTTCTAACATTACTTACCCTTTCTGTGAGTAAAAATTATACCAATTTTTTATTTTTTTTTTCCCAGTGAATGAAAAGGTGAAAAGTATTTAATTCAATATTGTCTTACTGTAGGAGGTGGATTTGGAGGTAAAAAGGAGTCTGGTCAACTGAGGTTTGGAGGAAGAGATCGTCCCTTCAGGAGACCAATGTGAGAAACGTTTGAAATCAGTTAATAATAAACAATCTTTATAGTAAATGTTCTTTTTCTTTGGCCATCGTAGCTTCATAAGAAATAACACACAAACCGCGGCGATAAACATGACAATAAAACGCATTTTGGAAAACAAATTCATTTAACTTGACGTTTCGTATGTTACTTCTATTCCAAACGGTCACTTCTGAAGACGTATGTCGAAACATACGAAACGTCAAGCTAAATGAATTTTGTTTTCCAAAATGGATCTTTATAGTGTACACCAGACTTTTATTTTACCCATTATCTCCAGCCATGGTGAATCTAACAGACTCAAATTAGCAATTGTGTTAAAGCCACACCAGGGAAAAAAAAGTATGTTTTTACAAGATCATTATTTTTTCATACCATGCATCTTGTGAATGAGCTTCTGCCATCATCTCAGGGAGTGATCTGCAGCTAATTTCTCATTACAATATGCAACCACAATAAAGCATGCAGCTTGCAAGAATTGAGAAAGTGTTCTCTAGTAAGAAATCATCTTGATTTAAACTTCTTCTCCCTCTGATGTTGTAGGAAAGGTTTGTAGACCAGCTTGGATAACTTGCTTTTGCATAATTTAAGCGTTTTCTTCTCACACTTGCTGAACTTGTTCTTATTTTTAACTTTTTAGCCCAAATCAGCAAGATGGAAACCAACAGAAATATCTGCGAGGCTCGCGAGATCACGAAGGTGCTCGTGCAGCACGTGAAAATCCCCGGGACACTTATCGTGAACGGAAAAGCGACAACGCTCGCGAGAATTACGCTCATCGCGAGCGTGACCGTGAACGTGATCGAGATGGAGCTCGTGAAAAACGTGAACGTGACAGGGAAAGTTCACGAAGCAGTTCTTACTATCGTGAACGCGAAGGCGATACTGATGGGAAAAGAAAACGTGAGCGTGACAGTGAGAGATCGCGTGATCGTGTCGGAGAGCGTTACAAAGACCGTGGTCGTTATGGAGATGGTGAGACGTCTCGCAATAAAGAGAGACATCGTCATCGAGAGAAAAGAAAAGATACTACTAAGGCCAGCGATGAGAGAAAAGAAGCCTCTGATCACAATTATGAGCAAGAAGAAGGGGAAGTGGAGTAGTCTTTTCTCACAGAATTGGGTCAAGGAAGGCTAAAATTCCACGGTTGGAATCGAATAAAAATTCAAGACCTTACAGCGCGATTTTCGTGAAAGGGCAACGCAGAACCCGATCGTCTTGTTTTCAAGACGCGTCTAATCAAATTAAAAAAAATACGAGAATTGTATCGGGAAACAAAGACGAAAAAAGGCACAACTATCACGAAGTTCTTGGGCCGTTCATAGACCGTGCTGATGGTGTTGGTATCCGGTCGTTTAGCCCCCACCCAACCAGAAGTCAAAAACGCTATCTATTTTTCGTTCTTCAAGCGTGAATGGGAAGCTAGTCGAGAATACAGAGAATAACATTTTGCCGTCTGGCCCTCATACTGTCCCCTTCCCGCTATTTATTTCCCGAGGGGAGAGCCTCTTAAGATTTTTCGTATGAACCCCGTCTACGCGAATTGACTGTGCCTGTGGTGTTTGACAGGTAAGCAACATGATGTATCTGATGTGACAGCTCTTCAAGAGCAAACCTGGACAGTAAGCATCGGAAACAATGTTCGCAAGTATTTAAGTTGACCAGTGACACTTATTGCAGCAAGAAATAAACACTCGTTTCGTGGAAATCAGCGCAATTTTTGTCTAATTGAACTTGTCTCTTACCTCAATTACCGTTTAGTCCGTACACCAAGTATGGCAAATTTCTGTTTCAAATATCTGTTCTTACAAAATAAGAATGCTTTGCACAGGTCTCCGAAGCTTCTGGAGCGTGGGATACCTGTGGTTTTTGTTCCATGATAAATCGGGTGATTACATGGGAGTTACACTGTCTTCTGCGTATACCCTTTTAAAAAAAAAGTACATTCGAGGAAAGTATTACCACGCGGTTGGAAAAAAAATCTCAAGAATTCCTAAACAAGAAAGCAAAATTACACATTCGCCCGATATGGGACTTGAACCCATGACCCTCAGATTAAAAGTCTGATGCTCTACCGACTGAGCTAACCGGGCTCGCTGCTCAGGTAGGGACAAACAGCGGAGATGTTCGTTTTGGTGTAGACTAAAGAGTGTATCGTTTGGGTATAATGGGGAAGTAGGGTCAATCTGAACAAGGAATGGGAAGTATGCATACCCGTAATTCAATAAAAGCAAAAGGATATGGGAGCGAGGGTTACCGGTAATTAATGGCTATACGGAATTTCGCCAACTATAGCTTTATACAGCATTTATCTAGCGCCACCAGCTTTGTTTTGGATATGAACCATGCGCTGGTAATCCAACATAACCAGATATTATTCGTAGAGTTCCACAGTCGTAGTCTAGTCCGAAGCAACTGGGATAGAAAGTGGTTGAGGGGCGCACATCCGTCTTCAACAGTGAGGAGATTCGCTGGAGACTAGCACTGGATTAATCTGGGCGCCGTTCTCGGCGGTTGAGTAAAACGGTAGCTGCTAAGGCAGGGGCATCCTTTAGGATATTTGGAGATGTCAACAATACCCTAACACCAAAAAACGGCTTAAATGGTTATTTAAGATATACATGTATATAAATTTCCTTCATCAAAGTTTTGTTTACGTAACATTTCAAACACAAGAGATATCCAAACACCGAGAAGAGTTGAAAATGCGACACGCAGCGGAGTATTTTTGACGAAATTCGAGGTGTTTGGATAGCCGACGAAACACTGTCTCGAGTGTTTGATATATCTTCTCAATCGGAACAAAAACTAAGGAGTAAACGGAGAAGTAAAATCGTCAAAATCTATGCTAATTAAGACCGGGTATCCATTTTCTTTGTTTAAACTTGATGAATTATTTATGAGTTGAGAAAGTTAACTGAAAAGTTTTGTCATATCTGCCATCGCCACCAGCCAATAATAACAAATGTTCCAAAATTAAAGCTAACAGTAATTTCATTGCGATAAATTTCGCATAAATTGCTCTATTTGTTGTGTGTTGCCGGTTGGCTCGGTCGATAAAATTGCTAGATTTTTTCCAAAAGCGTCAATCAAATGTTACTGAGGTCTTTTTTCAGGCAAAACTGCAAACTGACATTCGCTTAAACTCCGAGGTATAGAGAAGATGATTCTAATCTCCAAATCGATTTTTTTTTTCGAATTCGTGTGGTCTACTTCTCTACGAGCAGAGTCGCGTGGATCTTTTCTGGATTAGTCGGGAAAGGTCGAAGGGTGGTTAGGAGGCTAACCGGCCTGGGGCCAACACTGGGAAGATGAGAGATCCTGGGAACGAGGTTGACTTAGGGCTCGTCGAAATTTGGCTGGAATGCAGGACTCACTTGTAGCATCAATTATTATCTACATGGCATATGTGAACTTTCACGGATTGACCGAGATACCATGAAGCAAATTACCAAAACCGAAAAACCGGATGCTTTAAATGAAAAAAAGAAGGAAACCGCAACGGCATCAAAGCCGAAAACCGGATATTTCACGGGTGAAAACAATCTAAGAAATGACAAAAACTGTAACATCGAAACCCAAACGCCCCCCTCTATAAATAAGCTACGGTGAAAGCCTTGTCCTTTTGGTTTCGAGGCTTTACCAAAACTAAAAGTCTAACATTTGCGAAGTCTCGAAACGTCAGCTTTTCAATTTCGCCACGGTGGTTAGTCAATACTTGTGTAATCTACAACTTAAATTATCTAGTAAGTGTTTCAATTGCCTCTTGACGAACCACAACAGTTTATGCCGTTAGAAAATATTAATTGCTTCGTGAGATATTATCAGCGCAAATTTAGCGCGGAGAGGGTTTTCATGACTTTGCGATATTAAAAAAAAAAACACATCAGCAGACATCAAATATCCCACACTCTGATATTGCTTTTCTTTATTAAAGGGGTCTTATACCGTCAGATACAAATTTTTCTCAAAAAAAAAGAACAATTTCTCTCGAAACATGAAGAATCAACATCTCTGAGCATTTGCAAAACGTATTCTGAAACGATTTTCCTGTAATTACTTCTTGATTTATGTTTAAATTAAGAAATCTGCACATTGGTAGCTATATTTTACATAGCAACCCCTATAGCAACGGTTGTTTACAGTCCAAAAGTACTTATAAAATGGATTCAATTTGGTACATTTTAATTATACTTGTCACGAAAGCTTTTGAGATGTGTAGTTATGCGAATATTACATCATGGCCCTGAACATTGTTTTCTGTGCCATCTTATACGTCCCTTATGCTTGATTAATATTTCTATGACCGGTGCGATTCGGGTATTCAATGAAACATTTATGTAAAACCTCCCCTTGTCTCTGCCCCATCCCCCTCCCCGCCATTCACAGGGCTATTTGGGATAATCGGGAACCCAAGTGAAACTTTAAAGCCTTTATTTCTCAAAACGACCAAACAGACAGATCACCAATATTTCAAACACAATATCTCCATTGCGTTTCAACCGAATGTTGTCAAATTTTAAAGATTGGCAAAGGACACAATTATCTAGGTCGTAAACCTCTAAAATTTGCAATTTATGAAATGGTTTTCCTGTTATTCAGTAAATATAGTTAATATTAGTCAATATTAATAAACGTTTTCCCATTTTCACAAGGAAAAAAAAACCTCAAAACACTGTTTTCGGAAGTTTGTCCCCTGAACAACTTCTTAATGACTTCTCGAACCATTGATTAGTAAGTTATCGTGTTTATAATTAACACTACTTGTTAACACTTTGGAGCTAATTATTCATTAACTATTGTGGCATGTGACCTGGAGAAGCTTATTTTTTAAGTCAGGGTGCAAAGTCCTTTAACGTGGTACCAAAACTGTCCCACAGAGTTGTTTTGTAAAAAAATATATCTTTTTAAGGTATAGGATCCCCTTTAAACTCACCCAACCATATGGTGCCGAACCTGTGACTGTGCAGTAATTTAAAAGATTCAAGAACGAGGCTCCCTGATGTGACCGATAAGTTACAGGCCTTGGTCAAAACAACTGGACGCAAAGTTCCAAGTACTAATGTGCACATTTTTCCTTCGCTTAAAATTAACAGCAAGCCCCGAATAATAATAAAAATAAAAAAATTCCGCTTACGTCATAGAAAAAAAATTGTAAAAATATCACGCTCTGACGCGCGTGCAAATGTGATATTAGACTCAGCGAAACAACGAATGATCCTGTTAATTTACTTCTAATAAAGTGCGTGCTACTTCCTCTTGGAAACGACAGGAGCAGCTGTTTATTGGCCTCTTGGGTGTTAAAAATACCATATAAGGCAAATTGAAAGTGCGCATTTACGTCAAAAGTGGCTATAATGTACCACGCTTGTTGGCGGCCGAATAAGTATTAAAAGAGTTTGAAGCTCTGTATACCACTGTGTCATGTTAAATATTTGCTTGAGGTCATCTTCATACACAGATACCAGATGTTAAAGTTGGTTGCTTCTGTATTATCACAAATTCACTCAATATTCGAAGTTTCGAAGACCTCACATCACGTTTTTCTGATGCAGGAAATTTTGATTTTTGCCTTTCCCGGGAAACGAAACGAACGCATTTTCATGCAAATGTGAGCATCGTTTTCAACAATGTTTGTATAAGGCTTAACTATTTATCTCAAGAAGATTTTTAAATTCGCTTCCGAAGTGACAGAAGTGTTTCGTCGGCATTGTTTGTTATCGGGTTGTTTTCAGTGAAGATCAAGAAATGTGAGCAAATGTTCCCACAAACGTGTCACCATCTGCTTACCTCATTGACGAGCAACGATACTGACAGCTGACTATTGGAAACTTCACTGATAAAATTGTATTAAAGTTTCTTTGTTTAGTTTCAGGATATTGATAAAAAGTAACGTCCAATTGTGGGGTTTTCTAAATTCTGCCTTTTGTGCAAACTCTCCCACAAAATAATCAAACCAGCCATCGACTGTCAGAGACTATTAAATTCTCTGGAAAGTGTTTATATTCACTTTTTAAGAAGCTAATAAATATATCATGAAAATTTTGGTAAATTTTGTCTGCTTTTGACAATAACAAAACAGTGCTTATATATGTAAACAATGAATGTCTCCAGCAACGCTGGTATAGTTTCTAATCCAATAAGCCTTCGTCGCTAAAGAGTTTTAAATTTTCATAGAAGATGTGGTAAACAATCGGACGCCAGCCAACCAGGGAGATATGACCAATCAGCAAGTGTTATAGCCTGCTCAAGTGCCGCCGGCTTCAAATATTTATTGGCCTGTGTGACATCATCAGCAATACATTTCACAGTCCACTGAGCATGGGCGAACGTCACTCGCGCTTCGGGAACCGCTTGTCGAAGCGTAATTCTAGCTTGTAATATATATTGCCTAGACGTTTTTGTTTTAGGAGGTTAGATAAATTTCTTAAGGGTCCACCAATAATGGCAAATTATCTGCCAAACAGGGAAGAAGATTGCAGTAGTACTTGATCGACACCAGCTTATCGTCGCATAATTCCACCGGGTAACGAATTGCCAAGGAACGTATGATATTCCGAGGAGATGACGACTGTCTTGCCGGCATGGAAGTTAGAACTTATAGAAAAGAAAAAGAGGAAGGAACAGGACCATCGACAGAAGGTCGCGCAAGAGAAATCCCGCAAAGTAGCCATACCAGAATGGAAGCGGTCGCTGTTAGCGAAGAAGAAAGAGGCTGCTAGCGATTCGCCGGAAACCAAGGAACACGGTTTGTCTGTCAACAGCGTTTTCGGACCAAGAATCGTAAGGAAGGTATCCCAATCAAATTTACCGATCGTGAATTCAAGCCAGAAACCTACAGTTAGAGGCGATTATGAAAACAAAACAAACATATTACAAGATGTTAACACGGTTCGCGGTGGCTCTTTGTCTTCAAGCTCGGCGGATGCGAATAGTTGTGTTACCAAAGCTGTCGAAATTCCGACAGAAGTTGAACACAAATCAAACAAACTAAGCACTCGAAAAGAGATCGGAGATAACCGTGAGATTTCTCAGCAATCAGATGTGGCGGCGATGAGAGAGGATTCCAACGTGGCTTTGGACATTCAGCAGTCGGAGACAAAGCTTGACAACGAACATAGCAAGACACCATCAGTTCTTAGCTATCGACGTATGTTTGAACAATCGAAAACAGAAGCAAGCAAGGAAACTAGTGAGCCGGGAATCATTAAAAACACACTAGGTAAAACTCAGGAACAAAACGACAAGAGGACTACAGAAAGTACGTTACGCACTGAAAGCAGCGAATCAAATCAATCTCCTTCACAATTGCAAATTTCTAACAAAAGTACTGTAGACAAAGCGCATTCAATTCACTCTGAGAAATCAACATGTTCGCACCCGGATTCGAACCAGCAAAGAGTGTTCGTTCCCAAACCTATGTTTGCTCCCAAACCGTACAAAAGTTTTGTCACTACACCTCCTTGGCTCAAAAATACCTCGCCAAAAAATATCACTTTCCAGATTGGCCGCAATTCTGTCCAGGAAGACGTTGTGGTAGCTAATGTAAACACCGAGGTGCAGAGTGCTCCAAAGAATTTTGACACCTCGGAAAAGAAAAGTTATGTAATAGAATCTGGTGCCAAGGAAAACATATCAAAAACTATTGAAATTGATGACAAACAGAAAGTCAGTAATAGCAGTGATCTGATTGTACCAAGCAGTGATGTTTTACAAAAAGACGAATCTGTGATAAAAACTGCAGAGGAAACAGTTGTGCCACTAGAGAAAACAGTGGAGAAACATTCAGTTATCAAGGAGACAGACTCTAAAGAGGAGCAGTTGGCCTCAAAGTCCGACAAGCATAGTGAGAGCCTGAAATATTTTGTGATAGACGGTAGAAACCAACAAGAATCAACTTCTACCACTGAGAAAGACAAAAGTTCTGTTAGTGCAACTTCAGACAGTGTATCTCAAGTTCCTAATGAATGTGCACAACATGATGCAGGGGACAACCTTCCTCATCCAAGTTCTATTGAATCATTGCGGAATAAGTTTGGTTCCATTGGGGGTTTTCGAAGGCGGACCTCTTCTGAAGAAAACATTTTTCTCAAGGGGAACCAGGCTGAACACAGTGATCAGGTGGTTGTCATACGTAGTTCTTCAGACTTAAAGAGGTCCCTTTCTCCTACGAAAAGATGGTCAGCGGATATTTTAAGTTTGATGTCAGAACCAATTGATAATGGTGAGAGTGAAACTAAGAACTTACCATCAACAACCAACCAGCTCAAGAGACCACCTCCTCCAGTAAAGAGATGGACAGCAGATGTTATAAATGTGATGCCGCAACAGATAGACAATGACATATCAAATTTATCCCCAAGAAGCGACTCCAGTAAGATGTCATTGACCTCACCAAGCAACAGCCTTCGCAGAGGAAGGTCATCATCTCTGTGTGAAATCAGAGAAGAGACTGGCCTAGACTACTTCCAGCACAAATCAAATGTTGCTCATGGAATAGAGCATCGTGTGAACAAGCTGATAAGAAAGATGTCTATCTCAGAAACCCAACTGAATGTTGATGATGAAGAGTCAGACTCAACAAGTGATGACGACCCTCTTAGTGACCTAGACTTAAAACTAGCAGCAAACAAAGAGAAAGATTTGCCTGTACCACCACAAGATGTCCAACCAGTGTTTGCAAGGAAGCATAGTGTTTCAAGTGAAATTGAACACAGGGTGACTGAACTCTTTCATCGGCAATTATCTCAGCAGTCAGATGCAGATGAATTAGAAGGAGAAAAAACATCGGAAAGTGATGCAAATATTACTGTTGTCCAGATTGTGGATGAAGTTAAAGAGCCACTCCCAGAAAACCTGAAAACAGAGTGTTTACCTGTGGTTAGCACCACAGCAGCAATTAACTTTGATTCTGCTCCTGTGAGTGACGATCATGATGAGGATTCTGATCACGTGCTACCAGAAAGCAAGCCAGTAAGTGGGTCTGTTCATAAACTGTCAGCGCTGTTTGGATCAAGTATATTGAAACCCAAAAAGAAAGACAAAGGTGTGACTGAAGAGAAATCAAAAGACAAGGCTAGTAAGCCATCTAAGCTGAACCAGAAGGGTTCATCTGGAGATGATGGTAAAAAATCCACTCTGTTCAGCAAGGCTCAGGGAAAGTCAGTGCAGAAGGACCAGCAACCGTCTAACACAAACATTTTTCCTTGGCTGAGAAAACATGACAAGAAGGAGAACACAGCAGGAAGTAAAACAAAAGAACTGCTGGACAAAAATCAAAAGAATAGTAGTTCAAGTTCTCCTGACGAAGGTACTGACACTGTGTCGATTGCTGCATTCGGATTGCAACCAGTGCACAAGCCTGTTAAAGTAGAGCAAATATTATTTGGCAATGTGAAGATAATAAGTAATGCCAGTCACGAGCAGACTCCACCAAAGGGAGTGTACCACAAACCCAAACCAAGTGTCCAGATTTCAGAGCCAGAAAAAGAGAAAATACCACCTGAGAAAGCAAATGATTCCAAAACAGATAATAAAAGAACTGAATCGCAGATCCCACCCATTGTAACACAGTATTGGAATGGAAACAAGGAGAGTCGCAGTTCTGAGACAAGTGTGAATGAGTCAGTTCCAATAACGTCAATCGATGAGGTGCCAGTATCTGCGATAGATATGCCTGAGTCTGGTGACAATGATGTGGCTGTTTCTGTGATTGATGTTCCTGCCTCTCCAGATAACCGCAGTGCAGGAAAGTTTGCATTTTTCAATGGCCACAAAGAGGACATACCAAATCCTGATGATGATGATGATGTCAGTGTGTCGGTTATTGACTTGCCATCGCCAGGCAATGAGAAGATAAGTGCCTTTCAAGAGGGTTACCTAGAAGCTGATGAGTTATCAGATGGAAGTGACGATGATGAAGTCGAGGGAAGCTACAATTTTGCCACTGGAGAAATTACCCATGTAGTGAATGGTGACATTACTCAGGATGACGAGGATGGTGATTATGATGATGAAGAAGAGGATGAGGATGATGAAGATGCGGATGTACCCATATCATACATAGGATCAGCGACTCAATATCCAGTTCCACAAGTTGTCTTTGATTCAGAGCCCGTGCTGTTGAAGTCATGTTTGAGCCCAAAGATAGAAAGAAAGAAGGTAAGATTCAAACCACAAAACAGGCTGAAATGTGGGATGACTGGTATGTCAACTCTTTCACTCCCATATTTGAGTCAGTCAGTTAATAATTGCAGTGCAAAATTTTAGACTTCTAGTGAAGCCCTATTATGTTAACATGTAGACAAAAACTATTAGGTAATGTCATTTTGCAAAATAGGATGTCATTGAATGGAGTGGCACAATTGGGAGTCATGTTTCTTATCAAGAAACATGATGTCAACAGAATAGCACATGTAGATTGTAGATATAAATTATTGAAAACATTCTGAAGTGCTCATGTAGCCACCACTTTTATTAAACGGAATTACAAGTTGTTATCCCAGCGTGTACTATTTTATCTCAATGGCAGAGTGGAAGATAAGGACTTTATTTCCCCTAGACAGAAAAAATAATTCAGAAATTATAATATCTTTTAAACATCACAGCCTGTAGTCTTGTATACAGTAAATAGTTAATGTTAAGTCTTAAAATAATTCATAATATTAACAACACATGGTTTGAACATTCCTTTAAATTCAGATTTGTATAACATTTTGAAAAATACAGTTTGTGAAATGACACAGTACAAGTTGGGCTACAACTTGTATCAAGTTTATGGATTTTGATTTTAAGTCTTAAAATAATTTATAATATTAACAACACCTGGTTTGAACATTCCTTTAAATTCAGATTTGTATAACATTTTGAAAAATACAGTTTGTGAAATGATACAAGACAAAGATGGATTTTGATTTCATGTTGTACATATCGCACTCTTAAAACACTTTCCTAATTAGTAAAATTATTTTTCATTCTTTTTGCATTTTACTGCACATTGTGCAATGAAAGGTGTGTATTCTTGAAACAACTTTGAAAAGAGTGAATTGATGAGGAAATTTGAATAAGCTTAATTCAAGTTTAAAACTATTTTGCAAGCTACATGTACTTTTGTGGTATGCAGTAAATGGTTTGAGAATCATATTTAAAATTCTACAATTCAAATGTTGAGTACCTGCTTTTCTTTAAGTAATGTAAAATTAATGTCATACTTTTTTTTAATGCAAATTTGTTGTATGATAATATTTTGAAAGTAATCCTGAAGCTATAGAGCAATATTAATATTACATGTACATTTTATAGGATGTTGATTATAAGCCCAAGAGAATCTTTCAACATTAAATATCACAAATCACTTTGCTGGAAAATTTTAATGTATACTGAGGAGGCAATTTTACAATTGCACTGTACAGAGTGTTTCAAAAGTTTGTTCCGATTTGTTTCCTTCTACATTGTAACATTTCACTATTAGGTATATTATTTTTTTTGCTTATTTTCCACTCGATCATTCAAATTATTAGTAACCAGAATGCCTGCCTTTATTTTTAATGATATTTTCTAAGCACCTAGGAATAGAATGTGCAAGTTTCTTTAGCATGTCAAGAGTCAAAGTTTTCAGCTCTTTCATTGTTTTGGGGGCTGGACCTTTCAGGGGGGCATTGGAATTTTTGGTTTTGCGGATTTGGTCAATTTTTGATTTGGTTTCTTGGTTTTTAAACTTAAAAACTGCATACCAAAGCTTTGTCAGTGAGGGCTTTTATTTTGATTTTTGGTTTTGGATGAAATTTATTGCGGGTTTGCGGCCTTGGGCAATTTGTTTAGCGGATTTTCGGTTTTTAATAGGCCCCTACATCTCCCTCGTCTTTGTATGTCACCTGACACCTTGATGTTAATGGTTTCACTTCTTACTCAAGGATTTGGTTGATGTAGCACTCAGAAGTTAAGGTTTGGCCTGTGGGGGGCATGTGCAACTTTGTGAGCCCATCACCCATCATGCCACCCCCACACCATCACCTTTGCACTTTGTTTCACTTGGAAAGCTGGAGAACATCACATTCCACACCATTATGCTCGAAACTTGGTAATCTTCCTTGTTGAATTCTGTTTGTACCTCACTTTCTCAACTGATTTTCGAGCACAATTGTTCAAAACAGGCAGTCGTCCACCTGGTTTGTCTTTGAAGCACTCTCTTTTCAACCACTTGTTTGCCCAATTTCCATCTTGTTAAAAAATTTAGCGATTTGGTCGTCTGATTGACCAGCTGATCGTAATATGGCTGCTTGAGCTCTAGCATAAACAATTTCTGACTTCATTTTCATGACAGAGAAAACAGAAAGTTCAGGAAAAAAATCAGAGAATGACAACAAATGAATTCGAGAAGGAACGACATACACAAACGGCACAAAAAATGGCGGGAAAATGTGCATGTGCACATTTGGCGTGAAAATTGAAAAACCAAGGCGTCTAGTAGACAATTAAAATTGCTATTGCCAGCTATTTTAATAAATTCTCTACCTCAATCTATTGAAAAAGTTCAAACAAACAATTGATTTGTATAAAAAATAATGACTTTAAATCGGAAAGAACGTTTGAAACACCCTGTAAACCTGCCAACAATCCTATTTAATGGGAGACTGAATGGCTGGTTGTTAAGTTTTACATAATTCACAGAGCCATTGGGCTGAACTCAAGAACTTTTCATTTTGTAAATTTAACTGTTGGACTGAAACCTTATGCATCAGATGATGGAGTGGTTTGCCCTAATGTCTTGGCCATGCTATGATCATCACTGTCAAAATCTAAGAATATTTAGATTTGAAAGAAAGATCTAAATTCCGGGTAGTTACCCTGTTTACAGAGAAAGAATAGGGTGTAAGGAAGTAAAATTCATGTGTATTTAATATGATGGTTTTTGTACATGTACACTCAGTGCCATCTCCATCAGTAACAAAATGCTGGGGTTGGGGGCAGGGGGGTAGAACAGTCACTAGGTTTGTGAAGACATCACCTTAAAGACAACTTCCACAAAACATGCAAAGGTTGAAACTAGATTGTAAGCAGGTGAGAGGTACACTTACCAATAAAATATTGTAAGATGGCAGGGTTGGGATTTCATGTTGTGACTTATTCACTAATCTGGGGCAGATACAGGATTTCAGAGAAGGGGGTTTGAGATACAGAGAGCCGAAGGTGATTCCCTGTAGGGGGTTCTGGGGACATCATCCACCGGAAATTTTTAAAATTGAGGTCTTTCCAAAGTCAGTGTGTTCTAATGTGTCATTTTTTTAATCGAACCTCCACATTTTTTTTCAGTCAAACCCCCCTAGATCTGCCCCAGCTAAATATATATCTATCTATTCTTGGATCTTCAGATGAACAAAGGAAAAGTTTCTTTCAAGGGCTCACATACAGTCCACGACTATCCATCAGAAGAAACTGTAACAGCTGCTTATGACGAGCATCAGAAAAACAACAATGTACAACTAAAAACCTTGCAGAATTACCAACCAGCTGGCCTGGTCAATATGGAAAAGAATCTTGCTCGTGTTGGAGGACGTGAACAAAGGTCGATAATGCCATCAGAGCCTGTCAGCAATAGTGTTAAAAACTCCCATGATATACCTGCAAGTAAGAGTCACCCGGAAATAAAGTATGCAGACGAGGGGCAGGGATTTACAGATGCTACAGACTATGCAAGTGCTCTATTGTTTTAACCCTTAACCCTTCAGGATTATGGTAACACTGTGTTACTTTCAAAATATTTCCCTTGATTTAGAGAGAAAATAAAACACTCTTGTTGAAAGAATTTCCCAAAAGACAGCTTTCAGGTAACTGGTCAGGCCACAAATAATATTGTTTGCCTACATAAATTCAATGAATAGATCTTAAGCTGGGTTTTATATCAAAATTTGCAGCTGTTTTGAAGGGATAAATATCAGGAAACAGCTGGAAACCCAAATGCAATAGTAAGTTTCACTGCCATTGTAGTAACAAGGTAGTGAAAACCAACTATATTGTATCTTGACATCCTCTTCTTTACACCAAGGAACACTTTTCTGCTTGTTTTGTTGGTAATTGTCTTCTTACTTCAACACTTATATGACAAAATTAATGTATACTCTGTGAACAGTTATTTAATAACTGTTCACAGTTATTTAATAATGTTTAATAACACAGGCAAAAAATGGGGGCATGCTGATTTTATGCATACATGTGTGATACATATGTAAGTAGATCTGAGTTACATAGTATTTTATAATTAACAATTAGACTATGAGCAGATAGTCAACGAGGCGCAGCTGAGTTGACTATCGCTCATAGAAAACAAGGGCGAGTAGTCTAATTGTTTTAGTATAAATTTACCCCAGTCTCGAAGTCGCAGAACTGTTTCATTGTTACATCAGGTTCAAATGTGGCGCGCGCTGTGTACTGATGCATGCAGAAAAAGGATCACATGTACAATCATGTGTGTAACTGTTTCCTATCAGCAGATAGAAAACAGTAATACAGCCAATCAAATTCATGGATTCACAATAGACTACGGTAAATTTATACTAAAACAACTGATACTACATACGCTCTCATTAGTCGATAGGTGTGTTTAGATGAGAGTATGTAAACATGGTTGTGACGTTTTAGATTCGCACGTATCCTTGAAAAATATTTTTAAAGGCAATAGGGTCCTTTTTCCATGTTTACAGAGCCTCATCTTAACACTTGTGCGGATGGAAGAATTCTCAAAAGTTATGCAAGCCCTTGACGGTGTCTCGAGTTTGCATAACTGTCTTGGCTATGTTAACAAAGAAAAAATTGCTTTATTTCTTATTAAGTATATACTGTACCACACTGACACATGAAATAAGAAGAGTCAATAGCTAATCACTGTACAGTGGTGTCATATTCCTTTGCATTTAACCCAAATCAGGAATTCTTGTGAAGAGTAGTGACTGTATAATAGTTAAATTAAAGTAACAATAATTTATTGCACAATAATAATTATTGTACCCTACAGTATTGTAGTAATCTTTTATCAGGATAGAGTACATGTGGGCTTGTGTACACACACGACTTAAGCCAGCTCAAACATTATACAAGGCAACATTTTTTGCTGTCTGAAAAAAGCAGTTTCATGAAGGTAATTTTAGCATTTTCTTATTACTAAACCAAAGAAAATATCAGGTTTAATTTTTATTTTGACTTTGACTCTAACTTTGGTCGTCATAATAATTTTAGGATTATCAAGATGCGGCAGTACTTTTATGAGGATAGAGTACAAGTAGGCCTGTACACACTTGACTCTTGAGGTTTTATTATTGACTTGGAACTGCACCACACTTAAAACTTGTTGAATAAAATGTTGGTACAAAAAAGTTTAGGTCTTACAATAGTCAGTATCATTTGCTCTGAAGACATTGCTGTGTTGATGCCCAGCTTTTGGAGGCAGTTTATATTTTTTCAATAAAGTTTTTTACATATTAAATGTCATCCAAGGGGTGCTGATACCCTTACTTTTGAACCATGAAAAAATAGTTTACATTCGTCATGTATCATAAAAAATTTTATTCCATGTTCAAGAGCCATGTGAAGCCAGTGTGTTACATGTGCACTTGTCATGTGGCTCCTCATAGCCTAAAGCAAATGAAACATCAAAAATATTTTTGGTGCAAAAACAAGCTGAAGATCTGTTGTTTTACCAGGTCACCAAATGATCTCGTATCTCCAACACAAGTAATTACTTTTATTAATATTATGTTAAGTATACTGTGCAATTTACACATTGGTTAAACATGGCTACTTGCACATAGACAAATAATTAATCATCATAAAACATTTCTAAGAAGACCATTAAATTGTCAACTTACTTTGACCCCTGAGCATCTGTTGTATAATGGAGACCATTTTCTCAGGAATTGTAACTAGGATGTGTGAAACTTTGAAGCACCTTGTGCTTTGTTCTTCACTCATAATATAATGAGTTGAAGAGATATCTGGAGAAATGTTTAAATTTACAGTACCATTGTGATGTCTGTATCACTATGACATTGTAATAATTAATAGGAGTAGGTAGCAATGAAAGAATTAATCAACAAGGTCGAATGAAGGAAGTGACCTAAGATGGTGTAAATAGTACAGATACGAGTCAGTTTTCTGCCTTTTTTAACACTTGAAAGTGTGTGTGGTTTTAAGCCTTATTATTATTTTTGGATAAATTTTGAAGTGATGTATAGCTATTCAAATGCTAATAAATGACTCTTATGACTCAAAGGAGTTTTGCTGTGTGATGATTTTGTTTATTCTTGTCACTTTTTGTCTTGAAATTATACTTATACTGTTGAGAGAAATTATGATAACAATCACTTATTTGAGCTGAATGAGCACAGGCCTGTTGCTCAGAAGCCTGATTAGAATTTTGCCTTGGAATCTAGGTCACAGGTTCAAGTCCCACACTCACCACTAAGTTGCAGTTGTTTCTCAGTACACCCCAATTCAACTCCTTGGTCATGCTTGTAAATAGCCAACTGGTCTGTATCCCACCAGATGGGCTTTAACCCTATTATGTTTATTTGAAATGTTTCTTTCTTTCAGTTTGAGTGGCATGCCTGAGATTTAGCTAGTCAACCTTGGTCACAAGGATTGGAAATTTCATTTTATATGCATTTTGCCCCTCTTCACCCCTGTGCAATGTTGACAAAACACTTTGATCTAACACAAGTTTGCATTTGAATATTTTCCAACATGAAAGGAGGAATGGGGTGCTGGCACTTATGTAATGGGTATTACGGTTATGAGTTCATGTTTTTGCTATTTTCCAACACAATTTGTCCATGGTTGTAGTTGTAACAAAGCACAGTTGCCACTATAAACATTCAACATTTAACTCTCTTTTAACCTTTGTTTCTGGAGGTAAAGTCTTGCAATCTCAAGGATCAAAGGAGTCTTGTTGTTCACCAGTATTGGTACTTTACACAGGTACAATAGTTGTCACATAAGGCAACTTGTAAATGTTTCTCTTGCTTACAAGAAGTCAGTCCCCTCTTATAGTGTTAACATGGACAAGGGGTGCACCGTGCGGACTCTGGGTCAAGTCACATTGTGTATGCCAACTTTTATTTGAGCAGACAAGTGAGAGAGAAGTCTCCTTGTATGAATTCACCTCTATAAAAAATGATGTCAACTAGAAATATATTGCCACACCCACTGAACAGGATGCTATTCTTTTATTATAATTATTTGATCCCGGCATGGGCAGCATTTGAGTGAGTTAGTGATTTGTGTCTAACCAACATATTAGAATCTCCAGTAAACAGAGACTGTCTACAGGTACTGGCATTTTTGAAGGGTTTGTCTAACAAGCTTCCAAGAGCCATTTGATGCACTGGTAATCAGCAGCACGAGTAAGGTGTTCACCCATGTATTAGTCCAAAGCACTCACAATGTAAGCTATTTTTTAGCCAACGAGAGAACCTTTTTAGTGGGAAGACATTATCTGAGCATTCTACTCCCAAAACATGAGGGCCTTTCGATTGCAAGATCCTTTAGTCTTGATAATCAGTTAATAATAAAGTGTTATTGTTTGTCTAATGATGTGTTCACTACTCTGAAAGATCAAAATTCACCAAGTATTACTGTTAAAAAAAACTATGACAACAGAATGGAGAATTTATATGTAGAAAGTGGCTTGTGGATCACCATACATAGTTTGTTGCTTTTTGCCGAGGTTTGTAACTTGGTCCAGGCATTTGGTTAGTTGGGAAGCACTGAAAAAAATGGTGAGAAAAAATAGTTGGAGTGCTCCCCCCCAACTAACCAAACCCCTGCAACAGACTACGAGGATTGCTATACTATAATGGGTCTCCTTCTTATCATGTTTTTAACAAAGACAAACCAGCTCCTGGTTGATACAGTCTGATTTTGGTCATTCACTGTTGGCAAGATTTTGATTAACAGTTGAAGAATTGCAGTCTGTTTGCAGCTTAACTGTCTTCTTTAAGTTGTATCCTCTGGCCAAGACATTTACCGGTAAGGCAAATCTGCAGGGTTTTATAACCACTGAAAGTTTTCAACATCAAGGGTGTCACAAGAAAGGCACACATGTATCATAACAGACGTCCCTATGAAAGTGGTTGGCTTGTCACCCAGGATGAGCTGTCTGACTCCTGTTTGTTTATTCGATAAGTTTGCTCTTTTCTTTCTGTGCAGTGTAATAACACACTGTCATCTGCCTGATTTAGGCAGTCTGTAAAAGCCATTGACAAATTGCAGTTCTTGGTCTTTTACTTTGCGATCTAGGAACCTCCTTAAGTCATCAACACTACACTGGCTTGATGAAGAATCTTGCATTGCAAACATTCGCAGCATGGAATGTATTCTGTCTAAAGGAAGACTCTCCAGATTGGTCAGCATACCAACAATGTATGACCAAAATACCTGGTAAAAAGACAATAATGTAAGATGAAAACAGGCATCTTTCAGTCATCATATTTATCAAGACATAGCCTAGTGAGAACTTTGAGTAGGTTTAGTATCTACAGTGAAGGGGCGACTTCCATATAAAAAGGATGGGAGTACCTGTAGGAAATTACAAGGTACCACTTAGGGTACACTTTATCTCCTGTCATATGTTTTCGGCTCAATACCCTAAAAGGTACCCCAAAAGTTTGTGCTGTGCACCTATTGTGGCTAAACACCTTAAGGGGTACTTAAACCACTTTTTTGATCCCTAAAAGGTACAACAAGCACCCTGTAATTTAAATATGGGAGTCCCATCCTGGGCTACTGTATCACTAAGTGTGCGTGGGGCCATACTGGGAGAATATTGGCCTGGACTGGAAAGCATGTAAACCTAAAGTGTGCAAATTCAATTTTCAAACAAATCAAAGTGGCTATGAGCAATGGTGAGAGAATACACAAGGAGAAGTTATTGGTGATCCTCATACAAGACAATTATGAATAAAGTATGGCTTCTTGTCCGATCAGCAAAGCAAGTATAAGCAGATTCTATTTATCTATTTATTTATCTGTTTTTTTGTGTGTGTTCTTTATTTTCCCAGGCAATATCAGTGTTTTTTTTTTCCTTTCTGTTACCTTTTGAGAAAAAAAAATTATCCAACATAGAGGTCATAGTACCACAAGGACAGCACCGCATCTCATCCGCTCAGCAAAGTTAAGCCCTGTTTGGTGGAGTTCATGCTTGGATGGGTTGGCGATATTAGTGACTGCTGAACTCCCAGTCTTGTGTAATGTCTTTTTTTCTATTTATCAACTATTTTGTTCAAATCATTTTGCCATATCTGTATTCATCTTTGAAGCATTTATTTAGAATACTGTATAAATAATAGCGAAAAGCTCCATTCAAATTCTCCTTAAGTCTCTTGTCTGTTGATCATCCAAAACTTTTAATCACAGCTTGAATCATAATTAAAAAATTCACACAGCTCATTTATTTTGTGATTTTCAATATCTCCTCAGTTTTTGGCAATCAACTATAAGCCCACACCTTCGGGAAATGAGCTATTTATATAATTTACAAAAATTTACAAAAATGTTTAATGTGCAAAAATCTATTCAATGTAGATCATTTCTACAGCACGATATTTAGTACTTGCATAAGAAATTCTAAGAATATCTAACTTGACATGATGCCAGCAACTGTAAAACAGCCTTGGACAGAGCAATGTTCAAAACCCGGGGTGGGGAAATCCTCTATGAGAAGGTCGAAATTTTCCAATGAGCATCCTTGACCTTCTCATATGGGAGTTCCCCCCAGGGTTTCAAATGTTGGATCATGTTTACTGTAGGTAGTGTTGACCGCTATGTTGGTCGATATACAGTGAAACCTGTATTAAGCGGACGCCGTTGGGGCCCTCACTAGTGTCCGCTTAATACAGGGTGTCCGCTCTAAACAGGTTCAGGAATAATAGTTAATTATTAACCCTTTTGTAGCACAGTGTAAGATCAAAGACTGCTCTTAGCATAATGTCCAGACAGTCAATGCATCAATCTGGAATAATCTACTAAGCTTTAAAATGACATCGCTGAACAATGTCAACGGTTTCTGAGCTGAGCTTTTAGAAGTGAAAAGCCCTTGAAGTGTCCGCTTATTGCAGGTTTTATGCAACAAAATGGCTTAATATTGGTGTCCGTGTCCGCTTAACAGAGGTGTCCGCTGAACGCAGGTTTATTTTACAGCAATTGTGGGAAGAAAATTTCGGGACTCAAGCTGGTGTCCACTTAATAGAGGGTGTCCGCTTAATATGGGGTCCGCTTAATACAGGTTCCACTGTATTGGTCGATTGTCGGTCGATACTTGACCGATATATATCGACCGACATGGTGATGTCGTAAACATGATCCCAAATGTCAAGAGGAAGTGAAGGAGTGATGGAGTGAAACCGTCCCACCACTACAACTTGGAAAATACAAATATTAGAAAGCTGGAAGAAAAATAGATAAACTAATCAATTATACGTAAGGTTATTCTTTTAGAAACGTAAGCCAGAAAAGTCCAAAATACCTTCCAAAGTGCTTGTTTGGGATTGTGCAATCATTTATCGTCCTGCCCAGCCCAGTGCTGGTCCAGTATTGGTTGATTTTATTGGTTCAATAATATGTAATAATTACCTGTAATTCCTCTTCTCTTTGATCCTGTGAAGATGCCATTACAGATTCTACTTCAGCATCCATGACCACCTCTGCGAGGAGAGAAATTAAATTATAAAAAAAGGTTGTTGCAGTCCTTACACTCAATGTTTGTCAGAATCAACAGCAACTTCAAAATACTGCTAGCTGCTGTCAGTGCATGCACATACACCTAAAACATCATGACCATAAGTATGTACACGACATACCTGGTATTCGCTGTTGTCCTTTCTGTTTCTCTACCACTGTAAAAGTGTCTGTAGACTCCTCTTTGAGCACCCCCTGACTAATCCAAAACCCCAAGCGCCTTCTCAGTAATCCAGGGGGAACATGCATTACACCACTCAGCTCTTCTAGAGTCCAGCGCTCTACAAGAGTACACCACATGAGTTCCAGCAAAAATTTTATATGACTTTTGAAGGATACTTTTGATTGATTAATTAATTTTAGCCTGATGACCTCAAAAAACTTAACATTGACAGGGGTAAATTTAATTTAATTTAGTTTGATGGCATAACCATGTACAGAGCAATTCCATGAAACATACCTTTTTCCTGAAAATGCATGATGGCAGTAGCCTGAGCAGGTGTGACAGACAGAGACAAGGTACGGTCAGCTAGCTCAACCTCGACCTCCACCAGGCCCAGGTGAGGTTTCCATCGTAATGTACGCATACCTTTTAAGGCCTCAAATCCACGTGTATACTCATCCATTGCCCTGTGACAAGTAAACAGTCACTTTAGAGTGTTAGAACTAATTAATTGCATTTTCAACAAGTGTTTTGAAAGGTTAGATTATCACTAAGGGATCAGCAGATAGAGAGGAATTTAGATGAGGAAACAACCAGGGTTGCAAGAGCCATATTTCGTCATTCACTCACTTCCGATTTCCATGTTTATCTGAAGCTAGAGCAGCCAAGTCCTGTGTTTACATATGTAAGAAGTTTCAGTCAAAACGAAAATGAAAACTCTGCTTCAGAGACCGTTGTAAAATAACTTAACCACTACGCACGCTCTCATTGGTTGATAGGTTTGTTTAGATGAGAGTATGTAAAACACAGTTGTGACATTTCAGATTCGCACGTACTTTTGAGAATTATTTTATAAAAGCAATAGAGCACTTTTTCCGTGTTTACATAGTCTCATCTAAACATGAGGAGGGTTGGAAGAATTTGAGACAGTAGTCGCGGGTTTGCATAAGTTTTGAGAATTCTCCCAACCTCTTCGAAATTTTATGTGGTAAATAACTTCATTGTAAGTAGCTGTAGATGTAGTGGGGAGAAGCATTGCAAGACGACACTAACAACAGCTGAAAAGGGTACTATTGTAGAGGAGTTTAATAATAATACACATGAAAAAAATTACTCAATTCTGATTGGCTGGGAGCAGTGCAGTTCAAGTGTAACACCATTTCAAAAGTGTAACACTGGTGCAAAAAAGTGTAACACCAGTGCAAATTACACATTGTAATTCTGGAAAATGATTGGCAGAAAGACAATGAGAAATTTTGTCAGCCAATGATATCATGTAAAGCAGTGACAAAAATTTTGTACGGAAACTCTGAAAAAAGGTTTCTCAAATGCGAAAAAAATGGCTTCAAAAAACATCTTACTGCAATTTTTCTGCCCTAATTTTTTCATGTTTGTATTATTAATAATAATAATAATAAATAATAATAAATGGAATATTTACCCAGGATAACCCTTCAGTACAAAGTACTGTTATCAACGGGGTCCTGCTGACTAAGAATTAAAAAATTAGAAATTAAGTAATAAATAAGAAATTATTAAACTATGTAAAATAGGAAATGCACTAAATTAAGAGCCATTAAAAACTACAATAGAAATTACAATAGCAATTACAAGTAATGATCGTCTAAGGCTTTGCTAATTATTCTAGAATTGATGTTTCTTAAACTTAACGGCAGTGAATTAAAAATCGAGGCACCTAAAAAAAAAAGTAATCATATGGTTTTTCTCGTTCAATTTGGAATTAATTTGCACTTGTGAGTTTTTCAAAAAGCTGAAATTGCACTCACTGAAGCGGCTCGTGCAATTTCAGCTTTTTGAAAAACTCACTCGTGCAAATTAATTCCAAATTGAACTCGAAACCGTATGATTACCTATACACTAACAGTAACGTTTCTTAAGAGCTGTTCCAAAGTTGACATTATCAAAAGCAATTTACCTTTGAACTTCTTCAGCAACTTTCAATTTTTCCTCCCGAAATGCTGGCCAAAACACAGCAGATAAAACCATGGCTGTCAGTGGAATATCAGTCTGAAACAGACTGAAAATTAGCTCAAGGGCTTCATTAAATTTTACAGCAGGAGGCCTACTGGTTCTTACCGGCAGGCAAACTTTTTAAATTAAACTAGTAAGAAAAAGGTTTCTCCACATGTTCAAAACTGGGCAGACAAAATCATCCTCACATCTAATTAATTTGCCCAGTGCCCAGCCCCTAATGTAACCCCTGTTAGCTACTGTGACTGTAATAAATTACACTAAATTATGATATTTGAAGTTAAGTTTTATATTTGTACTGAAAGCAATCATTGAAAAAAAAAGTCTGAAGTACTCCTCCAGATTTCACATGTTCTAATATCCCCTAATTGATTGCATTTTTCAGTCAATGACCTCCATAATTATGTTCTAAGTATTCAGAATAAAATGTCTGGTGTTTTCAATAAGACACGGCACCTACAGAAGTCCAGCAGATTCTATAGAGGGCTTCTCTTTGAAAACTGTCTTCATTATAATGTCGGCAGTTTTCAAAGACAAGCCCTCAAGAGGAAGTTGTTATGGGTCTTTCTTACTGCTCTCTCATTGGTAGAGCACTAGGGCAGACACGTACTTCAAATCTTAGTCAAAGCACTGTAAGGTATTTGTACCTTTGAAGTGATGTCACTCTTAGCTGCAGATGCCTGAATGTGAGAATTAATCCGTCTTGAGTCTGCAACGTCCTTCAGCATTATCTCACAAAAGTGCAAATGGGATTCTCCAAAACGGAGCTTCAACAGCTCTAGATAGCGAAGCTGTGACCAGGGTAGAGACAAATTTAATAAATACTAAAGGTAATACAAGATAACTAGCAAAGTACATACATTAGCCTGCAAGCAGGCTCACGTTGAAGCACAAGCGTGAGCAGAGTAGCCGTGCACCCAAAATCGAGTGTCAAAGCTGTGAGACGAGAAAGTGAGCCGGCTCCACAATCTTTGCAAATTTTTCATTTCAACCCCCAGAAACTGCAGGAAAAATAGCTTAATAAATTTTCACCGGAAGTATGAACTTTGGCAGCTCAGATTTCTCAGGATAATTTTCATATCTTTTTCATACCAACATGCAGGCGGGATATGATCCGTTGTTGATAAAGTTTTGCCAAAGAAAGACCGTCAAAGCCTATGCCTAGCAAGAACGCACACATGGTTCCAAGTGACCTTGCTTCAGCAATCTGGTCTTTGATGATGCTGGTAAACAGGCAAACACTTGCTTGTTGTTTAGTTGCCTGCTTGCCATCATGTATGTTTGTAATATTTAACTCTTGCCATATCCTGTTGGCAGTATGACAGTAATGTCTTGATTCATCGACATACTTTCAACTGCAATTTCCTACTCCCTCTTTAGTTTGAAAAAAAAAAAACAGAAATAGACTGGAACTTTGTTGAAACATCAGTAATGCACACACTCAACTCTTTCTCTGACCCCATACATGTTGATGACAGTTGCCATTGTAAAAACATGTGGTAAATTACCGGCTCCATGGGGATCTACATGTAATAGCTCCTCATCAAAAATCAATGGTATTTCACTTTGTTAAGGCGAAGTAAAAATAAAAAATTTACAGAGATCAAGGCAGGCTCACTTTCTTGGTAAAAGATTGAGTTGATATTTGAGTAATAATTATTATCAAGAAGTGTCAAAATTGTGGTGTACAAACCACCTACAGTGTGAAAAAACTGCTGAAATACGTAATATCCTTTGATTTAATTGAATGGAAGCGTGTGTGCATAAAAAGTAGTGCACACACAGTTCAAAAGTATTTGAAATCAATGTTAAGGCCATCAGGCTACACGGTTCCCAGCTGAAATATTAGCTTCATTTCCAGTTGTTTGCGAAGATGTTAGTTCCTCTACACAAACGCATACCCTGCACCTGGACATCTGTGATACTGTGACTCGCAGAGTTTAAATGTTGTGCTTCAGGAAACCCAGCAGTGTTTTTGCGTATGCTCCCCAAATCAACTCCTGAGATATTGCCCATTTTCACTGTTGTAGATATGGGAATATCTGCGGCAGGATATGCAGTACACAAGGTCTTCCGACATGCAGGTGAAATGATCGCGGATGGTGAAGGTGCTTTTAGGGCCTTGTATCTCTGTATCACTTTCTTGGTGACTCTTCACCAGACTCCAGCTGCCAGATCACTTTGCTCTTAGCTGCTCATGTGTGTGACTCAAAGGTGAGCCTGCTCGCAGCCTAAGTACATATTGTTAATAAAAATCTAGTGATAATAAAAAGTACTAGAAGCAAGCCTGGAAAAGAAAAGAACTCAGTTTGAATAACAAGCCACGAGATTAGCATTCTGACTGATTTACGGCACCGCTATAATTTTCATGAGTGTTTACCTCTTTTTCTGTGTCGTAGTTGAAGGATGAAAGTATACGATCTGCTAACAGTGTCCGATATTCAGAAACAAACAGGTCTTTGCTGCCATAGATGTTCACAAGCATGCTGTCGAGGAATATAAATGGCAAAGTAAGAAAAAGTCCCAAAGAGAGTTAACAATGAGAGCTTCATATATTTGTCCAACCTAAGAATACATCATATACACTTAGCTGTTGGTTTAAAGACAGTTACAAATAACCTTATATTATTGGCAAAATCTCATTGTGTAGTTCCAGAAAATTCCATACCCCAGACCCCCCACCCCTCTGGAAATTGCAATTTAGCTTCATACATTTCTCCAAATTTTTTGGTCTTACAGAACCCCCCACCCCCAAAAAAATTCCAATCCCTTCTGTGGTGGAGTATGGATATCTTCTGATATTGATGAAATAACTAGTAGGAATGAACTCTTCAATGAATTCTTCGGCAAGACATTTTCCTCTCACAGTACCTTTCTCTAAACAGGAGTGTAAATTAATGTACTAGCAAATGGGTAACCTGAAATAGACTAAGCATCCAATCCATCTAGAGTGAAAACCAATACCCCTAGTTGCCTGATGTGGTCGAAACAAGAGATTCAGAAAAGTGCTGGATATATGTCACTATCATTTAGAAAATAACCCAAAGCAAATACGCACGCTGATTGGTTTAAAACCGTGTTTCTATTTAACAATTATATTATGAGCTAAAGATTTCTATCGCGTGATAGTTGACGAGGGCGCAGCCCGAGTCAACTATCGCGCGATAGAAATTGAGAGCGAATAATCTAATTGTTTTAGTATAAATCTACTAGTCGTTCAAACTTAATCTAAATCCTCTTCTCAACACTTCGAAAACACCAAGAAATGGCCGTCATTTCGTTAACAAGTGCACACTGTTACGCTACTCACTATCTATCACAGAATAGATAGTGAGTAGCGTAGCCAATCAGAGAATGGCCTTCGTGATAGAACGCTAGTAGATTTATACTAAAACTCGATAGAAACACAGAACTAGCACGAGTTGTTGACATAATGATGGCGCGAACAAAGAGAATTTACATTTTGATGATTGAAGTAAACAAGTTGTTTCTCTTTTTCTTTGTCACGGTATTTTCTAAAAGAATAGAAAACATGTTCTCCGTGTTCCTTTCAAGTTATAGAAACACTTGTGAAAGTTTGGGAGAACTTGAAAAAGCTGTGGAAACACAGCATTTCTTGTTCTCCCAAACTTTCAGTTGTGTTTCTATAACTTGATAGAAACACGGCACATGTTTTCTATTTCTTAAATGTTGACTGCAAAGGCAATCACAGGGCTCGACACTAACACTTACCCGCTCTCCATTGGAAAGTAAACTTACTTCTTGGAAAGTAAAACATCAAATAATATGAACCAAAATACTTACCCGATCTGGAAAGTAATTTTGGGCTAAGCTGGAAAATAATGTTTAATTTATGCTAAAAAGACTCAAGTGAAAAATGTGTGTATAAAAAATAATCACATGATAAAAATAACCAGATCCAACAACGATTTTCTGTCTTCCAAAGGACATGTTTAAACCATTCTCACTAGCATTTACTGATCTGCCATATTTGAGAGCTGCCAAGTAGGTCTGGGTGTGATAAGAATGTGGTACAGTTGAATCCACCATTTTGGATTGTTCCTCCTCCAGCCTCCACTTTAAAAAGTAAATTTTTGAGGCAGAAACTAACATTTGAAATCTACTTTCCAAAGTGGAAAGTGGTGTCATTAAAAGTAAGTGTCATGCCGTGAATCAAATCTGTAACTAACCTAATGATGTCTGGTGCTTTTCTGCTGCTTGATATCTTGTCTGGGAAATAATTAAATAAAGATCAATTGAATAACATCAAAGTTTTATTTCTCAATTCTGAGATCAACATCGATATGCAATCACATTAACTTGATAAACACAAAGTAACAGAACAAGCATGACCTTTTAAGAAGAGCATTTATCTTATAAACATGTAGTTAAAAGTCAATTTAATTTGATTACTAGTTGAAGGCTGCTCTGAAAACTAATAATATCATTTGTCTACCTGGGTCTGCATCACTTGGGGCTGGCGTCCAGTTCTCATCATCATCCTCACTATCACAAGCGCCTTGGTCATCAATAGTGCGAGGATCTCCTCGCATTAATTCCTTTAAACAGCACAGCAGCTAAATTAGTCATAAGTGCATTGTGTTGTCACGGCACACCACCTACATCTACACTTCTACACTTAGTTAAGTCTAAAAATCGTGAGATATCACCCCAACTATAAAAATGTCCAAAAAATAGTACAAAGGGATATTAAAAAATTAAAAGTAAACATATAAAACTAAAACACTAATACAATGGAATATTAATAACTATTAACTAACTTTGATTTAAAACTATCTACGGACGTTGTACTCACAATATCCTCAGGAAGAGAGTCCCATTCATTAATTGTTCATGGGAAGAAAGAAAACTTAAAAATATCTTTCTTTACTCGAGATACTGGAACTACAAACTTAGAAGCATGGCTCCCACGGGTTCTTCTTTCATTATTTGGTTTTAGGTGGGCTTCTACTGAAAAATCCATCAGATTGTGGGAAAGTTTATACATAAAAGATAGTCTGGCGGTTTTAAGATTCATGACGTTCAGACAAAACTCAGCATTGCGGGTAAACATGAAAGCAAATTTCAAGTAGCTTACAACTTGCAATAAATAGATACACATATTTCCTGTCACCTCTGCAAGTTCTGTGCTGTTTTCATCTGTCAAACTTGTCACAATACAGCGTACAGTATCCTCACGTGTTCTAACAAACATGAAATGATCAAAATAGTAGTTACATGAGGATAGCAATATCAATGTGTGGTGAAGAAATAAATTCATTTCACTGGTAACAAGTAGTAGTATTAACTTTACAAATTAGCCTATTGTAAACAGTGTACTATTAACACGGGCTACAGAAAGCTTTCAGATAATTGAACCATTCAATAATCTTTGTTCTTGCACAACATTTGTCTTTGTCTTGTTCACGGGTTATGGACCAGAGAAATGAAGTAAGCATGACAATATAAAGCGATCCTCAACAGATGCCAATTATTTCAATAATGAGAACAACAGAACACACAATCATGTTTTTTTTTACCTGAGATATTGTCTAACAGGTGTACAAACATGTTCTAGAATGACTCCCGCTGGATCTAGAACATGAAGAGCTCTAATGGCCGAGACATACTGAGTCAGGATATCAGATGTATTTGCACCAGGATGCAGCAAACGCCTCTCAAATCTACAATAACAATAATATTTCCCATTAATATTTACTAATTGCTGCAACATTCTCTAATTGTAAGGTCTTAGTTTATACTCCAGGGGAGGGTTCAACATTTCCTTAATGAAACTAACTCGTTTTGAGCAGGTAGTGGCTTAACATGTTTATGGAAAATTTTTATAACTAAATTCATTGATTGAGCTATTAAAGTGAACCACTTACGCTGATCTGAGAGACACTATGAGCTCCTTTCTTTGGTCAGTCACTTCCAAACACTCCTGGAATATGATGGATAGTATAAATGAATTAAGATACACCAAAAAAGGCAGTATTTAATGTCAATTACTGTCTAAGGACTTAGTACTGTGAATGTTACACACATTTAGAGCATGCAAATTAATGGTATGACAGAAATCTTGGATGTGTAGAATCAGTCCTGAAGCTTACTTGTAAGTGTATTTAATAATAGCTAAAACAGCCCAGAGAGAAGTGTTCTGGCATTACCTTGGCTATAAAAAACATGCCAAACAACATAAAGATTTTATAACTAGGAGGAGTCAGCAAGTCTTTCTTTTATTCAATCCATATATTCCTCTTTCTTTTCAACATATTGGGGAAACATGTACATAGTCACTGTGGCTCCATAACAGTGCATTGCTTTCAAGACTCGAAGTCTTTTGCTCACCTTTAGATCTTCAATAGCAGGAACAGAGTCTGGGTATTCCACTATTATGGTGAACAACTCACTGATTCTGTACATTGAAGAAGGAACCAAACTTAAATTATATTTCACAGTGTACATTTGCTTCAAAAAGAATAATTATCCATAATATTTGCTAGAGATTCATAACTATTTTTTACAAGGATTAAAATGTTTAAAAGCTACATAAAAAAAAAACTTTTGACATTAGGTCATCTTCTGCAAGTAAGAAATGGCTTTCTAGTACAGTAATTCGCATCATTTATATTGGTTAGGTAATTCCTGATGGGAACAGTTTTGCCATGTTTGAGATGGGTTGCCATTGATGAATCTATACGCCTTCTAGATTTATTATTTAAAAGTGTAGCAAAATTAAATATTTTGAACATGTTACATGTAGAGTGGTCGGATCATGTGTATTTTGTGCACCCCTCGACCGATGTATGGGTCGATATAACGGCCAACACTCGACCAATGTATCGGTCGAGATATCGACCGATACTCGACCGATATGTCGGTCGACATATCGACCGACACTCGACCGATGTTTCGACCGAGATATCTCGGTCGATATATTGACCGATACATCGGTCGATGTGTCGGTCGACCGTCGGCCGATATCTCGGTCGATATAGCGCCCGACACTCGGCCGATACGTTAACCATTCATTGTCGGTGCATTATCGCTCGACTGTCGGTGGTATATCGGTCGACTGTCGTATAATATACTACGATTATCAGTTGAGTAACGCGCGACCAAGTTTGGTCACCAGTTTTTAACGTTAAAATCATGTTGTTGTCACAGACAACGAACTCCTTTTCCAGTGGCAACTTGTCGGCGTTTGACGTGATAAGCAGCAAAGCGCGCAAAACAACATACTAGTACTGGCCGAGGTCGTTTGTCTCTTCAAAATTTGGCGGGCTTTCATGGTAGGCGAGGCACGGCTGCTGATCTCGTTACCATTGGAAACCAGACAAGTTGCCCCTGACAGCTCCGTAGTTTTAACGTTAAAACTTGGTGACCAAACGTAGTCGCGCCTTACTCAACTGATAATAGCGTAGATTGTCACTGTCAGATGTATAAGTTACGTGCATTTCTTCCTTGTTTGGTCAACCTTACAAATTTCTGAAAGATTTATGTTTGGATCATGTTTCGCAAATTCAGTCAGCGTTAAATTACGTCCGCGACGCAGGCTACAGCCATCAGTACACAAGTATCAGTGAAGTATCGGCGCAATGTCGGTAGCCTATCGATCGACATGGCGGCCGACAATCGGACAAACACTCTCGGGCGATACGTCGACCGACCTATCGACTACCGACCTATCGACTATCGACCTATCGACCTATCGAACGACATATCGGTCGAGTATCGGTCGACATATCGACCGATACATCGGTCGAGGGGTGCACAAAATACACATGATCCGAGTGGTCATTAGGGCACTAACACTCATTATAGCCACTGACTTATTTTTGACTTCTTGTTATTGGTGATGGTTACTATTTTTAATGCTAGAAAACAAAAAGCTGCATACATGTAAAAATACCTTAGGTCAGCAAAAGACTTGTACATAAAGTATTGCAGCTTGGGTTTCCAGTCATCCAGTGACACTGTACTTGTTGTCGTGGAATCTGAAGTGGCATTGCTGCCTAAAACAAAATTGACTACAATTAGGTATATGTGTTAGCTTTTCTGCTTGATCATCAAGGTGAGAAACAGTCCTTGTGGGTGACTGATGTTTGCGCATTGTGTAACCTGAGCAGGGTTACAGATGAAAACAACATTTTTTCAGTGAAGGATTCTGAAGGATTCTGTTCACGTGTGATTTACAAATTTACTTGTGCTTGCTGTAATGCTTGCTATATCGGCGAAACTGGTCGTCATTTTTCCACACGTGTCCGTGAACATCTCTCTTCAGACAAGTCCTCACACATCTTCAAACACTTACAAAGCTCTGAACGTTGTCGCCAATCCTGCTCTGCGGATTGTTTCGAAATCCTTGACTCCGCCCCTACTAAATTTCAGCTTAAACTTAAGGAGGCTATGCATATAAATTGGGAAAAGCCTAATTTAAACCAACAGGTTCATCACGTCAACCTGACACTTACGCTTTAGGCTTTGTATTCTTCTTACCTTGTAACTCACTCAAATATGTAATCTATTTTTGTCACTTAATCATAATTAATTATTTATGTTTCGCCTAGTTGTTATATAGTCCAACGGTTTTTCAAACATTATGTAACTGACGATGATGTTCGTAACATCGAAACATGTCTTTTAGATTAAAAAATGTCGTAATCTTCTTAAAGAAAACAAGTTAGATTGTCACCAATGACAGTCACTATCTGAGCATTCATCACTGGTACTCAGCTGGGAAAACTTCATTCAATTTTGGAACTAAAACTTTGCTCCAAAAAGAAAAGGAAATTGTACCTCGAGTTTGAAAAATCAATAACAGCCAACCACACAGCTCAGAATCAATCCAGTGTAACAAGGAAGCAAGGAAGGAAGACTCAAATTCCCCCTTGCACTTTTCTTCAATTCTCCTTTGGATCTACAATGTTGGATATAAATTTCATTAACAACAAAAACAAGAAGTGGATAATAAATTCCACCCAAATTAGAACACACATAAATGCAATCAAGATTTAAAATTATTTATCATTTGTTCAGGTCATTATGTGACTACTGAACATTGTGCTGTACATGTAATCTATCTAATGAATAAACAATGGTTATTTTTGATGGAGTAAAGAGCATAATGTAATATACAGACCAGTCCATGAAGTATAGTACATTTGCAAGGTTTAAAAGTTAACATCACACCGTCCTGTAATACACAAAAGGCTCGTAAAAAGTACAATCCGGTTGTCTGGGAGAAATAGGTTTTCTTACCAGGCAAGTAACTTTTCAATTTCACTTGCCTGATTGGCTCAAGGGCTCAGGCAAGTTGTATGGCACCAAATTAATAAAAAAAGAGCAAACTAAGACTTAACCACTGGCGCAAACACAATTTGAGAGCTGCTTGTCCAAAGGGCAAGCTGGAATTCTAGATTATTTGAGCCCTGATACACATCACTATGGACTGCTAAAAAGGCCCAGGGTATAACGTCCTGTAAATTGATTAGATTAACTCATGTTGACCATCGCAAACATACAGTGTATCCAAGGTGCTACAGTGTCAATAATACCAATTTACCTCAGTGTGAATGACTGACAGGAAAGCTGGTTCAGCGACTTTTTTCATCAATCCCAGAGAATGAAGCTGTGAATTGAGTTGTGAAAATCCTTCAATAATCTTTGCACAATGACAACAGTCCTTCTCTTCTGCACAACCAATACAAGTCAGTGATTCCACATCGTCTTCTTCCCCTTCATCATCATCTTCAATACCGGTTGAAGATGTACCTGCCATTTGGAAGCAACACGAAAATCATGAAACCCAGTCACCACTCAAAGGCGCTGCATACCGTCAGGATTCAACAATGTATTTCAATCTATATTGACTACTAGTGACTGTGACAACTGCCAGAATGAACCATAATGATTATTCTAACAACCAACCAGGGCTCTAGACAATTTATTTTAAGGAGCTTAATTATAACCCAAAATTCCCCATTCAACTTAAAGTATATTTTTACACAGCTGCGCACTGCAAGTTTCAAATGATAATTCAATCCACACAGGATTTTGCTATGGCAAAAAAGCTTAATACTAATTCAAATGTACAGAAATGCATTGGAAATCATTGTTTCTAAGAAATTTAGTTGGAATTCTACTAACACTGTTAGATTATTCAGTCTTGATTTCTATGAGGTGATAGTTAATGAGGCCTTTGCCTCTTTGGCCTTATAAAGAAATCTGCAGCTGACAATCTTATGGTAAATTAAATCGTATTATAAACAGCTAAACACGTGAAAAGACACCATACCACAAACCAAAGACAAGCATTCTTGGCAATACCTGATGTATCCATTTTTCCACTTTCTTTCCTGTTTATTGACTGATATGCTTGAAATGCTTGACTGTAGAAGGCATGCACCATACTTTTGAACTGTTCAGGTATATCAGAGAAGATGACTGCTTTCACAAGACCCTCAAATTGCAAATTGAGATTCCTAAAGGGAAATAAAACCTTTTAACTGCTGCATGAATATTTTGCTAATAGCAGAGCTCCATAGACAGAGCACCCATGAATTGCTTTTCTCATGGTCATCATGGTTAGTGGCAATGCTTGTGCGAGTGTATGGACGACGACAACAACACCACGTAACATGGTGGCCATACAGTTAATACATGTAGGTCGACGGAGGCATGCAGCCCTGGTTTACATGTACAGCGTACATCTTCGATATTGGACATCCATGTTATGGTCAATTGACACCTGTCAAAACAAGGTATCTGCTGACCAGTGTCACTTAATCATATCATGGCCTCAGGTTTAGAGCTCATCAAGGTCACATGGTTTTTGAAGCTGACCACTGCCCAGGTACTGGTTTTCGATTGGATTGCAGACCCAAGCCAGATTAACTTCTTGTAATAATGGGCTCCGCTTTTAGCCTTGGCTAAATCTTTTTATAATCGTATCCTTAAATAACTTATTAACTGGTGTGAAACGAAAGTCATGTCTGATAGCCTTGGACCAGTGGATTTCCAGTCGGGTCAGTGGATTCTGTGTGTCACTTGCCTGATAGGCAAGTTAAGTGCCTGCATAAATTTTTGAGAAAATTCAAATTACAGAAGTACTAAAAGAGAGAAACGTTTTGGGAACTAGTGAGAATGATCTTTGGGCTAGTATATTATAGTTAAAGCTCCCCCAAAGAGTAGACCTGAAAATTTGTTTTCTTCGGACCCTCACAACCCTCTCAGAAAAAATTCTTTAAAAAAAAATGACAAATTGAGATACAAGTAGAGCATAATATACCTTAATGGTAATGTTCCTGATAATGAATGAAGCAGTTCCACAAATGGCTTGTAAGCTGATAAACCTTTGTGAAGATTGCTTACTGCATTGAGCAGGGTGTTGAATCCTCTTCCTTCAACCTTATAAAACAAACCATCCATAAGTTATACTGTAACTGATTAACTAGCTGCGCCGCTTAAATGGAAAGTGGGTTGCCAGCTACCAGATAGAATACTGGCAAATCCCCACACCCCTGTCATGAGCCCAATTCCAGGCACCTGTCAACTCTTGTTAGATCAGTGGAAAGAAAACGCAGAGGGTGGGTGGGGTGGAGGAATGTTTGTAAAGAACTGCTACAACACTGCTCAGGATTGCTGGTAAACAATCTCCGCAAAAAAAAAAAAGTTGAGAACTCGAGCACCTAGCCTTAAACATAGTTGCAACATTCCACATGAACCTGTACTTGCAGAAGCGTAGCTAGCCTTTTTGGCTTGTAAGACCATTCCATACCTTTTAAGTGTAGTGTAGCCAGGAAGGTGGAGGGAAGTCAAGTAGGCCTATGATTTGTTCAATTCAAGCTTTATTACAGCTCAAGGTGGCTTATATATATTATGGTTCAATTTTCAAATAAGTTTCATTTTTTGAAACTGGTTTATTTTCTTAATTTAAGGAAACTTAATTTTTAGGAACTGCCCGGGGGAAGGGGGGGGGGCTACTCCCTATAATGGCCTATACGGGGAGGCTCCGCCCAAAAGGGGTACCTTTCTCAGGCTTCAGGTATATAAAAGGGTAGGAATTTCACAAGTTGAGGTATATAAAGGTAAAGGTAAAGTCTGCATACGAGCCTAGTGGCTCATCAGGCCGGAGCTTATCCCGGTTTCATTAGCATGAAGCGACTAGGAGTATTTCTACTCCCCCCTGGATGGGATGCTAGTCCATCGCAGGGTTACCCCCAGCATCAAATTCGCCGGTACCCATTTATACACCTGGGTGGAGAGAGGCACTGTGAGAGTGAAGTGTCTTGCCTAAGAACACAACACAATGTCCCCGGCCAGGGCTCGAACCCGGAGCGCTCGCTCCGGAGTCGAGCGCACTAACCATGAGGCCACCGCGCCCCCACATAAGGTATATATAAAAGGGTAGGGAAATCGGTCATTTAGGTATTTACAAGGGCCTTTAATTAAAATATTTCGAATAGACGCACTTATGGCTGTATCAGTTTATTTATTAAGCACTACAGAGAAGAACACAAGTTGAACATATATAATATCAGTGTGTTTACATATCTATGACCCATCTACATGTAACCCACTGAAATTGAAACTTGCTCCCTAAGGCATCAGCAGAGATTTTCTTTTTACTTCTTACGATGTATTTCTTTCTTGTGAAAGCAGTACAATCATGTTTTATCGTGACCTATTGCATTTTGAGATTTCGTTTTATTCTCGTTAACGTTCGTCAAAAAGTATGTACCTATAAAGATAAAGAAGACACTGGATTGGTTTCATGAAGGTCGCAAACAAAAGCAATTGCTGTTTGTGCGCCTGATGTCCGGAGTATCTTGACTCCCTCCCACAACGTGAACTGAATAAATAACACTTGTTTGCTAAACATTTCTTCTGGTAATGCTTGATATTCTCCCGCAATATTGTTCATTAGCTTCACTACAAGGGCTTAGAAAGGGGGTGCAGTGTTCTAAAGTAGGTATGTGAAAGGGGTACCTTTCTCAATAAAACGTATATATAAAAGGGGTACCTTTTCTGCCAAAATGGCATACAATAGGGTAAGGGGTTGGACCTCGGGGCGGAGCCTCCCTGTATAAAACTTTGTTAAGTACCCCCCAGGGAGGAACTGGTTTATTTTTTTCAAACACTACTGTTTTTTCTTTTTTTATAATTTTCTTAGTGATCTGCTCGTACTCGTATCTGCTTCATTTCTACACTGAACCCTCTACTGTGATGAAGTCAGTCAAAACTTTTTCCCAACAAAAAAAATTAAAGACAAAAAATCAACAGACTGACAAATCTCACCAGAAACTATCATTTTGACTTTCCACCTAAAGTTCAATGCAATATTTAAGGCAATCATGATTCTTCCCTAGGTCAAATATGTTATTTAAGCTCACCTGCTGGACATTGCACCAAAATTGTGGACGAAATTCGTCTTTCAAATTTTTCTGACATTTTTCTGAGATGAAACAAGTTAAATTACATTTGCACTGTTAATTATGTGTAAAATTATCAGAGTGGACTAAGTTAAAAATAACCAACGGGTCTGATTGGATAAGTTAGCCCATCAAAACTCTATTAATTTCTGAGCTTACCCAAGAACCACTCTCGTAATCGAGCGAAAACAAGTGGGTTTTGCCTGAACTGTTCCAAAGAATTTGAAGTTCCTGAAAGAGGCCAGAACAATTATTCACTTCATTGAAACTACAAACATTTCACCCGTTTAACATATATAGTACCAAGTTCTTGGGAAGACTCGGGCGTAAGGTAGCTCATTAGATCGCTCCAAACAACTTCAACATTCCCGCCAGTCGCCATTTTGTTCTCGCCTTCCGTATATCCATTCTCAGGCCTCCTCGGTTATAACTTTCCGTGATGCATGCGTTGTCTGATGCATGAAATGAACACAAGATAAAACACGCGCCGTGAGTGGTTTAACCCTGGTCAGGAGCCAATCACCAGGTAATTGGCTCCTGCCCTGGTATAAGTTAAAAACTAGCAGTAAATCTCCAGTGGCGGATCTAGGGGAGGGGCCCGGGGGGCCTGGTCCCCCCCCCCTTATTTTGGGTAAAAAGAAAAGAATGACTGAAGGGAAAATGGCCGCCATGGCAAGTAAATCAAGACCGCCCCCCCCCCACCCCCCTTAGCTCAAGGTCTGGATCCGCCACTCATCTCCATACTACTATCAGTGGGAACTTGAGAAAAAGTTTTAGGGAACAGTGGAAAAGGAAAAAGTGGAGTGCAGATAGGAACAGACTAAGCCTTGAGGACGGTGCCTACTAAATACAAAGATAGGACCATGTGGAAAAAGTAGATCTTTGCAAGGGCTATTGGATACTACAAAGAAAAATGGGGGTAATTAGCCTTGAATCTCAACAAAAATGCTGATGTCAGCATTTTTCTGAAAAAAAGAAGGAAAGGTTTTCCTTCACTTTCAATAGAGTTCGACTTTACATACAGAAAAGCAAAAACACTTAGAAAGATCTTTAAGCTACATGGTAAATGGTAACTTAAAAATCACTTTCTGCATGTTTTTAAAAACAAAATCATCGCAAGGAGCGCTTTCAGCATCCCTGACAGCTCTCCTATAGTCTAAGCAGTTTTTCTTCATAACCAGAAACTAATGTGTTGAACAGGCTTTCCACTTCCATTCCATAACATAAAATGAAGGGGTAACCACGTGTTAAAAGAGTTGGTTTTCATCTTTTCTGAAAATGTTTTCTATGCACTTTACATTTTTTCCTGTCACCTCCCCGGTAAGTCAAACATTTGTGCCTGTTGCACTAATTTTGTGTGCGCACTACACCATCTACATGTTCATGTTAACAGTTGGATTACAGCATAATAGCATAGTTGATTACATCAATGTCAACCCTAGCGTGCACGTGACGTGTAAACCATGTGTGCGCACTAACAATAGTAGGGTGCTTGAATAATTTTTAACTTGAATAATTTTTAGATCATAAATGTAGCATACCAACAACGGTCTAAGGAAAGAAAATCATAATTTTATTCTGGTAATGTATGCACCCTACAGCTAATCTAAAACTGTAAAGTGGACTTTGTATTGAAAAACAAAACAAAACAAAACAAAACTCATGCCTGAGTAAACTACAAAATTAGTATTATTTACCTATATTAATTTACATTGGTCTTAGCAAGGCTCTGAGAGTTTGAATGGAGAGTTCTTACTTCATACATATAGAACAGCACCTGTAAAAACATACTCTGCAGCAGCTGTTGGGATATATAATTGCATCTTACAATCAGGTGTGTTTCCACATATTAAATGTTACAAAAGTTTTACACTATCTTTACACTATCTCTAGAGAAACGTTTCACTTTTTGCATGTAATGGCTGCTATATACTCCTTGAAAATCAACTTTGTTAGACCCAAATGTGACAAATGGATCCTCTATACTAATAATTTGCCATAAATTTCATTTCATGTTAACCCTAGAGAATTTGTTGACAAAACAGGATAGTACCTTTGATGATTTTTATCACTCTGACCAATATCAACAAGAAATTGATATTTTAAGATCTCTTCTTGTTATTATTCCTGAACACTCAAAAATGAAAGAACAGTAGACTCAAATCAAGGGGTCACACGTAAGTGGCAAAGGGACATGAATATATCTGGATGAAAGTGGGAGGTGTTTGGAAAAATTCCTTTTCTATTGCAGTCATTTTGCCAGCTTGGTTTTGCAGTTTCAGTATCAATGAATGAGGGGTAGCACAAGACCAGCAAAACATCATTTGGACAAGCATGGCAACTACTGGTTGTAAAATAAGGGGTGGGAAATGGTATGTACAAAACTATTGGGTGTCAGAAACTTTTGATTCGATCTCAGAATCTTGGAACCTTTTATGATGAGTCACATTTTCTGTGTGTCACTCGTCTCTAAAATCAATAAATCCTCACTCTTGGATTGTCGAAGAATACACGTAGTCTCTGCATCTTGGATTTTACCATTCATCACTTCTAAAAACGAGTCATTACACTAAAAAGTTAACTCTACCATGTTTCTTAATTGAGGATCTATTATGTGTGAGGGTTTCTTTTCATTTTATTTGTTATCTTGATCATCCAGGAAATTATTACAAGTCTCGTCAAGTCTCCATGGCAGAGGATCTATTACATCCACAAAACATTTCTCAGGTTAAATGTGGGTCAGTAGATTTTACAAAGTTACTGGCCTGGTTGTCTTTTGTTTAATTCTAAGTATTTTTCTAAAAGTAATTTAAGTATGCAATCCATCCATACATTTTCTTGGGTAAATGTGGGCTAGCAGATTGTTTACAGTAACTACTTGCCTAGTTGCCTTCTGTTCGATTCTGAGTATTTTTAAGTTTAACTAATAAAGTACACAAAAATAGCTTCTACATCACGTAAACATCCACAAGTAAGCTGCACAGCTTAACATCTGATTGTCTTGACTGAGGATCGCAGCTCGGTAATCCAATGAATCCAGTCAGTGGTAAGAGTGAGTATGGTATAGTGAGGTTACGGTCGGAAATGTGTTCAGTTTCAAGGCTAACGTTTGAGCAACCATCCAAAATGAAGGCAAGATCACGTATGCGCAATACAATTATTTGAGATCAGCAACTTGCGACATTATATCATCGATCGTGTATGTCTCCACAGTTTGTCCTCACATTTGTCCAACGGTCCAACCACACTATTCCCAACATCAGATAGAAATAGAAGCTTTGATCGACAGTATCCACAAGGAAAATAAATTTCAATCAGATGAAAAGCTGACGGAATGGAGTTCCATATATATGAAGTAAAAATATCCACAATAATTTCTCAAAAGCCTCGTTCGAGAACTTCCTCTATTCAAAATCAGTTCGATTTACAATGGCATCTCATGCTCCTTGCTGCCTTCTTGCATACGCTCCTAGACAAGCACATATTGCCATAATACCAAAAATTAGGCCTATGATAAGAGCTGCTGCATCACCACCGTCGAATGCTGAAACTTGGTCGAAAAGACAAGCCAAAACTATCGCAAACAACACGTGAATCACTCCTCCAGCAGCCATTTTCGATTTCTATTGCAACAGGAAAAGGCACGTGATGAGCCACGTATGATGTCATTGTCCGTTCTGAATGAAAACGTACCCGGTGGGGGTGGGAAAAACAAGTTGTGTATATTGCTCAAAATCAATTCATAGTGTAATAAGTTTAAAATTAATAAGTTTCAGCTTGTTCCTTTTACAGAGCTAAATTATTCTTTAACTTAGGTAATAGCTTACGTTTTTTCTATTTATCATCAATCTCTATAAACGAGAATGGAGTGCTCGTCCGGGTGGTGTAGAGTGACAACTAGTCCCGACTTTTCTTTCGGCGGGAAATTTTGTGCCGCGGCGCGCCGTTGAGCGGCTGCACTCTGTTGTTGTTTGTCTAGTAGATCATTTTGAGTTTTTTTAACTCTCAAGAAAGTTAAAATTTCTTGAAGGACTTACAATTTTCTAAGCAGGAATAAGGTGGGCTTATTGATTTGTTGATATATTTTTTTAAGTTTTGCGAAGTCTACTGACTCCTATCTTACATTTTCTTTACGTAAGACTTCGTATGGAAAAAGAGAAAACGAGTGCGTTAGACAAAATCCATGAAGAAACCAAAGAACTTAGCACCAAGGAAGATGTCGTTTCAAGAGGAGATACTTTAAAGCCAAGGTAACATTATCTAGCCATGGGAAGGACACGACTGAGCTATATTTTGTTCAGTGTTATTTAAGAAAATACACTACAGGGTTTTTCTACTGGCATATATATTATGGCGTACCATCGGGGCCAAAATTCAACTTTTGAATTTTGCTTGTACGTTTGGCATTCGATTTTGTAGTTTTACAATTTGACTTACATCTGCAATTCAACATTCAAGTTTGCAATTTCTCTATGCCAATTGACGATTTGACATTGTTTGTTTCACAATTCAACATCCAAGTTTACAATTCTACATCCAAGTTCACGCAATTCAACATCCAAGTTTACGCAATTCAACATTCAAGTTTGCAATTTCTCTATTCCAATTGACGATTTGACATTGTTTGTTTCACAATTCAACATCCAAGTTTACGCAATTCAACATCCAAGTTTACAATTCTACATCCAAGTTCACGCAATTCAACATCCCGGTTTACGCAATTCAACATTCAACTTTGAAAAATGCATGTTTTCAATATCCAACCGCAACCCAGTCAATGACAGTCAGTGTGGGCTCAGAAAACTACCAAAATTCTCCCTGTGTAGGGGCTAGCAAAGGCAGGTCACGCTACCCCAGACAGTAGCTTTTACCACGTAAAAATGGCGCCATAGTCATTCTTTTTACACCCAACACGCGATCGTACGTAAGTAATTTATTTGTAAGTTCAGATACACCACATTCATATATCTCACTGTCCTTTCTGGGTTTTGCCGCCTATGAACATTGTGTCACCATAAAGCATTTTAGCTGGTGAGATTGAGACGAATTTCAATCTTTTTCTTTATTTATTTCCAGGCGGGTGTGGACAAAAACCTGGGCCCGGGCCCATGGGCTAGCCCATGGGCTACCCTATGGGCTACCCTATTTTGATGATTTTACAATCTCACAATAATTTTGGAGGGATTTTTAGGGAAAAATTTAGAATTTCCGGATAGATTTTTAGAGCATTTTTCGGGATATTTGTGTCTAGGCCTAGAACAAACAGTTTTGACACAACGTTATTCCTATGGCTTGAATTGACGAGACAAGCAACGCTGTGCAGTTAAAATGGCTTTTTTTGGGAAAAGTTTTCTTTATTTTTTTTAATTTGTTTTCTCAAAGTGCAACTTTACCTGTGTATTTATTTGTTTCTTTATTTGTCATTCTACATTTTTTATCTTACTATTTTTCAGCGCTGAATAGTTTTCAAGGTGTTTGTTTGAACTTTGCAAGAACTTTAGGACGCGCTGTTGTTGTTGAATGGTTCAAGGGTAATTCCGACGTCACACGAGCAGTTTATTTTTGGAAAGCAAAGCTTGAGTCAGTTGTGTTTCGAGGCAGCAAGTCTTTCCAACAAAGTCAAAGGCGTAATTTCTCACGGTCAAAACTGGACTTGAGGAAGAAAGCACTAAAAGTAAAGAACTTGAAGAAAACCTCTGCCAGGATAAGAAACGCAGCTTACGCGCTTGGAAATCAGTACCGGTCAATGCTGTAGTAACTGCCATGAAAGAAATCACATAGTTCGATCGCACTTGCCGAACTGGCAAAATGTGAGTCAGTGTTTTTCTGTGGTGAGTTGAGTAGACAACCACATGAAAAAACAGAACTTTCAGGAGTATAAAAGGGAAATAGCAGCATTGAAAACGGTCGCCTCGAAAATAGTACTGGTTTTGAACTGGCTTTCTCCCGAGTAAATAGTTCTTCGAACAAATTTTGCTTGAAGAGTTTCCCCATAAATATGTTCAATATGTTTAAAATTCTTCTATTGATTTCCTATCATTTATTCAGATATTCAGATTGTAAAAACTTCGAAAGACAAAATTCCTGTACGCGCTACCAACTATGCTTCCCTTCCCTTTGAGAAAGCCAGTTCAAAACCAGTACTATTTCGAGGCGACCGTTTTCACATCACATTTTGCCAGTTCGGCAAGTGCGATCGAACTGTGTGATTTCTTTCATGGCAGTTACTACAGCATTGACCGGTACTGATTTCCAAGCGCGTAAGCTGCGTTTCTTATCTTGGCAGAGGTTTCTTCAAGTTCTTTACTTTTAGTGCTTTCTTCCTCAAGTCCAGTTTTGACCGTGAGAAATTACGCCTTTGATTTTGTTGGAAAGACTTGCTGCCTCGAAACACAACTGACTCAAGCTTTGCTTTCCAAAAATAAACTGCTCGTGTGACGTCGGAATTACCCTTGAACCATTCAACAACAACAGCGTGTCCTAAAGTTCTTGCAAAGTTCAAACAAACAACTTGAAAAATATTCAGCGCTGAAAAATAGTAAGATAAAAAATGTAGAATGACAAATAAAGAAACAAATAAATCCACAGGTAAAGTTGTACTTTGAGAAAACAATTTAAAAAAAATAAAAAAACTTTTCCCAAAAAAGCCATTTTAACTGCACAGCGTTGCTTGTTCGTCAATTCAAGCCATAGGAATAACGTGGTGTCAAAAATGTTTTGTTCTAGGCCTAGACACAAATATCCCGAAAAATGCTCTAAAAATCTATCCGGAAATTCTCAATTTTTCCTTAAAAATCCCTTCAAAAATTATTGTGAGATTGTAAAATCATCAAAATAAGGTAGCCCATAGGGTAGCCCATAGGGTAGCCCATAGGGTAGCCCATGGGCTAGCCATGGGCCCGGGCCCAGGTTTTGTCCACACCCGCCTGGAAATGAATAAAGAAAAAGATTGAAATTCGTCTCAATTTCACCAACAAAAATGCTTTATGGTGACACAATGTTCATAGGCGGCAAAACCCAGAAAGGACAGTGAGATATATGAATGTGGTGTATCTGAACTTACAAATAAATTACTTACGTACGATCGCGTGTTGGGTGTAAAAAGAATGACTATGGCGCCATTTTTACGTGGTAAAAGCTACTGTCTGGGGTAGCGTGACCTGCCTTTGCTAGCCCCTACACAGGGAGAATTTTGATAGTTTTCTGAGCCCACACTGACTGTCATTGACTGGGTTGCGGTTGGATATTGAAAACATGCATATTTCAAAGTTGAATGTTGAATTGCGTAAACCGGGATGTTGAATTGCGTGAACTTGGATGTAGAATTGTAAACTTGGATGTTGAATTGCGTAAACTTGGATGTTGAATTGTGAAACAAACAATGTCAAATCGTCAATTGGAATAGAGAAATTGCAAACTTGAATGTTGAATTGCAGATGTAAGTCAAATTGTAAAACTACAACATCGAATGCCAAACGTACAAGCAAAATTCAAAAGTTGAATTTTGGCCCCGATGGTACGCCATAATATATCTGTCAGCTTATGAAGATAAAGCCTATTCTATCTTGTTCTTGTTCGTAAAATTCTACGAATTTTTATTTCGCCTGAAGTTTTCACCGCGTGTACTTTCAACAGTGGTCGAATCAACATTGATCAAAACGTGATTGGTTAAAACAGCAAACAAACTGCGGTTATAAACATAACTAGACAACGCATGTTGTAAAATTCTTCATTTATCTTGACGTTTCGTATGCTCCAACATACATCTTCAGAAGTAGCGGTTACCTAAACTACAATTAAATTTAAACAGGAAGACTAATACTAAATAAGGAAAGTAATGACAATGAAAATAAACAGACCTAGTTAAGTCTGCTAGGAAAAATATAAATGGCTAGTAGAGAAGAAGTTTCTCACTGCCAATATTTTCATTAAGCGCTGGTTTTAAATCACGCTACTTCTGAAGATGTATGTTGGAGCATACGAAACGTCAAGATAAATGAAGATTTTACAACATGCGTTGTCTAGTTATGTTTATAACCGCAGTTTGTTTGCTGTTTTTACTAAAGTTGAAATGGCCGAAAAATAAGAGTGTCTGTGATTGGTTAAGTCTTTTGTGAGACGCTATAAGTATTGATATTTCCCTGAGCAATCTATCCTAAAATGCTCAGGGTGTTTTTTCATTTTTCTTGCCAACTCAGTTCCCCGACGTGATAAAACGAGCTTCAATTTTATACAATTTGTTATTGCAAAAAACTTGTAGCAAAGACATCTTCTTTAAATACATCTAAGCTTAAATTAATTTTGCCGAGGGGTGGGTTTTATTTCATACTTGTCAAGATGACGGAACATGTTCTTTTCAGATTGTCTGTGTCTCATTTGACCTTTTTTGTCTTAGACAGTTTATTCCCCAAAAAGGGCAAGATATTAGTCGAAGTGATTTCCTTCAAACTAAATTACCAGGCGAAATAAATGCTTGTTTTCTCTTAAACAAGCAGAGTGTGACCCCGAATTTTTAATGGGCTATAGGCCGTTCCGAAATTCAACAGGGAACTGGGGCGAGTTTCAAATTTTAACCAATCGATAAACTGACACCACCACATGAAAGATCATGTCTAGATTGATCATTTGACCGAGTATGATGCTTTTAGAGTGAGCAGAGACCAAGCTATGGACCTTCAAATATGGCTCAAAATCCATACAAAACGTCTCTAATTTTGAGACAGCATCCCCCAAAACCATATAAACCCTTAAAATTTTTTATCAGTTTTGTGACAACTGTAAAATCCCGTCATGCACCTACTATTTGAAAGAAGCTGAGATGAAAATCACTATGTTTGCCCATTTTAAAGAGTATCACGGAAATCATGAAAAATTTTAAGAGTTTATATGGTTTTGGGGGACGCTGTCTCAAATTTAGAGACGTTTGTATGGATTTTGAGACATATTTCAAGGTCCATAACTTGGTCTCTGCCCACTCTAAAAGCATCATACTCGGTCAAATGATCAATCTTGACATGATCTTTCATGTGGTGGTGTCAGTTTATCGATTGGTTTAAATTTGAAACTCGCCCCAGTTCCCTGTTGAATTTCGGAACGGCCTATTGCATTTAATATCCGCACAGCCCTGTTGAGGACTTTGCGAGTATTTCATTCTCACCCCTAAAGAAATCCGTTGAAAACATCTTAACCCCATATAAAGGAAATCAGAAGTTTATCACCTAGTCTAGGTGATAAGCTTCTGAGGAAAGCCATTAAAAATGATAACCTCTAAAGAAATCCTTAAGAAATTGGCAAACCTCCAAAGAATTCCATTAAAATTGAGCTAAGCCTCAAAAATTCTAGACTTCAACACTGAAGAATTCTATTTTTTTTTCGTTTCCCTTAAGAATTGTTTTGCTCTCCTTCTGACGAATTCCATTGTTCCTTAACAGGTGTGTGGGTGTGTGTGAATATATGCTGATGCATAAGCTTAAATTTATATGCATAAGCTTCTGGTTGACTACAATATAGCTTATTGTGATTTTAGGAAAATTTTAAAATTCTTGTTTTAGATATTTTTATTTGAATGCTGTAAAGAACCTGTCTTAAGGTGGTCTTATACTCTGATATTTGGATATTTCCCCCAAAAAAACATTTTTTCGAAACATGAAGATTCACCATCCCTGACCAATTGTTAATCGTATGTTGAAACGATTTTGCTGTAATTACTCCTTGATGTATGTTTAAATTAAGAAATTCGCACACTGACAGCTATATTTCAACATAGCAACACCCATAGCAACCATTGTTTACAGTCTAAAAGTACTCACAAAATGTATTCAGTCTAGTACATTTTAATGATACTTTACAGAAAAGCTTTAGAGATGTGTACTCATGAGAATTTTGCATCATGGTCCCGAACTTTGTTTCCTGTGCCATCTTGTATGCTCCTTATACTTGTTTAACATTTCTATGACTGATGTGTATTCGCGTATTCAATGAAACATTCATGTAAACCCTTCCCCTTTCCTTTAACCCCCCTTCCCGTTCACAGGGCCAATTTGGGTTCTCAGAGACCGAAGATAAACTTTAAAGCCATATTTCTCAAAATGACCAAATAGACCGATCACCAATATTTCACGCACGATATCTTTACAGGGTTTTAACCGAATGTTGTCAGATTTTCAACATTGGTAAAGAACACAGTTATCTAGGAGGCAAACCTCCAAAAGTTTGCAATTAATGAAATTCTATCCCTGTTATTCAGTTAATACATTTAATATTAGTTAATATTAGAAACCTTTTTCCAAATTTTACGAGATAAAATCCCTCGAAACACTGCTTTCTGAGGTTTGGCTCCTGGACAACCTGCTTGTGGACAGCATGAACTGAATTGCATGCTTCTCGAACCATCCATTAGTAAGTTATCGTGTTTGTAATGAACACCATTTTTAACACTTAGGAGCTAGTCATTCATTAACTATTGAGGCATGTGACCTGAAAATACTCATTTTTGAAGTCAGAGTGCAAAGTCTTTTAACGTGGTGCCAAAACTGTTCCACAGAGTTTTTTTGCTAAAAACATCTTTTATCTTTTTTTTTGTATAAGACCCCCTTAAGTATATGCTGGTCACGTGCACATGCAGAGAATTCTTAAAATTGCTTCGTAATCTTAATTCGGCTTACAGAGTAAGATCAAAGACTAAATTGTTGACGGAACTACTTGAATGTTAAACGCAAAAATTGTTTTTAGTTTTGAAATTATAGTTCTCCTTCCTCGGGATTATTAGGGCTTCAAAGGATATTACTTTCCGAATTACTGAGCCCTTGTCAGTCGAATAAAAACATATTCTCTTCCTCGTAGGCTGCTATCAAACATCTGTTTTTCGATCTTACCAATTTCTTAACTATCAAAGCTATGGAAAACCCTGGCTCCTAGGAACGTCAAACGCGACCGCACCCTAGTATACCAGGACTTTTCATTAACTAGAAGAGTGTCTCTGTAAGAGCTAAAAGAAGCTCATTTCTATGATGGAACATACATACATTAAACATACATACATTGAAGCCTGTGCATAGCTAGCTAACAACCACCAACAAGAAAGCGCTCTAAAGCGGCAATCTGTGCAGAGAGCATATAATGACTGCCTCCTGAAAGGTGGGGACATGTTTTGATTTGGCATTAGTCGCAGAAGTAAAATTATAAATATTTCTTTCTTTCTTTCTTTCTTTCTTTCTTTCTCTCTTTCTTTCTTTCTTTCCTAATCATCAGACTGAGCTTCTATAACTTCCATCACCGCTTTGTCCCGGGCTTCTGTTGTAATAGACCAATTTCGATATATTAAAATTTAGTCTAAAACAATAGACCTCAGTACGAGGTTCTGGGGAGTAACTACAGAGTTTGTAGGGTTTATTCCCAGAGCCTCATGCTGAGGTCTATTGTGTTACGCTGAATTTTAATATATCGAAATTGGTCTATTGCGCGTTGAGGATACCATATGTTCTTTAAACTTCTGTATGAAAGTGGTAGTGAAAACTGACGGCTACATCAGTTAAGAGTTTTAAGGCGATGAACGAGATCAATGACTATTACATTTTTCAATTTTATTTTTAGTGAGCCAAAAGAAAGAGCTAAGGAGCCAGATAAAGGGAACAGTGGCTTGTCTGCTTTAAGACAAGGGGTTATTGCTAATGAAAATTCTTCCCATGATGACATTCAGAGGAACTGCCAACAGCTTATTGATGACATTAATGCAAAACGGAAGCGAGACACCGATTTGTTAAACGGTAAGGCAATATTTGTCTATAGCTCGTTGGGCGAGTGCCTTCTATATTGGTTTCGATTTGACTAATATACTTCCAATTAGGAACACTAACTAGCCCCTGGGGGCTTGAACATTGAATTCAAGTTCGATTGAATTACTCTCTTTGAATAATAAATCGACGAATGCAATTATATACAAACTAGTACGTTCCCTGCTGTGAAAAAAAAGCTCGGTTCACGATAGAGTAAACGTAAGGAATCGTGACTTAGGTTTTAAGCTTCCGGCGGAATACTTTGATCTTTAAACAGCATGTAAAAGGCGCTAGCTTCTCCGTCACGAGATGTTTGGTTTACACAGTCTGAGTAATGATCTAAGGTGTTTTGCATCTTTCCGCTGTATTTCATCCACGATGCTGCTTTCTCTTCATTTTAAAAAAAGAACATCTTAGGACCTCTCAGTGGAGACCGTGAGGACAACTAAGTCGTACCGCAGCCACAGCTATCATTTCCTCGAAATACCACGTGTTTTGTCTTCCGTCCAGTTTGGTCTCTTTTAGCTGACATGTGGAACAAAACCTCTTTGGTCAATAAAAACGATTTTTGTCATTTCCCTTGCGGTATCCAAGAAGTTCAGCATGGTCATAAAAGGGGGTTAAGGCGTATTTTCTCCCTCAAAATTCTACAAATGTTCGCACTTTCTTGATCTGTATTTGGCTGACTATAAACGAGGTTTTAGTAATCCATTGTGGGAATCATTCAATTTGTAGAAATTGAAATTCTTTAAGGGGGAATTGCTTTGGAATTTCGCTCACCCATTTGGTAGCTCTTAGTTTTAAGTTTTATGGAACCAATGGCAACTTTTGAAATCATTTTATTACTGCAACAAACCGGTTAATACAAAATATATATTTTGCCTCCGTTGACTCATTTTCGCCCCTTCGTTGACTAAAAACCTCAGACTCCATGCTGAGTTAATTTTCAGGCAAAATCGGAGCATTTTTCCACATGCTGTATTCTGAAACGAATTCAGTAAGCCCCACTTTTCCATTTCTGACACAAGCAATCATTATTTGAATGATCGCAGTTACTAGTCAAAGATCGAAAAACTTGGATATATTAGAAGATTTTTTCGCAAAGATCTGGTAGACAGGCCCGAGAGTTATTAGAAGGTGGAAGCTGTTAAACACGTCTCCAAATATCTCACCCCATAGAAGGTCTCCACAGTTTCTCGTGCACCTGCTACGCAGATGAAAGACCTACTGCTACGAACACTTGACTACGTGGCCGAGCAGTAACACTCCCGATGGATAGGCCAGGGTGTAAAAAAGCAGGTTTCTAAGTCTACACGTTTTGAATTTCTCAGAAAAAATTATTTGCCACTGATTCTTACACAAGCACTATATGACGCGTCATTTCCCTGGTGGATTTACTCCATATGTCATGACATTACACGGGAGAACAGATGTCAAAAGACCCGAAAAACAAAATTATTTCGATCTGAAATCCGAAACTTTTTATGAGTGCAAAATTGTTTGCTTTTTTTTCATTTTGCCCCCGTCATAGATTTGCCCCTAAAACCGAAGCATCTAGAAAGGGATACTGTTTCAAATAACTGTTATTTTTCCAAAAAGGGGTTGGTGTAAACAAAATCTTTTATTCTTTTTTTATGACCTTTTAGATTTTAAGAAAGGCCTTGAGGAACAAATCAGCATCTCGTGCAGTGTTCTGGAAGAAAGCATCGTTCAAACTTACGAGAAGCATAGCAAAACCATTCAGGACAAACTTCAGGAGTTGTTTGCAGTTCTAGAAAGAATAAGTATGCCATTCATCTTGAACACATCTTACTTATGTAGTATATATACCGACTGCATGTTGACATGCTGGTTTCGTGTCGTGTGAATGAAATTAAAAAATGTTATCAATTACGTATATGGTGACCTTTTACGAACAACACAGGAATGGCTATGCGGTATGTACGAAGGGTGTATTTGTGCTAACTCGAACTAATAGCCTCATGATTCCAAGAGCGCTTTTGCAAGAGCATTGATTAGCTTGATGATAAGCTTGATCTTGCCGACTGTGCAACCAAAGGACTGGTAATTCAGTAGCCTCCACTCCGCCTCGTCACGCATATCTAGCGTGGTATACTTTACCACGCTAGATATACCACACACCTCTTTTGAACCAGTTCTTGATTGTAATTAGATTTTATGTGAAACCTAGTATACCTTAACTCAAACTTCCAACCCCTACGACTCCTGAAATAAACAAGTGCCTTTATTGCTGAGACGTCTTATGCGTATAAATTCGTACAAATTCGCAACTTTTTTTCCTGTAAAATCGGCAGTGATCAGAAGATGCCTCGTTTTGTTAACTTAATTTTAACTTAAATTTGATGAACACATGTTTTTCCTCTTTCCGGCACTGTTTGTCCGGTCATCCATCGGCGACATTCTGCAAACAATGTGCCATATTGCTGTAGATCTCAAGAGGCACTTTCCTCCTCCTTTTTGCTGGCTAGTAATTGTCCCCCTTTCCCCTTATACCCGACCGATTATCTCTGCTAATGCTTCGCAGGTATACTCCCCCCTTCACTCACTTCGTACTCCAAACCTCTTTCGATAGGTAAACTCGAGAGTGAACTGATGGACTTCAAACAAGCACTTGGCGTCCTTTATAACGACATGCAAGTTGTGTAGGCATAAATACCTGTACTTGAACTGATGAACTGTAGCTATAGAGTTTTTTTAACTATTCTGTTTGGCAAGCACTAATGTTGGTACCTTATTTGTCATTTGCTCATCAATGGACTTCTCACCTGTTTTCCAGAATATATAAACTAGCTGGTCTAACGCGGTATAAAGAACTTCTGTAAAATCGCTTGATTGATTAGTTGCCAGAAGTGCCACGCGACTGCTGCGTCACAAACTAACGTATAGATACACCTTTACAATAGATCACTGATTTCTTGATACGCCCGGTGAGTCAGTATCGACTGGAAAGAACACCGAACTTCCTAATTGCATCACAAGTCAACCAAACCGTAAATGAAGTGGTCAATGAAGTGTTCCCTATGTAAAATGTCATCATACGATTTTATTTTTGGCGCGGAAATCACAAGCTAACACTCTTAAAATAACATCTTTTTCAGTTTACATCTGATAGTAAAGACACATTTCATGCGTTTTTGTAAACACGACCTTACATTAAGTAAACCACTCACCGCTAATCATAACCTTCTAGCTGACGTTTGTGTTCTAAAAACAGAAGAGCCGTATTATTGTTTCAACGAAATTACACAGTATTATAGTGAAATCGGCTGTAAGTCAACGATGGGTGAAAGGCAAGCTCTCAAAAGGTAGGTTTCAACAAATCCAACAAAGATATCGTAGCGAATGTCCCCAGATACCCTAAGAAAAGCTGGTAGAATGTCCTGAAAAAGATCTGTCTCTCAGAATTACAAAACTATTCCGAAAATGTTTCGCTTTTACGGCACTTTGTGGCACAGACATGACAGAGCTATTTGTGAACCACGACCACAGCACGAGGTTTCTTACTATTGTTATAGGCCATCGTAACATCGTAATGGAGAAAAATTATGATTTCGACGATCAGCGTCGGTTTAACTTTAACCTGCCAGCTTTACGGTATTTGTTTGGATCCATTTCCCGTTATAAATTTTTCAATGCTCTAAGAAAGAAAATTGCAAGACCGGTTCATTACAATCATTACAGAATACTACACGTGCAGCAAAACTGTAGTTGACGGGATAGACGGGCTACATTTCTGGAGTTCGAAGCCAAATGGCAGCATTTTCATTGGTACGTGGTGGACAGGAACTGCTCCGTGTTTTTTCGACTCATCCGCGACCTCGTTTCATCTTGGCCGATTATGGTATTCAGTCTCAGCTTTCTTATATCACGACATTGCTCATCATCATGTTAATGGGTATATGGTATTGGAACATCGAGGGCTGTGACTTGCGGGCTAAGTAGTTACTGATTACGATGATATTAATGGCTCAAATCTTCAATCGATCCTAGCTCTTTTCATCAGATTTTGACAACTGAAACCTGCCGTCGGAGAGTGTTGCTGTCACACTGGTGGTTGAGGTTAACAAGCTTCGATGGGGTTAAACATAGGTTGCAATCGTCTCTAGAGGTTTTTTAAAATCATGTCATTGATCTTTTGACCAAGACTCCATCTTATGCCCCAATGGAACAATAACGCCCTAACAGACCTTTGCCCACAAATTTGTAGACTCTCCTTCCTACGCCAATGGGGTTTTATATTCTACAGAAGTTTAGCCATGTCAGCAGCCTGGTTTTTACCAGCATCAGATGTATGAACACTCTGAGGTCTACTATTATTTTGGCGGCAACAGGACTTTTCATATTAGCCATCATGTTTGCCTATGTTTACTGATTTTGTCTAGTAGCAAAGCATCGAGGATCGGTAGGCGTCAGTTAAATACAATAAGAAACTATTTATTGACAAGCTGCCTGAGGGGAAAATGTTGCCGTGTGGTCGAATCAGCCATACAATGTTTCATTTTGTTCCGTTGATTTCGTAGGTAATGTAGACTAAGTTTCTCTTTGAAGGTTTCAGTTCAGTTCGTTTTTTTACAATTAGAGGATAGAATAGTAATTTCTGGTGTTTTTTTTCTGGATTCGTGACAACGATTTCTACTGCTTGACCTTCGGTTTGTTCCACTTTACGGTGTTAAGACCCACTTTACACCTTTCGGCCAGATATTTATTGACGATCGCCAGTAAGCAGTTTGTACACTGATTCGATGCACAAATGTATCTACTAGCTAATTTTAGCTAATAGCTTTCTTACTTTTGCGCGTATTGCTGCATATCATCAAGATCTCAAAACTGATTGCTCTAAACATTTGTTACATGGTTTACTGAGAGAACAAATGGTTACTTATTCCGCGGCAAAAGCTATGCTAGTTATGTACTCGAGATGTCTGTAAGGGAAAAGATATTCTGTCTATGCCTTCCTAGGTATCTGCTTGCCATCTTTTTTCATTTACATTCCAAGCGGTTTCTTCTACCGCAGGGGCAACGTTTTGGTATCTATATTGCACATTTCGACATTTCGGCGGGGTGTTATCTAACACAGAAGCCTTCGTTGTAAAGGGTTTCGTGACTTGCGAAGCTTGTGACATTTATCGCTCGCAATCAGGTATACGTACTTGACTGTGGTTTATTATCACAGTTTTGGTTACCTTCAGGTATTTTTCTCTTCCCGTAGACGGAAAAGACAGATACACGAAGACTTCACTATTTGTGCTTCTGTGTGTGCCTTTGCGGTCCTTCAGAGTGTCGAGAGCGAACTTCCGATCTTGCCTCCTTTCTTTATGAGCATGATCCAGATCCTATCGCAAATCTTGTCGAGAACTTCTGCACGATAGCAAGTGTTATCAGGCCTTCGATTGTGTTATCAGGCAATGCACAAACAGAAGCCTCTACTATTAATTAGACTGAACAATTGTTTTATTCTAATTCTATTTCTTTCATTTCCGGTCTTTTCCTACTTTCTTTCTTTGTTTGTTGCTAAACCTTATACAGAGGTATTGCAATTGTTTGTTTACTGCTTCCAATACTTACATGTTAATTATTTCTTTTTCTAGCAAAGAGTCGCTGAACTAGGGTAGAAGTCACGTCATGTCGCTTGCAAAAACTCTGCAATCTGTAGAAATAGCTGCATTTTGCGTTGAAAATAAAACCTGGTCTGTAGCGAAAGAAATACTAAACCCATCGAGGAATGAGTTCCGGCTCAGGAATGCTTTGTGTAGCTTTGATATCAGAAAAAAAAATAATCCCAACTAATAAGAAGACCTTTATATTCTCGAAAAAGCACTGATCTATACAACTCGTATATGAATAGATAATTTGGTTTTATCAACTGAGCTGATAATGTTAATTGGCCACCGTAAAGAGATAAGCTATTTGAATAGTCACAGGAGAAAAGTAAAAGAGCACATTCTTTGCCGGTCAGTGTGGCGTCAATAAGGTCCAATAACGTAGCTCTGTTACCCCCAGGATAAATAAGCGAGAGAGAAATAAACGCCTAATAATAGCCCACATGGCGCAATTGAAGAAACAGACAAAAACTCTTGGGGCATGTTTTTCATTTCATTCATAACAGAACTCGACTTAACCCCATGGCGGCACGAGGCCGACAAAGGGGTTTTCCAATAGACTCTGTTCGTTCTGTTGGTTTAACTAAACATGTTTAGTTTTGTGAACGGGGTTGTTTTACATACTAATCAACCGGCGCACCGATTGAAGAACTGCTACCATTAGGTACAATAGTTATGGAGGTCTGCGATGAAGTACCACGATCTTCTCACTATTTAAAGCAAACCGTTGACATACTTGGCCCGAGTGTTACGTAGGGAACACGCATATAAATGCGACAGAAGACATTGTCGATAATTTGAAAGGAAGAACCCCATATGTCGTCTTGTAGGTGTGGCTCGATGTTCGCCCCCAAAAGAGTTGTCGTGTTTTCACCAGGTTATCCGGCGTCCTAGAGGGCATCGAGAAATCTCTAAACAGGGCTCATTTTAGTGTTAAGTGTTAAGACGACTTCCGTGACTTACCCATGGGAGTTTTTCAACCAGTTTGGACATTCGATTGGTTTGTATCCTCGCTAGAACGAAGCAAGGATACACTCTTTTTATGTATACAAAAGAATGTACATTTTCCATGCCCTGAGTGGATATTCATATTTTCTGCCGACTTTAGGTCGAAAGTATTCTTGTGTACATTCTCAGATTACAAAACATTGTAAATGTATTTCAGTTTACTAAATAAAATGGATGTGACGTCGAATAACTGTATGGTGTCTGTATCGTGTTACATTGCGCAGTTGCTTTTACAGTTTGTAATAACCTCGCGTAGTTTTTGTTGTTTTGTTTGCTAGTATGTAACAAAAGAGGGAATTAACTTTACTTTTAAAGAGTAAAATTATGTGATTTACTGTCGACACGTAAAAATATGTTCTTGACAAAATCTCAGCCTTGGGTATATTCTTTGTATTCTTGAAATTTCGCCAATTTCAGCTTCGGTATTCGTATACCTAAAATAAGACCCTTGTGAAAAGAGTGCAAATTATTTGTCGAACAACGAGATACCCAGGCAGGACATTTATATTGCTCAGCTCGGCTCTGTATCACTTTCCGTTAAGCGGCCAGACATAACCCCGGGGCATAAGAAGCCGGGAACAAAAACAAACAGAAGCCCCTAGAAGAATAAGGGTTGACATATAATATGATGACCGCACAGCGTGTATTTTATTAGTCCATGAGCCAGGACCCTTATGAATTTGTTATCAAACAAGTCCCGTAGAACTGAAATCAGGTTAAGCATTTCTAACTTACATATAAAATAAATGATGTTGCCGGCTTTATGTATTTCAAAGTGTAAGCCAGAAATGTTATATATAGTTTACGAGTTGAGTCTCTCTTTTCCGACTTATTTCTTCGAGCAAGAAGAGAAAAGAATAAGCGAGAGAGAAATGATAATAGCCTACAGGGCGCAATCGAAGAAGCAGACAAAAACTCTTGGGGCATGTTTTTCATATGTCCAAAATTTCAGGCTTAAATTTCATTAAGTTTACTTTAAGATGGGCCTTTGCCGATCCTCTTTTGCTAACTTAGCTCAACAGACCAACCTTAGTCATATATTGCAGCTTTTGTTTCTTATTTAATATTTCCTGTTTTTCAAAATATAGGTAAATCAATCCATAACCTTGTAAATGTGGTTGTGGCTCAGCGGAATTACCTACAACGATTCCTTGAGGTTAAACGTCTGCGTGACGTCTTCTTGTCACGCAGCCCTCAGATTACCTCCCAAGGCTTCTTGTTCTTGTTATTGAGGGTAAAATTTATGGAACCCGCTGAATTTCTTTAACTTAGTTTGCAATTTTGGTCTCGTTCCAAAGAAATTAAAGACGTTTGAAACAATTTTGTCGGCATTTGGCGAATCAGCATATTAGCGGACAAAGGTGTTCCCTGTTCAAGCAACAAAGGCCTTGTTGTAGTCTTTTTGACACCACCAGTCAAGCCACTTGGATCCAGTCCTGACGCATGGCTTGCACTGAAGATCGCTTGCTGCGTTTTCCAAAATACCGAGGCCGGCAGTATTCTCCAGACTGAAAACTGCAGGTAGGCGAAAGTTCGTCCTCAAAGGGTGATTTTAGAAAGATATCTTTTGAGTTCTCAGATTGTCATATTTGAAAAATACCTTGCGAGTGTCATCTTGACTGCAGAAGTCTCAGAACTGTAGTACAGGAAGGTTACTTTGTAGATCAGAAGTATAGAAAAGCTAGGTAGTCTACTCGCACAAGCAAACGATTGTGGAATAGTACTAGATACATTGCAAGAGCTGTTTCTTTCAACGCCACGTCCCCTTGTGTGTTTTCCGTCGCTTAATCCGTCTGTTTCAACACATAGCTCGTAGACTTTATACAAAGACCACCTTTTTCAGATCCGTGAACCGCGTGACAGTTCTCATGGATACGTGACGAGTTTCGTCAGCTGTCAATAAAATATATCGAAATGTCGCTTTTTTCACAGTGAGATTTTGTTCTTGAGTTCCTTTTAGATAGAAACCTAATCCAGTGTCATTCCTTTGTGTAAGCCTTGCCTCGAGGATGCGATGATTACCTCGTTCCCTGTAAAGAAGGACGTGTTTGCCCATTCGAAAGTGGGAAATCTGAAGTCCTTCCGTCGTTTTTTCACCAGCAAACTTGTAAGGTGAGTAGTGTCTTTCGTTCAGGCGTTTATAGGAAAGTACATTGCACAATGGAACCCCATTCTGTATCCCCTTTTTGCTCTGGGTATTTTGAAATTAAGCCATCAATGCAATCAATTTGTTCACACAGGGGTTACTTGTCGCAAGTACAATCGCGCGTTGAAAAATAGTTGTCACAAATTATTTTGATCTGTGATATTTTGTATTATATTATTTTGTGTTTATTAGAAGGTTAAATGGAAATGATCGAAGTAAGAATATTTACGTTTCAAAGAAGCAACGATTGTTTACATTTCTAGCATATCTCTGACCGTGATAACCTCGAAGTCATTATGGTCATTACGATGTTGTAAGCCACTTTTCCACTTTGTTTTCAAGTGAAGTTAAGCCAAATAGTAATTCTAAAGTAAATACGCTAGAAAGATTAATTTTGGACTGGACTCAGCGCGCTTTTTAAAGCACATAAATTTCATCACGGTTCTTTGCATGTAGCTGGGGTTCATAGCGACTGGAAATGTGATTCCTCCTTGCCAGGGTTTGTATGTTATTTCTGGCGAACTTCTCCTTGGCCACTCGTTTAATGTTTCTATTTTGCATAGAGGGAATCCCCCACAGCCATGCCTTTAGTTGTGAGTTTTAGATGTGGGGTACACAACGTAGCCTAGACGAAGAACAGCTTTCACAAAACAATAAAAAAACATATGCAGGAAAAATAAAAAAAAACATGCAAATATATTAATACTTGAGTTCATTTTAGATTTGTTACCACTTATTCAATTGGATATATGTAATGCACTTTTGAATTTCTGCAGCTGAAACCTATTTTGACATAAAACTTAATTTAATTGTATGTACTGTATTTATTACGTATATTACGTCAATATATGAAACAAATGCTTCTTTAGTTCTAGTTGTAGAGGAATACTAAATTTAAAAAATTGTGTGAGTAAAAGTCTTGATGTAAAGCTTATTTTATGGCCATTTTTCGTCCATAATTTTCTTACATGTGCTTTTGCATT